>CM070034.1:26337656-26393626 GCA_036250615.1 Ptychadena robeensis | reverse complement strand
GTGAAAAAAAATTGCTTGTTATTACCCTTCCACCAGATAACTGTGGCTGGGCACTGGGCAGTGTGGGCGCAATATTTATTAATACCCTACAATAGGGTGAAATCCCCTGGGGTAACAAAGTGCCACCAGATAAGTATGGCTGGGCACTGGGCAGTGTGGGTGCACACACAGTTGGCACAAGGCTTTAATGGACGGAAAGTCCTGCAATATTTATTAATACCATGCAATATCCCTTAAAATAGTGTGAAAAAATCGCCTCGGGTAACAAAGTGCCACCAGATATGAGCACTGGCAGTAGGCACTGTGTGATATGTGGCTTGAACAATCACTGCCAGCAGCCTGGCATGCCAGACAGCAGGCAACAGGGTAGCAAAAAAATAGCCCTAAAAAGGGCTTTTGGGGTCTTTTCAGGACTCTGTCCTGACAGCAGAGTAACAGCAATGAGGAAGAGTACACTGTAGAAGAACACAGGCAGCTAATAGTTCCCTATGCAGCGCAGCTCTCTGAGTCTCTGATCTAACTCCCTCCACTCTCTCAATCAGCATGTGAAATGGCGTCCTCTCCTTGCTGTGCTATAGGGGGTGGGATGGTCCGTGAGGTGGTGGGTGCTGATTGGCTGGATTATGTCTGCTGACTGTGACTCACAGGGTCAAAGCTTAACTGATGTAAAAACATAGGTGGCGGGTCGAACATCGCCATATGTTCGCGAAATAGCGCGAACGCGAACATGCGATGTTCGCCGTGGATAATTCGCCGGCGAAAAGTTCGGGCCATCACTACTAGAAAACAGCTGTGTGTATGCTCTCTTAATGCTAATGAGCATATGGCGCATGGACGACATCACAATATCCCTATAAACCTTTAAAAATTAGATGTGCTGGATTATTTTCTACAATATTACTTTTAAAAAATATTTTTACTGACATTCTATATACTCCTTGTTTCCTAGTTGCTGCATTGACTTCTTTTAGAAGTTTTCACTGCATTTTCTGCTACAATGTACAAAATGCTGGCTTTGCATATATCTGACTTCATGAATAATTTCGACATCTCTTGTGGATATCTAACAGGCTAAACTGTCCAAGGTTGTCCGGACATTCTGCGATATGTAGTTAGGATAATAGTTACTTTTGGTCAACACAGCTTTTGCCTCAGTTTAGTAAATGTGCCATTTACATAGGAATTACAGGGGAATGTTGGTTTTGTGTGTAAGCTATTTTGTTTTAACATATTTACGAAACAACTATATTTGGAAAGGAAAACAGTGAGATACCAAGAACATGACTAGAATAGAAGTCCATCATTATTCACCAGTGGAAAACATTTCCATTACCAATCTTACCATTATTAGATATCTCAATAAATGACTCCAAGGTCAGACCTTGCAATATTAAGAGAAATTTCAAAAAGGAGCTACATCTAAAGGTAGACATACACAGGCAGATTCCTGCCCGATTTATTGACCGGTGGTCACTTGGCCGCAAATCAGGTGTGCCCACCTGGACAGATCGACCAGGATCCTCCCACATGTCAGATTGCATGGTGATCCGGTAAATCAGTGAATTCCGGGACGATCCTATCACAAATGTGATGTAATGTCCAGCACACAAAGGGTTCCCGCCGACCCTCTGGACGACCAGTCGGTCCCTCATCTATCGAGTCGAACCTTGTATGCCTACCTTTAGACACTACCATGCTTGTTAAGCTGAACACCTTTAGACACTCCATTAGCATGTTAAACTGAACACCATATCTCACACCACTAAGGTAGCCATACAAGGGTAAATTTTTCAGTCCATTTTTGCTACCTTAAAGATTCTATAGCTGCACTATAAAAAGATTAGTTTGTGTCTTAAGGCCAGATGTCTCGATTTTTCATGCCATTTCTAAGAGATGGACTGCCCCGATCGATCGTTCACAAATCGATGCATGCATAAAGTGTGCAATCAACCGAAATGGAGAGGATTCACATGAAAAATCGATCATGCAGACCTGTCTGTAAATTGTAGTTCATAGATTAGGGAACAAGGGACGTCATTAGAAACATGCGATCTTTTCTATCCATCGACCCATGCAGGCCTCATCCCACTTCCATAATTTTCGTGTTTTACTGGAGACAATTGGGGCAGACAGTATCGCCTCCGATCGCTCCCATAGACATTAGACACGTTTTTAAGCCGCGCCCATCCATATCTATGGGCACGATTGGCAATTGAAAACATAGTAAGCCGCATTTCAGATCGAGGATGTGAAGCTGACCCTGTTCAAATGAATGGTCGTGATTGACTGCGATCACCACGCCTTGATTTAAATCGCTTAATCAATCAATCAAGAATCGATCACAGACAAATCAAGGCGTCTATGGCTACCTTTAAAGTAATTTCATTTTTTGTCCAATTGACTATTTCATATTTATTTCTTCATGTCATGGTAAATCTTAACTAGTTTATGAAAATGATGAGTTTTCTACAAGAAGTGAACACTGACAACAAAGTAGCACACCATTTTGTGACATTGGCACAACCCAACATCGTTTTACATTTTCTGCTGGCCCGGGATAAGAAGTTCTTTGAAACAAAAATGTTGTTAATAGAGCGCTGTATTATCCTTTACCTCTCACCGCCCTGTTTAATCTTACACCGTCCTTATGATGTAAATTCATTTCATAACATCGTTTTGTCTGCCTCTTTTGTTTCCCTTTCAAATGCTTCTGCCAGTCTCATCCCATAGAGGCCCGAGCTGCCAGAAGACCATATTGAACGGAGCATCTAGCAGAAACACGTGCTGCGATTCTTAGTAAATACGCACAGCTGGGAGAGCGTTCAGATACAATTAAAGCTTATTATGAGCAAACAGACAATATAAACAAGTCTATGGTGCATACAGGTAAATCAAAACACGAGCGCAATGCGGTCCAAAAACATCCAAATTGTTCACGGCTGGACCTTGGATGAGAGCGTATATTGTATTTATGTCATACAGGGACATTTAAACAGAACAAATCATTTGGAAAGAAAAAACTGCAGCAAAATCTCAGTGATGATTAATGACAAGTCTCAAAAACAGCTGCTTCTAATAAGATGATTAGTATGTATATTGCAGATTTATTAGTGTTATTGCTTCACAAATGTCTATGGCCAGATGGGGCCAGGGTTTGGGTTACCTTCAAAAACCCATTCTTCTTTTAAATGTCTTAAATAACATTAAGTGGTGTAGCCATTGTCTCTTGATAAAGGAAATTTCCTCTAGGTATGACATTGTTATTGCTTCCATTTAGGATGCTCTTAAAGCCTCAGTCCATGAAAATGGAAAATACTACCCCAGAGGCAGATGAGCACCCTTTGTGTGCCGGGGATGCCGATCCCCATTCAAACTAATGGCATCGGAGAAAGGTCCTCATATTACATGGTTTTGGTAGAACAAAAGTTGATTGTACAGAAATTGTATGGTAAGATTGTAAGGTGTATGGGGGCCCGGAAGGGGTAATGGATTTTGGAGCAGACAATTCTCAGGTTGTGGCCCTCAGATGCACCTGTTCAGTTAGCAGCTGACAATCATTAAGGCATAAATATAGCAAGCGCAGGAACCTGGAAGCAAAAACATGAAGACCAAGTTCCTGTTGGAAAGAGGAACACCTGACAAGTTTGGGGAATTACTGCAAGCAGCCAGCAGAGGGAGATTTTCTGCTGAACACTCTAGTCTTTTGAGGCAAAGGAGCAGAAAGGAGACACAGGATCTACTGGAATCTGTGACAACCCGTTTGTAATATGCTCCATTCAAGAGCCTCAGGCCTGCCACTGTCGTCTAAAAGTTTTGGCATTGGCATTGTAAAGCTTCTAAAGGCCCACAAGCAAACATTTTTAGTTGAAATTTCTCCAGCAATTCCAGTTACTATGTTCAGGGGCTGTGCCCATTGCCTATGCTGCTCATCAGTGCCGTTTCTAGCCTTTGAGTACTCTATGCAAGTTCTTGCTTAGGGCCCCCTGTCGACTGGGGGCTGCTAATGGCAGAGCTGCCGACTGGGGTGAAATGGGGGTGGGGGCTTTGGCGGATTTGTCGACCGGGGGGAGTGGAGTTTCTTCTTCTTCTCCTATCCCATCCAGCAGACACAACCACACATCCAGCACACACAAGTTGTTCAGATATGCACAGGGAGGGCGCTCGTGTTCATGGGACATTCAAAGAGGCCTCCCGGGGACCTGCACACGCATGTTTTGTATAGCGACAAAAATGGCCCTGCTGCACATCACTATCAGTACAATGGAACAATGGTATCAAAGTGTGCAACATGTTAGTTTCGGGTCCTGTTTTTAGATCCAACAAACACCAAATGTTTCACAATGGTTTGGTAAATTATCTTTAAACAAAGCATGGGAAGGCCATAGATAATTGTCAAAATAAGGCGTGGTACCTGGGTTTACTCACCAGTAAATGGGAGCTGAGAAGTGAGCAACGTGGTAACAGCAGCCACCAGTGTGATGTGAGAGGTCATCTCTCAACTGCATCTATTGGGCGGCCAGATGGATTTTACAATGAGGATGGTCAGCAGAGATGGTCGAATTTTTTCGAATTGTTAACTTTGTGAGCTGATTGAAAAGCCTCTGAAAATTTTATCATCACCAACATTGCTGGAGTTGAGGGAACATTTGAAAAAAAGTTTTGCTCTATCAAATGTAGTTTTTACATAAATTAAGTTAAAAAACAAAGTGAAACCTCTGATTTTTTACTTGACTTTGAACTTAATTTGTGTTTTTTGTAGTATACCCCCAACCCTTCTGTATATCTCTAGTAAGTTTTGTGATGATGCCATGTTCAGGCAATTAACAAAATGGTTGAAATGGGCGGGTGAAACACCTGTACTGCTCACCGGCTGGAAGGAGGGAGAACATCCATGTTCGCGGCCGAACTGTCCGCCCTGCGAGTTATCGAGAATCCGCAAATTTCACGAATATGGTGGCGGATATTCGGAATTTAGAATATTCGCGATATTCGCCATCGGGATGCTTATGGGCATGGATTTCGAATATATATTCGCAATGCTAAAAAAATAGCACATGTAACCATTCATTTTGAAGGTAATTGTGAGGCGATTACAACCACAAATTGCAAATATTCGCAAATATAGAATCCAATATTAGTAGAATTATCACGAATTCAAATATTGCCTATGCCGCTCATTACTAGTGGCCCAATGGATTTTACGATAGGTAAGGTGAGCAGTAGTTTATGGCTGTGTGCAAACAATGGGCACAGTAGGTAAGTTATAGTTTCAGGGTTGATGCTGCCTGTCGCCCAGGAACCAATAATTGAATTACAGCCATGTTGGGCGAGACAACTGGCAGGACAATGTTTTCTCTTTAGGATTCTCCCTGCTCTCTACCTGAGCTATTGGAGCATGTTCTTAAAGTTGATTTCAATTTTTTTTACTTAGGAACAATGGTACCCAATATATTTCAGCTGTGTACCTAACTGTTTGTCTGAAGTTCAGCTGTAATACTAATTTACAATATGTGATTTAAACTTTCAGATACATATGTAAGAAACACTACAAGTAATCATGCTGAGAATAGTTTCTATTAACGTAAATTATTACTTTTAATCAATTTAATAATAGCAAAAAGCAGTTTTGCTCTCTAGATAAAGTCTAAAATTACTATCTATAGGCAGTGCATATACAGTATAGCCCTTTATGTAAAAGTTCTGCGTCCATTTATATAAGTGCGTGACATTTCGAGGGTCTTTAGAAATTCTGCTCTTTATTATATGGTTCAAACACAGAACATTTTAGATTTGCTTAGTTTCTACAATCTCATCTCGCTGTACAACTTAATTCCCATTAAAAACCGTTCTTCAATACGCCTAGCCATGTTCACTGCCCTAGGGAATTGCTGACACAAAAGGATGATTTATATTTTTTTGGTTTCAGAATATTTCAGAAAATGAATGGTTTTATAAAATGTCAATTTTTGTTTTATGGAAAGAAAAAAAAAGTAATTACATTGAGCTTTATGTTGTTAAGGCTATATATCTGAAAGATAAACAATTCAATCCAACAGAAAAGGCATAAAATGAAAATAAACACTTTGAATAGATTTGCCTTAAAGGATAATGCTACCGTACTAGTGGTGACTTCGCTAGTTAGGACAGCTCTGCTACTTCCATCTACTTAAATGTTCTTTTTTGTTCTTAAACATCACTTAAATAAGTTCAACTCAATGGAATATCTCAAGAAAACTCTTGTATGTGGAAACCAACTATATAACCAGGGGTGCACATAACATTTTAGTGAGCTCCTCAGAGATGGTGTTTGGTACTCACCCCATATGTAGGGTGGTCTCCCTCACTGTCCTCTGCGTCAGCCTCCTGCATAGTAGATTCTGCTGCAGATAGACCTCCCTGTTGCACTAGGCCTCTGATTAGCTGTCTCTATCCACAGGTCAGCAACTGGCTTTGGGCCAAATGTAACTCTCACAGTACAACATGTTTGAACCCCCAGATCTCATACCTCAGTAGTGCAACTCTGACATTTTCTGGCTTGGTAACCAAAGCCTGAGACTACCTGCTGTCCAAATATCATCCTTTCATAATCATATTCCAGTGCTTTTCTCTTGTCAGATTTTACCCTTAAATATGCCTACTCTGACTTTAATCCCCCAGATCTCCAACACCCTTAGAAGTCCAATCTTTTTTATTATTATTAATTTACATTCCCAATTTCTTACCCTCTAACGGCAGCCTTTCATAGTTATTCATGTTTCCCTGCAGTTATCCAAGTGACATAAATTGTATAAATGTAACATGTAACAGAGTGCCTCCAAGTTGTTAGTACGCATATGAGCTGTGCAACAATAATGCTGGTATGCAGAGCTAGGTTTTGGCCACTTTTGAGTACCAGAGTACCACTTATGTGCACCCCTGCATAAAGCAATTCATATATAAGTATTGTACATTTCTTTATTTCATTTAATCTTGCAAAATTATACAGGTTTCTCTAGCTTACTCTGATTTCATTGAACACAGTTATTTTATCGTTAAAACATTTCTTTTCATGGCTAATAGATTACCAACATCATTTAGTCCTTTTCCCACCCAGTGTATCCATACCTGTCCCCCCTCTTCAGCCATTCATAGGATTTTAGTATTTTCAATCATGAAGGCTTAGCATCACATATGGACATACCAAAGCTTCCTATTCTTATTGAGCTATATATGGCCATGAAAAATCTTCGACACATACTTTATTTCAGACCTAATGACACTATGTTATGAAAATGGAAAGGTTAGGATTAGCAGATCAAATCTCGGTTTTAAAAAGGATATCAATCGACCATAAGTATTTGAAATAGGTTTTTTTTATTAGTGTACAGTCTCCAACTCATCACATCTTCTAAAGGGTTAAAATGAAATGTCCAAAGGTGGCTATAGAGAGTTAGTTTTGTGGCAATTTCGGTGCAGATTGACCACTGTGCGCGCTCGCAAATATAACATCCCATCTTAATTCGGGCCAGAAATCAGCCCAGAAATCAATCTGACAAATTACGAATATGTCCGTAATTTGTAGGTCAATCTCATTGCTTCAGATGTGGATTAGCTTCCCCATCCAAAGTAAATGCCGGCACACCAAGGGTGCTTGGCCGATTCTCGGAACAACCGGCCATGCCCTATGAGAAAGCATCAGAAAAACGAGACTTCATTGGCCGGCTTAACCCAGTAAAGCATTAAGATGCAAGTTTTTTAAGTGAGTTTAATTAGGAACACAGGTTAATCCTACATAAAGGTTGTGTGATTATCAGTGACAGGTAACATCGTCCAGCCTGAGGACAGAAAAATTAGCAGAGAATAAGAATATTAACCAATTTTGCAGCTCCAGCAGTTCCCATGGAGTTGAGGGAGGAAAGTATAGTTGGACTTATCACTAGGTTCCACCAGGGAGATCTCTGACACAGACCCTACATAAGGGTCAGTTCCCAATCATTTGGTGCTCTGTATTACCCTAGTTGATGAAAGTTAAGGTGAGCAGAGGCTTGAGACTTCCTTGCTACAAAGGTATAACACTCAGTTAGAAAGTGTGAGGGTGGCTGCATCTTGATTTTAAGACCTCTGCTCTGGGAATGACTGACTTTGATAGATAGTAACCAACCAAGGGTGTTGTGAATAGAACTGTGACCTGGCCTATATACACTAGTATATATGGTAGTTGTTTAACATTTATTTAGTTTTTGCAAAAACCACACACAAGTGTATAAAAAACACTGCTACCAGCACGGGGCCACTCCTTTACCCATATTGTGGGCTCATCAGGCAGGAGTGTCCACCTCAACAGAGATTTTTTTTGGGCCTGTCAACCACCCAGGACACAGAGGCAGCAGCCAGCCTCCTGCAGGACCATCCCCCAAGATTTTTCCCTGCTCCTTTTTGAGTCAGAAAGTGAGAGGGACTTCTTGGGGGAGGTAATGTGGGAGAGTGAGCTGCTGCTCGGACCTGACTTCCAGGACCTTATGGAAGGGATGGAGCAGCGGGTACCACCCATCAGTACCCCACTCACATCCCTTTCAACTTGTGCGGGTGGTTCCAGCCACAGTACCCCCGCACCAAGTCAGACCCAGGCATCAAATGTTGTTATTTTGCAACTGCCCAGTAATGAGTAGTCCTCTTTAGGTGCTGCAATCTAAACATTTTGCAGCTTTTAACTACTTACAATAAATGACAAATATAAGGCATTCTATATAAAGAGAAGGGAGGGGGGATAAGGAATCTAATGAAAAAGCTGAAGGCATAAACTCAGCTGTTGAAGTAAAAAAAATCATATGGAAAAATATTGGAAAATATAGAAAAATGGCAATACCATTTACAGCTAATAACAGTAACAGCAATACTGGTAAATATTGTAGTATATGTATTACTGAATAGGTAGAAGGACACTTAAAAACCGTTTCTTTCCACTGAAAAAAAAGAACATTCTGTTTAAAGAGGAAATATAGGCGAGCATTAGTCTGATAGCTATTGTCGGATAAAGCACATAGAATGGTTGATGTAATCCCGTAGAGGCAAGTCCATCTGTACTGATGGAAGAGGAAGACTGGCGCAGCTTTCAGTAACAGCAGTGAGTGTTTCAGTGTACTCTCTATTCCATTTAATAAATGGCTTGTCTTCTACGAGTGCCTTATCCATCATGTGCATCAGTGCTGGACATTTATCAGGAACCACCCTGAATCTCAATTACAACAATGTATCTTCCTACACTGATAAATATGGTAACCATACATGTGAGTGGGACGCAAGCTAAAAACATTCATCTTCATCATTAAAAGCAGAAACAAAGTATTCTTAGTAGAGTACAAACATAAAGTGTACTAATACATAGTGGTAGTATACATTTAATACACTCACCCACAGTAATTTGTGCATAAATCAGCAGAGTTCTATGAATATATATAAGTTGTGATAGCACATCAACAAATCAAGATATATTCTATAGCAGCGGTTCTCAACCTGTGGGTTGCAACCCCCTCTGGGGTCAAATGACCATTTCACGGGAGTCACTGTGTTCATGCAAAGCTAACAAGCAGTGGGGTGGGTAGTAAAAAGGAAAAGAAACACCCCCTCCCTCCTAATGTTGGAGGGATGGGGCATTATCCTCCCCTGTAACTTCCCACCCCGAACATCATTTGTACAAAAGGGGTAGGAAAAATAGGAGCATTGAGGCATTACACTTACCTGATTGTGCTGGAAATGCGTCCTCACTTCCGGGTCGTGGATCTAAAAACTTTGAGAACCACTGTTTTATTAAAATGGTGTTGGTTCATATCAATGATAAAACAAGAAATGCTGTAATGCTTCCCTAATACCTTGTCTCCTCTAGATGTTAAAACGCGCAGATGGCTTAAGGGCTTGTTTCTACTAGAAAGATCGCTCCCCCCCCCCACGTTTGTCCACACGATCGGTGACGATTTTACACATGATCCGACCTTTTTTTTGATCGCGTACGATCGTGCCTGCTCGCGTCCATAGGAAATGAATGGATGTGGTCAAAAATCACATGCCTTTTTACTGGGGACGTGGTCAAAAATAGTGTCCCTATTCACCGGGGACGCGATTTGTGACTGCATCCATTCATGTCAATGGACAGGATCAGGCGTGATTTTCCACTAGGGGATGCGATCAGGTATGGTACAAGATTAAAAACGTGGCAGGGTAGCATTCGAAATCGCTCCCAAAATTGTGTCCGCACGCGATCGCGCCAATACACACGCAATCGCTTAAATGGAAACTAACCAATTATATTTAATGGGAGTGATCGGCCAAGGCAGCGCGATTGAAAATGCGTCCATCTGCGGCCAATTGCTCGAGTGGAAACAAGCCCTTAAGATGTCAGGGAAGCATTGCTGATGCAGTGTCAGGGAGAATATGAGAGTCAAAAACACATCACTTTGCGTTTTTAATGCAGTCCATTCATTCTCTATGGGTACTTTAACACATCCATACTGGAGTAGCGTTGTGCTAATGGAAACAACCAAACACATCCATTGAAAATCAAATATGGCGATTTTAGTGGAGACAAATCCTTACCCCGGAGGTTAGTGGTATAAGCTGCAATTGCACCAATTGCATCTCCTTCCCCATCCATGATCCTTATCATACTATAAGTACCCTCTTCCAGTGATTTCTTTCTTCCTCCACAATATATAACTGACCTCTCATATGTCATAACAGCAGAACAGGTAGCTATGTCCTGCCACCTCTTAATTGAAAGGGCACTTTTACATTAGCTGTGTTGCATTGTGCTGCATTATATAATAATAGTGTATGCATTGGGTGTTAATGCATCCCATCGAAACCTGTTGAACCTAATGGTCGCTCACTGTGGTGATGGTAATGGCAACACAGCAAGTGTCAAAGGGCCCTAAGAGCCAGCATGGGAGGGTTGTTATAGTTCCACTGTTGCACTGAAT
Source organism: Ptychadena robeensis (assembly GCA_036250615.1). Classification (NCBI taxonomy): domain Eukaryota; kingdom Metazoa; phylum Chordata; class Amphibia; order Anura; family Ptychadenidae; genus Ptychadena; species Ptychadena robeensis. The sequence continues at coordinate 26,382,674 of CM070034.1, read as the reverse complement.
TAAATATTTGGTGTTGTAGCTTCTCAGTGTGTTCATGCAATTACCAAACCAATATTGGTAGTGACAGTTAGTTAAAGTGGTTTTAAACTGTACATAAAATCAACACCCCCCCCCCCCCTCTAAATAAATAAACTTACTTACCTGCATGGGCCTTGATCCAGGCAAAGCAATCCCTCTAAATAAAAATTGCATACTGACCTTCCCCCTCTTCCTCCCTCCAGAGCCGACATGTCTGGAGTGTCCTGCACTCCAGCATGTAAGATGGAGGAGGGAGACTCTTCCTGTCTCTCTCTCTACACCAATCCAGATCAGAATGGGGTGATGCTCCGCCCCTCCAGCATTACAGGATTCATATCTGGCTGACTGAAGGGCACACAAGGCCCTTCATTTTCCTAAATTATGGGAGGCAGACGTCAGAAGTGAGGTCCACTTTTCCTAAATCCACTGAGTTGGCCATGGCCATAGCTGGCCACACGTCACAGGAGGAGTATTTTTTTCCCTTTAACTTCGGATCTGCTCTATTATTGGCACCTCTGGTGGTGGGTCCGCTTTAATACAAATAATGTAAGAAAACTAATGTACAGAGTATATAAACGCATAACTACACATAGTTTTCTATGGTTATTTGTATGCCAAGAGGTCAAAACCAACATTAGTTGGTATCACACCAATCATAAGTGGTTGAAGAGCTATATTTAAACAACCACCTACACATAAACCTATATAAACAGTGTATGAATCTTGCGTATGAAAATGAAGTGACAATGTATCATCCTTATATAACAGTAAGATGTTAGCCCAGCTTGTATATTTTAAGATTTGATAAGAATCAAATAGAATTGCAACACGCTTTTAAAGACAGTAAACTTTGGAACATAAACTCTGTTACAATTTGTCACTCTGTTATCAAAAATCTTCCTATCTGCAGCTAGGTTAAAGATAGGGAGAATAGATTTCTGGTTCAAGTCTCATGTATGTGGAAGGAAATGACTGTCATCCCATGACAATGCTGACAATGTTGTGAAGTAGCCCGTCACTTATTGCTTTGTGTGTTGGGAGTCAACATTGCCTTCATACAGAGACCCTAAAAATAGTAGTCATTTCACATGCATGGAAAAAGGATTCAGTGGCCACATGCATTATTCTAGGCTAGATGTGCAGCAAAAATGAGACATCAATTACTGACAACTTCAAAACAAAGGAACAACAGTGAAGAAATCATAATGCATTGCTGGGAATTAGGGAACACTGAGGCTCAATGTATATATGAAGTGCAGCCTGTAGCTCCATGGAAGTGAACTATTTTATTCTGTAAACACTGAGACAATAGGGGTCCCTAAAGGAACAGAATCAATGTTTTTAGATTTTATATATAGGTAATGATTTTAAACTAGACCCTTAATGTCAATGTACATATATAAATTACATCAAACCATGTAAAAAAAGAATTCCTCAAAATCTTCCCCAAATAGGGGAGAAGGGGACCGCCCTCTCCCCCACCTCCCGCTCGAGCCTGAGGAGCATCTGTTCCCTGCAGAGCTGCAGCCTCTGTGTGGCTCACCTCACCACGACTCAAGCATTATCTCCAACCAGCTATGCTGGAGTCAGATGATGGACACGGGGAGGAAATGGGTGGGCGCCCCTCTCACGATGCCGCCCTGGGCAACCACCCATACTACCCATATGTAAAACCATAGCTGACATTAACATATTAATACCACAGTATATATTGCTAGTGTTGAGCTTGAATATTCGAATTTCGAATATATTAGGCAAATATCGGCTATTCGAGAATTCGCAAATTTCACTAATATGGCAGCGGATATTTGCAATTTCGAATATTCACATTGGGATGCTTATGGGCATGGATTGCGAATATATATTTGCAATGCGAAAATAAATAGCACATGTGACCATTCATTTTAAAGCTAATTATGAGGCGATTTTAATTGCGATTATAAGAATCGAATATTAGATTCAAATATTGCCTGTGCCGCTCATCACTATATATTACAAACAGTATAGTACAAGTACACTTATTTGAGATAGGATACAATGGGTCACACATCTAAAAACAATCTCAAAGTTGTTACAGCATAATACTAAACCATTTTGTAAATGAAATGTGTTGCCCATAAGTATACTTAAAGACCTGACTGACTTAAATGGACATGATTGAGGCCCCACGAGGAAAAGACATTTATCAAGGTCCAGTTATATCATGGTGAATGTATCAATGTATACTGCTGCTTGGTATGAATGAGCGTCTCAAGTATTGGTCAATAAGGTGGCTTATAGCTAGGAGAAAGCCTGGGGAAAACACTACGTTCAACACAAGGCGCCTGTTTATTAATCTTCTGACCACTGTGGGTACTAGGGCATCTCCTTAGATGCCACCAAGGCCTTTAATTAGTTTAATGGCCCTATTTATAGCAGTGTCTGCTACGTTATGGGTTCGGCCCAAAGTTCATTAGATGGGTTCAATTGTTGTATAATAGTCCACTAGCTTGTGTTCTTGCCAGTGGTCAGGTAGCTTCCCCTTGCATCGAGGTACCAGACAGGAGTGCCCTTTGCCCCTGACCCTTTTTGCCTTGGCCATCCAAATATGGGTGGACCCACACAGTGTAAGCTTGCAAATTGGATCCCAAATAGAAAAAAATGGGGCTTTATACTGATTAAATGCGTTTTTCTAGATTTCATATCAATTGGTCCAAATCCCTACAGACCAATTGGAAACACTAAGTCCTACAAAGAGTGAGAGAGTTGAAATCCCTAGGTAATCCGATCATTAGATTAGATGTCTAGGACTTTGTCCCCTTCAATCTTGAGCCTTTATAAGGCTACATTAAAAATAAGATACAGGTATGGGCCAGACTTCCTCTCGGTGTTATGGGGCAGACTAATTTAATTAAAATGATACTACTCCCTAAAGTGCTATATGTTTTGTGGCACTCTTCGATATACATACCTCTGAAATATTTTAAAATGATTGAGACACTGCTGAAACGTTTGTGCGGGGGAAGTCCTGACATAAGTTGTCCTGATGGACGCTTAAACTCCGTACAGATGCTGGTGGTATTGCCTTGCCTGATTTCAACCTTTACTACTTAGTGGCACCAATGTCTCATTGGCATCATGTCATATTATCCTTTTTCGGGCCCTGACAGCTCTACACCCAGAGGATCCCTCTATGGACCGCCAGTTTTTCTCTGAGGAATGAAAGACCTCCTTGCACCTGACATGTGTAAGCCCCTAGTTGTGCTGCCGCTCTTTAAATGCTGGGAGGTGGTACTTTGCCATTTAAGGGGGTCCCACATTCACAGCCACACTCCTTGATGGCACAAGAGGTTTTGCATGTCCCCGATCTTGAATTGTGGGCCTTTCCCATCTTTATACAGATGACGGTTTAAAAACATTTGACACACTTAAGGAGAAATTTGCAAAATTGCCAAATCTCATGCTTTTTAGATATTTGCAACTGCGTCATGCGCCAGAAAGATTATTGCACCTGACTGAAAGTCCATAGCATAATAAGTGCCACACCCACAGAACACTATATTTAACCTCCCTAGCGCTTCTGACAGCTCCATCTCGTCCAGCACTTTCCTGTCAGTATTGCAGTGGATGAGATGGAGCCGTCCAGAGAAGATCAGATCCTTGGCAGCATATACTCACTGTTCTGTGCTGTCCCGGTAGCTCTAATCTTCTCAGCTGGGTTCTTCACTGAAGCCGATGTCACCCCTCTCCCCGGCAGCGTGACATTCAAATGAAAATTGGGTTAACTTCAAAGAGCACATCTGAAAAATCACCCCCAGTGTGATTTCCAGATGTGCTCTTTGAAGTTAACCCTTTCAGAGGGTGGCAAAGGGCATTGGCTTGGATTCAGTGTTAACTGTATCCTATACAATTCAAAGTAAATTGACAATTGAAAATTGTCAAAGTAAAAAAAAAAACACATTTCCAATTGTAATAAAAATGTTATTATAAACAAAACATAATAATGAATACATACTGTTTTGAAATCTTTCATACCAAATAAGTATTTAAGAGATTTTATCATTCAAATGATACATTTTATTCATTTTTTTATGTAATTTTTTAAACATAATTGTGTGTTTCAAACATTATTATAGTCAGGATGTCTACTAGACCCTTGCACTGACATATTTTGGGAAGTTACAGACCTACAACATAAAAAAATCCATTAGAGTTTATGGTGCACTTTTGGTACAGAAATCTGGACCTTGCAAGAGCGCTAGGGAGGTTAAGAGCACTTTTAAAAGACAAAACAACAGGCTTTTAAGGCACTTCAGTTTAGACACTGATGTTCCCATGTTAATTCTTATCCTATCCAAATGCAATGGCTGAAATCACCAGCATTTTGGCATCAAGCCAGGTCAGCCTGAAGTTGCCATGGTGTGTTCTTGGTCATGGATGTATACATTTTATGATCTTTTTTGTACATATGTGCTGGACTGGTTTTGTCAAACACCACTTCTACCTGACTTTGATTTGTAGGCCCCCCGTCCACTCTCCATGTTTGTCCCTGCTTGCCTCTCCATCATCTTAAGGCTAAAGTAAGATAGAGGACAGCAAGACCAAAAGATTAGCATTGCCAGTAGTGTACACTTATTGTGTTCTTTGCTGGTGGTCGAAAAATGTCAACTTGTACAATTACCACATTTTGCTGGAGACATAGAAACGTTAAATTAAGTGCAAGTGATGTGCACTATGAGGATATTATAAACTTGACGTGCCCCCTTTTTTGGAATTGCACTTTGTTTTGCATAGATGTTTTAGGGCCATTTCACACTAAATGAGTTGCAGTGCTTTTTAAAAACGTGTTTTTATCACATGCGTTTTTTTTACAGCAAGCGTTTTTACATAGACAACCAATGTTACCATTCACACCGCATGTGTTTTTAAAAACTCACTGCTATATGCATTTTTGATTCATTTTTCCTGCATTTTTCATTGATTCATTAAAAAACGCAAACGTAGATGTAATGTGAAAAACGCATGCGGTTTTATATATATGCCGAAACGCATGCCTTTTAAAAATGTGTATAGTGTGAAAGGGCCCGGGCTATTTCACACTACATGCGTTGCATTTTAAAGACTTGTGCGTTTTTTTTTACCGCACACGTTTTTTTTTTACTGTGCACATTTTTACATAGACAACCAATGTCACTATTCACACTGTATGCGTTGCATTTTTAAAAACTCACTGCTATATGAATTTTTTATTTATTTTTCCACATTTTCCATTAATTTGTACATAAATGCAAACGCAGATATAATGTGAAAAACGCATGCGTTTTTGTATATACGCAGAAACGCATGCCTTTAAAAAAAAAAAAAAAAGCATGCCTTTAAAAAACGCATATCAATAGTGATGGCGGACAAGCATGTTCGCCCTCCTTCTCGCCAGCGGACATTACGGGTGTTCGACACGCCCTGTTCGCCGGCGGCAAGGAGCCCTCTATTCTTCCTCCGGTGGGATCATTAGCAGCGAGATCCCGCCGCAGGAAGAATATTTCACTGAAGACCGGATAGAGAACCCGGTCTTTCAGTGAAAAACCGGCTTGTAAACCAGGATGTGATGTCAGTGATGTCACATCCGGTTAGCACAACCAGGAACTATGCGTTCCAGGTGCCGGATGTGACGTCACTGTCGTCACATCCGGGTTTTTCGATTCAAATTCCCCGCCTAGAGGCGGGGAATTTGAATCTGTCCGCGAACAGGCGGACGGCGGACTTTTTTAAAAGTCCGCTCCACCCGTTTGCGGACGGACACGGCCGAAGTTCGGCCATCACTACATATCAAGTGAAATGGGCCTTAAAGTTCCAGAGGGCTAGCCATCTCCAGTTGGGAGACACCTTTAGAAGTGACACTTTGCAGGAGCTTTAAAATTAACTCCTAAATTCAGCTAGATAAAATAATTGACTATCTTTTGTGTTCTCCAGGTATGTGCTTGTCTGAAATTTTTTTACAAAAGCTGCCCATACACCTTTTAGATCTCTCTGTCAGTTATCCTTTAGATCTACCAACAACTATGTAGTGCCGGGTCCTCTGCTATTGAACACAGGTAGACTGGATTGTTTAGGAAGTCCTTCATATTACATGGTATTAGTAAAACAAAAGTAGATCTAAAGGAAATCTGACAGAGAAATCTAAAGGTGTATGGGGACCCTTAAGCTGGGCATACACAGGTAGATTCCTGTGCAATCGACCCCCGATCAATCACAGTGTGGTGACATCACCACGCTGTCATTGTTAGGGGATCAATTGAACCGATATCAATGTGCACACCATAGGCACACCGATTCCCGTTCAATGGGGACCCATTCTCCCCAGCTTGCAGCCCATGTTGTGTTGTGAAAGATTCACTCACTCACAACACAGCTGAGAGCTGGAGAAAGGCAGCCAGCCTCACAGAGACATGCTGGCCCCGCCCCCTTCACACTGAACACCATTGTCCAGGATGTTCAGGAGTCGCACGTCCAATACAATTCTTGTCTCTATTCAAAGTAATTTAGATTGAACTGGGTTTTCCAACATGTTGGAACTCTGTTCAATCAAGGTTCTCAATAGATCAATAGATCCCGCTCGAAAGAAGGCACACATGGGTAGATTTGAAAATAGATTAGAGCACAATTAAACTCTGTGAGCATGCTCGATTATACCCAAATCTAATTACAGATCTACCCATGTGTGCCTAGCTTTAGACCACTGTGCAAATGGTGCTACCACCAAAACCATTGTCCCTAGTTCCACTGCCCATTGTGTTCTAGACCACTGAGCGGGGGAGGATGTGAATGTAATGGATGTTCAAGATGCAAATTATTATGGTTATGTTTTCCAGTGAGCAATGATAAAATAAAAGGTATTTAACACTTTTACATCTTTTAAACATTTTAAAATGAGCAAATGATCTTTGGTATATAAACTACAGATGTTATGCTGGAGTGAGCTGATGCTGATGATGTGTCAACACTGGTTGTTAATGTATTCCGTTTTAAGTTAACAAGCCCTTAGAGAAGGGAGGTGTTGATTGGCATTATACCCTTTGCCTACTCTTTGCGTCATACTTCAGTATCTGAGTGATAGGACTAATCTAATCAAGTTAATTAGAAGTTGGTTGGACCTAAGATAGCTATAAATGTAAAGAGGTGGACAGATGTGCATGCACAAACTGACCATGAAATGACCCTTTAGCATCACCTGATTGTGCATATGAAGACTCTGTAAAGAGAGTATTCTGGTGCCCCAGACAGTAATTCTATTTCAGAAATATTACCAAACAAACAACTGAAAGAAAATGTAAACCAACTGACTGACTCTTTCAAAGTAAGACTGGTGCATCATACCTACCACAACTTTTGTATTCCATTGCTTAGTACTTTGATACTATTATATATTATATATATTTTATACTACTTATTATATATTGCATTTGTTATATTTGTTAAAATCAAGAAAAATATATTGTGTAGAAATAAATGTAATAGGGATGAAAATATGATCATTTCAAAGTTATATAAATGGGTACCTTGAGGTAACTTCTTTTCCAAACTTTACTTTTGCCTTTACTTTATACCCAAAACACATTACTACCATATATACTGGAGTATAGGCCAAACTGAATAGAAGCCGAGGTACCCAATTTTATTTTTAACAACCTGAAAAACTGAATGACTTGAGTATAAGCATAGAGTGGGAAATGCAGCCAATATAGCACAGAAACACATAGATTATGTGCTTCTGTTTCCAGATGTGAACACATGTAGCAGATTAGTGAGTTAATTTAAAAGCCCTGAATATGATATTATCACCAAAATTGCTGGAGATGTAAAGAAGGGGTTTGGAAACATTGTGAGAAAAAAATGATTGCTCTAGCTTATGTAGTATTTTCATAAATGGAGTTCACATGTCAACAAACTCTACACTGCCACCTAGTGGACAGTTACTGGTACAGATACAACACTCCATAGCCTATGATTAAAAAACAAGAATTGCCTTGCAAAACCCATCCTGTAATAATAATAATCCTGTGTTCTTTTAAATTTATTGATGATGTGGCACTAAGATTAATCCTGTTTGATGAATTTCTAGGGGCAATTGTGCTTACACTTTATTTATTTATTTAAAATTTATTTTTATTTAAAATTAGGTACCTCTGCTTATACTCGGGTCAGCTTATACTCGAGTATATACGGTATATACCGGCAACATAGGAAACCAACTCAGACACATGGAGAGCATGTAAACTCCTTGCATATACATGCCCAGACCGAGCTTCTAACCTAGTACATTATATGAAGGTCAATAGCATCACCATCAAATGACATCATCGAGCTGGACCTGGAAAGACCGGTGGGTCCGAATTGTTTAATTGGATCAAAACTATTTATAACTACTTGTGTGGGTGCTGCATATACTCATATACCATGCCTACACATATTAATACAACTAAAAGTGTAAAGTAAAATCATCTTTTCATTGTTTAGTGGAAATTCTCCAATCTTGTTTTTGCACTTGGCAGCAGATTCTAAAATTCAAGGCGTCACTTCTGTCAGTGAACATGAGGGTTACTTATGCAGCTCTAATTTCTGCCTAATGAAGTTTATTCAGCTGCAGAAATAAAATGAGTTGTTTTCTTTTTCATACATTTTGTTCTTTTGCTCAGTTAGAAGAAGCCTAGTTAGATCTATTGAGAGACTACGAGAAATTCTTATGCATTCGGGGTGTGAGTATACTTTAGAAAAAAAACCAATAACATTTGGTACAATAATGGGAAGGTGTCCTTACAGAATTGATTTAAATTATGGTTTGATTGGAAACAGATGTAAAAGCTGAATTCCTAAGCACAGTCTACATGAGACTCAAGCCCTGATGTACTAAAGGCGAATCTGCGCTGTCAGCAGGAATGAGGAATGTTCACCGCAGGGTTCCTGCCAGAATGTGATCAGTGAAGACACATTTTGTGGGTTGACTCAGGTGAATACAGCTGTGTTCATCTTATTGAGCAGATAATATCAAGGATTGCATGGATGCCAAGATTGTAAGATTTACCCCTGAATTTCAACTTTTACCTATGAATATAATTTTTTACCTTTAATATAATTTATGCTTAGCAGCCCAGGCCGAGTTTAGCCCTGTGCCCCTTGCCTAGTGATGGGCGAACTGTTTGGGTGTTTGCCGACTGCCAAAAATTTTAACATTTCGCCATCCCATTTTATTAATGACAAATGCTAGTCCCCTCGCATTTTTAATTAATAAATAAAAAAAGCAAGTAAAAAAATACAAGAATGTGATATTTCTTTTGACCTAGTATTATTTTAAGCTGACTGTGTTTTTATTGGTGTGACTTAGATGAAGATCAGAGCACATTTTATGACCAATTCATGCAAAGTTCCACGTAATCCCAAAGGGTTCACATACTTTTTCTTGCAACTGTATATCGGCCTTATATAATAATTCATTTTATTATTACATGTAACAAGTATGGAAATGGAAATGTATGTATAATTATTATTAATTGTCAGGTTTGAATGTGTTGTATATTATATGTTGTGTTCTTGGTTGTGTGGTGTTGCTTGTGTTGTATGTTATATGTTATATGTATTTAAATGTATATGTATGTTTTTTGATAATAGTGTTTGACTTTAAGGGGTTAATGCTTATTTTAGGGGCTAATATAACCTCTATTGTAAGCAATTTTTTGTTTAATATATAAGGTAAGAATGGGATATAAATGTGTATGTGGGGTTTTGTAAATTGCAGTAGGTTTGTTGTTAGAATTGTAGACTTTACCCATGGTAAGCACTAGCTTAAGGGTAATGGTTTGTTTTTTCTGTAAGGGTTAATAAAACCCCAAAATTTGTTGAATGTTACCTGATTACAGATAACATTATTTTAATGTATTTTAAATCATGTAATCATTTATTTCATAATTACAGGTATTTTTTATGTGTTTAGTTTATATATGCTTTGGGGACCATGTTTTCACTGTGTTGGATCCCTAATCTGCTATACTAGCTAGATTAGGGATAGAGCAGCAACTTTCTCTCTATTCTAGCTAGGTACTTTTTTCATGTCTAAAGATATCCATATCCAAGATATTGGGATTCCTGCCCAATTTTTTGGCTATTCGACTGCGATGCGTGTTCCTGCCGATAGGGCCGTGGTAGTGATGGCCGAACTGCCCGCAAGGCAGACAGTTCGGCGTGAACATGGATGTTCACCCTCCTTCTCGCCGGCGAGCAGTACGGGTGTTAAGGAGTTCTCTATTCTTCCTCCAGCAGGATCAGAAGCAGCGAGATTCTGCCAGAGGAAGAATCTTTTCACTATAAGACCGGGCATGAAGCTGGTCTCCTAGTGAAACACGGTCTCGAGAACAGGAAGTGACATCACTGACATCACTTCCGGTGTGTCCGATTAAAATTCCCCGCCATTTTAAGCGGTCTGTGGATGGCGGACTTCTTTAAAAGTACAATCCGCCCATTCGCGGACGGACCTGGCTGATGTTCGGCCATCACTAGGCGGCGGTCGCTTGGCCAAAATTAGGGTGCGCCTGTCTGGCTAGATCGACCAGGATCTGGTGTTCAAGCATTTTGTAAATGGCAGTGATTTTCAGTTTCATGACAATTCATATGTGTGCTTTCAACACATGATTTTTTAACTAATTATAGATCGATATTTAAATTATATCCTTTGCAAAATATCGACAGATCAATTGAGCAACCTTTATTCCTTCTGATCAGAAATAGGTTTTTTTTGTAGATGAAGTATGATAATCCTGTCTCTCTTTTACAAAGACAGCCAATTATTTTGTTTCTCATGCAACTGGAATGCATTTTGCACAGAAGAAGGAACATTTGATTACAGTGTTACTGATGTGAGCTGACTTAGGTAATTACAATATAACAAGAGACTGTAAATTAAATAGTATTTCTCTGTTGTTCCAAATACACAGAGTGGTTGCTGCCATGAAATAATAATCACTATCTCTGTACATGTTTGTTCCCGAAGATCTTGTGCAGCTGAAAGCAGACCTAATGGTGGTCAGGGGTCGGTGTCTTGTTGAGGCACGTGTACAAGTATAAAGAGGCCGTGGCATGATATGCCGAATTATGACTTGTTTTGTCACAGATTCTGGCAGCACATTTCAGTGGCTGTGTGTTGTATGAGCCTTGGTGCATCTGTTATCACTCTTGGCATTACAATTTGAGAGAAATTCATGAATTTCATGAAATCCAGCCAGTCTGCCCACTTGACCTTTACTTGGATAACAAGTAGCAAGCAGACAGCTCACTCTCCATGGACCAAACAAACCCAAAAAGCCAAATCCTATTGTGGAAAATCATTAGAGTCATAAATTGTCTCAGAAATCAATCTTAAGTCAATATTTTAAAAGGTATGGCTATAGCCCCCCATGCATGGTTAGATTTTCATCCAAGTGTGCATGCTCACGAAGGGTCGATTGGGAGTTGATGAAATAATGGGGGCTTATGAAATAATATTATTTTAGTTAACGGTAGATGATGGTAGACAGATCCACTCACTGGGGTATAGAAGGTCTTGTGATGTAGAGTGATGTAGGTATGTAGATCAGGGATGTCAAACTAAAATACTTACGGGACAGACACGGGATAACCCTGATATTCAACAAGCAAATCGTAATAACACATGTGACATCAAATGACAGACAAGAGGCATATCTGTGCCATTTATTTCTTAAATAAAATATAAAAAACCCTTAAGGGCCAAATGTAATTGCATTGTGGGCCAGATTGAGCTCCTGGGATGGAGTTTGATACCCCTGATTAGTGATGGCCAGGTCTGTCCGCGAACGGGCGGATCAGACTTTTAAAAAGTCTGCCGTCCGCCTAGTCGCAGGCAGATTCGAATTTCCCGCAGATTAAAGTTCCTGGTTGTGCTAGCCGGATGTGACGTCACTGACATCACTTCCGGGATTACAAGCTGGCTTTTCATTGCAAGACCGGGTTCTCTACCTGGTCTTTAGTAAAACGATTCTTCCTCTGGTGGGATCTTGCTCCTTCTCGCCGGCGAACAGGGCGGGTTGAACACCCATACTGCTCGCCGGTGAGAAGGAGGGCAAATATGCATGTTTGCAGACATACTGTCCACCTTCTGGGTAGTTCGGCCATCACTACTCCTGATATAGGTCCTTCAGGGATTCTTGAAAGATAGAGAGAAGAGAGGTTAAATACACCTTCAACCAAGTTAACAGATCTTTTCCTGATTTCTGCCCAGCCATGTCATCAGGATTTGAAAAGAGGAATATTTAAGATCTTTTATCAGTATCCAGAACTATTATGCATTGCGTTCGCAATATACAAATCTACAAGTGCCAATTTGCGCAATGAAGGTAATAATGACTGGATGTCATGAATTCTCAAATTAACTAATTTATTGTGAATAGTTAAAATAGTAAAAAAAAATCCTTAACCATCTCTACTCCGCAACCAATCCTATTTTACACACATGTGACTATCCATTGACCACTTAGTCCGTTTCATTTAAAAAAAAACTTGCCTCCTGAATAGTGATGAGAGGCATAGGCAATATTTTAATTTGCAATAATTAAATTAATATTCAATATTCGTAAATTCCTTAAATTCACTGTGTCTACCTCGACTGTCCTGGGTAAGACCTGCTGGTGGCACTGTGCTAGTGCTTACCATGGGTAATTTCCCTGGTGGCTTCCTGCAAGTGTGGGCTGGGTTGAGTACACCTGTCTCTTAAGCCTGAGGGCTATATAGGTGTGCCTCACCCACACTCACTTGCTGAGCATTTTACCTGGATATCTAATCTGTTAACTTTACCTGATCCTCACTATGAACGTTGGAAAATCTGGATTATCTTACTTAACTCTGTTGCCCCCCTGCATTTGGATCTTCAGTCTCCAGTTTTGTTTGCAGTAAGTTCCCATTAAACCTATTTTTTCCCTTTCACAATTCAAATATTCGGGCTCAATACTACCCCTAAACATTCTGCCCATCAGCTCAGTTCAAACTTTTCACCAACTCTACGTTGGTCAGTAATGGCAAGGCACTCCTAATAAAGGAGGAATAAACCCAAAAAGAGAAGACAGAACAAAGAACATACTGTACATACAACATCATTTTATATATTTTGTGGAAGACATAATTTTTCACTATATATTCCATCAAATATGAAAAATATGTTCTCAGGGTTTAGTTATCACCAGACCAGACTAGGTTCAGCAAACACATAAGACACATAAGGGATCAGGAACAGTCATCTACATCAGCCGCTTTACATTTCGAATGACGAGCATTTTACTGTGACATTTAAAGCATTTTGCATAATAAACTAACATCTAATATAAAATCTACATCAATTAGCTGACCTTGTAGATTCTTACGTAAACAGCAGCTGCTAAGAATGTTACAGACTTGTAAAGCTTAATGGATTTTATTAATAGAGTAAATGTACGAAATGAGAGTAACTTAATAAATGTAGATTCATAAACAAAATTAAGAAATTATGACATTTCTTTTTATTACAGTATATGTTCATCTGTATAAATATAATATGATGCATATTAAAAGATGAACTATCTAACAGCCATTGCATTTTAAATGACCCATATAGGAAATCTGCCATTGAATATAACAGGGCAAGGCTGTTTCTCCCACTATGCGGAATATGCCCCACAAGGGCCTCAATGCCCCAATGTGCATTGAACCCCTCACTTAACAACTCGGCCACCGATACTGCCCCCCACCCACTCTCAACAACTGATCTGACCACCGAACGATAGCACCAAGCCACAATACCTTTGCATAGGCCCCCGAAATGTTGGAAAAGGGCCTGCAATAGGGCCTGAAACTTTTAGAAGTCTTTGTTGAATAAAATTGAAGAAGCATTCACTAAAAAATTGCAGATGATATTCATATGAACCTCACCTTTTTTATGATGTTTATAGGTGAACAATGTATTAACCCAGTGGTGGCCAACTGAGTTGCTATGGAGGGCCACAAGTGCGGCCCTCAGCATCACTAAAGGGCCGCACATAAGACTTTCAACCTATACTGACTTGTATAAGCATTTTTTAATGACAGCAAGCATAGCTAGAAGATAGCCTTTGATGAGGTCTATGTGGCACATAACCTTTGATTCAAAGGTTATGTGCCCCTATTCTCAGGTTATGTGCCATAATATATATATTATACAATCATCTCTCGTTCATTGTTGAATAGTGGGCATAGGCCCTCACCAGTCTGCTGATTCCCTGCCAATACTAGAGGAGAAGAGGAGACGTGAGGGACTTTCTCAGGCACCATCTAGGTCACTGATTGGCTTTTACATCAATCAGGTAAGTTTATCGCCTCTCCTTCTCTTTCCACTCCTACAGGTGAGTTCCTATGCCCTATGCAATAACAGTTAGGTTTCGGGGGCCATTAGTGAAGGACCACAAGGGGCCACCGAGAATGCCCAAAGGGCCGCAGGTTGGGCACCTAGGTATTAACCAAAACATTATTCAGCAACAAAAATTAATTTACATAATTGGTGTTATGAGTTCAGGCAATGTCAAAAGAAGCTATCTATATCTATTCCAACGATGGTGCTGTGGGGAACTTCCCCTATCTGGCATGGATTTATGTCCCCAGGGAACTCTGAGAAGGAGTCAATAGTGTTGAGCGCGAATATTCGCAATTCAAATATATTCAACGAATATTACGTATTTGACAATTCACAATATTTTGCCAATGTGCTGCTGGATACTCGCAATGTCATATATTCAGCATAATAACACTGTGATTGGTTATAGGCATACATTTCGCGTATCTGTTGCAATACATGAAAGTCTATGTGGCACTGGGAATCTTTGCACAAATTCGCACATACATGTGCACAATGTAGGCTTGTAGAATGTCAACTAATCAAACTATTTTGAATATCGCAAACATTCGCAAACATAATGTATTGTACAAATACATTTTAAAAATAGCAACCTCACATGGTTACAAGGACATATAATACAATAGTATCCAGCATCAACCAGTTCAAGAACATGGTATAGAACCAAGGTAACACCATTACCCACAGTAATAGCAGAATTGAGGCATTTGCTCCAAGGGTGTCCCACCTCAGTCAGTTATAAACACAATAGAATTTTTTTTAACTCTTATGTAGAGATGGTCGAATTTTTTGTTCAAAAATTTGACAGTTTCGAAGATTTCAAGTTATTTGCAAAGCGCCTGAACATGGTATCAACACCAAACTTGCTGGAGATGTAGAGAAGAAGGGTTGGGGGTATACTACAAAAAAGAAAGTTTGTATACTACAAAAAAAAAGAATGTTTTTAACACAAATAGTTTTTGCACAAATTAAGTTCAAAGTCAAGTCAAAATTTCGAAAATGGGAATTTTGACTTAATTTTTTTTACTTAATTTATGCAAACACTACATGCTAGAGCAACACTTTTTTTTTCAAATGTTCATACAACCCTACTCTACATCGCCAGCAATTGGTGATGATACCATGTTCAGAGGCTTTGCTATCAGCTCACAGATTTAGCAAGTTGAAAAATTCGACCATCTCTACATATAATATAATAGTATCCAGCATCAACCAGTTCAAGAACATGGTATAGAATCAAGGCATGTGTTACAGTAGCTGGTAATAAGCAAAATTAAGATAGAATACAATTGAACTAGGGTAATATCATACTACACCATTACCCAGAGTAAAAGCAAAATTGTGTCCCACCTCAGTCAGTTATAAACACAATAGAATTTTTGTTAACTCTTATGTACTACAACAATAGTGTTGAGCTTGAATATTCAAATTGCAAATATATTCGGCGAATATTGGCCATTCGAAAATTTGCAAATTTTGCGAATATGGCGTCGGATGTTCGCAATTTCGAATATTCGCCATTGTGATGATCGCGAATATTCGGATTCCGAATATTAATCGCGAATATCGGCAATTCGGAAATTCGCAAAGATGGTGAATATATTGCCGAATATTCACAATTCCGGATATTCGATATTTTTGATCCATTACACATGCCTCTCAATGCAAGTGGACGAATGGGAAGGCTGCAACAAGAGCTTAGCAACACCATCAACAGTTTTTTAAATGAATATTGGGGTGATGTGAATATTGCGAAAATCGTCACTTTAAAAATTCGCATAAAAATTTGCGCCATGTTAAACATATATTGCACGCGCGAAATTCGCAATAAAAACTGCAGATATTCGCAATAAAAAAAACCCCTGAATATTGCCGAATGCGAATAATTTACGAATGTTTTCCATAAAATTTGCGGCATGCTGCGAATACGAATGTTGCCTATGCCGCTCATCACTAATTGTGATGCTTATGGGCATGGAGTACAATCAAAGCATGCATTTAAAGGCCTTGAATGAGAATTTCCAAATCAAATTTTGACCTGTCAAATTTTTGCTGCTCATGAATCCCCTCTGAATCCTTCCAATTATGTCAGAACAGACATTCTTCATCAGAACTAAATCCAAATAAAAATGGGCATCTTAACTAATGAAATGTGTTTTTTTCGGTGATATAAGAATCTAAATAAAATCTGATAAAATAGATTGAATGTATTTATTCAAGGACACTTCTATAATTGTACAACCAGCACCTACCTGAGCAACGAACTTGACCCTTGGCCAACACGAACACATGTAACGAATTCAGTGGACCCCAGACTATATATTTTAATTCGTTTACAAGGGTTAGTTGTAAGCAAGTTTGTTTAGAGTCAAAACTATTTACCCATTAGAAAGAATGAAAATAACCATAATGCATTCGGCACCTCCCAAAGCACCCTTCATCCAACATTTGTATAAATTTTTTTTTATAATATGTGTAATTTTTTAATTAATTTTCCTGGTATTCTTTGTTACTCCTCCACGGGGGCTTGCGAGAGAGAGCGATCAGCAGCATGATTTTTAACCACTCTGAACACAGTATTCTATTTAGAATCTGTGTTCACAGTGGTTGGACTGAGAGATCTCAGAGTTTGCTTTGAGATCGCAGCAGAAATCTCTCCTCCCCAGCCGAAGTGTCACACTTCCTGGACTCCGGGGGGGGGGGGGGGGGGGGGGGGGGGGGGGGGGGGGGGGGGGACGGACACTTCTCCGATATTAGAAGGAACAGCATGTTTTTTACAATTCAATCGCTCTGATCACAAGTTCTAAACAGAGGAGTGTGATCAGGGTAATTCAAGTATGGAAACTTACAGTTTCTTCTGAGAGGAAAAGAGTCCCAGGAAATAGTGTTGTGACACACCGGCCAGGGAGAAGAGGAACAGCTGATCTGCCGATCTGAAAGCTGCTGATCTGAAAGCAAACAGAAAGTTTTTACATTCCAACCAGTCTGTTCAGAGTAAGCTCTATTCAGTTTGAATAAAAATGTAATGAACACTGAAATAAAGTCCCCCCCCCCCTGTCATCTAACTGTCTCACCCCCAGTGTGATGGTCCTGATGACATTACACTGGGGGTGGAGGAGCCAAATTTAAGAGACTTGTACTGGATACAGTGCAACTCATACTGTATCCAATACAATTAAACCCCCCCCCTCTTTCAAATCAGACTAAATACAGCTTTCTGCTTAGAAAGCTCTATTCAGTTTGAATAAAAATGTAATGCACGCTGAAATAAAGTCTCCCCCCCAAGCCCCCCCCCCTCTGTCATTTAACTCTCTCACCCCCAGTGTGATGGTCTTGATGACATTACACTGGGGGTGGAGGAGACTTGTACTGGATACAGTGCAACTGATACTGTATCCAATACAATTAAAAAAAAAAAAAAATAATAAAAAAACACACAAAACACTGTTAAATTTAATTAAACTTTTATTATAAACAAATATTATTACAAATTTTATTATTATGTTTTTTTTACATAATTGTTCGTTTTACACAATATTATAGTCGGGATGTCTACTAGACCCTTGTACGGACAGATTTTGGTTAGTTACAGGCCTACAACATTAAAAAAAATTCGGTTAAACTCTATTGCGCTAGGGAGGTTTCCTGAAAGGAAAGTTTGGGAACCACTGATTCAAGGTGACATGTGTGGCTTAAGGAAGAGAGGATGAAATGGAAGGAGAGTCCCATTCCACAAGAACACCAGGAATCTGGCTCTCTGGTGTCCTTCCCTTGAAAGAGTCTGTAGCCTTTTATAGATTGATGAGATGGTTCATTTGACATATTGACATGACATATTGTTTTGACATCACAGGTATTTGTTTACAACCACCACAGGTACTTATTTACACCCACCAAAGGTAATTGTTTACAACCAGTGAAAACATGTTTTAACCCTTGCCTTAATTCTGTTTGTAAGTTAAGACTTTAGTTGTAAGTGAAAACTAAAATTTTGGTTGTAACTCAAGGGTCGCTTTACCTCAGACAAATCATTCCCTTTTTAGTTTGTAAAGACCTTACAATGATACTCTACTTTTTTCTCCTTTATGACAAAAAAGTGGTGATTGGACCACCAAAATTAGCTCAACGCATGCACATGATCACTTCCGGTTTCCTATCATAGGCAAGATCCTGTTGGAGGAGCCAATTGTCCTTAAAGTACCTTATCCTCAAAAGGGATTATAGAATGAGTTTCAGTAAATGATACTTTCTTTTCAGGTCAGAGGTTTATTTTTTTACCTTTTATCACTTTATGCAAAAATGTTTAGACTAGAGACTAAACATTTCAACGAAGTTCCACTTCCACTATTAAAATTAAGTAAATAGTATTTTAAGATTAGGTGGATCATCTGTAAATCATTTTTGAAGCCATGAACACATTTTTTTTTTGTTTCATTACTTGTTTTTTGTCAGATTTAATAACTGTCACATGCTGCGCAGGAAGTTTCAGATTAGTCATGTAAATTTGTTTTTGAACTGATGAAAAGATATATTACCATCCCCAAACAAGAGAGATTTTTTTAATGCTACTTTGGTTATAGCATTTACAGATGAAAGAAATGTAAGATTTCTTTGTGCTGGTTCTATTTTAATGTACATAATTTGTATATCAGAGAGAAAGTGAAATGTATGATTGTCTTGAAGCATTTCCCTAAATTTAAGTGATATCAATCTTGCGCAGCGCTTGTCAGTTTGACAATCTAGATCATTCCCCTTAGTATAAAATTAACAAAATTAATCAGGATAATTACATGTACTGAAAATATCCATCAAATGTCTATGTTCCTAATTCTGGGGCGAAAAGACTTCCAGTGACTTAACATAACCAAGAGGAGATTTTGCATGGAGGTCTAAGGGATTGTGGCCAAAATATGGTGCTAATCCACCTCTGCATATGGATAACTTTTAATCAGTAGAGATGGTTGAACTTTTCGACTAGCTGACTTTGTGAGCTGATTGCAAAGCATCTGAAAATAGTATCATCACCAAAATAGCTGGACATGTAGAGAAGGGTTGTGGAAACATTTGAATAAAAAGTTTTGCTCTAGCACATTCAGTTTCTGCATATAGTAAGTTCAAAAGCAAATTCAGATTTTTGAAATTTTGACCTGACTTTGAACTTAATTTGTGCAAAAACTATTTGTGTTAAGGCTGCCATACACGGCACGGATTCGTGCCGGATTCTGGCGCGATGGATTCCGGGCGCGTGCACGCGGATCCATCGTGCCGGAATCCCCTGCAGCCCACCTTGCCCGTCCGATCGCATCCGATGGATCAGGGGCACAGAATCGGATCCGAGGAAGAACCAACCTGTTGGTCTTTTCGGTCCGATTCTGCTCTGATCAGGGGGCGTTGCGGTCCGGGAGGCGAGCCATCGGACACGGATCCCTCCCAGATCCGGCCGTACAAGGTGGGCTGCCACGATCGGATTCCCTAATTGGCTAATCGTTCTCACCTGTGGATGCCGGCGGAATCGCAGGAATCCATCGGGTGCTGAATCGATCAGCCAGGGAATCCGTGCCGTGTATGGCTAGCTTTAGAGACATACTTTTTTTTGTAGTATACCCCCAAACCTTCTCTACATCTTCATCAAGTTTGGTGATGATTCCATGTTCAGGGGCTTTGCAATCAACTCAAAATGGTTGACTTTTTGAAAAAAAATTCGACCATCTCTATTAATGAGACCACATGGCATGTAATATTTGAAGCGATAGCACCATGACCTGTGGATACCTGAAAACCTTTTCCCTTTAACATACATAACCAAGAATTAGGAAAATTCAGGAAAATTTGATTTATATATGTTAAGTGCATTTTACAGTATAAATATGCCACAGCCAATAAACAAACTTAGAGGATGGCCAGACAGTGCCGCCAAATTAAACATATTTAATCCACAGTATCGGCCACCAGCCCTTAAGTGCCGGGGTTCTGAGATATTTTCCTAGCTGAAATATTTTCCTATTCTTACAACTGCGCATGTGCAATAGCCAGTAGTTTTGGTGTTTTCAGGGTTTTATTCCGATGTTCACGGTTTTAAGGTTAGGGGTTGGGGGGGGTGGGGGTTTAAGGTTAGGGGGTTCCAAAGGTTAAGGTTAGGGCTAGGGGATTGGGGGAGGCTAGATAATTTGAAACCCCCCAAACCCCAAAACTTCACCCCCGCTATCCACACAAACTCACCCCTACTATCAAGCACCACTCCCCCTAACCTTAACCCCCCCAAACCCCTAACCTTGATACCTGAAATCGAAGAATTAACCTGAGAAACCAAAACTCAAGCATTCTGCACATGCGCAGTGTAAGAATAGGAAAATATTTTAGGGTAGGAAAATGTCTCAGAACACCAGCTCTGTGGGTACTTTATTTACCAATATATCTGCAGCTGCCATTTTGAAGAACCGCCACACCACAAAAGACTCTCCCACAGCGTACAAACAAAAAAGCAAACATATTGAACAAAGGGGAGGGAGGGTGTAAGAAATATTACGTCTCAAAATCATTGTTTTCCATCTTTTAGAAGGTATATGAAATGTATTTTATCTGTCTAATACTTTGGTCTGTAAATGTATGAATATTTATACATCTTAGCAGTACATATGTTGTTGTCAATCAAAATAAGATATTACCTCATGCATCTGTGTATATATTAACTGGGCCTACCCAGTGGGTGGGACATATCTATTCCTGTATTAAATTTCTTATATGTAATTGAGAAGTTTATAAATATGTGGTAACTGCTGATAGCTCTAAGGATTTCACTGATACACACACACACACTGCAGGGTTTAGGTTAGGATTTTTGTATTTTGTAACTTTTTTTGTACTTTTGTATTATATTTTTTGGAGATAATAAAATAAAAGGGTGGCCTTATGAAACACATTCTTTTACAGAGGGTGATGGCCAAAGAGACGGTCCATCAGGATTTATTAACTACTGAGCCCCTCTCTTCTGGCCCCGCCTGCCAACTTCCCTCTCCTTACGTCGAATTTTTGCGGGACATTGCGGGACATCCCAAGTTCAGCCCCACGGGTCAAATAGCCCTCCCCCTATGTCCCTGCCTTGGCTCCGGGCTTGCCATGTCTGTTTAAAATAGATATTGTGTACTTAAAATCTAAAGAATATTTATGTAAAATAAAAGTTTGACTTACCGCAGAGCTGGTGTGATGGTGGCGTAGCGCTCTACAATCCTTAAAAAATATACTCATCTGCTGTTCCCTGAAATCGTATGAGAGATTCCATCTGCCAGGCTTCTCGGGGTTAACACAGGATGCAATTTCAAGAGTTTATAATGGTTTTCTATGGAAAAAATGCGCCTTGTTCGTTTTAATGCAGAGTGGAGATTAGAGGTTTACCTGTGAATCACTGTGCTGTGTAATGCTTGCGCCGCTGCACAAGCCAGGGAGAGAGGAGGGGCTCTAAGGGATCCTTACCTCTTAGGCATTATACCCAAAGCCAGTGCGTAGTTTATTAGTTAAACAAACTGCACCCATACTGGGATCAGGCACACATGCTGGTGTTATCGGCACTTAGTGCCATTCATGTATTTATCAATTTCTGCTGGTAGGTCCGCCTTAAGCCAAAATGGCGACTCAAAAATTTTGACATGGATTACGACCTAAGTTATGCAAAAACTATATGTGTACTAGAGCAATACTTTTTTTTTTTTATAATTAATAATTAACTCGCAAAGTCAAAAAGATGAAATGTCCCGCCAAAATTCAACCATGTCCACCCCAGATAAGGTGTTAATAAAGAAAAAACTTCATAAGGAGTGTTTAGGAGGAACCTGTCTTACTTCACATATTAAGGGGCCTGTGTTCTTTTTGCAATCGATGTGTGCGGAGTCATCATGCCAAGATAAAAAGAGTCCTCTACAACCCTCAAAGAGAATGTGGATGCCTATAAGTCTAGCAAAAGATTTAAAAAGATCACAAAATTATTTGAACTCAGTCCTTCTATTGACCAGCATATGACTGATTGATGCTCAAAGAAGTCTCCACCAAGATTATATTGCTTGATCTAAAGGTATCTCTTCCAAAAGCCATTCTATTACACCAATTAGGAGCTGATAACCCTTAAAGGTGATATCTGTTTTCTGCTGTTTCTTGCTGGTCATAGGGTTCAAAGTTATGTGTAGTTATATTATAGTATGAAGAATGGGTTAAAATAACTTGCTTTTAAATACTATTCATAAAATATGTACTTGTTCAGTGTGATTCAGGTAGGGCTCAGGTTCCCCTTATCAATAACACAAAAGAAAAAGTTAAATACAAACCGACAAAACTTAATTACAGACATGTGATGCACAGCATCAATATATGGTTATATGGTTACATATGGTTACAATCCTTGTTAGTTCACACTCACATGGGTTGGTTGCAGGATGGCTAACGGTTGAAAGCCAACATAAAATCACAACTGCGGTTCCACAAATTGTGCTGGTGTTTTTGTCACTAACCACTGCCCATATTTTCCTTATAGGATGAACACTTTTTTAACACCTCATGTAACATCTAAATATGCCCTAAAATAATTATATAGGCAGGGGTGCACATAACTGTTTTAGTGAGCTCCTCCGATGAGTACCAGGAGATGGTGTTTGGTACCACATGTATGTGGTCTCCCAAACTGTCCCCCCCCCCACTGTCCTCTGCGTCAGCCTCCTGCATGGTAGATTCTGCTGCAGACGGACTTCCCTGTTCTTGATTGAGCCTCCGATTAGCTGTCTCCATCCACAGGTCACCAGCTGGCTTTGGCTCAAATGTAACTCTCACAGTACAACACTATATGACCCCCAGATCTCATACCTCAGTAGTACAACCCTGACTTTCTCTGGGTTAGTAACCAACCCCTGAGACTACCGGCAGTCCAAATGTCAACCTTTCATAGTCATATTCCAACTGTCACACAGTGATTTCCTCTTGTCAGATTTTACCCATACATATGCCTACTCTGACTTTCATCCACCAGATCTCCAACACCCTTAGAAGTCTGATATTTTTGGGGGGATTATTAATTTACATTCCCAATTTCACACCCCTAACTGCAACCTTTCATAGTTATTCATGTTTCCCTGCAGTTAGTGACATAAACTGTAAAAATGTAACATTTAGCTGCGGCCGTCCAGACACGGAGCGCCTCCAAGTTGTTAGTACGCATATGAGCTTTGTAACAATAATGCAGGTACGCAGAGCTAGTTTTTGCCCCCTTTTGAGTACCACTTATGTGCTCCCCTGAGTATAGGATAAAAAAGCATAGGATAAAAAGACAGGATGGGTGCATTCAACTTGCAAAATGGCTGACCCATGGCACACTCCTATCATTTATAGTGGATATATATCAAATAGTTTATTTGGGAGTTAATTGCAAAGCCCCTGAACCAAAATTGTTGGAGATTTGGACTAGGCAATGTATTGTTCTAGCACTTGTAGAAATGCCTAAATTAAATAAAACATTTTACATGTTTGTTTTTTTCTACAATAATCCTACATTTCCAGCAATTTGTTGATTATATCATGCTCAGGGGCTTGGCAATTAACCCCCCCTGCTGTTCCTGACGGTCCCAGCTCGTCCAGCTCTGATCTGTTAGAACTGCACAAGCAGAGATCGGAGCCACAGGAGCGCAAACTTACCGATCTCCGATCTAATGAAGAGGCAGCTGCAGGAGAATGGATCCCCCCCCCCCGTGATAATGTCACATCGGGGCACGGGCGGGAGTTTTAAATAAAAATCATGCTGATTAGTGTTTTCTGCATTGAAAACACAATTTAATATGATTCCCTATGTAAAATACTCACCTGAATAAATGATCCGGGGTCCCCATGTCCTCAACTTGCTTCTCTTTCTCTGCCAATGTGACAGACTGTTGTGGGGGCGGGTACACCAAGTTTAAAGAACTCAATGTATTGCATTGCCTTCAATATATTACAATCCTCTCCTATGTAACCTGGCACATCTGCAGCGCCATCTAGTGGTTGCATTGCTAATTTACCTGGTAAAGTGAATTATTGAAATATTCATTATCTGATATTGTGAGTTATTCACAAAGTATCTGAACATGTTATTATATTCAGGATGTCTTCTAGACTCTGGTATGGACATACTTTAGGAAATTACAGGCGTACAATGTAAAAAACTTTTGTCCACTAAGGTCTTTGGAAACAGCCGATGTGGTAGGCGTGTATAAGGATGAGCTCAGTCTACATCCCCGTAAAGGAAGGCGCTTAGCGCAGGGGGTGTTGACAGAGCCCATAACACCGTGGAAACATGCCCTAACTCACAAGCTGAAAATAAAAAAAAACTATGATACTCAAATCCACACCCAACTGTATTTCCAAATATAGTTGAGGAATTGTGATGTGTGTCACAGATCAAGGAAAAATTGACACGCACACAACTGCCCTGACAACAAAATTGTGCACCAACCAATGACTCGCTATGTATCCATTGAAAACCACTTGATGCATTTGCAAGATTTGGAATTTCTATGCAAATTTCATTGCTGCAGTAATACACCCTAAACCATGGCCAAACTACCTGCAAACCCCAGACAAACAGCAAGTTCCATGCTGCCATGTGGACACACACCTCCTGGACAGTCCCCCAGCCCGCCACTATCATCATCCCTTCTGTGTATTGAGCTCAGTAAATACATTCATTCATTGTAATGATCTGCCACCCTTATTTTTATTTTGATCTGGTAATATCCTAAATTTATTTATCCAAAATGGTCAAATTTATTCGATCATTTTGAGTTAATTGCAAGGCGCCTGTGCATTGTATACTAGGTGGGGATATAGAGAAGCGTTGGGGGTTGTGACAGACCGGTGGTCTGCCATGGTGTGGATGGTCCATATGCGGCAGTGAAGGGGTCTGCTGGTGTGTATCCACCAAGATACACCTGCTAGACCCTAACGAGACGGCCGGATGTGTCTCCAAAAAGGAGCTGGGACCACTCAGTGAGGGCTCCCAGATGAGGTTGGAGACAGTGCTGCTGGGTGCAGCAAACACAGGACACACAAGGAGTGTGTGGCTCCATGCTGATGGCTGCTAGGAGGCAGGCCATTAAGGATTCCTAAAGGAAGGAACTGTTGTTTGATCGGTGCCAAGCCAGGAGGCTTGGCATTTTTGCTTGACTTTGGATGTCCATTAACCCCTGGGAGGGTAACCCTTTATTTGGACTGTGTGCTCAAATAAACATGGGCAGGAGCCCTTAAGAGGATTAAAATGTGTGGATTGATGCTGTAAGAGCACCATTTGAGCTGATACCCCACCCCTATACCCCACAGGATATACTATAAAAAAAGAAAGTATTGCTCTAACACAAATAGTTTTTGCAAAAAAAAAATTCAAAATCAAGGCAAAATTTCAACTTTGAAATTAACTTTTCAAATTAACTTTGAACTTCATTTATGCAAAAACTACAAAACATTGGTTTTCCTCAATGTTTTCACAATTCTTCTCAACATCTCCAGCAATTTTGGTGAGGATATCCTTTTCGGAGACTTTGCTCACAAAATCAGCTAGTCAAAAAATTCGACCATCTCTAGTGTTTGCCATTTGGGTCACAATCATAAATAGCGCCCCCTATGTTGATTTATTTTTAGGTGTTCAGTAGCTAGTTCTTTAAGAAAGACATATCTACTTATGCACAACAAACATGGTTTGAAGATGGATAATAAATCCTTATTGTTGCTGAAATAAGAATGACTACACAAAGAACCGCTGCATATACCACACTTCTATTTTCTTGTCTCTGAAGACCACGCACAAATAAAAGAAATGTATTTCAGAAATACTTGTAAATGAGCGTACATTGTGCTAATTCTGTGGAGCTCAAAGGTCATAGCAGTATGTAACTCAATACCTCTGTCTCGTTGGGTTGTGGAGAGTGTACAACTTTGATTTGCAGCAGATGCCTGGAAAAGTTCAAGGAAAGGTTCTACGCCTATAATAGAGATATTAGTTAGACATTTATGGAG
This sequence comes from Ptychadena robeensis, assembly GCA_036250615.1. NCBI lineage: Eukaryota > Metazoa > Chordata > Amphibia > Anura > Ptychadenidae > Ptychadena > Ptychadena robeensis. The sequence goes on along the minus strand of CM070034.1, from coordinate 26,356,237 downwards.
AAATACAGTATACAGCACACGCGGCTTTACAGAGAGAAATGTTGATTACACACAGGAAGCACAGATTATTGTGGTAGTCAAGGAGCAACCTAGCTCATTATAGAAGAGATAAAGCATGTCTCAGAAAATTAAATAATAGAAAAGAACACGCAACCTACATCAAGATTTTCTCTGCAGCACAAAGCAATATACTGTGCTTTTGTGATACTGGGAGACTCTGGGTCATTGTACAATTCAAAGCAAAAGAACTGTTGAGTAGAGATGGTCGAATTTTTCGACTTGCTAACTTTGTGAGCTGATTGCAAAGCCCCTGAAAATGGTATCATCACCAAAACTGCTGGAGATGTAGAGAAGGGTTGGGGGAACATTTGAAAAAAAAAGGTTTTCCTCTAGCACATGAAATTTTTGCATAAATTAAGTTAAAAAACATAGTCAAAATTCCGATTTTCAAAATTTTTACTTGACTTTGAACTGAATTTGTGCAAAAACTATTTGTGTTAGAGAAAAACTTTTTTTTGGTAGAGTACCCCCAATCCTTCTCTACATCTCCAGCAAGGTGATGATACCATTTTCAGGGGATTTCCAATTAACTTAAAATCGTCGAAATGGTCAAATTTTTTTAAACAAATTCGACCATCTCTACTGTTGAGCTTTTTATTTGGGAAACTTTTCTTTTGGATACTTTGGTGGATCTGCCAGGCCAGAAAAGCTAAGCATGACCCTTGAGCGTTAAGACCCCCATACACCTTACAATCTTACCATACAATTTCTGTACAATCAACTTTTCTTCTTCCAAAACCATGTAATATGAGGAGCTTTCCAAACCTTCCAATCACTATGTATCCAATCAGGGAGGACCCGGCACTACATTGCAGTGATATATGCATTCCAATCACTATGTGTTCTATCATGGAGGACCCGGAACTACATTCCAGTGATATATACCTTCCAATCACTATGTATTCTATCAGGAAAGACCCGGCACTACATAGCAGTGATATATACCTTTCAATCTCTATGTGTTCTATCACGGAGGACCTGGCACTACATAGCAGTGATATATACCTTCCGATCACCTTACAATCTTACCATACATTTTCTGTCTGATCAACTTTACTTCAACCAAAACCATGTTATATGAGAACCTTTCTAATCCTTTCAATCACTCTGTATTCTATCAGGGAGGACCCGGCACTACATAGCAGTTATATATACCTTCCAATCACTATGTATTCTATCAGAGAGGACCCGGCACTACATAGCAGTGATATATACCTTCCAATCACTATGTATTCTATCAGGGAGGGCCCGGTTTTACATAGTTGTTGGTAGATCTAAAGGAAATCTTATGGAGTGATGGGGGGATTTAAGGTGAATCCAGAAACTATGGGAGAGCCGGTTGCTTAGGGAGGGCAGTGAAGCAGCATTTTAACATGACAGTTGGTGGTCTATTTTTTTTTTTCGGAAATAAACAAATGTTGACAAAAAGAAAAATGTTGCTTTCACTCTACTGCTTTCACTCTACCTCAATCTACTGCTAATATCCTGTCCCCACTAAACTCATGAGCCAATGAAAAAACTACCAGTAGCATTCTTGATGAGCAGCACAGGCAATATTCGTATTCGCAAAATATTGCAAATGTTTTGCCTAATTTTTACTATAAATCCTTAAATTCAAGATCTTCACTCATTATTACCTTCATTCCTCAAATATGCAACTGTACATGCACATATTGGGAAAGTAATGCACCATTCCTGGTACTGGTGTAAAAAATCTTAAATATTTATGGTTACGAAGATATGACACTATATTCAAGATTTTCGTGAATTCTTCAAGTGCTGATTTACGCGATCAAAGCTTATTCTTATAGGCTGCTGTTATTTTTGGTGGCAGAAGTCCTCCTGATATCCACTATTTAGAAAGTGGTCTAAAGGCTTCTGCAACTGAGCATCGTGGACATTTTGACACAACTCGTTCATGAGACCCAATCTGTATTGTTCATTAGAATTTAAAAGATGTTGTGCGGACTAGAGATGGTCGAATTTTTCGACTTGCTAACTTTGTGAGCTGATTGCAAAGCCCCTGAACATGGTATCAACACCGCACTTGCTAGGGATGTAGAGAAGGGTTGTGGGAACATTTGAAAAAAATAAGGTTTGCTCTAGCACATGTAGTTTGTGCATAAATTAAGTTCAAAGTCAAAGTCAAGTCAAATTTAGATTTTCGAAATTTTGACTTGACTTTGAACATTATTTGTGCAAAAACTATTTGTGTAAGAGACATACTTTCTTTTTTGCAGTATACCCCCAACCCTTCTCTACATCTCCAGCAAGTGATGATACCAGGTTCAGGGGCTTTGCAATTAAGTCAAAATCGTCGAAATCGTCGAATTTTTTTAAAGAAAATCGACCATCTCTAGCGCTGACACGTCCACTGAACACTGAATATTGACAAAGTGGGGCCTTACGTTTAAACCATACAGAAACTAGTGACCACATGGGATGGTTTGCATATCCCATCTCTATTGGCTAGAGATTGCTAAACAATTTCCACTAGTAATTGCAAAGCACCTAAATTAAGTATCATAACCAAAACTGCTGAAGATGAAAAGAAGGGTTGTGGAAACATCCTAAAAAGAATGTATTAGCACATGTATATTTTGGCTTAAAAAGGTTCTATATAAAAATGTAATTGTCTGAGAGTCCTTCAGGTGTCTTTTGGCAAACTCCAGATGGGCTGCCATGTGCCTTTTACTAAGAAATGAGTTATGTCTAACCACTGTACATACAGGCCTGATTGGTGGATTGGTGCAGAGGTGGTTGTCCTTCTTGAAGGTTCTCCTCTCTCCACAGAGAAACTCTGAAGCTGACCATCATGTTCTTGGTCACCTCCCTGACTAAGGCCCTTCTCCTTCAAATGCTCAGTTATAGCTCTTGAAAGAGTCATTGTGAATTTGGACTTCTTCCACTTACTGATGAGGGAGGCCACTGTGCTCTTTAGGACAGTCAAAGCAGCAGAAATGTTTCTGTAACCCTTCCTTGAGAATTGTGCTTTGAGACAATCTTGTCTCTGATGTCTACAGACAATTCCTTTGACTTCATGCTTGGTTTGTGCTCTGACATTAACTGTCAACTGAGAAACCTTAAAAAAGGCAGGTGTGTGCCTTTCTAAATCCTGTCAAATCAACTGAATTTACCATTTATCTCCAATTATCTGCAAAAACATCTCAAGGAGGAACGGGGGATACAAGATGCACTTGAACATGATTTTGAACATCATGGTAAAGGCTGTAAATACTCATGTACACATCCTTTCTTAATTTTTTTTATTTTAAATTTTAATAAATTTGCCAAAATCTCAAGTAAGTTTTTTTCACATTGTCAATATGATGTGTTGTGTGTAGAATTCTGAGGAAAAACATAAATTTTATGTATTTTGGAATAAGACTGTAACATAACAAAATGTGAAAAAAGTGATGCACTCTGAATACTTTCTGGATATCTATATATATATATATATATATATATACAATTAATCAAAAAGCTGACCATCCCTGTTAGTGATGATTGATTTGTTTTGCATTCTTACCTTTACTTTTTTGTTCGGTCTGTTAGAAGAAGTTGTAAAGAGACAGACTACAAAATATATATCATCTTAAATTTTTTTACCATCATTGCGCTTTATGGATATTTTCACTTGGCTGATAAGGACCCATCTGACAGTACACCCCATTACATGTTTGTGGTTGGTGGGGCGATTGACAGCCCCCTCCTGTCTGCCCCGCATAATGTTTAACCTCCCTAGCAATACGCCCGAAGCCAGTTCGGGCAAAAGGACGCTGCAATTAAAATGTCTTTATCTGATCCAGTTCAAAAGTGGATGCAGCTAGCAGAAACGCTCAGCGGGAGCGTTCCTGAAGCTGGCCAGGGAGGTTAATCGCTGCATACAGCGACAACGATTGACCACTGTTTGCAAACAACACATTTAACTCTGCAATGATTCACATCATCTGTGGGACTGGGGACTTTGTCAGGGAGATCTCATTGTTGTTGTAGAGCCGGTAACAATCAACAATTAAAATGAGATTGAAACTTATTTACTGTTTGAAATCACATGGTAAAAATCAATGGTATGGAAACTGGAATCAGCGATGAACAGGGAATAACATCTGATAATCTAATTATAAAGAAGTAAATTTGACGTCTGCCAGGGGAATATATTTGAAGTAGTCATAATGGATGATATAAATGATTACCTTTTCGACAATAATATTATCCGCGGGTGTCAGTATTGCTTTATGAGACATCAATCACATCAAACAAATTTTTGTTGGGATATTAGTACATTCGGAGACCAAAACATTGAATGATGCTGTCTGTTCGAATAGCAGAAAATCTTTTGATACTGTTACACATCACAGAGTACAGTATAAAATGCAATACATGGGCCAGTATATTTCCTATTTTAAAAAGTCTCTGTAAAAAGTATATATACTGTATGTACTCTATCCCCAGCTCCATGAAAAGGTATTATAATAAACTATTTGCCACAATGTAAGGGTTGAACTAGCTTTTGTAAGATACTGTATATGATTAGTTGGCAGAGATCTCTAAAGTTAAAGCGGATGTGTACTTAATATGTAAAAAATATATATGTAAAAGTTTGACTTACCTCTGAGTTGGTATAATGATGGTTTAGGGTGCCACGATCCTACAAAAAATATACTTACCTGCTGCTTTGTGGAATCCTATAAGAAATTGTTTTTTTATTCGCCAGGCTTCCGGGGGTTAACACGGGGTGCAATATCACGAGTGACCACTGGGGGCATTTATAATGGTTTACTTTGGGAATGTTCTATTAATACAGAACAGAGATTAGGGAATTTACCAACTATCTCAGCGCTCAAAGATTTGACTCGTTTCCGGTGGCCGCAGTCACATGACATCAGAGCCAGGGAGGGAGGAGGGGCTGCAAAGGATTTTCGTAAAATAACTTATTACAGGCAAGTTTTTTTGCTCCCACTATCTACATTTCTAGTGCCATTCGTGTATTTCTCTTCAATTATGACACTGAAAAACTAGATAATATTTCTATGAACAGAAAAAGTTTTGTTTTCTATAGTAGGTCCTATTGTACAAGAAATACTATTGATTCAGAAAGCACCTGCAAGCACACACTGTGTGCAGGTGCATGGGGGTTTTTTCAGTGAGGGCTTATGTTAGAAGCACAGGGAAAGATGTTGTTAGGTCTTACTTTTGGGGAAACACAGTAATTACTAGGGATGGACCGAACTGTTCGCCGGAGAACAGTTCGGCCGCGAACTCGGCATGTTCGCCGATCCTCTCGCCGGCGGACAGTACGGGTGTTCGACCCGCCCCGTTCGCCGGCCAGAAGAAGATCTAAATTCTTCCTCCGGCAGGATCAGAACCTGCGAGATCGTGCCGGAGGAAGAATCTTTTCACTACAAGACCGGCATGAAGCCAGTCTTGTAGTGAAAATACCGGCTCAGAACAGAACTGTTCGCGGACACTCCAGGCCGATGTTCGCCCATCTCTAGTAATTACCAGACAGGAAGCAAGGAGGTTCTCCAAGGATAAATAGCACAGCCTTAAAACATTTTTTTAATACAGTACATGACACCATACAATACAAGACACCTATTTTTACTGTCTGTGATAATTGTGATATATATTCTTCTATTAATGATCTTCATCTCATAATGCAAGTGTAGCGTTTCCCTGGGTCATCCCAAAGTCACCAGACCTGTTTTGCTTGCAGCTGCTTGGAGTTTACACTTCTTCTTTAGTGCTGCCCTCCTGGATCAACCAGATTATTTAAAGCAGTAAATGCTATTAGGGATGGTCGAAAAATTCCTTAAAGACCTTATGCGAATTTTTGGCTTTATGCGAATTTTAGGCGTTATGCGAATTTTCGACTTTAGAAATTTCGACTCGAAATTTCGCAGTCGAATCGAAATTCAATTGGGAAACTAGAAATTTAAGTAGAATCGAATTTTATTCATTTTGACCATCTCTAAATGCTATACAGAGGCTTATACAGGACAAACCAGGCATGGGGAGGGGATATGTTTAGTTATTGCTTTGTTTAATCCAAATGTTCACCAGAGCCACTCTATGCTGCATTTTATGTGCAGCAATTTAATGCCTTTTGCACTAGGTAGCTGATAACAGGAGCATACTTGCTGGAAATACTTGTATCTGACAACCTAAGGTTAGTCTAATTCCTTCTCCATAGATTTATATTGTAGGAGTAGGATTTTTATTCCAGGCCTGTTTTCACATTACCTATGTGTGCATGTTTGTACAACACATTCCACAATCAAGAGCAAAATCTCTGGTCTTAAGGTGGTAACAATTTTCTTGCTGATGAGGTCCACCAGCTTGAGATGGAAGACCATTCTCTATAAGGAAGCATAATGGTCTCTTTTGAAGTCGTTTAGATTTCTCTGTACCCCCCTCTCTCAGGTTCAAGAGTCATTTCAGAATAGCTCTGTGGTAGTTTGCCTTCATATTCTAACAATACAATACAATAAAGACCGTGTCAGTGGTTAGTAATCTGTCTCATTCTTTCCAACATTCTGAGTAGAAGAAGGATTTATTTAGACCAAAGAATGTAGAAAAATGGCATAACCCTACCAAGCCACCAGTTATGCTTGAACCATTTATAAGAAAAGGAAGTCTTATTTTTTTAATTCCTTTATACAGCTAAATACCAAAGAAAAATATATAGATGTTGGGGAAGGTTTAGTTTATATGAATACATGTTAGGATTAACTAATGCAGTTTTCATTTTGGTTATTTCTCTACACAAAAAAGAGGGTGTAGTGCGCCTGGACACACAATCACTGACAACACCAGACATCCAGGTAGCAGTCTTTATTGGGTAATCAAAAAAACAAGGCAAGGGTCATTCACACAGATCAGTCCAAGAAGGTATGGTACAAATGGATATGGCAGAAGTGGAGTCAAGGAAAATCCAAAGTCAGGGCAAGGAGAGTTCAGACAAGATCTAAAATCAGTCTGGGTCACTGTTGGCGACAAGACACTTGCAGACAGGTAAGCAAACACAGGAGCACAAAATATGGTAACTTAAGCCCCCCATACACCACATACAACTACCATGCAACTTCTGTACAACCAACTTTTCTTTTACCAAAACCATGTAATAGGAGGACCTTTCTACACCTTCCAATCACTATGTATTCTATCAGGGAGGTCACTATACTACATAGTTGTTGGTAGGTCTCATGAAAGTTGTATGGAGGAGTCTGCCCGTCTATGGGGGGCTTTACAAATTAGCTAGATGAAAAGTTAGCATCTTAAAACAAAATCCCATTTGCTCTGTGTTTCTGTGTCTTGGCTGCTGCAGTTCCCCCCTAGGCTTAAACTCTAGCCCAGTGGTGGGCAACTGAGGTGATATGTAGGGCCACAAGTGCGGCCCTCTGCATCACTAAAGGGCCACACATAACATGTAGGACCACAAATGTTGAAAGCCGGGTCAGCGTGTGACCACTACACATGGTGATATATGGAATGTGCCTCACATATATTATGAAAGTAGTCTAGTGGAAGCATAGGCGCTCAGGTTACCAGCGTTCTAGTAACTAATGAGCTTTCACGTATGCCAATAAGCTTGCTCAGCTGGAGGCTCAGCGAGTCCCTCTCCTTCTCTTACCGCTCTAAGAAGTTCCTAGGCGAGGACTTGTTGGTGCAGAATCGGTGAACAAGTGAGTTCCTATGCCATATGCATGAACAGGTTTTGGGGGCCGCAAGCTGAGGATCAAGGGTGGCTGCCAAACAACACCCAAAGGGCCGCATGCGGTCCCCGGGCCACAGGTTAGGCACCTGGGCTCTAGTCACTCAGTTTTAATAGAATTGTTTGTTTTTTTTCCAAACAAGCTTTATTGAGAAAATAAAGAAGTACAGGCTTTGTCAAAAATTGCGTTACATAACAGTTTAGATAGTAATCTTCAAATGTAAATGACAAGCATAAGGAATAAAGGACTAATGTCCCAAGATTAACTATGCAAATTCGTAAGAGCAATCAATTTAATTCCTGAAACCTTATGGCATTAATGAACTGAGTAGACTAACATATTGAGTTCCAATATCAACTGCATATACATATGAGAAACATACATTTTATTCACATTAACAATAAACCATTTCTAACTAATGTCCCGTCAATTAAGGGACAAAACAATATAACATATATGAATGGATGTGGCCCATCTCCGACCTCAGATGTCATCATGCTTCCTGAACATTTATCATATCAAAGTAGCCCAATTGTATATCAGGAGCATATGTGCTAGATTAATTAGGATTAACATATCTTCCAGCACGAGAGTGACTTTGACATCAAGGTACATGGAAGTATAATATTACATGTTTTTCCAGAGAGGAATATGTGGCATCAACTTATGGTAGTGTTCACATTTTTGAGGATGAAAGTGAATCAAGATAGGACCAATAACCCAAAGTGATCTGGCCTAATATTGGGCAAGACCTATTCCTGTGCTAATGAAGAATGGAAAGATAACCAGGGTGCCCAGATCAAGGTGAATCTAGTAAGTGAGTCATGCGCAATATGAATGAGTTTTTCCATTTCTGCTATTTTGCATATTGCTTAAACCTCTTTGAGAGAGCATTCTGGGTTCCCGCCACAAGGTTGGTATTACCAGTTTAGCTGCATTCAATAAATGGAATGTCATGGACCCCTTATAGTTTTTAATACTGTCTGAATTGAGATGTAGTAAATAACATTCAGGAGCGAACTGTGGCTTCTTATCAGTAACCACTTGGATTACTGAGGCGACCATTTCCCAAAAGGGCCGGATCAACTCGCATTCCCACCAGATATGAGTGTAAGTACCCACATCTTTCTGACATCTCCAACATCTGTCGTCTGTCATTGGGTACATTTTGTGTAGGATCTGCGGTACTTTGTACCATCTGGTCCGCAATTTAAAATTGTTCACCTGAATCCTGACATTGAGAGAGCCCTTCACAGTTAACACATTTATTTTTTCCCACTCCTTGTCAGTGAAGATTTTGCCTAGCTCATGTTCCCATGCTCTACGATGGGACATACATTCCTTCTCTTTAGCAGCAGTCAGTATATTATATGTTGTGGAGATGGAATGTCGAACCGGGTCACCTTTGGCCCAAATTGATTCAAAGTATGTAGGATTTCTACATATGAGTTTCCTATTTCCGGAGGAGTTTAAATAATGTCTAATTTGCATATATAGCCATTGTGGAAATATCATGTCTTCATTTATTAACTCTCATCTATCTTTAAAAGTATTACCCGAGAAAAAGTTGTATGCCCGATACCGATCGGGGGTGACATAATCACCTTCTGAAACTAGATCCATGCCTGGTGGGAATGATGAATTGTTTTTAAATTAGGTACCTCGGGTTGGCTTATTCTAATGTACATAATGTAGATATTATCTGAAAAAATCCATATTTTACTTTGACATGTAAAAAATCTCCACTTATCAAGCTTAATAAATTGTTTAATAAATAACAAAAGGACATACCTCCTTAATTTATTATATTTATATATTTTATATATTTCTTTATATTGTTTACTTCTGATTAGCAAAACGTGTCTGGATTTTGTGCTGTTTATATATGCAGACAAAATTTTACTACATACCACTGCATGGCATTTCAAGATCATGCCTCGCTTCTTGATCTCCGACAGTTTCAATAGGCGTCCTTCAGCGTGAAGACTGGTGAAGTACCTGGTATGATACATAAACAATACTTTTGTGGATGGAATAGTAGTGCCTTGTTCTTCCTGTTACAATACAACACAATAGTACTGAACAACTCTAAATACAATGCATCTGTGAACAGTGATGATTCCATCAGGTCTTATTTTATGTATTATAACAACTGCGACCTTGCATCAGCTTTATATTATATTACTTATTCAAAGGAGAGCTAAGAGGCAACATGTGCATTATTCCTAAAAGGTAACAAAAACCACACATTCATTTATTTTACACTATAAACTTTCTAAAAGTTTTTATGCATATATATTCTATTTGTTGCCCGTTTTTTACTTGTGTAGAAAGCTCAAAGTATAAATATTGATGGTGGGTACTGCCATCTTGGAAGTGACGGCAACAGCATCTCTCATCTGGTTCAGCACAAGCAAGACTAAGTTCATATTAATACAAAAATGATTTGTGGAAAAGTAAAAATGATGAACATCATACTGGGCACTGTAAGTGGGTGACAGCATCTGTTTAATGCCCAATTTCATGTTAGGAATGTCCTTACCTCTTCAGCACCCCTTCCCTTCCTGTCCATGATTCTCCCAACTCACCTTGCACCCCCCAAGTGAAGGTGTAAAAATTTTAATTTATGTTTGTATTGTTCAGGAATGAACCAACGACAGGAGACAACTGTTAACTAACAAACTTTATTTCCAGCGACCCAACAGGGGAGCTCCATTGAAACTTGCAGCCAGTGAACGGATAAAATGTCTATCAATAAAGGGTGACCTCAATAGTCTGAGGGTGCCCAAACACGTTTTAAGTCCACTGCACCCACATGGGGCCAGAGGAATAAATACAGTGATGAATATGCCTGTAATTTTATGATGATGTAACTATTATTTTGTGATGATGTAACTATGACCAAGCCATATGGGAATGGCACTAGCCACTGTAGGTGATGGACACCATCAGTCTGTGTGGTGGAAGAACAGGAACCTCCCAAAATGTAGCTGAAGTCACCTCCCTGGTCCCCAGCCAGGGATAGGGTTTCCTGGCCCTGAGGAGTTGTCACCGGGTGGATTAGAGGGCTAGGCCAGAGACTGAACAAGTTGGTAATGGCTGCTCCCACATGGCTGACATGGAACAGATTGTTCCCATCTCCTTCTGGGTCCCCCCGCTGGCCATCCACTTTGAAGTACCTGGGCAGACCCCCATCCATGGTGAATCAAAGGGATACCCTTTGGACCTGGGCAGTCCTTTCCTCATCTTGCTCAAGCGGATGATTGTGGCTTTCACAATGTGTCTCTAGAGTAAGGGTGAGATCCAGGATTCCTCCCCTCTTCATCGCCACTGGATCCGTTTAGCTTTTCTGACTACTTGGACTACTGCCCTGGGTAAGAAAGCCATCAGCCAAATCCTCTGAGCCGCTGGTTAGCACTGCAGCCCTTAAGACTAAAACAGTTATTCCCCCCTAACCAGCTGTGTGGACATGTAATCATTGTGTGCAAGCCATGTGAAAGTATTGGGAACATAGGAAAACCGAAAAGGACCTGGTTGCCCCGGTCAATGCTACATTGACAATAGAGATTTCCCTTCACTTCCTGTCTTGGGTGACAACCTTTTTATTAGACAGGAAAATAAGAAATGCCTCGAAGAGAGTCTCCAAATACAGTTAAATACAAAAGGAATTTTAATCCTACCATACTCTCATATTCATACATAATAAGTTTTGGGTAAAAGTCCACTTAAGGCAAAACTGATAAAGATGGCAATATTATAGTATGATTAGCGTTGTTTATTGTATTGATATGTATCTATCTACTAAATTGTGTGGATGAATTTATGAAAAACACTACACTGCTGAGATCAATGTAAAAGAAGTAATGCACTTAAAGTACCGTTAATCTTTCTGTTTTTAGTTAACACAATTTCTTCCTTTATCTCAGCAAAGCATTTGTCTCTGTCAATTAGAACGCTGCCCTGTCTCAAGCTGCCTTCTTTTCTATTCTTAATAACAGCTACCTTGCAGATTCCCTTCATACATCAGATACTATGATTACATTATATTAAGGGGAAGGGAGGGATGAATGTGTAAAGGCTGAAATCCATTACAATATATAACTCTTGCTATGTTGCCTTTAAAGGAGCAAGGATGGTGTGATGGCACTTCAGCTCAATGAAGCTCTACAATCATATATAATAATGCTACACACTTCTGCGTTTATTAGATAATTGTAAGAAAAAATAAGCCATAAACATCCAATTTTACTTCTGGGGCTCATGCTCACAAGTAGGTGTGTAGTAGAGCTGAAAATATTTAGCTTGTTGCTTTTGAACTAGAACAATCTCCTTTCAGATCTCATCAGATTTTACACAGAGAAACAACAAGTCTACAAATGATTATAATCAGAGATGGTCAAATTTTTGGGATTAGCTGACATGGATGTGAATTATCAAATTGTTGGGGCGATTAGACACGCTGTTATATAAGACACACCCTATACAGCAGAGAATCTTATCCCCATAAAATACCTGTGGGAAACTGCCGCTCTGCCAGTTGGAGCATGGAGAGGTAGTTACAGAAGGTGAGGCAGGAGTCAAAGGCTGCCTGTCACGGGTGAACCACGTGACCAGTGCAACCACCATGCCACCATACAAGTATAAACAAGGGCACAGAATCTTAGGATCCCCCAGTATTCACTCCACAAGGAGTGATGGGTTTTGCTGCGGGGAACCCCCAGGTTGCGGTCCCTAGCTACACTTACTGGCAGCGGCTGACAGCAGAATTTCAAGTCGAAGTACAGAGATGGCAGGCAGAGAGGTAGTCAGGCAGGCGATAGTCAGGACAGTTAAAAACAGTCCAGGAGTAACAATAAAGCAGACAAATGTAATCAGAGCCTGTGGAACAGAGATTGAAAGACCGCTTTGTTGCCTGAAGACTCCCAATTACATGGTCAGGTGCTCTGATTGGACAGGGCTCCAGGTGCATGATAATGAGAAGAAGCAGGAGCCACATCACCTGCCAAATCTCTTCTACCAGCAGAGGGAGCTGATCTACAAAAGGTCCTGGTCCTCTGAGGTTTGGGAAGTGACACAGCAGAACTGGTAGAGGGCACAGCTGAAGTCACAGATCGCTGCGTGACTGCAATCTGTGACACTGCTTGTGACAGCTTCCCCTCCTCCTGGTCATCTATATGTCAGACAGGCAGCTTGAGCCAAGCTTACATGAAAACAGCAGTGGAAGAGGAAAGAGCAGCCTGCAGGCAGATCTTTCCTCTGGCTCTGCTACTGCTGTCAGCAGAGCTCCAGCTGCCTGGCTGATATAAACACAGTAGAGGCAACTCAAAAAAGGAAGACAAAAAGGAACCACTAGTATGATTATGCCTCATCCCAATTATTTACACAAAATGTTTTTGAAAAAGTTTTTGTCTCCTCCTGTGGTGAGGATTAGGGACTAGGGTCTGCAACCTTTGGAGATACCCTAAAATGTCTGCAATTCACTTTTCTTTTCTAGCAAGTCCATTTCAACTTTGAAGCTGCACTTCATTCAGAAGTTGATCAGCAATGGCAGCTGTATATAGCTCTTAATAAAAATGTTTCCCTTAAGATTATCAAGCTAATCAAATGATCCTAGATAGAACATACGCACACTCTAAACCTGCAGGCATTGTTTCCATGTGGTTGCATCATATGTCATATGAGTCATTCTCAAGGAAGATCACGACACAAGATCCAAATGAATATTTAAACAGTGAAATTATAATGTAGTAGATGATTAACAAACTCATTTCAGAAGCAAATACACATGACGCTTACTTGCCCATGTGTAGGATCCAATTACACTGGTGGAGGCTTATAAACTGAAAATTGCCCAAAATGATCCTCCACTTCTGTGAAGCTAGATCATTCTAAATTGTTCTTGATTAAGAAGTGAATTTTTAGGAATGTTATTTAGGAAGTAATAAGTCATTGAATCAGTATGACAACTAGGGATGTACCATGGAATCTCATTGAGATGTGATGAGCAGCATAGGCAATATTCAAATTCATGACATTAAGGCTTCATTTTCACTAGAGCGGACGAGCGGAAGCCTGCGGTTGTCAGCGGCCACATTGCGATTGTGTGCGTGGTTGTGGCAAGGTTTTTGCAACACGTTTTTTTTTTAATCTTGTTGAATTGCATTATGGGAATTTTCCCTTCCTGCTGTATTCTCCTCATGGAAAATATCGAGATGGATGCCTCTGACATCTGAATTTCACTTAAACAGCATGGCCAAAGAACTTCCCATCTACAGTTAAAACTTCTCTATTCCTATTAAGGGGTACATGGGGGGGCTAAATGTTAAAATAAATGAGTTTTTACAGTTGGTGCAAGGCTGTGTCCCCTCACAGCTTCTCAAAAAATATTTTTTTTCTAGTTTCTCCTCCTCAGGAAGTAGGGGGGAGTGGTTGTGAGGGTCTTCCTGTCCTCCCGACCTTGCCTAACCGCTCCCATAGGGAAGCAATGGATGTGGACGAAATCCGCACCCTGTTCACTCCACAACCGCGCCAATCCCCACTCGATTGACATGAATGGGCGCGGATTTGTGCATGCCCGCAAGGGCATGCAGAACCGGCTCGGCAGCCGCTCGAAAACTCGGTATGCTGTGTTCACAACATTATTCGCGCCCAACCGCAACCACGCGCAACCGCATATATGGGAACTGCCACATGCATTTCCAATGTACGAAACTGCACGGAACCGCATGTTTAGAACCGCACCTAACCGCACAGTTCCGCGCTAGTGGAAACAAGCCCTTAGTGAATTATTTTCTAAATAGTTTGTCAGTCTGAGATCCCCTACGAAGATGTAGCACTATATTCAAGATCTTTGTGAATTCTTGAAGTGCTGATATTTGCTATAAAAATTCACGATCAATACTTTTCCACACTGGTTATTGGAATTTCTGTATAAACAGCCTTTTAAGCCCTTGTTCATCACACCAGAGGAGAGGGGGTATCAAAGGGGATTGTACTGTATACAGTGATAACTGTATCCAATACAATGCAAAGTAAAAAAAAAAACAATCCACAAAACACATTTCCAATATGTTTTGAAATCTAGCATTCAAAATAAGTATTTTAGAGATTTTAGATCATTCAAATGATAACTTTTAATTTTAAATACTTTTTTTTATATAATTGTGTGTTTTAAACAATATATTCAGGATGTCTATTACACCCTTGTACATATTTTGGCAAGTTACAGGCCTACGACATAAAAAATATTCCATTTAAGTCTATAGTGTGCTTTTGGTACAGAATTCTGGACCTTGCAAGAGTGCTAGGGAGGTTAAATTCTACCACCTGAGTAATTCCTGGTGGACGCATCCAATTGCGGTTGTCTTGTGGGACCACCAGGTGATAAGCGGATAAAGTAACTAAGTCAAAAAGGCATATAAATAATTAGATTTAATAGACTACTTAGAATTTAATACACTTTAATGCAGCCACAACCATCCATATTCTAAACCTTGGTGACAAAATGTAGTAAAAAATTTTTTTCTTTTTTTTAATCATTAAGTAAAAAAATTTTACTTGTATAATGTAATGAATAATGATTAAACATAAATCTTCAGTTAGTGGAGTTTAAAAGACAAAAAAAAAAAAATTTGCTCTAAAAAGTTATTTATTTCGTTAATGTCCAGTTGTGTATCTTTAAATATAATTACAGCTGCACTACAGAATATTTATATGGACAAAATAAATGATTCAACAGTAAAAAAAAAAAGGCAATGCAGAAATAATGATTTTATGCAATAATGCATCCAATAAAGTATAAATACATTACAGATTTCTTATCATCGGAAACCCAGTGGAGAAAGAACATGAGGAATTAACCATTAATATAATGATGTGTGTATGTTGCCACAGGCAAGGAATGGAGGAAGCTGTGCATGTCATATCAAGATTTTCCTAATTAACTAATTTCTCAGCGACTTTTCTGGCGGGTATTTTGATTTTTCATGCCTTTGCAAAAATACTGCCAGATGGTGTCATTATTGAATAAGTAAGTAGATTATGTTATGACTTAAAGTGCCGAAATGGGAATGCAAAACTTCCTTTTGTGGTATAAACACAATTTGATCTAAAAGGGTTTTTTCATATTAAAAGTATACACCAGGCAGAACAATAGCCTGTATTATGGTTCAAGCTAATAGTGGATCACTTTAATTGGCTATAATAATTGTTGCATCCCTGCATTGAACACAAGGATTTGGGCACAGTACACAAGCCCACTTATGGAAGTCAATGGGCTATGACATGGCTGTTTCCACAGACCATCATTGCCCCCGACCATCACTTTAAGCCTGTTGTGTTTATGTTGGCATGGTGGCCCATGTTGACAGAAATGTGGTGGAGGCTTCCGTTAATGGATGTGTCAGACTTATGCATAACTAAGGACAGCATCCTCTAGAAAATATCTACTAGAGATGGTCGAAATGAATAAAATTCGGTTCTACTTAAATTTCAAGTTTCCCAATCGAATTTCGATTCGACTGCGAAATTTCGAGTCTTTTTTCGAGTCAAAAATTTGCATAAAACACTCACAAATTTGCATAAAGCCAACATTTCGCATAAGGTCAAAAATTCACATAAGGTGGAAAATTTTGATTTTCGGTATGAGCTATAATAGAAGAATCAGTGTACATAGTAGCAGAGCTTTACAATCAGAGCTGAGACTGCAAACAGTGATGTCACCATAAATAAACCCAAAAACCTTATTACACACGGAGCAGTGATGCTGAAGGACTTTACACAAGAATACACAGTTGTATATGAGAAGAGAATTATAATATAATATTTATTGATATCATCATATATAATATAAGAAGCAATTGTTTGATCACGGAACGATCCCCACAAAAGTGATCGGAAGGCAAGCGTATTTGACCAAAGAGCCAAATCGCAACATTGCAATGCTAGAAATATAAGTAGAGATCCTGGGGGGCTCTTACACGAAATGTAATAGTAAATAGAGATTTGTTAAAACTTCAAATAACAATATTAATTATTCACTCACTGTCAGATGGATGGCAATGTTGTCATTCACTGTAAGATGGATGGCAATGGTGTCACTCACTGTCAGAAGGAATGGCAATGTTGTCACTCACTGTCAGAAGAAATGGCAATGGTGTCACTCATTGTCAGAAGGTATGGTAATGTTGTCACTCCCTGTTAGAAGGAATGGCAATGGTGTCACTCACTGTCAGAAGGTATGGTAATGTTGTCACTCCCTGTTAGAAGGAATGGCAATATTGCCACTCACTGTCAGATGGATGGCAATGTTGTCATTCACTGTAAGATGGATGGCAATGGTGTCACTCACTGTCAGAAGAAATTGCAATGTTGTCACTCACTGTCAGAAGAAATGGCAATGTTGCCACTCACTGTCAGAAGGTATGGTAATGTTGTCACTGCCTGTTAGAAGGAATGGCAATGTTGTAACTCACTGTCAGAAGGAATGCCAATGTTGTCACTCACTGTCAGAAGGAATGCCAATGTTGTCACTTACTGTCAGAAGAAATGGCAATGTTGTCACTCACTGTCAGAAGGAATGGCAATGTTATCACTCACTGTCAGAAGGAATGGTAATGTTGTCACTCCCTATTAGAAGGAATGGCAATGTTCTCACTCACTGTAAGATGGATGGCAATGTTGTCACTCACTGTCAGAAGGTATGGTAATGTTGCCACTCACTGTCAGAAGGTATGGTAATGTTGCCACTCACTGTCAGAAGGAATGGCAATGTTGTCACTCACTGTCAGAAGAAATAACAATGTTGTCACTCACTGTTAAAAGGAATGGCAACCGGATGGCACTAACAGGTAATTGTTGGGGGCCAGGTTGATGAGCCAGTGAGGCCTAAGGGCAAAATAGTCAACTTCACTGGCTCTGCTGCAGGAGGGGGGATTGGTAGGGGTGCTGCAAGGACATAGGAGGAAAAAATTTAAATGGGTGTTAAAACCTAGCTCTAGCAGGAAGAGCCAGACAGGAGGGGCTAGAGAACCACATATGGCTTGGGAGCCCCACTTTGCCGACCCCTGCCCTAGGTGATGAGTAGAGATTAGTCATGAGCGAGAATATTCGAAATTTGAATATATTTGGCGAATATCTGTCATTCGAGAATTTGCAGTATTTCGCAAATGTGTGCTCGGATATTCGCAATGGTGGATATTCATCATATTATGCTTCAACATTG
This sequence comes from Ptychadena robeensis, assembly GCA_036250615.1. Classification (NCBI taxonomy): domain Eukaryota; kingdom Metazoa; phylum Chordata; class Amphibia; order Anura; family Ptychadenidae; genus Ptychadena; species Ptychadena robeensis. The sequence continues at coordinate 26,338,237 of CM070034.1, read as the reverse complement.
TTTACTGGCATACATCGCGCATATCTGTGCTCATTGCTGGCATGCTGGCTAAGATCACAGAATAAAGAAGAGAAGCTGTAAAGCTGCATTGCGTATCTTTGCGAATCATTGCGCAATGGAAGGCAATAGAATACAGTCAAATCAAATTTTATGAATTTAGAATGTTTCGTTGTATATTCATGAAATTACGCGAATTCTAATATACCATATGATGCTCAACACTAGTACAGATGGTGGATTTGTTTTTGAAAATTCGACCAGTTAAAACTTGTGAGTTGATTGTAAAGCCCCTGAGCAAGATATCTTTACCAAACTTGGGTTGGGGGTATACTACAAAAAAGAAAGTGTTGCTCTAACACAGAGAGTTTTTACATAAATTAAGTTCAAAGTCAAGTTAAAATATCAAAAGTCAAACATTTTAGGGTTCAATTTGAACCCAATTTATACACAAACTTGACATGTTATAACAAAACTTATTGTTTTCAAATGTCCCCCAACCCTTCTTTACATCTCCAGCAATATCCCCAACCCTTCTCTACATCTCCAGCAATGTTCCCCCAACCCTTCTCTACATCTCCAGC
>CM070034.1:26294818-26315531 GCA_036250615.1 Ptychadena robeensis | reverse complement strand
TTCCATAAAATTCGTGGCATGCCGCGAATACGAATGTTGCCTATGCCGCTCATCACTACGGTGCAGAGGCTCAACTTATTCATCTACTTTGAGTCTTACATCGGCGAAGCGGCTTGGCGCCGTGAAGACAGATCTTCCGCCGAGCAGGTAAGGCTATCTGCTATGTCGGGACCTCCCGCTAAGCATATACGCTTAGCGGAGGGGTCCCGACAAAATGGAAAGAAGCCCATAAGATGTCAATAGCAGCAGTACACGCACGTCACGTCATTCTCCACACTGATCGGGAGGAGGGGGGCAGGAAGGCTGCAGAGTCTACTCCCTCTCCCTCTCTGGCTGTGCCTGTGTCCATGGAAGTTGCAGAGCGATTGTAGTTTCCACAGACAGGGATAGATAGCAGTTCATCTATCTCTCTCTTCATTGCTTGTACCAGCAGGGCCCTGAGATTTGTTGGCATAAGCAATACAGTTCAGATGGGAGATCCGGACACTGGCTGTGGCTGTATTTCTCATCTGACAGCTCCCCAGCTAATCTCCTTCCCGGGGAGCAAGCACAAATAGTTTTTGCATAAATTATGTTCAAAATCAAGTCAAAATTTTGACTATGAACTTTTATGCAAAAACTACATGTGCTAGAGCAAAACTTTTTTCCCCAATGTTCCCTTCTCTGCATCCAGAAATTGGTGATAATACCATGTTCAGAGGCTTTGCAATCAGCTCCAAAAAAGGTGTTATTAATTTTTTTAATTTAGACTAGATGGCTTTGTGCGTCAAATCCAAAGACCTTCAACATCACCAGAAATGCTGGAGGTGTAGAGGTTTGTGGGGACATTACAACACATTAGAAACACATTTGAACAAATGAAATAGTTTATGAATAAATTAATTTTAGAGGCAAGTAAAACATTTGTGAGATCACATTTCGACTTTGAACGGTTTTCAATCCGTGGGTCAAATCCCTCTCTACGGTGGAACGACCATTTCACAGTGGTCATTGCATTCACTGAAAGCATCAGAGCAGCTGCTTACAAGCAGCAGTGCTGATGCTGTGAGGAGGTACCCCAGGCTGATGGAGGACCTGTTGTACAGGACAGATCCACTAGAGGGAGCTCTGGGACAGAGTAGATAAAAGAGGGAGAACCAGGAAGTGCAGGGGCTTTTGCCAGAGACAAGTGTGAGGGAGAATTGGTCTCTGAGGAGGGGTGTGAGGCACCCCGGCCTTGAAAGGAAGGTGAGCAGAACATGCAGGTGGCTCTTAGACAAAACAACCTGTTCTCAGTCACGATAGACCAACCGCTGACTGCTGATACAGCCACCTGGACCGGGCCCTGGCTTCAGGTGACCGCCGCGCAGTTTCTGGTAAGGAACAGAGAACGGCTGGGCCGCACTGAAAGCCACATGGTGAGCAAGCACCATCCAACAGGGATATGCTTACATCCTGCAAGGACTGGCTATGGCCATTTTAGTTTTATATATATATATATATATATATATATATATATTCAAAGACTTCTGACTTCTGGCTTCCTAAAAGTATAATATTAAACATGCAGACATTTTACTTGCTTTGAGATTTCAGTCTCAAAATAGATACTTTGCAATGCAAGACTTATGGAATCCATTAAAACAAATGATTAAACAAATGAAGTGGTAGACTGTGAACTTTAGGCTCACTTTTATGTAGTTACCTACAATACTGCTGTGAGAGTACTTCATGCTGTGTGGCTCTGGGTTGAAGTAGCGACTCAGAGTTGCCTTTAGCATGTTAATGCATTGATAAGTGGCTTTTTATGACCCAGTATTTAAGGTCAATACAACACACATATAGAATGTCTCTCTTCTCTTAGTCTAAGGTGTCCGTCGCATAATGTATTATTCAACTAGAACACTTCTGTTGAACTGGGAAGAAAGAAAAGATCGTTTGATTTTCCAAAACCTGTCTAACACATTAAAACCTGATCATATTGTAATATTTCTGTCATATTATACAGTAAACAGATAGTGATACCTGTTGTGAAGGGTTAGCTAGTTATCCAAAAACTTTGATAGTTCTCATACAGTGTGACACAAGACCAGGTACAAATACAGGTTTAGGAGAACACTAATGTTTCTGGATTAAAGAATTTAATGTTGAACTCTAACCAGGTATGGAACACAAAGCTGATGTATTCCTTTATTCATTATATTTGATTAAAATCTCAGTTACTCCTTAATCCCCCTGGAATAGGGTGGATTATAAAGTTGGACTTAAAGATGGTCGAATTAGTTTGACCATTTCGAGGTAATTCTAAAGCCTCTGAGCATGGTATCATCACCAAACTTGCTTTGTTGTAAAGAAGGGTTGGGGGTACACTACAAAAAAAAGTATTGCTCTAACACAAATAGTTTTGCATAAATTGAGTTCAAAGTCAAGTCGATATAAGCTAAAGTAAAACCTTTTTTCCAGTGTTCCCACAACCCTTCTCTACATCTCCATCATGTTCAGGGGCTTTGCAATCAGCTCACAAAGTCAGACAGTCGAAAAATTAGACCATCTCTAGTTGGAATCATGGCAGATATTAAACACATAAAGTACTAATGTACCTTGATATTTATTAACACAGCATTAGATTAGAAGTATGTGAGTATTTTATAGAAAGTAGTACATCTGAGCAAACATTAATCATTAGGAAAAATAAATAAAACATGATAAAGAAATTTTTTTGGGGAGCTGACATTATGGTGGTCAAGTGCTCAACCATACCCCAAAAAAATATACTCACCTGCTCTTCCCTTAAGCCTAGGGAAATTCTAGATGAAGTGTGGGCAAATCTTCCATTGAGTCTTGTTGCAGCATCGTAAAAGGTCACTAGATGGCGATAGTGATAGATAAATGTGTTCTATTTTGAGTTGCCATATGACAAGGGAGAGGTGGGGCAATCAGGGTTTATTAATTACAGGTACTTTTTTTTAAATAATTTGTTTACATATTGTTTGTAAAATGTATGCTTTGACTGTGAGGCACACGGAGTAGATTAGGTGTGTATAGGTCCACTTTAAGAATTCATTATATTTAAAATGTATAATCAAGCCTTACTGCAATAGTGTAATGATGAGATTTAAAAAAATATTCTTTCAGTTATTCCAGTGTTATGCATTTTGTAGACTATGTATTTAATTTTGTTATGATTTTTATGATATCATAAAATATTAAATCATCGGTAAACATACTGTGAAATTGTCAGATACTCTCATACAAAAAGAAGTAAACTCTCAAACAAACCACAAAAACCATCCTCAATATAGCCCACTTCACCCACAAAAAAAAGGCCCTTTATACAAACAGTAAATAGAGTCCAAAGCCAAAAGTTTGGAATAGTCTAAAAAGAGGACATCTACCTCACTGGACTTTTAAGGTGCAACAATTACATGCAAATATAAACAAATAACATAAAATACAGTTTAATAAGGATCCAAAAAGTACATTGAGTGCAAGAACAGCAATAATAACTACATATGATTAAAAAAACAAATCTACAGTCAGTGAAGACAACTGATTATGCCAACAATAGTTGATATCTAGTAGAGGCGTTGACCCATATCATGTAAACTCAACGTGTTTCACCCCCTAAGGGTGATAAGAGAATGAGAGAAAGCAATGAGTGTTGCTTTGCAAAGGTGGCATGCAATAGCCCAAGGGAAAAAAAGGGAAGATTATGTTAGACATACCGAGGAGCGGAAAGAAGACAACTTTAAAGAGGGTATGGTGTCAGAAGATTGACTTACTCTATCGGGTTGCTAAGTGTTAAGCACACCCTATATAGGGTGTTTTTGCCAGCAACCTCTGTAGATGAAAACCGTGTGTGGAGATTTTTGGGCACACTGTCTCCATCCAGTGTATTCTTTGTTGGAAGGAAGATGGCAGCTATAAATGGCCTGTAGGTCACCGGTGGTGATGGATGTTCGGTCCTTCTACTGCCGGTATTATAAAGGTGAAGGCAGTGGCTCCCACTTGAAAATAAGGCTCTGGAAGAGGAGCCCGTATAACTTCAATCTTTTTCATTTCATAAAAAGTAGTTTTTTGCTTAAAAAGTATTTGAAGAAGATACTTTTTAAGCAACAACCTACAAACTGCAAAAGATTGAAGTAATACGGGCACCTCCTCCAGAGCCTTTTTTTTCAAGTGGGAGCCACTCCCTTCACCTTTCTCACCCCTTAGGGGGCTTCTTTTATAGAAAACATCCTTCTGTGTAAATAAGCAAAAGTATATAGGAAAACAATATTAACTGACATCTTGGCGGTCATTTTAGGCATCATTTAATGTTTTTTTAATTGTCATACTCATTGACGTGTTCAGGTTAGTGACCGCTCACCCACATAACTAGCATAACCCCACCAATCGTCCCAAAGAAACAAGTGGGAATTCAGGAGGACATGGAAGGGACTAGCCCTTACCCGCACCAAGGTGCGTTATTACGCAGACCTTCCCCGCGGTCATGTCAAGAGATCTCGACAAAAGGGTCACCCTCAGTGTGTAGATTTCACCAATCACTTCCAATGCAGATACTGAAGAGGCCCGGGGGGGGGGGGGGATGTGTTAAATTTACATCAAATGGGTCAAGATACTAGACCCCAACTGTTGTCAGCATGATCAGTTGCATTCACTGTAGATGTGTTTTTATAAATCATATGTATCCATTAGTGCTGGTATTGTATTCAATGTACTTTTTAGATGATGCTGATTAAACTGTATTGTATCTTAATTATTTTTGTTTGCATGTTATTATTGCGCCTTTAAAGCCCTGTGAGGTAAACGTATATTTTTAAGTTTTATAAATGTTTAGGGTTTTAGGTTTGGACAAGATTTCTCGTTGATACCCCATACCTGGATCTTTATGGCCTTTTATAATAAATCACCAACAACCATTCATCCCTATCAGAGATCACATAGCACTTATTTTTTTACTTATTTACACCATTGGTGGTTATAGGGGGAGAGCCTGCAATACATCCCTGCAAAAGTTCTGTTTATGTCCATGTAACACTGGTCATCTTTTTAACTTACTTTCCTGGCTGAACCAAAGATTACAGCCTAATAGCCTAATGTGAATTTCCTGTCTGCTCTGGCAATGACCCCGGGATGTAAATGCTCTGGACACCTATGCCTGTATTTCTATGACAGCACCTCCTTCTCTGGAAAAGGTAAGCTACCCCAAATGCGGCTCAAGGTCACCAATTTCTGGAATTAAAATCTACCCTGAGCTACACTTGAAAATACGGCTACCGAGATTTAGCTTCTCGAGATTTAGTCATGTCTAAAATGCACTAGTTAGAAAGTTTTGTGTCACCCTTACTCAGGGACTGGAATAGTGTCACCCCAAAGCAAATCACCTCTGCATATCATTGTTTATTCATAGGATTTCTTGCAACAACAAAAAATGTCCTGCTGAAGTGAAAACAATTCTCCATTTTATTCATGCATTGTCCTGCAGTGATATTAAATTAAAATAACAAGTAAATCATCAAATCCGATCAGACACAAGTATCATAAAATGATATGGAGGAATAATTTGAAATCTACAAGCTTTTTATAGTTTGAACCGGAGTCATTATTTGTTAAAAAAAAAAGATCTCCTCGATAGTTTTTGTAATTTTATTGATTTCCATGAACTGAAACCAATGGCCAACTCCATATAGTAGGCAAACAAGGATGGTCAATGGAAAAACCCAATTTAATGATTAATAATAATTTTATTTTAATTTTCTATTATTATTATCATCATTTATTTATATAGCGCCAACATATTACACAGCACTGTACAATATATTAAGAGTGATTTAACACAATATAATACACACAGGTACAGGTAATGACACAGGAGGAGTAGAGAATCCTGCCCGATATCCCTTACAATCTAATAGATGAGGGAACAGAGTATACAATAGGTGGGTTGGGGTATGTTTGTTTTTTTAATGCTAATTATGTTCAGTTCTATTTCTATTCCATATTCCATTTAGTGCTAGAGGCTCAATTCTATCTCTAAGGATGAGGATGACTAGAGCTTCCAATGTATGTAGAAGCTGTCTTTGGTGACATTTTGACATAAATCACCAGTAATAGCTCAAGTCTTCAAGGCTTAGTGCAAGCCAATGTACCAATTACCAATGTAAGACAACTATATAAGACAACTCGAATTATTTCACCTGAGAGTCAATGAATAGAACTGCCCTTTAGGGGCCTTTGGGATCAGGTTAATGATTCGCTGACTGATGGAAACTGAGATTACAACATCAAGCCAAAAATAATGATGTCATTGCGCTAAATAATTGCATTGAAGTTATCAGGTCAATGGGAGCCAGCAGGTTTTTGCATCAGGGTGTAGATTTATTATCATTAATATTATCGATTCATATTGCCTCATTGTTATTAATTTAGCATTTGAACAAATTATTTGTTAAATCCAGAATAAATAAGGCAGACAGATAAAGTAAATTCAGTCAAAAGTACATTTCAAATTATTTTGCTGTGGAAGGATAGTGAAAAGGGTGGTTGTAGGGCCGGAAGGCCATTGTTGTACACAATTTAAAGCGCACCTAAACTCAAAAATAAAAAAAATATATATAAATATATATATTTTTTTTACTTACCTCTAAATGGTTCCAATAAATCAAATTTGCTCAAAAACCTTAAACAAATATACTTACTAAGCTGCTGCCTTACATTTGAGTCGCCATTTTGGTTTCTGTGTAACTGCAGTAATGCCGACAGCCACCAGAAGCCTCCAGATACAATGTCTTTCAATGGACACAAAGTGAACAGCTGCCTGTAATAATGTCCCGTGCAAGACAGTCATCTCCGCGGCAGTGAGAGAGGGATCCACAGATAGGAGGAACGATGGGGGAAATACACAGATATCTCCTCACAGGTAACAATTTTTTATATTTTATTTACAGATTGCTCCAATAATAGGGGGTTGTTAGCTAGGTACAAAAGTTTGTCTGCAGAGTTTAGGTGTGCTTTAAGTGCAATAAAATGATATAGCTATATTTAACCTTTTTAGATTTGTTAGTATGGAATTTTAAATTGCTCACTCAGACTTTTCCCTTTTTACATTTTTACTTACTGATGCCTTAGCTGTTGCCTTTTCATCTCTATTGACAAAGGACCTCGGATAGTTTCCTAGTTTGAGTCAGCCCAAAAAGTGCTCCCCAATTTTACAAAAATATATTTGTTGTTTACCTGAAACCATATTTAGCCAATCTTCCTAATTAACGGCAGTATCGCAAATGGCCACCGGAGGCCACTGGATAACTATTTTGAATTGGGAATATGCATCCCCAAAGTCTCGTATACAGAGCACGATAACCTCTTCCCTGCTGTTACTGCTCTTACTGCTTTTAAGGTTTTCTGCTTTGCCGCGAAGCAACAGATCATCAGAGGAGGGGGAGTCATGATGTATATTGAGGATTATATTATGAGGTTTACAATTTTTTTTTCACAGATCCTTCCTGTAATTAGAGATGGTCGAATTTTTTGACTTGCTAATTTTCAGAGCTGATTGCAAAGCCCCTGAACATTGTATCATCACTAAACTTGCTGGAGATGTAGAGAAGGGTTGGTGGAACATTTGAAAGAAAAAAAGTATGTCTCGAACACAAATAGTTTTTGAATAAATTAAGTTCAAGATTAAAGTTGAATTTCCGAATTTTCGACATTTGACTTGATTTTGAACTTATTTTGTGCAAAAACTATTTGTGTTAGAGACATACTTTTTTCTTTCAAATGTTCCCCCAACCCTTCTCTACATCCCCATGTTACCATGTTCAGGGGCTTTGCAATTAAATCGAAATCGTCAAATTTCTGAAAAAAAATTCGAAATTCGAAAAAATCTCTACCTATAATGTAGGGTTTGGCTGCGAGGGACATAAAGTACAAAAGGTTAGTGTAGATCTGCTTTACAGCTAGAAATTGATTTTTTCTGTAGCAACTCTTCCAATGTCAATGCTTAGATTACAAAAAAAAAAACAACCATAAGCAATCGGATAAGCACAGCACTCTTTTACAAAGCAAATAAGGCCGACTTTTATATATATCTAATCCCCTTTTCTTCCAGGATTTCAGGCCAAGCTGGATATTTTCTGACAACTGTGGATAGTTGAAATACAAGCACTAAGCTTAGCTGTATGGATTTAGGATGGATCGGCATACTTGGAAATATTGCTTTATTAGATGACACATTGTAACCGGCTGGATAGTTTCCTTCCGTTAGAGCATCAGAAGATCAGCTATTAACAAGGCACCAGTGCTTGGGGGGAAAACACTTTTTCATTAGAACTCCAGTTTTCAACAAATGAATCAATAAGACGAGGGAAGATATGTGACTTCTGCTTATAATGAACACAGTAAGGGGAGAGCACTAAGGGCTATTTGTGGTAGTCACTTCAAAGGCTTACAGTGTACTTTATGCAGCTTGTTATCCAGTAGATAACTTTGATCATTGCCATATATGACCACGAGCCTATTAAGAGTTGTAAATAAAACTAAGCACTAATTATTTGTCCGTTTCAATATATGACATTGGACATCCATCTTCCATCTAACTATGCATGTCTTTCTTTTGTCCTCAGTGATACCCTATTAGGGACGTAATTGCAGGTAGAAGTCAATACATTTAATGGTGCAGGGTCAATATATAGAAAAAATCATTTTAAAGGTAAGGAACATTTTGACTTGCTTAATGGTTGTATCTTTTAGTAATTTCTTACTGGTGCCAGTTTCTTAAAGGAGAACTAACAGGAGATATCTGTAAGGCGAATGCATAAAAAAAGTTAACTACGATGTTACTGATCGATTTCTAATTCAATAAAATAATCAGATCTTAAGAGAAGATAATTGAACACATGAGTGATGTACTCTGAGGCTAGTGTTGAGCTAGAATATTCTAATGTCGAATATTTTTTGTGAATATCGGCAATTCGAGAATTCGCCAATGTCTCAAATATGTCGGCAGATATTCGCAATTCCGAATATTCGCGGTATGCCCATGTATTCGGAAAATAATATTCGCATTGCGAAAATAAACATAGCACGCGACCATCTATTTTGAAGATTTGCGAATGCGAATATTATTTTCGCAATAGATGGGCATACCACGAATATTCGAATTTCCGAATATAGAATCGAATATTAGTAAAAGTATTCGCGAAATATCGCAAATTCGAATATTGCCTATGCCGCTCATCACTATCTGAAGCTTTAGACCAATTAATTCCTGATCAGCGAATCAATATATTAAGTCGTCTAAGTGTTATTCGTGTGTAGTGATGAGTGATTTAGGCAATATTCTAATTCACGATATTTTGCCAATAATTCTACTAATATTCGATTGGGGGTATGATCAATGCAGCATTTGTGAAAATAATATAATAATAATATTCTTCGAAATGGTCACGTGCTTTGTTTATTTTCTAAATGCAAATAATTAGCAAAACATGGCCATACCGCAAATATAAGTTTAGGTAAAGTTTAGGTAAAGTACCGTATATACTCGAGTATAAGCCGACCCGATTATAAGCCGAGGTACCAAATTTTTTCTACAAAAAGTGGAAAAACTTATTGGCTCGAGTATAAGCCGAGGATGAGAAATGCAAAGACAGATAGTGGAGTTTTCTAAATGAGAAAAATATAGAGAAAGCACCATTGCCCCTAGGAATTAATCAAATAGGATTAATCTTAGTGCAACATCATCAATAAATTTAAAAGAACACAGGATTATTATTATTTGAATTGAATTGTATTATATTTGAACTAGTAACCGGCCACCAGGTGGCAGTGTGGAGTTTGTTTATATTGATCGGCTGTGAGTCGGAAATCACGGAGAGCAGAGGGAATGATATGCAGTGAAGAGGTAATTCAGCTTAGGTGAGTGGACAGTCGGCTGACTCAAGTATAAGCCAAGGGGAGCATTTTCTGCCCATTTTTTTGGGCTTAAAATTTCGGCTTATACACGAGTATATACCGTATATTATATTTACAGTAAAGTATATTACAGAAATGTATGCCATATTGTACAGTAGTATGTAGATTAAGTCACATGCTATGGTCACATGTATGAATGAATGAATGGTCACATGCTATGTTTATTTTCACAATGCGTACATGGCCTTACCACAAATATAAGAAATCACGAATATCCGCCAACATATTTGAGATATTTGCAAATTCTCAAATTGCCAATATTTGCAGAAAATATTCTACATTCAAATATTCTAGTTCAACACTATTCATGTGTACAAAGCCTCACCGAAATACATCAGGTTCTTCTGTAAAAAAAAATTTAAGATCGATCTAAAGGTAGCCATAAACAGGCCGATTCTCCCTCGATAGATGAGGGACCAACTACTGCAGGGATCAAGGATCCAAAGTTCTTGTAGATTAGTTAAAGCAGATTACAGAAATGTGTTACACATTGGACAGGGTAGTATCTAGATTAGGTAGAGTAGAATCCTGAAATTATATCAACATTGAACAGTGTAATATGAAGTATGACAGGGTAGTATGTCAGTCAGGTAGTATATTCCAGAAATGATGACAACGTTGGACAAGGTAGTACATAGATTAGGTAGAGTAGAATTTAGAAATTATGAAAAAGCTAGATAGGGTAGAATGTTGATTAGGTAGAGTATAATGAAGAAGTTACGGCTATTCTGGAAAGGTTAATATGTAAATTAGGTAGGGAAGAATCAGCAAATGACAAGGTGGTATATACACTCACTGGCAACTTTATTAGGCACACCTTGCTATTACTGGGTTGGACCCCCTTTTACCTTGAGAACTGCCTTTAAGATCGATAGCATCACATTGTTGCTGCAGATTTGTCAGCTGCACATCCATTATGCGGCTCTCCCGTTCCACCACATCCGAAAGGTGCTCTATTGGATTGAGATCTGGTGACTGTGGAGGCCATTTGAGTACAGTGAACTCATTGTCATGTTCAAGAAACCAGTCTGAGATGATTCAAGCTTTATGACATGATGCATTATCATGCTGGCAGTAGTCATCAGAAGATGGGTACACTGGTCATAAAGGGATGGACATGGTCAGCAACAATACTCAGGTAGACTGTGGCAATGCAGCGATGATCAATTACTACTCAGGGGCCCAAAGTGTGCCAAGAACATGTCCCCCACACCACCACCACCAGCCTGAACCGTTGATACAAGTCAGGATGGATCCATACTTTCATGTTGATGACGCAAAATTCTGACCCTACCATCCGAATGTTGCAGCAGAAATCGAGACTCATCAGACCAGGCAACATTTTTCCAATCCTCTGTTGTCCAATTTTGGTGAGCCTGTGAGAATTGTAGCCTCAGTTTACGGTTCTTAGCTGACAGGAGTGGCACCCGGTGTGGCCTTCTGCTGCTGTAGCCCATCTGCCTCAAGGTTTGATGTGTTGTGTGTTCAGAGATGCTCTTCTGCATACCTTGGCTGTAATGAGTTATTTGAGTCATTGTTGTCTTTCTATCAGCTTGAACCACTCTGGCCATTCTCCTCTGACCTCTGGCATCAACAAGGAATTTGCACCCACAGAACTGCCGGTGACTATATGTTTTTCCTTTTTCGGACCATTCTCAATAAACCCTAGAGATGGTTGTGCGTGACAATCCTAGCAGATCAGCAGTTTCTGAAATACTCAAACCAGCCTGTCTGGCACCAACAACCATGCCATGTTCAAAGTCACTTAAATCAACTTTCTTCCCCATTCTTCAGCTCGGTTTGAACTGCAGCAGTTCGTCCTGACCATGTCAACAGCCTAAATGCATTGAGTTGCCACCATGTGATTGGCTGATCAGTAATTTGCATCAACAAGCAGTTGGACAGGTGTGCCTAATAAAGTGGCCGGTGAGTGTAGATTAAGAAAAGTAAAATCCATAAATGAATACAAGTTGGACAGGGTAGTACTTTAATGCTGCATCAGTAAACATTTTTCATGGAAGAGATTGTCCTATTGGGAGTATTAAAACGGAACATTACTACTTTTATTTTTATTATACATTTTTATTATACATTTTAAATCTCAATATAGATTTTAACAGCATATTGAAGTCAGAAAATATAAGCTCATCCTTTTGTTGTGACAGCTTGTCATGACAGGTAAAATATCACTGGGAAAGGCCTGAGTAGCACTATTTATCATCTACTCAATGGCGGTGTAGCTTTGACTTTCTAGTGTGAGTAACCATCAGCGAGCAGCATCATTTGGCCTAGATATGAGGTAATATATTGTACTCTTTGTCATCTATTGATTTGTTAAGATTAAGTCACAGCAATATTTACACCCTCTTATTCCAAAATGGAGAGACATTGTATATCACACTATGTTTCTTTGTGGTTTAAAGGATCACTAACATGAAAGAATATATTTTCTGATAACTTTCTTTGCCTAATGATGATATTTAGTGCTGAATTTTATATTGTTTCTTTACAATGAGAATTAATTGGAATAAAAAAAATATGTATTAGAAATTATACAAAAAAGGTATGATAACCTGGGTGCATATGTGCGCATGCCCTGAAATTAATAATTTGTTGGAGCTTGTTTTGATTTAATTACACCATTCAGTCTTCTTGGCTATGAGACCACAAGGGAAGATCAGCTTCAGAAGAGGCTTTGCATCATTATTTTGGATGTGACAAGTTGAGGCCTTGACGCAGGGTGCGTCCATTGTATATCCATTGAAATGTCCAATGAGCTATACAGTAGGCACCTGTTTTTTTTTCAGGCACCCCCCACAAATGGTACAGTACTAAGTTTCAACATAGCTCTGCCTGCAGCCATATGTTGTGCCTGTCTGTGGCTGCTTCATATCATACGCTTCATGGCCATTGGTTTCAAATTGGTCTGTTATTGCCATGGTGGTGGTTAATATGCCCTAAAGCAGGGAAATTGAACTTCGTCCATCAATTGTGCACCCTGTAAACGTAACACTGACATGTCCAGGACACCAAGGGAAGACATAGTGGAGTCTAAACCTCAGAGGAATCAGAAAAAATTCTTAGATTCTGTTGATAAGTAGCCTTAGGCTTAGACCAAAAATAGGCAAACTACAGTTGTGGGCCACTTGCAGCTCGTTTGGTTCTTTGACCTCCCTGGCGGTATGCCTGTACTGCGCCATTTTCAACTACATGGTATGGGCAATAAAAGCACTCAATGATCGCTTAGGGCAAAAATAGTACACACGCAAAGTACACTGCCGTGTTGACCCACCCTCCCTCCTACCCTCAACATTATTGGTGGCGCTGAAGAGGTGGGAGAAGGAACTATTGACCTCTATTTTAACCTTACGCCCAAAGCCAGCACGTGTGCAGTTTTTTTTTGGGGGGGGGGGGGTCGGTGCCATAGAACTCATGGCTTTTTGTGCCATAAAAAATGGTGTGAAAAGTCTGTAACGCCCAGAAGTTTATTTGTTGGTTGGTTTACCAACCCACATCCCTATCATCATGTGTAGAGAGTAGGAGGAAGGGTGGGGCAACATGGCAGAGTACTTTGTGTGTTTAGTATGTTTGCCCTAAGCAATCATTGAGTCCGCCAAGATTTAGAATCGCCACAGACTTGCCAAGAGCATGGAATGGGGATCTGTTTAATTCTGTCATGTTAAAGGTCAGATTATTTCTCTCACATTTGGTCTCTCTTTTTTGTGATCAGTATGGCCAATAAATAAACACTCCGATCTTTTATTTATTTCTGTTATTTACTTTTAAACGGTTCCCTTGGCTTAAAGCTTTCATCATGTTGGATTGGGCTGTATCTACAATTTCCCTGTTGTAAAATTGTCTGCATCCAGTCAAAGCAGTTCTGGGTAACAGGTAACTCCAAGTCTCCTCTGCTAGTTTTCTGATGTATGCCAAAGAATATTGACCAATCAAATGTAATTTAATGTTGTAGTAATGTTGTTTTCGTAGTAACAATTTTATATCACCCAACTATTTATAGTTGCAAAGAACAAGATTTTTATATGAAAGATCTTTCCTTACTCGGACTTGGTGTAGATCAGGGGTGTCCAAACGTTTTGCAAAACAGGCCAGGTTTTGTGAGATGAAAATGTATAGGGACTAGTGTTGAGTGTGACTATTCGAATTGTGAATATACTGGACAAATATAGGCTATTGAGAATAAATGGCCTCATTCATTATGAATTATAAGCAGAGCCCTGTTGATGTAAGCAATGAAGAGAAGAGAGAGGTAAATGAAAGAGCATGGATCTTACCCATCTATCTCTGCCAATGTGTGGAATCTACACGCTGCAGCTTTCCCACACACACAGAGCCATAGAGGGGAGACGTCTGCATAGTTTCCCCCGTGGCCCACCTCTCATCGATGGGTGAAAAAGATGTTGTACTATGTCTCTAGTGACATCTAGTGGCTGAAATTTTGTACTGCAGGAGATTTTTCCCCCAATTGATTTTAACACTTCAAATATTTCTTCCCTGGTTTTCCTGCTCTAAAAACTGTGTGCGTCTTATGGTCAGGTGCGTATTATAGTCAAAAAATACGGTACTTAAAATATTAATTTATGAATCAATCAGATTTCCCTTTACTTGTCATCTTATTAACTTTACAGAGAATGGGCGGTTATCTTTTGAATGTCAGGGCAATCCCCACTTCTTTAAGAAGTATTCCCATAGGATGATTTCCCTTGTATTTCTGTTCTGGTGATGGTTAGGGAGTTCCCCTGACTTACTGTACCCTTATGGGAACAGAGGCAGTTATCAAAACCTGACCATTCTAGAAAAAAGTTTTTACTTAAGGTATACTTTAAGTACTTAAACATCAAAGTTGCTTATTTAGGTACTGGTAAAACATTCTGCATCAAGTTAAGTTCTCAAACTACTTTCAACAGGCAAGTCCATTGTCCAATCATCTCTAGAAAAGGCTTGTTAAAACAATAGCATAAAACGATCTGGCACTTAGACAAGTATCCATTGTGTGAAACAATGTGGCACTGCTTTGCATAATAATTGAACTGCCAGTCATAATGTTTGGAATAAAAGAAATTCCTCAAATCAGTATTACATACATCAAGTTTTAAGTCAACTGTGCAAGAAAGACAAAATGTTGTAAAATTAGTGTTGCAATCTCATTTGCATTCAAAGTGATGTAATTTGATGTTGAATACGGTACATTTTCCATGCCACCCACTGGCAGATGAAATGAACAAAAAAAAAATAATTCATGGCAATAATCTTTTTTTTGCTTACATGTGACAAGATGATACATATGTGCTAGGTGTTAATTTAACTTTTTCTATTGGTGTTTAAGCAATGTGAACATAAAAGGAAATGATTTGCATGCCTCCCTGCATCATACAAGATTGTAATTTAAGGTTAACCATTTCCAAACCGTGAGTTGAATCATACATTGTTTACCATTGGTGTGTGCTCAATGCTGGATATAAAGCACCAATGTTGAAGAGCAGACATAGTGTAGTGATCAGGAGCATTATTCTTTAACTCCAGATCATGTGCGTGATTACCATGATAACAATAGGGATGGACCGAACTGTTCGCCGGAGAACAGTTCGGCGGTGAACGAGCATGTTCGCCCATCCTCTCGCCGGCGGACAGTACGGGTGTTCGACCCGCCCCGTTCGTCGACGAGAAGAAGATCTAAATTCTTCCTCCGGCAGGATCAGAACCTGCGAGATCGTGCCGGAGGAAGAATCTTTTCACTGCAAGACCGGGCATGCAGCCGGTCTTGTAGTGAAAAATCCGGCTTGGAGCAGGAAGTGACGTCAGTGAAGTCACATCCTGCACCCGTAACCAGGAACTATGCATTCCAGGTTGCGGTCCAAGGACCGGATGTGACGTCACTGACGTCACATCTGGTTTTTCCGATTCAAATTCCCCGGGGAATTTGAATGTGTCCGCGAACAGGGCGGACGGCAGACTTATTTAAAAGTCCGACCCGCCCGTTCGCGGACAGTAAATGGCGATGTTCGCCCATCTCTAGATTACAATTCAAAATTATTATGTAGGCCGTAGCCCCTGCCTTGCATTCTGTCCCTATTGTGTCAATGTATCAGTAACTGATACTAATAAATTGGGAGCATGTCCTTTTCTATAGCCAATGGGGAGGTTGCAAATTGTAAAAACTTTTACTGATGTTGCTAATGCACATAGCATAGCAAAGCCCCTGAACAACTTATCATCACAAGCAATGCTGGAAATGTAGGGTTCTGAGAACATTATATTACATAAAGAAGTATTGCTCTAGCACATGCTGTTTTTGCATACATTTTGCTCAAATCAGGTCAATATTTTTGGGGTCAAATTGTTGGTGATGATACCATGCTCAGGGGCAATATGGTCCCAAATAAAATAGTTGAAATTTTATTTATTTGTTGGGTAGGAGGTTAAAATTGTGGTAGAAGTGCTCTTCTTTAAATTGTAAAAAGATATATAATAGCATATCAAATATATTTAAATATACAGTTAAAAATTATTCAACCCCCACTGAAATTGAGTGTTTTGGCTATTTTGACATTGATTTTGATCCTTTCAGTCATCTTGTTTACAATGAAATGAAAGAGGCGCTTGTAAGTCAGACAAATATAACATTAATTAATAATGAAATAACCACAAATGTCTTTTCTGTGCTCACATCTAGAGATGGTCGAATTTTTCAACTTGCTAACTTTGTGAGCTGATTGCAAAGGCCCTGAACATGGTATCATCACCAAAATTGCTGGTGATGTAGAGAAGGGTTATGGAAACATTTGAAAAAAAGAAGTGTTGCTTTAGCACATGTACTTTCTGCATAAATTAAATTCAAATTTAAAGTCGAAATTCCGATTTTCGAAATTTTTACTTGACTTTGAACTTAATTTGTGCAAAAACTATTTGTGTTAGAGACATACTTTCTTTTTTTGGAGTATACCCCCAACCCTTCTCTACATCCCCAGCAAGTTTGGTGATGATACCATGTTCAGGGACTTTGCAATTAACTCGAAATCGGCGAAATGGTCGAATTTTTGAAAAAAAATTCGACCATCTCTACTCACATCATTATCAGTTTTATTCAACCCCCAAGTGACATTCATTCTTAGTACTTAGTACAACATCCTTTTCCAGTTATAACAGATTTTAAACGTGAAGCATAGCTTGGCACAAGTGTCTTGCAGCGATCTACGGGTATCTTAGCCCATTCTTCATGGGCAAAAGCCTCCAGTTCAGTCACATTCTTACGCTTGCGTGCTGCAACTGCTTTCTTCAAGTCCCACCAGAGGATCTCAGTCAGATTTAAGTCTGGTGACTGCAATGTCCACTCCAAAATGCAAAAAGCATTTAATCTGCAACCATGCTCTAGTGGACTTGGAGGTATGCTTGGGATCATTGTCCTGTTGAAAGAACCAACGTCTCCCAAGCCTCAGGTTTGTGACAGACTGTATCACATTTCCTTCCAATATCTCCTGGTACTGAAGAGAATTCATGGTACCTTGCACACGCTGAAGCTTCCCTGTACCTGCAGGAGCAAAACACCCCAAAGCATGATTGACCCCCCGCCATGCTTCAAAGTAGGCAAGGTGTTCTTTCCAAACATAGCAGTTTGCCAAAAGTCATGTGGACAAACCACAAAAGTTTTGGTATAGTGTTCTGTGGACTGATGAACAAAATTAGAACTGTTAGGGCCCATGGATCAACGCTATGCTGAGGTGTGTTTTGTTTAATTAGACTGATTTCATGTGAACAAAAATAAAATGAATTTAAAATGAATTTTCAGAAGAACTCTTTAGTTATTTGTCCGTGATTGGCTGTGACAAGTTCTGCATGCAGTCAGGAAGTTCACTACAATCGAGGAACCTACCTTTCAGGGGCTGACTGACAACAAACACAAAAGGTTACCTGCTAGGTCTCACAACATTTATGTGAAACATCACCAAATCACAGTCAATTGCTTGTGTCCTCAAACCTTTTAGAAGTATTTCAACAATAAAATAATAACTATATTGACTTTTCTGTGTCTTTTATAGATTGCCAGCAATTATACGCTTGTCACATACTGCATGATTCCAAGTAATGTTTTTGTTTGTTTAGAAAGGAAATCAAGACATTTGTCTTTATTCTTTTGTACCTCCGGCCTTAGACAAAAAGGTTTAAATGAAATATGTGCCCAATTAAGAGAAATCACACAATTTAAATCTGAGTTAATAAATACACAAACTGTAACAACATCAGATGCAATGAAGACAGTTCAGCTTTTTTCAGGCTTTTGATGCCAAATGAAATAACATATGTGAAGAGCCTTATGAGAAACGGTTTAGGTCTAGACCTGCCAGGTTTAGGATGGCACCAAGGATTCAAGGACTTGGGATGCCTATGTGGGGGGCTATTACTGGCAATCACCGTGGGCAGTAGTACATGCCTGGTAAATCACAGATACTAGACGCATGCATCTGGGAAAAAGAAGGTTTATATCATTGCAGGTAGCCACTGAGTAGTGGTAGTAGGGTGGATTACCATATTTTTTCGGACCATAAGACGCAGCCAGTTTTCAGAGCAGGAAAACCAGAAAAATCAATTGAGGAAAAAAAATCCAGCAGTACCAACTTCAACTACAACTGAAAATGGTGTCAGTAGAGGCAAATCTCATCTTCCTCACACACAGGGAAGGGGGGGGCACTGCTGCAAATGTTTTCCCCCTCTAGGCTGTGTGTGAGGAAGCTGCCAGCATGAGTGCAGCTTTCCCACACACAGCTCTGCATAGCTTATATCAGCAGATATGTCGCACATTCGGACCATAAGACGCAGGCACTCTCCCCCCCCCCCCCCCCCCCCCCGATTTTGGAGGTGAAAAAGTGTGTCTTATAGTTTGAAAAATATGGTAGATTGACCTTTTTTTCAGGCTATGAGATGCACTTTTTTTCTCATTAAAATCTGAAAATTTATATGAGTCTTATAGTCTGAATATGTAATATATATTTTGTTGTCCTAAAAATCCTGTGAGAAGTAGCTCTTCATCTCATAAGACTGGGATTGTATCAGCACTAGCAGTACCCATTCTTTGAACACACTGACCAACCAGCTGGGTGAATTTAGGCTATTTAGATTCATCTCTCCTCCCATCTGTAATTAGGTGTTTATGGGCAAGTTTTTATTGTTAGATTGTAAAATGTGTTTCTCCATAAACTGGTCAATGGGTTCAGAGAATAGGTACTGCTAGTTCAGTGGCTCCCAACCTTTTTAGATCCAGAACCCCGGAAGTGACGTCAAAAAGTGGCACTTCCTGTATTTAGAACTGGGGAGTTCCTGTCTGGAGTGTCACTTCTGAGTTCAGGAACTGTGTGAGCCTTCCTATTCTGTCCAGAAATTTACATCTGCTGGACATCAGGTAGGTTGCTGGGTGTGTCTTAATAAAAGGGGCTGAAGCCATGCACAACAGGGGTCCCTGATGAAGTTGGAGACATGGTGCTGCTGAAGTAGCAGATAGAGATGGTAGAATTTTTCGACATGCTAACTTTGTGAGCTGATTGCAAAACCTGAACATGGTATCATCACCAACATTGCTGGAGATGTAGAGAAGGGTTGTGGGAACATTTGGAAAAAAAAGTTTTGCTTCAGCACATGTAGTTTTTGCATAAATTAAGTCCAAAATTAAAGTAGAAATTCAGATTTTTGAAATTATTACTTGATTTTGAACTTAATTTGTGCAAAAACTGTGTTAGATACATACTTCTTTTTTGCAATATACCCCCAACCCCTCTCTACATCTCCAGCAAGTTTGTTGATGATACTATGTCCAGGGGCATTGCAATTAACTCAAAATAATTTGACCATCTCTAGTAGAAGACACCAAACGCACACAAGGAGTGTGCGTCCCAGGCATGTAACTTTTGAGAGTCATGCCATTTAGATGTCTTGAAGATAAAGGAAGAAACGTTGCTGGAAGCCAGGAGGCTTGGAATTTTTTATCGCCTTTTGTTATGCTAATGTTAACCCCTGCAAGGGTGATGTTCTGTTTGAACTGTGTGCACCAATAAATGCGGGCAGGGGCCCTACAGAAAGGTGGAATTGCTTCACTGAGAGTCACCATTTGCATCTGAATCCCCACAGTGGTTATTGTTTGAAAGGAGAGTCCCCTTTTATAAGAATCTGGCCTTGCAGCCTTTTGTAGATTGTTGAGATTGTCCATTTTGACATTCTGTAGTTATTAGTGACATCAGGTCATGTGAATGTCACCACACAATCAGAAACATGTTTTGGCATCGCCATAATTCTGGTTTTAAGTAAAATCTTTGGTTTTAAGTTAAAACTAACATTTGGTTGTAACTGCCTTATGTCAAACCAGTTGTAATTCAAGGGTCCCTTGTATAAGGGCTTAAGGATTCTAATGTTTCTCAATGACCAAAGCTGCAGTGTCAATGTGATTGTTGTAGCACAGTCTTTGTTGTGCATGCCAAGGCTGGGGTGACACCATGAGTTTACAGCACCAGTTGACACCAAACATAGTGATGCCACCAGCACCATATACTATGGCTAGGCAACTTCTCTTTGGTCTCATCTATTCAACAGACATTATTCAATAATTCTTATGGTTTTTTTTTTAGATGCAACTTTGTAGACTTTGGATGGAGGCTTGGATGGACTAACATTCACATGTTGGGTTCACATGTAAGATATATATATAATAATGTTGAAACATATTTAATTTATTTCATCATAAAGTAGATACACCATA
>CM070034.1:26264914-26275626 GCA_036250615.1 Ptychadena robeensis | reverse complement strand
GGGTAATTGTGAGGGTTCAGGAATTCTGTTGAAGTTGTAGTGGCACATGAAGTTGTTGTCCCCCGTATTTCAGAGTTTGGAATTTTTGTATAAATTTACATTCCCATTCCAACTTCTCTTTCTGTACTTGCAAATTCCCCATCAGTACCATAACCCTGAGATATATATAATAGAAAACAAACCAATATTAGTTCCCTTTAATACCATTTTATATATAGTAGAGTGTTGTACCGTGTTAGCCATCGATAAATAGAGAGAGTTTGGAGTTCAAGTGATATTGGCTAACTGAAGTCATTAGAGAAGCAAGCTTTCGGGATATCGCAGATCCCTTCTTCAGGCTTCAGTTAGCCAATAAACGGTATCACTTGAACTCCAAACTCTCTCTACCATTTTATATAAAATATTTGTTTATATTCTGGTCAGTGACTTCCAAATAGCTCAACCAGAGTTGGATCTCTATGTTAACGCAACACCTGCTTGAGGATTTTGCACTTGACAAAGTCCCTCACTGGCCACCATACCAATCAATCTTCTAGGAGGCTTTGCTTCTGACATCTATTGTTCAGCACTATATCCACACTAAGACATTATGGTAGCAAGATGGCTAGAAGGCATCTGCAACCAGCAACGGTATCTACACCAAAAAACAAGGAAAAAAGGATTCGCCCCAAAGGCAAATACCTAGAGGTGGTTAGTAGTAAGGGTAGAATAGCAGCTTTATTATACATGTTTATTAGGCCGATCCATAGTGGATAGACCATGCATACTCTATATTATCAAATGATACATAAATAAGATAAATACACACACACTATAAAAGGGGAAAGGGGTCGACGACCTCTAGATCTTGTGCTATTTCTTCATTGTTTTTTCACCAGTTAAAGCCCCCCATACACCTTACAATCCCACCATACACTTTTTTACAATCAACTTTTCTTCTTTCAAAACCATGTAATATGAGAACCTTTCTAATCCTTCTAATCACTATGTATTCTATCAGGGAGGTCACTATACTGCATAGTTGTTGGTAGATCCAAAGGGAGTTGTATGGAATGATCTAAAGGTGTATGGGGGGCTTAACAAAGGGGCAATCAGCCATTATGAAGCAATGCCTTTCTTCTACCAAGATCGCCACTTTTATCCCCCAACAGTAAGTAACACATCATGTTCAGTTAATAATATGGTAAGATCTGCTGCAAGAAGATTGGCTTAACCTCCTGAGCAATAACCCTGGGTGTAGCTTGTTTATGAGATTGTTTAATAAAATACTCATCATATCTTACCTGTCTGGAGGAAGCCCTCGGCGCCTCAAAACATTGACGCCCCTGCTGATCCTTGCGGCTTCCACCTGCTCGGCATCATCAATGACAGAAAAGAGGCGGGGGGGGGGGCTGCATGTAAATTCTGTATGAAGGGGGAAATCTGTTTTGATTACACTTGCTGAAAAAAACGCCAAAGGGGTTCAATGCCCAGAGGGATAATAGTTATGAGTCACCGATGGTCCATTGCGTGCCTTAGACCAAGATTCCAAATTTTTGGTACTTTAGAAATATAAGGAAAGACGTGTCTGAAATAACACTTAAAAATCCTTTCAACTTAAACAAAAAATAAAAGACTAAACTTCTAAGAGTTTTATTTAATGCATGGGTAAGTGAACGCGCAGCGGCCTGGGGTCAAAGTAAAGATCTTGCTACCGTATTTTTCAGTCAGATGTGGTTTATATTTTTTTGGTTGATTCACTTTGCATCATCAGGTCAGCCTATCTCATTCCGTTCTGTTGCCAAGTGCTATCTTCTGTTATGCCAAGCATGACAATATTAACACATTTCTTCAGACAGGATCTCGGCAGGAATTCCAGACGCCAGTCACAGGCCGGTCGGAGAATCTGTCAGCTGAGACATCGCTATGAGCTAGGTGTATTTATGGGAACAAGCACACCAAGTAATAAATAGTAAAGGAAAAACAAATCTGTTTACAGTCGTATTTTTGCTCCATAAAACTGCTGTATGTATTATGCTGATATGTCTCTGTTAATCTCGTTGAGAAGAGATATTTAAATTTGGCTAAAAGGATCAGGAAATGTACATTTCAGTTTGATTTAGATGGTAATTATACATCAAGTAGATGTAAACCCTAAATGAATGACGCTTCATTTTCTAATGCACTGTATATCATAAATAATTACTTCTTTTTGCTGCATCTTAGTGTTGCTGAGCCACTGTCAGCCTATTTAATGTGCACTTAAAAGACCACTTGCCATATTATTTCGAAG
Organism: Ptychadena robeensis; assembly: GCA_036250615.1. Lineage (NCBI taxonomy): Eukaryota > Metazoa > Chordata > Amphibia > Anura > Ptychadenidae > Ptychadena > Ptychadena robeensis. The sequence goes on along the minus strand of CM070034.1, from coordinate 26,273,354 downwards.
AACGGTTGACGAGCGCTCTGCCATTGTGACAGAGGCTCTGCAAGCCATTTTGCAATGTCTTGACCGAGTCCTCCCTACAACTGCTCATAGCAAATGAATAGGGGAATTGATGACTGGCCACCTAAAGATTTATTTTAACCAGCATTGTGGTGTTGATTTCTGGGTAGCTGGGGGTTGTCATTCACTCTGGTGGCACTTGGACATCACAATCATCCAGCAAAAAGGCTGAAAATGGCAATAGTTAATAAGACCTCCAGATCATACCTGTCAACTCTCTAGTTTTGGATGGGAAACTCATGTTTTTTATATGGCTTTCCCGGCCAAATCCTGATTTCACAAGATCCCGGATTTTTCCTGGGATTTTGAAATCAGGTCTCTTTAGGAAGGAGGGGGCGTCTCTCTCCCTCCTAAGTTCCCACCCTGCTTGTGCAGATGATGTGCCGGGGGGATATTACTAGGGAAAGTAATGCCCCTCCCTCCTAAGTTAGGCACTGATGTCACTTGCGGGATCTGGAACGTAAAAGAGACTGGCTGAAAACCAGAAGTGACTTCATGTCCCCTGTTACCGGCCAGCGAACTTGACAGCTATGCTCCAGATTGTTCAAGTGGGAAACTTTTGCGAAAGCCTTCAACTTGGAATAAACATCAATGTCTTTTTCATTATAATGACTAGTGATGATCGCGAATATTCGGATTCCGAATATTAATCGCGAATATCGTCAATTCGGAAATTCGCGAAGATGGTGAATATATTGCCGAATATTCGCAATTCCGGATATTCGGTATTTTTTATCCATTACACTTCCCTCTCAATGTGAGTGGACGAATGGGAAGGCTGAAACAAGAGCTTAGCAACACCATCAACAGATTTGTAAATGAATATTGGGGTGATGCGAATATTGCAAAAATCTTCACTTTTAAAATTCGCATAAAAATTCGCACCATGTTAAACATATATTGCGCGCGCGAAATTCGCAATAAACTGCCGATATTCGCAATAACAAAAAAAACCCGAATATTGCCGAATGCGAATATTTTCCGAATGTTTTCCATAAAATTTGCGGCATGCCGCGAATACGAATGTTGCCTATGCCGCTCATCACTAATAATGACCCGTTTATCTCGATGACTAAAGCTGGCCATAGAAGTCTTGATTTTGCATGCAATTTCTGAGAGATGGACTGCTGGGATTGATCGTTCACAAAGCGATGCATGCATAACGTGAGCAGTTGACCGAAAAGGCAAGAACTCGAAAGAAAAATCTATCGTGCAGGAGTCGGACATCTGAAAATTTCAGTCGATCAATTGTGAATAGAAGTACGTTGTTAGTAGTGATGGGCAAACTGTCCTCAGGGTGGACAGTTCGGCCGTGAACATGGATGTTCGCACTCCTTCTCAAATAGTACGGGTGTTCGACCCGCCCTGTTCGCCGGCAAGAAGGAGCTTAGTATTCTTCCACTGGCAGGATCAGGAGCAGTAAGATCCTGCGGAAGGATGAATCTTTTCACTAAAGACCAGGATAAGAACCTGGTTTTACAGTGAAAACTATGTGTTCCAGGTGCCACAGGTGACGTCAATGACACCTGTTTTCCCGATTCAAATTCCCCACCAACAGGTGGGGAATTTGAATCTGCCCGTGAACAGGTGGACATCTAATTTTTTTAAAAGTCCAAACGGACCTGGAAGAAGTTTGGCCATCACTAGTTGTTAGAGACACGTGATTGTTTCGATCGACCCATGGAGGCCATTTCCCACTTCCATTATTTCCGATTTTTGTGTAACCGATCGATCTGCGATAAATCTTCAATTAATCAGATCCCACAAATGGTGCACTTTTTGATCGGTGTACGACTTATGATCGAAGCCTCAATCGCATGCCACGATCATTTAATAAAACGATCTCAGGGAAATCGAGATGTCTATGGCCAGCTTAAACAATTTCTTATTCTAAACAAAGGGTCAGCTTATTGTACTTTTGCCCAATTGTTCAACTTAAATGTATCAGCTTTTAAACTATCATGTCATATATGTATCCAGGAATTTGTAGGTCAAAACAGAGGCATGGGAGAGGCACCTATTGGCAGAAGACAATATAAGGAGGGGAAGTGTCCTTATACTTATCACCTAATGTAGCTCTCCTATACCTCTTGATCTCTTCAAATCCTTGGATGAGTTGATATCTCTCTGAAGAACGATTTTCTCAGCAATGGTGCAACCTACCTACTACTGTGTGAGGACAGTATCATTATTTTCAAGCTTATCAAGCCTACAGAGATAGGATACTTTTCCTCTTTTTCTGAGCACTCACGTCCCATGAGACCAAGCTCTCACAGCAATCCCAAATCATAATGGAAACATACTTTTTACCACCACCTAGTAATATATTGCTGACTGTTAAACATAGTTATCAACTGATGTGAGTAGTCTATTGTCTTGAGTATCCCTCACCTTCCATTGACCTTTTTATCGGTTAGTTCTTGACCTGACCATATTGTAGAAAAGAGCAAATTCATGGATTCTATAAAAGAGCGGGGCTCCTTGTAGTTTTCTTGCCGTGTATATATACTATACAAGACCGAACAGGTGTGTAGTGGGCACCATCTGTAATGACCATAGGGCCCTAAGTCATGATCCATTCCTTCCATAAATCTACCCCTGCAGCTCAACTTGTAATGTCCGTTTAAGTCTGCAACGTGCCTTTATATTTAATTTCATATAACCAATGCTTTCAAGTTAGTCTCCTTGGATGTTTCTTCTGGGTTTTTTTAAGCTCTATTTATGTTCCGGAACTATTAGTATTGTATTCTGTAAATCATATGACTCTACTGCCACCAAGGTATGCAAGGACCCATGACTGATGAAAAAGTTTTATTCATTTAAGGCCCCCATACACGTGTCGGATTCCCACCGGATTCCAGCACGATCGATTCCGGGCGCGTGCACGCCAAACGATCGTGCCGGAATCGCATGCAGCCCACCTTGTCCAATCGATCAGGTCCGATCGTTCAGGGGCCCAGAATCGGATCCGACAGAGAAACAACATGTTGGTTCCATCAGATTGATTCTGCCCACATCAGGGGGAGTTGCCATTTGTGAGGTGGACAATCGGCCGATTGATTGATTGGCAGAATCGCCGGAATCGATCGGGTGAGTGATCAATTGGCCATGGAATCCGACACGTGTATGGCTTGCTTTAGCATAGCTTTTACAAATGAGCACATGCTACTGTTCTGAGTAATACAAGGTCAAGATATTATATCCATCTAAATAAAATCTGTTATGCTGGACCTGATTTCACATACCAAAGAATTTGTTTACGCTGGATTTGCTAGAATATCCTGCTGAGGAATCAAGATGTTTTTGAAATATATTTTACTAAGTGTCGCAGTTTTAAAGGATACAATGTTTTTCCTTTTCCCAAAAAAATGAATTCTCTAGGGATTGGGAAAAAAAAAGCTTTAACTGTAAGAAGTATGAATATTTTTCACCATTATGCAAACTTATATTACAAACTTTGTAAATGCAAAGCCCCTGAGAATACTATTGTCGCCACATTTTCAGAGAGGGCATTTCAGGGGTATCTTTGGGAATGTAGATTTTTTACAAATAAAGGTTCTAAAAATTCATTTTTAAAAGTAAATAAAAGTCATAAATCCCCTGAATATGCTATTGACCGAAAGTAGTTGGAGGCAGCAGGGAGGATTTATGGGAACATGTCCCAAATAAAAAAAGAAGATATACCGTATTTTTCGGACTATAAGACACACCAAGTTTTTAGAGCCGGAGATCAGAAAAAAATATTTCATGTGTTTAAAGGAATTAGGGAAAAAATCCCCTGCAGTACCCAAATTCAGCCACAAAAATGGTGTCACTAGAGAGCACACTTCAGGCAACTCATCTTCCTCATACATGGGAAAGGGAGGGGAGCTGGTGGGGGAATTTGCACTCTGGTCTTCCTGTCCCCTGTATGCTGTGTGTGCGAGGAAACTGACAGCGTGCAGCTTTCCCCACACACACTCTGCATTGGTAATATCTGCGGGGCTCTGCAAATATAACCGATACAGTTGGCTGTGTGCAGATCTCCCATCTGCCAGAAGACCTGGCAGGGGAAACAAGTTGCAATCATCCACTGCCATTTCACACATTCACACCATAAGACACAGGCACTTCCCCTAGTGCCTCTAGTCTGAAAAATATGGTAACTTATTTTGGCTTTATTATCGTTTTCTAAAGTTATGCCAAGTTTAGCAAAAACTTCACAAAGCAATGGCACTATTTCCATACTATAAGGTTTAAATGCTTATTTTGTACCTAGCAGTATGTGAGCAGTATACTGAACCACCTTTGTGGTATTCCAGAGTGTGGCTCTAAATTTCAGTGACCAATATTGATAACCTGAGCCAGACTCAGGATTGCTTACCTGCTCCTGCCAGGTCTGCTCCTTCCTGTAGTGTCAGAATTCTGCGGGCATGTCAGAAGTTTCACCTCCCTGTGATGGCATCAGGGGGTGGGGGCTGCCCTCACCATATGCCTGCATTGTATTACAGGCAAAGTCATCCTGGTTCCTCATATCTCTGCAAAAGTGTGAGTGGGGGTAGAGTGCGCAGGAAATACAAACTGCTTGACAACGCTGTAGGACATAATTTGGCCACCAGGGGGTTAATAATAAAAAATGTCCCTCAAAAGCAACCTCTAAGGCTAGGCTACATTATGTTTTTAACAGCATCAAGGACAAGGGAACTTTTTGCCTGTATTTAGGGGGCATTAGCAACGTGTAATTTTAAATACTGTGATAATGCACTCTTTCAAATCAAAAAAATAAAATGGGACTGCAAAATATCAGGTGCGTTTTGTATGCATCATGTTGACTATCAATGGACGCATAACACATCATTGCCTGCAACACCCGGCATCACAAAAATTATGGTGCGAGGCCTTGCATTCTAATTGCCACAACGTGGCCCATCGTGGGATATGACCCCTGTGTATTCCGAACATGGGGAAAAAAACGTAGTGTAGACTTGGCCTAAAGCTGATCTCCAAGCAAATACTACGCATGACCCCTTTTACCTGAATATATAGACCCTAAAATTGCTGAAGATGTAGAGAAGTTCAAGTTGAAATTTTTCAAGCTACATTTCCACTTAAAGCGGTTTTAAAATAAAATAAAAACACATACATTAATAAGACACAATACTCACCTGTCAGCTGTTCACATCCTGAAAAACTGCTACACAAAAAATCATGCTTACCTTCCTCAGGTTTTCATTCCTGATGCCAGCATCTTAGGCAACTTAAGTGCTGGTAACTGAAGCCACTTCCACCGCTCATCACTGCAGCTGACAGACCCCTCCCCTCCTACTCCTACAGAAAGGAGCTTCTCTGTCTCCTCTGTCGGAGAGCACAGTTTGGGGAGGGGGTTTGGCTGCAGGGATGAGAGGTGTGTCCAGAGGGGAGAAAGACACCTCTCATCACTGCAAATCACCCAAGTTTCTGACATCACAATCCAGCGGGACTGGGCAGGCGTAACTTCCAACAGCTGCAAGGGACAGATGTCCCAAATGCCATTGCACATCGGCATGACATCTCGAAAAAAAAAAGCCCCTCCTGCTGTCAGAAAAGTTTTTTTTATTTTCAATGGAAGTACTACACCTACACCTTTTGTTTCCACATCCTTGACTGGAAGTCATGAACACTTTCTATCAGCTGTCTAGTAGTGGGGTTCATCCAGGCCCATTTCTAGCCTTTCGGGAGCCCTATGTAAAGTTATAGCTTGTGGCCCCCTTGATTGGCGAGTTGTTAACCAGAGGGGGTGGGGTGCTACTGTTCGGCCGGCCTGTCAGTAGCAATTGTCACGGGGATTATGCGTGCAGTGCACCGAGTCCCCAGAGCCCTATGCACCAACATACTCTGCATAGCAGGAGAAACAGCCCTGGGTTCATTTATGATTCAAAAGAGATCAGCAGAAGAGGAAAGTAGGGAACCAGTGTAGCCCTAATTCTTAATGTTGGATCAGTAGTACTGATTAGTGATGAGCGGCATAGGCAACATTCGTATTCGCGGCATGCCGCGAATTTTATGGAAAACATTCGGAAAATATTCGCATTCGGCAATATTCAGGGTTTTTTTTTGTTATTGCGAATATCGGCAGTTTATTGCGAATTTCGCGCGCGCAACATATGTTTAACATGGTGCGAATTTTTATGCGAATTTTAAAAGTGACGATTTCCGCAATATTCGCATCACCCCAATATTCATTTAAAAATCTGTTGATGGTGTTGCTAAGCTCTTGTTGCAGCCTTCCCATTCGTCCACTCACATTGAGAGGGAAGTGTAATGGATAAAAAATACCGAATATCCGGAATTGCGAATATTCGGCAATATATTCACCATCTTCGCGAATTTCCGAATTGACGATATTCGCGATTAATATTCGGAATCCGAATATTCGCGATCATCACTAGTACTGATGCTGGCAAGGAACATGAATGGCAGATTTAGTAAAACATAGCTCACAAATTAGAAATCTAGTTGGACAATAAAGGATGAAAGGCGGTTTAGGGTGGAATGGGAAATGAAATCAGTTTTGCCCAATGTGGGGCTTTAATTATCTTCCAAATAGAAAGTTACTGCCTAGCAATATGCAAGCAGAACAGAAAGAGTTACAAACTGCTTGTATTTTAATGGAACGATCAATTTCTTCGTGTCTAGCTATCATCTTCCTTGTTTCTTTGCACATCAAATAAACTGCCAGGTCTAGGCTGATGTAATCCTATCTGCCTAAGAGATTTGCATCAAATGTATGAAACTTAATAAACAAATTTCCTACGTTTGACGTGGATGCTGAAAGAGAGGATAGTAAATCACTCACATACTGGATGGTGTTAATAGAGTCAGTTTGATTCATAGATCCTTACAATAATCTAGCAGGAACGTGTGGAATATTACATTCTAAATGTCTTTGTTGTATTATTCGGCTGCTACTAGGATTTGGGTTTTATTTATTTTTCTCGGTCTCAGATTATACAGAAAGTTATGTGATACCAGAGACACAAATGCAGAAGAGCTTTAAAATATCCCTATTAACCTATTGATCTGTATTCACTGTCTATCCCTTCTTATTTACACCTCGATCTGTATGCATTGATAGAGAATTCCATCTTTTTTGTTTGTTTCCGCTGCAAATGCAACCAGGCAATAATACTTTGATTTATCTTGTACTTGTTGTCATTAAACTCCCACTACCATTATATAAAATTTACTAGGTATATACTCTAGTGATAGAGTAATATATCACACAGCAATTTTGTTGTATGATAGTGAAGATGAGGGTTAGAGCCTCAATCAGATATATTCTGCTGTCTGTGTCTTGCTGGGAACTTTTCCCTCACATTTTCTAGCAGGTGAAAGGAAATGTGTAGAGTAGCCACACAAACTGAGTGGGATGCTGTCCCCTTTAAGGCCATGCTCCAGGAGACTTTGCAGCCAGGATAGTTAAAAGAGAGTTCACAGGAAGGGGAAGGGCAGTCCAGAGCAGGGAGTCCTGATGAGACTGCAGCAGCCGGGCACTCCTAATGGCTCCAAGCTCTGCCTGCTTACCCATTTATGCCGGCGTGCATACAGCCTGCGGACCATATACTATGTGCTTCCTTATTCAGACCTGGTTGCCAGACAGTCTGCTTCACTTGAGGACACCCTGATTACTCCCTTCAAGTGGGGTGGGGCGGACTATACTCTGCGGTAGCACAGCACCCTGAGTCCAACCTTGGTCAGGCTTTGCGGCTACCCGGTGTGGTGCACAGACCTGTCCTCGCTCTGCATGAGAAGAGGGCCTACCCCCGTGTGAAAGGGGACAGGCTGAAGCTTATATCAGCACCTCAGAGACTGCTTACTGTTTTATTAAGGACTGTTGCCCTCAGTTATCATTACGAGTGTTGTTGAATAAATACAGGGTTTTCTCAGTACGTCCACCTCTGTGTCATCCGGTTGATCCTGAACCTGTAGAAATGTACCCCATGGGGACACAGGGTACAAAATTATCTTGACCTATTACAAGTGCTTCTCATAGTAGCATTGCATAACACAGTGGTTCCCAAACTTTCCATGGTTCCCAAATTTTCCATGCAGGGCCCCCCTTTTTCTTATCAAGTCCCCCTCCCCATTCAAACACAGGTTGAGAATGAGGGCCTGTGCCCCCTTGGAACACCTTCACTGGCATAACATTTGGGAACCCCTGCTTGTTTGCAATGTGAATGTAAAACATTCACTTAATATTTACTACCAAATTGCACATTATAATATGACAGGCACGTCCAAGGTCAGGCCCAGGGGTCAAAAGGCGGCCCGTGTTCAAGTTTCCACTGGTCATAAAATGAATTATCCACTGGCTGGACCAAACACCACACCGAGATTTGTACACTAGAGACCTCTCCAGTTTTGA
>CM070034.1:26222192-26244565 GCA_036250615.1 Ptychadena robeensis | reverse complement strand
AAAATTCGCGGCATGCCGCGAATACGAATGTTGCCTATGCCGCTCATCACTATTCATCAGTATTAGTAGCAGTTCACTGGGACCAGACGCTCTGTTCTATAAGGTTAGGGCGGAGTGTCCAAAAACATTGTAGTTGATTGAATCAGATATGTTGGCTACTCAATTTGCACCATTTGGTTAGTTATCTTTAAGCTTGAATAATTAAATTGAAGAAGAATCATTCAGATCCAGTAACTTTGCGCATTCAGTTACCTTTTAACCAGTTTTTACTTACCTTACCAATTTACCTTTAGAAGGATTCAACCTCTTCATTTTGTCACCTACCCCCACTGCAGACCTGGAGATGCCACCCACATACCTGGAAGGTTATTATAATGTAAGGGTGAAAAATTGGAGAATCCCACCAGCTGCCCACCATTTGCAACCTACCTATCTTAGCACAGGAGCTACCATGTCGGGGAATCCAACCAAATGCTCTCAATGGTCATCCTACATACCTTGAAGTACTGCCGACCTGGATACCATGCTTCTTCATATCTAGCTGGTGATTTTTATAGAAGATGGAGGTGGACAAGTCAGAGAATCCCACCGATGCCTTTAATTTGCATCCTATGTACCCCAAACACTGTAGACCTGATGATCCCATGCTGCTACATTCCCAGATGGAGATTTTTATAGAAGCTGGAGGTGGACAGGTCAGAGAATCCAATCTGATGCCTTTAATTTGCATCCTATGTACCCAAAACACTGTAGACCTGATGATCCCATCCTGCTACATACCCAGAAGGAGATTTTTAGAAAAGCTGGAGGTGGACAGATCAGAGAATTCTACCTGATGCCTTTAATATGCATCCTATGTACCCCAAACACTGACTATCATGCTCTGCTACATACCCAGATGGAGGTTTTTTAATGACTTGGAGTTGACAAGTTGGAGAATACCACCAGATGCCCTCAAAATATACTATATATATCACTCACAGCACAGCAGACCTGTAGATCACCTGTTCCTACATACCCAGAAGGTGACTATTTTAGTGGTTTGGGATGGACAAGTCGAAAAATCCTACTATATTCCCCCAAAAGGAAAAGTGACATCGTCTCTTTAATGAAGTTTATTGAATCAAAGAGTTGCACATAATGTTGGCTGCAAAATTTGCACCATATGCGTAGCTATTTTTCAGCTTGAATCTCACTAAATATTTGCACAAACCAATAGATAAATCTGCTTCTGACATTTTCATATGTGACAGATTTGCTCCACAGCAAATTCTAAATAATCTATACAGAAGTTCTCACCAATTTCCAAAAGGAATAAAATGTTTTCATATAAAGTTGGGTTTGGAGTCCTTCCTCTGTCCACTCTGAGTAATACAGCTGAATTTATGCCATTGGGACATAAAAGAAAGTTATAATATTACTAAGTGATCAAGCTTATTTCCTCTTTACCTTCACACTAAAAATTCATGGCGTGTTTATGTCTGCCAGCAAAGTTATTTGAAGGCTGCCACTGTAAACAAACTGTTTAGGATATTTCCACCTAGAATGTTGCCAAATGTGAAATCAATTTATAGCAGCTTCCCACATAGTGTCAGTATGTAATTCAATAATTATGTACTGAAGGGAAAAGTTACATTTTTAAAGAGAAAAACAATATCTTCACTTCAATCCCATCTCCCTCTCCATTGATTAATGTACTTACCTCCCCTTTATATCCCAACTGCTCCATATACTGTACATTCAATCTGATCACAATGTATGTAATAGATTGATATTATTAAGAACCGTTACCGCTGTAATCTTCAAAAGTCATAGTGATGTCATGGTATTCATTTGTAACACAAAATAAGTTCATTTGAGCTTGTGATTTTAAAAAATGCATTAAATAGGTTCTTGTGAATAAACAAAATGCATTACACAGGTTATAATGCCTAAGGACTCCTTGATACTGTGTGATGCAGCAATGCATGGGGTGTGCGATCCTCAATTCGGAGTTTGTGGGGCATAGGGCCCCCAGAGGTCCCCAATGCTCCAGTGCACATAGCACCCCACCCGCTCAACAACTCGATGGAACTCAAACAAACACCCACACTCTTAACACCTTGGCCAGCCGCCAAACTATAGCAGCCCCCACCCCCCTGAATAGGGCCACCTAAATACTGGAAACATGGAAAATACATGGAAATATTTACACAAATGCGGTATGTTTTAACCTCCCTGGTGGAAATTCAGAGTGTGGCTTGGGGTTTACTTTTATAACCAAAAGAGGTAACCTTGCCACACTCTGGATTGCTTACCTGATCCCCTTAAGTCTGCGGAGTCCTTCAGCCCCTTTTATTCCTGTGTCCTGGTTGCAAGTGCCCGGTGTCTTTGGTGATGCCAGTGACTTAAGGCTGACCATGGCATCCACCAGTAATCCTAATAGTTTAAATACTTTGCGTGTAATTTGTTAATAGGTTAATTGGTACTAAGTGTAATGATGGCTGCTGTGCGCCGCTGTTCCCCTACTTACCGCTGCAGTCCTGGGCACCATGTTCATCAATGATTACTGTTGTGCTGAGATCTGGTCACAGCATGCTGTTAGTTTCTGGGGAACTTCCTAAAGCACCAGCGCGTATAAATTTCTGGGATTTAAAGGATTGGTCATGTGTCCATGCTGATTAATCAGTGTTCTCCTTCATGTATATAAAGGATTCAGCTCTTCCCACTAATGCCTCAGTATTAAAGTTCCTGTATCCTGCTAAGGCTCATGGTTTTCATTGCTGTTCCTGTGTTCTTGACTTATGGCTGTGAACAAGTTTCCGCATATTCAAGATATTATGCACTGGGAAGCTTTATAGCCATGTATTATATTATATAATTACAATGCGATAATAAATATCACATGAAAATATCATTTTGAAGATAATCTCAATATGATTATCATTATCACACTGCACAATGTTCAAGCTTATGTTATCAATTTTCACATATATGGCCTCCTTCATGCATCTCCGAAACCAGTACCCCTCTTCTGGATAGGAGGCCACAGAAGGCCATATATGTGGAAACAGAGAGACCAAACAGGGGTGGGTGCTACACATCTATTGTCTGCCGCATACAATACACTAAGAAAGATAATAAATAGTTTCCCACAACCGCACAACAGCTACAGTGATATGAGTGGCCAGAAGGGCCCTCAGTGGGTGTATGGGGCCTGGGCAAAGATTTCAGAGTAAAAGAGGGTCAGTGTGAGGAGTAGGTGTTTAAGTTGTATGTAGGTGTGCAGCCCATTGTTCCTGTTGAGCCCTCCAGCATCTGTAAGCAGGAAGTGATCTCATCCCCAACCAGGATGTGAGGTCTTCCTGGAAAGCACACGGCCCTGAGAGATCAATCCTTGTAAACCTCTTTTAATGTGAGTATCTTGTCTCCTGTTTTGTTTCATTTTATTCCATTCCATATTATTTAACCATTTACAGTACCTTACTTTGTTGTACTAGGTTGTGTGCCTCAAATTTTCTTCTACTAAAACCATGTAGTATGAGGGCATTTTTAATCCTTACAATCACTATGTATTCTATGGGGGGCTTTACGAAACATCTTCAAGAAATAAACACAGCAAGTCCAGTTGATTTGAATTAACCACAACAGATATTGATATGAGTACTAACTTAAGGTGCTTAGCACTTCATTCTAGAGTGAAGGGTGGAGGTCAAACTTACAGATAACTTGAGGATGAATAGAGTCACAGCAGTGTAGATATGGGGGGGGGGGTATATATATAGGTGATGAAGAAGAAAGTTTGGTGGGGGTTTAAGTAAGAAAGCACAGGTTTACTTTAAAATGGAAATATCAGGTAATCAGTTGCATCACCCAAAAGGATCTGAAGGGGTAAGTAAATATTACGTTGTCCTGCAGCTTATGAGACACGACTGTTTTCCTATCATGAGAATATTAGTTGTTGTATTCTAGCTCCAGGTTGGTGACTCACTAAGTAATGAAGAAACATTTGACAATTCTAAAGATTATACCTACAAAAATATCCAACAATAGCAACCCATTTGCCTCCACCCTGACAAGTCTCCCTTTAAGTTTCTGTAATCTGAGGGAATAAGACGACATTGCATACATTGTTCGCTACAAAAATATTGCATTATGTTGTTATACAATGAGGAAAAATAATACTGAGCTTCTGTGAAGCCCAAGAGACAACACAATAAACAATCTTACTTCTAGACTCCGTCACAAATACATTATTCATCATCAGATGAAGTGAAAACACGCAGCAAACAGGTCTCCGGTATCAGCAATTAAGCAGGCACAATGCTACATTATTGTCATATTTTTGTTCTCTCCTCCATTAGATAAGGGCGAGAAAGAGACTGTTACTAGAATGATATTAGTGATAATTGCTGTCTCTAATTTGATTCATAACTCTGGATGTAATGTCTCAGAAGAAAAGTAATAAAGCGCACACAAAAAAACAACTTTTTTTCTCTCCCCTAAACACATTTGGAAATGTTTTAGATGTTTTTGTTCCATGCCGATTTGCATATTCTTCGCAAGGTTTGATGAAGTGCATTCTAGGTCATATCAGACAGTACTAAGTGTATTTTTTGTGATTTGTGTAATATTAAAAATGTAGCTAGAAACCTGGATGATGTTGATTTGTATACTACTACCCTGTTTCCTGAAAATAAGGCATCCCCTGAAAATAAGGCACCCTTAAATTTTTGCCTCACACTGAAATATAAGGTATCCCCCCAAAAATATGGCACCCCCGAAGATACAGTACTCTATATAGGTGGGATCAGAGAGGGCAATCAAATGACACAGGAGGATCAGAAGTGGTAACTAAAATGGTAATCCCCCCCACCTCTGAGTCTCCTGTGCCATTTTGATTCCCCCCTGTGTCATTTTAAGTGATCCCCCTCACCCTGATACCCCAGTGCCATATTCTTCTTAATGGAAAAATAAGACATCCCCGAAAATAAGACATAAGGCATCTTTGGGAGCAAAAAATAATATAAGACACTGTCTTATTTTTGGGGGAAACACGGTATCAGGTTGTGGAGAAATGAAAAAGCAGTATACAGACCTGAATGGCTATGCGTAGCAGGTAACAAAGGAAAAACATAGGAGGTAGTAGGGGTAACTATCAAATTATAGGATTACTCTGGTAGCACATATGGAGGTCTTGATGCTCTTGTCTGTTATATATAGTGATGGCCAAACTTCGGCTTTTCCCACAAAAATGCCTCTTGTACATCGTCGTATTATCTTTTGGGAGACACCTATGTCATTTCCCGTCAAAAAATAACTTGCTGGCTGAATAAAAGTAGCTTTGCCAGGGTATGAATATTATGGGCTCAACTGTATATATATATATATATATATCTATATATATATATATATATATATATATATATATATATATATATGGAGTTGAGGCCAAAATTATTAGCCCCCCATAGACAAAACTCTTGATTTAACCATGAAAATGACAATTAACACAAAGAGTAACAAATACACTTTAGAAAACAATTTCCACTAAGTTTAATTAAGATATTTTATTGATACACGAATCAAGAAAGGACAAAAATAAGACATCCAAAATTATTATCCCCTTGGCCATAAACCTCCCTGGTGGTTTTGCCAAACCCAATTAGCAAAACAAACACACCCGGAGCTGGGATCGGGCATACCCGCCTGTGCTTGGTGAGCAATTCTGAGCAAATACCCGCCGCGAACATGCGAACGGCGAACCTCCATTGACTTTAATGGAGGGCGGACTTCTCAAACCTTCAGGTCATATTTGTAGCCAAAATACCAATAAAAAAAGTAAAACGTGTGCGACCACCTGGACAGTGTCACCCCAGAGGGGGATCAAAGGCTAAGCCTCTCTCCAAAATATGGATTTTTTAAAATGCTGTTTTCTTCAGGTCTAATGGCCGGAAATCACATCTAGATTCAAGATTTTGCCAAAAGTTACCGGACAGTACATTCAGCAGCTCTTCACATTTAGTCAGATCTCTCTGCAATGCATAATTCAGCGTACCCCACCCCCAGAGAAGGACTTTTGTGGCTCAGTAATGATGAACTACATGTAACAGAACACCTTAGCTATAGCTGCAAATCACTAAATGGAGTATAATAGGAAAGTAGCTCATCATCCCTCAATCAGCAGCAGCTCTCCCTCCCTCAGCAGCTTCTTTTATAAGGGGGGGTGTCCTCTAGGAGCGAAAGGAAGTGTTATTGGCTGTACTGTCCCACCTGACTATAGGAGGAGGGGTTGCACTTTGTCTCCATGTTAAGGTGTAAAGGGCGGGTAGAACACCAATAATGTTCGCCAGCATTGCGAACTGCGAACATACTATGTTCGCCGCGAACTGTCCACCGGGCGAACTTTTCGGCCATCACTATTTTTCAACAGCACGATATGGGCATATTGCCAGGGAAGTTAATAGTCAATAGTCTAACTTTTCTGAGCCACAATTGACAAAAATGGGACTCCTGAGGAATTTAGCCTAATTCTTCTATAAATGTGGGTCAAAATTGCATGGTTTCCGAACAATAAACCCATAAACAATTAACCCAATAATGCTGGACAAAACAACATGCATTGATTCATGGGGGGTGCCATCTTGTATTCTGCAACTTTTGCAAATTACTTTTTCTCTAAAGCTCAGTTATCTAACTCGTTTATTTTCTGATTGAAGGGTTACATTTTTTATCCTTAATCATCTTTGTATAGGAAGCACAAAGCTTATATAGCACTAGTGATGGCTAAACTGTCCCCAGCGAACAGTATGGGTGTTTGACCTGCCCCGTTCATCTGCGGGAAGAAGGTTACTATTCTGCTGCTGGCCGGATCAGGAGCAGAAAGAATTTTTTCACCCGGTCTCTTGTGAAAGAAGACCAGCTTAAACCAGAAGTGACGTCACGTCCGCATATCGAAACTGGGAACTGTGTGTTCCAGGTATGGCAACTGTCAGTGACATCACGAACAGGCGGGGAATATTAATCTTCCTGCGAACAGACGGATGTCTGACTTTTTTAAAAGTCCGATCCGCCTGTTCGCGGACGGACCTGGCCAAAGTTTGGCCATCACTATTTAGCACCCAACTTCTATCCACTAGTGTTTTGCCAAAAGGGTTTGATCTCATGTAGAATAACTGGCAGTAACAGTGCTAGACCAAAAAGTAATTTAGTATGTTTAGTATGTTTTATCATTGTCATCCAATAACCTGATTTATGTATTTCTCAATAATGTATGCATACATCATCTTCCTATAATGAGTTTCCAGCATATCTCCTATCTCATATGATATAGCCTGCATATAAATGTACCATTATTTGTGGACATAGTAAATGAGATGTGCATTTCTGCATATTTATAGCTAACCACATTCATAATGTGCAGAATAATTAAACTTGCATTTTATATACCTCTTAACCACTTTTGGGGTCTGCAATCTGTTGATTAACCTTCTAAAACACATCTGCTCATGCACAATATAGAAGAGTGTTGAGTGTGGTGAAGTAAATCCAACTGAATGGCATTAAGTTATAAAAACAATTAGCAGAAAAAAATTAAAAAGCATATTATTTTTTACTATTATATATTGTATCTCAGTGCTGCCAATCTATTGCAGACTTTCTCAGCTCCTTTCTGTGCGCGTATGTTAGCAGCAAAGTACTGAACTGGTCTGGTTTCCCAAAAAAAGACAATGGTGGACCATGGCTGTGTTATTTACATTGGCTTGGCCAGTAAAATTTGTACTGATGTGCATGATAGACTATGTATGATCAATAGGATGCATGACCTTTTCCAAATGCACTCCTCCGGGGATGCCGGGGGACCCAATCTGCTTACCTATGCACAGCACGAGATGTTCCTGCGGCTTGCTGCCGATCTGTCGGAACCGTTGGAAACTTACCCGAATCAGCGCTTTCAGCAAGTCAGCACTGGACGAGTTACAACCGCTAGGGAGGTTAACTGATATAGTGATCAAATACTATATAAAGTATAGGCTTATTTGAATATAAGACAAAGTTTACCTAGGAAACCGGGAAAAGCTGAGTTACTTGAGTATAATTTTCAGTCAATAAGGCTCAGAAACACACAAGAAATGCACTATTGTTTCATTTTGTGTTGGAGATGTAAGGAAAGGTTGTAGGAGAAGTTTTTTTCTTTATGTATTCCTCTAGTATTTTTTGCATAAATTAACCTGGCCAGTGGACCATCTTAACATTGTGGAAACAGACGGTGCGGTAGGCGTGTATATGGATGGGCTACATTGACATGTCAAGCAATTCACTTAGGATAGGGGGTGTCGATGGAGCCCATAACGCCGTGGAAACATACCCTTAGACTAAATCTTAAACTTCATTCCCTGCCCTCTTTTTAGCCAAGCAGCATGCCATGAGGAGCTTGATTTGAACAGAAGGTGTGCCCAGTTCATACCCCATTCTTACTTGCTGCCCTACAGCAGAGCCTAGTATACTTAGAGACTGCACTAACCCCACTTTTTTGTTGTTGTTCAAATTAAATTTAAATAGCTGTGGGCATTATTGCACTACAATGCACATACACATATAGCGCACTTTAAAACACAACCCCTAGATCAGTGGTTCCCAAACTGTGCTTGCAGGGACCCCCTTTTCTGTTTAGGAAAATTTTCGAGCCCCCGAATACCTTCGCACCCCCAGTTTGGGAACCACTGCCCTAGATGAACCCCTAAGCATTGATGGGAGCACAACCGTCTTTGTGGGACTAGACTGAATTTTTTTTTACATTGATTAATTGTCTGAAAACCTATGGTCTGTTTTAAATCTGTGGAGTTTCATTTGTCAGTTGTTTCTGTAATTCATATAAAGATAGATATAGTTTGTTTGTGGTTAAATTTCTCTGAAAAAAAATGATTTAGATTCTAATCCCTATTTAGGACTGCAGCCTAACATTTCTGCTATGCAGAAGCGGCAGCAGATAAAATAGAGGATAAAACAGCTGTCTTTTAGACAGTCCATTGATTCTGTGCTTTCATGTCCAGGGAGGCTTAACTGTACAAACAGTGTAATACAGGGGACTCCAGGGAATGACCGTAAAATAAGAATAAGCAGCCAAAATGACATCCTTTGAATCTTCACGCCAATTTGCATTCAAGGGCTCTTTAAAGTGGACCTTTCATCTCACACTGAATGTCTGGATATGCTGAGCTGTCTGGAATTTTCTACTTTTCTTTTTCTACTTTGTTTGATATAGTGAATAATAAAACTTTTCCTGCTTGTAAATGGTATGATGTAATTAGCTTAAAATGTCCATAACCAGTGGTCAGCAAAGGGGAATCTTTTAGGCAGCAGAATGTAAACTTTTAATATCGCAATAAAAAGATGTGATCACTAGTGATGGCCGAACATCGGCCAGATCTGTCCGTGAACAGGCAGAATGGACTTTTAAAGATGTCTGATGTCCGCCTGTTCGTGGGCAGATTCAAATTTAAATTGGAAAAAACGGAAGTGACGTCAGTGATGTCACATCCGGTACCTGGAACGCATAGTGTCTGGTTTCGATTGCCGGATGTAAAGTCACTGACATCACATCTGGTTTTCGGACCCGGCTTTTCTCTAGAAGACTGGGTTCTCTACCGGTCTTCTAGTGAAAAGATTCTTCCTCCAGCGGGATCTCGCTGCTCCTGATCCTGCAGGAGGGAGAATAGTCAGCTCCTGCTCACTGGCTAATGGGCAGGTCGAACACCCGTACTGCTCACCGGCTAGAAGGAGTGTGAACATACATGTTCGTGGATGAACTGTCTGCTGGATGATCACAGTTGAGTTCATCATGCAAATCAAGAAAACGGACATGATTTCTTTGTATTGCTATGCAGTGACGTCACTAGGTTTTGTGTCAACTGGTGCCATAAACCCATGGCGTTACCCCATGGTGTGGTGTCGTGCTGCAAGTGATTAAGGTGGCAAATTGTGTGATAAAGTTGAACATATATATATATATATATATATATATATATACAAGTGTATAAGCTGAGTTTTTTTAGCACAAAAAGCCCCCTTGGCTTATACTCAATTCAGTTTCAGAAGGAGGGTCCCACTTACCTGTCCAGGTGTTCGCTGGTCTCACCTGTGTCACTCCCCTCTGTGAATGGTCTGATCTGTATTCGGTATTCTATTTGCTGCATTCCCGAGCTCAGCTGGTGAAATGTAAACAAACTTGGGCGTCGGTGCTATCTTGTGGACATTTTGGTAATTTCTTCTGGAGATGGTGGAATTTTATTTGGAAAACTGTCTGACTTTGCATTTCCCACCCTTGGCTTATACTCAAGCCAATATGTTTTCCCAGTTTTTGTAGCTAAAATTAGGTATCTTGGCTTATATTCAGATATACTTGAGTATCTACGGCATATAGGGAACACACAAATAAGACATCTTAGATCTGAATGAAATCTTCTCATGAAATACTTTGTTCTTCAAATGGTGCTGACAACAAGTCACACAGAAATTATCAATGGAAATCAGATGTATCACCCCATGGAGTTCTGGATTCGGAGTCACACTCAAAATAAGTGAAAAAAAAACACTACAGGCTGATCCATCTTTGATGTCATGTCTTTAAAACAAGTCACAATGAGGCTCAGTAGTATGTGTGGCCTCCACATGCCTTTATGACCTCCCTACAATACCTGGGCATGCTCCTGATATGGGGACTCAAAGTTTGAGAGTATGAGAAGTCATATGCAAGAAGGAAGCACGACATGACTTTATAACTATATTTCTATGATGCCGGTTGACTTTTGAACATCACATGTGTTTCAGTTTTTATTGAAGTGTATGCAATTTATGTCCAGTAAATAACATGAGAGAAACATTATCTGATGCAGAAATATAACTATGAAGGGTAGCAGCTAGGGGTGAAATTCTATCTGGGGAGTCAAAGAATGAGAATGAGTGAAACCCTATGCAAGGGTAGTAAAATCTGACAAGAGGAAAGCACTATATGACCTCATGACTACAGTCAGGTCCATAAATATTGGGACATCGACACAATTCAAAAATTTTTGGCTCTATACATCACCACAATGGATTTGGAATGAAACAAACACAATGTGCATCTAAAATAAGGTGAACGGTATAGGAATTACAACAGTTTTCATATGTGCCTCCCACTTGTTAAGGGACCAAAAGTAATGGGACAACATAATCATAACATCATAAAACAAACTTTCCCTTTTTAATACTTGGTTGCAAATCCTTTGCAGTCAATTACAGCCTGAAGTCTGAAATATGTAGACATCACCGGATGCTGGGTTTCATCCCTGGTGATGCTCTGGCAGGCCTCTACTACAACACTTCAGTTCCTGCTTGTTCTTGGGGCATTTTCCTTTCAGTTTTGTCTTCAGCAAGTGAAATATATATATGACTATGAAGTTGGAATATGGCTGGTGAATTTGGACTGCATATCATCTCAGGGAATTACTAATGTAGTTATAATGCTGTATGAGGGTATCTGGGGGGTTTAAAATCAGTAGTGTTGTCTGGGGTATAAGAGGGTACAAACGTTAGTCCCACCCTTCCCCAGTCAAGCCATGGCAAATCTCTTTTCTATGTTATCAGCCCTGCTGTCGGAAAGGTTGGTGACCATTCATTTACAGTGTAGTATATTTAAACCTAACACTGTGACACCAATAATGTGTGCTGCTTGCTAGATAAATGTACATAACTGCGACCTTTCTCTGATCATATATTGTTTTGCTAAATGTTGTTTGTGTAAATAGCAGCATCTGGTTATTTATTTCATACTTACATTTTTCTGTCATTTTTTAATGTTCTTTTTCTTTATTACTGTTTAGTGTTACACGTCTTAAATATTTAATTCTCCAGCCGTCGTTCGCTTAATTTATAATGCGTCCATTCCTTGTTTTATGCTTTTTACAAAATGTGTCATGGATCTATTTTTATTTTAAGACCATAAACAAAAAAAATAAATAAAAAAACCTCAATAAAATATTGAAGAAATTGACTTTGCTTTGAGCCAATTACTAGCAGCATCATTTTATGCTTGATCAAAGCTGGTGGAAATAATTGAATGTAAATGAATCTTAAAGTCTAAGCTTCGAGATGGATGCTGGCGTCATTTTAAAGCCACAACTATATAGTATAATCTATAATGCGTGTATGGTTTGGATAAATCAAATTTAGCTATAAGTCTATCTACATGTCTAGTGTCTTCCATTAGTCACATGGCAAGCCACTCAACTACCAGCCCCCTCTTTTCCTTGAGAGTATAAACCTATAAAATATGGTTCAATTACATCTTATTAAGCAAAGAAATTGACCGCAGAAGAGACAGACTCTGCTTTACCTAAATCTTCTCACATCAAGGGTTCAGTGCAGTCTAGTATTAAAAAATCTCTCTCTCTTAGATAAGAAGGATGAGTTGACTGAATTATAACTTAGTAGATATTAACCCCCCTGCCGGTCCTGACGGCACCATCTCGCCAAGTGCTGTCTGGTCAGTACTGCAGTGGACGAGATGGGGCCGTCTGGTGAAGACCAGAGCCCTGGCAGCACATACTTACTGTTTCGCGGTGTCCCGGTGCCTCCGATGTAACAAGGAGGCTGCTGCAGGAAAGCAGTACACCCTCTGAAGTAACGCGATGATGTCACATTGGGGAAGAGGCAGACATTTCGGAAGTAATTTGCAGGAAAACTGTTTTCTATATAGACTGTTTTAGGTGTGGTTCAAAGTAAAAATATTGCTTAAATAAAGGCCCTGGTGCCCCAGATGTGCCCCTTTGAAGTTAACCCTTCAGTACAATTGCCTTTGGCACCCTCTTTCACCTTGGTGTGATGAACACACCAGGGGAGAGAGGGTGCCAAAGGGAATGGTACTGGATACAGTGATAACTGTATCCAGTACAATTCAAAGCAAAAGAAAACACACAAAACACATTTCCAAATGAATAATTTTTTATAAGAAACAAAATACATATATAAATACATGCTTTTTTGAAGTCTATCATACAAAAGATGTATTTAAGAGATTGCATCATTCAAATAATACCTTTCATTAATTAATTTATTTTTAAATCATATTTTTTTTTGTTTGTTTCAGACATTATTATATTCAGGATGTCTACTAGACCCTTGTAAGGACATATTTTGTAAAGTTACAAGCCTACAACATTAATAAATTCCATTAGAGTCTATGGTGTACTTTTGGTACAGAAATTTGAAGGGAGAAGTGCACAGGGAGCCTATGGTGTATTCACCACTATAATATACAGTATAGTAGAAATGTCTCTGTCCATTTATCTTGGTGTCCATTTTAATGGAATGATCCATGTGTGATTGAACTAAATGGTGCCAAATAAAAGGCACAAAACAGGCGGGGTATAATACAGTAATCATATTTATGGGATGGGCACCCTTAGTAGAAACCAGTAGGATATGGTTGACTTATATAGGTGTTTATGAATTTCAATTCATCCAGTCAGTGGGGATGATCATTTTGAATATTTACTTTTCTTACAAATGAATGTAGTCAAATGAAGTTTAAAAATAAAAAAGTCACTTGATTGAAGTCAACATAGCTTAGCTAATTCATTAAATTAAAGGAAAATCTGCTTGGAAAGGGATAACTCAGTTTGGAAAATCAACATGCTCTATTCCTTTAGTAAATTACCCTCCTCCGTGTTGACTTACATTTCTATAAACCCTGCCGGGAAACACCTGCTATTGCTGATCATTGATAAATGAGCAGCTGAGAGCATCTATGACATATGAAGCAGGACATCAGCTGTCAAGCATACAGCAGACCACAGAAGATACATACATGTACTGTGATTATATTATTATTGGAAATCAAATTGCAGGAGCAATTAGGAAAAGTGTGAAATATTCTAAGGGCTAAAGCTGACAATAGACGGCTAGATTTCCCAGAGATCGATTTGTTAAATGATCGTAACATCTTTGTGGGTAGTGATGGCGCGAACCCGGAATTTGATGTTCGCGAACGGCGAACCTCCGCAAAAGTTTACCGGCGTAACCTACCCCATAGACTTCTGGGCAGGCGACATTAAAAACAAAGGGACTCTTTCTGGCCACCATAGTGTGGAAAAGTTATTTCGAGGGACTAACACCTGGACATTGACATTTGACAGCGGGGGATACAAGCAAAAACTCTCCCCAACTTTTTTTTTTCAATTCACGCAATAACTCCGCACGAAGATTTACATAGATATCATGGGATTTGAACATAAGAGGGGAGCCTGGAGAGCACTAAACAACATGGTGGTAAAATGCCCTGTGTGAATTGTCCACCTGAAACAACCTTTGAAGATCTGTTTTCTCGCCACGTTGCCTACAGCTTTAACAGGTGAATTTTATTTTAATGGGGACACTGGTGGAGATGGACAGTGTGGAGGACACTGGGGAGATGGTCCGTAATGGGCGGACACTGTGTGATTGGTCAGTGTGGGAGGACACCTGGTGGATGGACAGTGTGGAGGACACTGGTGGTGATGGTCATGTGTGGAGGACCCTGGTGGTGGATGGGTCAGTGTGGAGGACATGGTGGTGATGGTCGTATGGCGGACACTGGGGTAGATGGACAGTGTGGGATGACCCTGGTGGTTGATGATCAGTGTGGAGGTACACTGGGGGGATGGATATTCCCCATGGATGGATGGGATATTCAGTGAAGTTGTAATACACAGACACTGGCCCTAGCTAATTGTTCCCTATAGCGCAGCATCAGCTCTCTTTCCTACTCTCCCTCCTTCTTCAGCAGAATTGTGTAATGGCGTCCTGTACTTGATATGTTATCGGGGGTGTGAGGACGTCTGTGAGGTGGGGGGGGGTGCGCATTGCTGGATTATGTCTTCTTACTGTGACTTCCATGGGTCAAAGTTTCTGGCAATGTTAAATGAATAGGGGGCGCCCCGAACTCGCCATATGTTCGCGAACATTGGCGAACGCGAACATGCGATGTTTGCCGCGAATAGTTCTCCGGCGAACAGTTCGGGTCATCACTATTTGTGGGTTTTTGATCATAAGTCGTACATCGATCGAAAAGTGCACAATTTTCAAGATATGAATTATCACAGATAAGTGGTAAAGATGCATTTGATCTTTTAGGATTATTTTAAGGCTTTGTCCATTATCCTAAAATGATAACCAAACCATATATTTTATTTTTGTTGGAAAGCTTTAATCCAGTGATGGCGAACCTATGGCACGGGTGCCAGAGGTGGCACTCGGAACCCTCTCTAAGGGCACACGAGCTGTCAGACAGCACGGAGGAGAGAACTGCAGCTCAATGGTTCTCAATACTGTTGGTTCTCTTCCCCTCGCTGATTGCACACAGCTCCCTATACCCTCCCACAAGTAGTTGTGTTTTTCCATGTTCATGTGGGTATATCATTGTGTGTATAGTTAATACAGGTAGCTAAGGTGAGAAAGAGTCCCAGCGTCAACGGACGTGCCCTATCCAAAAAGATAACCAAAAGAAGAATGAATGATTCTTCTATTTATTCTTCTATTCAATATCATTGTGTGTAGTTAAGGGTTCATATTGCCATACTGGCACTTTGAGATATATAAGTGGATTTGGGTTTTAGTTTGGACACCCAGCCTCTCAAAGGTCACTCACCACCATAAATCACTGCTTTATACTCTTTCAGTGGAGATACTTAAAGGCCAACTCACCAAAGCTTGTCTGGGTATACCTCCTGTGTTCACATACAATGATAATAATATTGCCAACAATAATAGATAGTGTTGCGTTTGAATATAGTTATCGAGTTTTGCGAATATGGACACGGATATTCGCAATTTAGAATTTTCAAGGTTTCAATTTTCAAAAATGTCAACAACTTTGAATATTCAAGATATTATGCGCTGGCAAGCTTATGGCCATGCATTGTGATAATATAATCATAATGTCATAATAACCACATGTGACCATTCATTTTGAAGAAAGAAAGACAAATAAAACTCATGTAATTTAACTGTTCTTACCTAAATAGTTTCTTCTATTTTAGTGGTAAAATTCTTCAGGGATCATGCTTCCTGTTCCTTGTTGTCAGGCATCGAGTGTTTCTCTTTTAATATGTCAATATGTTTAATATGTAAATTCCCAGGGTGAACACCAGAATGTGCTTGTTCCCTCAGATCGATGCAGGGACACCATACTGCACCGGATTGTTACATCTCCTGTGGCTAATGTTGATCAATATGACCAAATGTGAACTGTACAGGCATGCGCAGTAGCATGGGAAAAATTTCCCACACTACTATACTCATTCCATAGGGTGGGGTATAATTTTTTATATTATATTTAAAAGTAAAAATCATCCTGTTACTTTTTGTATTATCAAAATTCCAACAAAAAAGGAAATTTTTACTGAATGTGATTATCAAGTTTGCCCACCATCTCTAGTAGAGATGGTAAAATTTTTCGACTAGCTGACTTTGTGAGCTGATTGCAAAGCCTCTGTAAATGATTTCTTCAACAAAATTGCTGGAAATGTAGAGAACTGTTGTGGGAACATTTGATTTTTTTTTTTTTTTGCTCTAGCATATGTAGTTGTTGCATAAATTAAGTTCAAAGTCGAAATTTTGATTTTCGAAATTTTGACTTGACTTTGAACTTAATTTATGCAAAAACTATTTACTGCCCCCAACCCTTCTTTACATCTCCAGCAAGTTTGGTGAAGATGCCATATTCTGGAGCTTTGCAATTACCACGAAATTGTCAAAATGGTCAAATTTTTTTATAAAATTCGGCCATCTCTAATCTCTAGTCTATGCAGTCAGAGAAGGATGAGACACTGATCTAGCTCTTGACAGGGAATGAGCATGCTATGATATTTATCACCATATTGAATAGGATATTGGACAGGGAAAGGATATTTAATTTACTGGAGTAGTATTGTATTTATTATTGTCTGCAAGATTATGTTTTTTTTGCTGTAGATATAAACATTTCTGATTGTTAGTGCATTATGAGGTTTCTATACTGACACACATTGGCTTCATTTAATTTCTCTCTGATTAAATGCCACTTTGGCACGACTAACCATATGAGGCAATGCATAGGGAGAGGGGTATGGGGTACTAAAACTTCTTTACTTTATGAAGTTCCTCGTTAGCAAATCTGAGATACAATGGCAGTTCTAGGCATGGGCAACATGGGCGTCTTTTGCCCGCCCATACTGCAGCCCCCCCAGTGGGGAAGAGGAGCTCAGTTTTGAGGGTGGTAACTGAAGACTGGACTACTGGCTTAACCAGCATCCTTAGCTGCTGCAGAATGTCAGTGAATCCAGGTCCGACCCCTTAGCCACCCTCTTCCCCGGTCAGACACCACAACCAACTGCTCCCCAATATACTGCTACCACCCCCTGTCCATCTGTCTGATACCGTGGAGGAATAGGGGATGATTGCCCAGGGTGCCAGACAGGCTAGGACCACCCCTGCTGAGATATGCAACAATTAACACATACACGATCATAGAGCTTTAACCCCCTAGCGCTTCTGGTGGCTCCATCTTGTACAGCACTTTTCTGTCAGTATTGCAGTGGACGAGATGGAGCCATCAGGCAAAGATCAGAGCCCAGACAGCACATACTCACTGTGCTGTGCTGTCCCCGTGGCTGCAATACTCTTAGCTGGCTTCTTCACTGAAGCCAATGTAACCCCTCCCCACCCCCGAGTGACGTGATGACGTCACATCGCGGGGCCTGCGACATTCAAATGTAAATTGGGTTAACTTCAAAGAGCATATCGGGAAGTCACCCCCAGTTTGATTTCTAGATGTGCTCTTTGAAGTTAACCCTTTCAGAGGGTGCCAAAGAGCATTGTATTGGATACAGTGATATCTGTATCCGATACAATTCAAAGTAAAACAAAAACAAAACACATTTCCAATTGTGAATTTTTTTATTATAAACAAAACATAATTAGGAATACATACTGTTTTGAAAACCAAATAAGTATTTAAGAGATTTTATCATTCAAATTATACCTTTTATTCATTTGTTTTAATTTCCTTTTTTATAATTATTGTGTGTTTCAAACATTATTATATTCAGGATGTCTACTAGACCCTTGTACAGACAGATTTTGGGAAATTACAGGCCTACAACATAAAAAAATCTATTTAAGTCTATGGTGCGCTTTTTGTACAGAAATCTGTACCTCAGCAGTAGTGTTGAGCTCGAATATTCGATTTTCGAATATTTAGCTCGAATATCGCCATTTCGCGAATATTCGCAAATATATAATCGGATATCCGACGCGATCGCGATTTTTCGCGATTTATTGCGCTTTTATAATCGCGATCCATTGCAATGAATGGGATCGCGATTATATAATCGCAATGCGATTTTTAAAAACAGAAATGATGGATATTCTCCCAGTCGAATATCCGAGCTCCATTGTCTTGCATGCATTGTGCAAATTTGGTCGCATTGCGCTTTCTCGGATAATCGCAATTTCGGATTCCGCCATTCTCTATTGACTTCAATGTATTGCGCATATTTGGTCGCATTGCGCTTTCTTGGATAATCGCAATTTCGGATTTCGCCATTCTCCATTGACTTCAATGTATTGCGCATATGTGGTCGCATTGCGGTTTCTCGGATAATCGCGATTTCGAATTCCGCCATTCTCAATTGACTTGCATGCATTGCGCATATTGGGGCGCAATTGCGATTGTTAGATCGCAATTCATGTCGTAAGTGCGGATATTCGAGATTACGAATATGGAATCGAATATTATGGTGGATATTCGCGAAATTACGCGAATTTGAATATTGCCTAGTCGCTCATCACTACTCAGCAGTGCGCTAGGGAGGTTTAACCTCTAAACATTGAATAGAAACCCAACCTTAAATGTTTGTGTGTTTTTTACCTGCACATAATAAATATGATATGTGTGTATACAAAGGTTATTTATTCTATTTAATAATAGTGATCTAAATGAAGGAATCCTCAGTATTCATGAATAAATTGCAGCAATTGGCCATTACTGTCTAATGGCAAAACACGAGCCCTTTGACCACATATATAGTGTGTGAACCACAGATTACTGCTTACTCGACTGTGCTTTTACAGCTTATGATTAATGTGTTTAATAAACATTCAGGCTGGATTGCTTGCTTTTTTTCCATGTGATTACTATAATTTATAAATATATTCCTGAATGAATAATAGACGTTTTGCATATCAGACCTTTTAGCTATGTTTAAGGAGAACCCAAAGTTGCTATTTCAATGAATAACATTTTATTGGCCAATGTTATTAGTCAGTTTTATCATTGTTTTCCTACCCCATCAGCCATTATTTACTTCCTATAAGCAAACACCACAGTCTAAATAAACATGAAATAACAGCATTTCTTCAAGGGCAACTGGAGAATCTGTGTAAATGAATTAAAATGGGGCTTCCATTGTAATCTGCTGCAGCATTTTTACTTTATACTCATGCAAGTGAAACACAGCTTATACATCTTGCTGTAATAGAGTGGCAACAATGCTGCACCACTAAATTTAGTTCAGAGTGTTCACTCTCATGCTTGCACTGCATGGAGAGCGTGACCCCAGTCAGCATTGACCATTGTGACCTTCAGCACCTGGTCACTCCCAGTTCTGCCAACTTTTCTTTCTTCTTTCTTTCTGCCTGTTCTTTAAAATCACTCTTTTTTTCAAGTTAATTGCAAAGCCCCTGAGCATGGTATCATCACTAAACTTGCTGTTTGTAGAGAAGGGTTGGGAGTATACTACAAAAAAAGTATTGCTCTTACACAAAAGTCGAAATTTTTCCCCAATGTTCTCAAAACCCCTCTCTACATCTCCAGCAATTTTGATGATGATATCTTTTTCAGAGGCTTTGCAATCAACTCACAAAGTCAGCTGGTCGAAAAATTTTACCATTTATAAATCCAAGATGGCGATGCACACTTTCACAATAGCATTTCCAGGAGTAAATTAATTGTCCAGAAAGGCAAATAGGCGGCGTATCGAACCAAGTGTAACAGGTATAGTTAATTAGTCACCATTGGGAGTTGGTTTAAGGCAGGTAATAAAAAAGTCCAGGGGTTTTTAAGCTGGGTGATAAAAATATTGCACTCACAAAAATGGGGAAACATGGCAGGCTTAGCAAGGAGTGGTGATCTGCATCTGGAATAGGAACAGACGTTGCCATGTGTGTCTCTCAAGCAGCATGCATACTTGTATTTTCATTAATATATATATATACTTGTTGCCATGGTCGTAACAGATGGTGATAACCGGTATGGTAATGTTCTATGAACTGTGTATCCTGTGAACTCCGGCTTATCTTAAATAGAGAAGAACCACACACAGACACCATGCTTCTCTCCCTTTAGGAAGTCTCTCTTTCGAAAAAAAAAAGACTGGCCAAACTTTATTTGAACACATTAACAAACAAACAATGCTGTCATATGACAAAAGATGTGTGTGAGATCAACTGTATAAGAGCATACACAATATAACATATCCTAAAGCGGACTTACCATCATAAATTCATCATTACATTAATAGCACTAGAAGTGCCGATAATAGAGAGGAAGAGATAGAGATAAAAAACCCTGTAAGTTACCTGTAAGGAATAAGATCCCTCGCGGACCTTCCTCTCTCCTTGGCTCTGATGACACACTCTGCGACACCCCCCAGAACTCACCGCAAAGATAGACAAGTAAATATTATCTCTGCATTAAAATGAGTGAGACAAATTTTACAATAGAAAATCATCATAAATGCCCCCAGTGGCCACTCACAATATTGCTTCCTGTGTTAACCTCCAGAATCCTGGAAAATAAAGATGGAATCTCTCATACGACTCCAGGGAACAGCAGGTAAGTATATTTTTCAGGATTGTGGAGTGCTATGCCACCATCATACCAGCTCAGAGGTAGATTCTAAGTATAAATCCGCTTTAACAATACTTATTGAAAGTTTTTCTTTAAAATGAGGGTTCCTTTAAAAGCTGATCACATCTAGCCTCCAGTAACATCTTCTGCCATTTACTTATTGCCAAGTTGAACAGTAAAAAGAAAAGAATCCGTATAAAAGGGCAAATTGTGACATTGCTTTAAATGTGACTCTGCCACCATATATTAGAGAATATATTAGGAATAATAAATAGTATAAGTGAGATTAAAACATTCAAGCAAATGTTCTTCTTCAACCAGTAGAATGTTTTCCTAGACAGACAATGCGATATCATCGCCAGTACAGAAGGTTAGGAGTCTGTAACACGGAAGGTTTTGAACCATTTCCTGCAGGATCCCACTGATCTTTGAAGGGAGGAGTGACAGTGTGCGCACCTTTATTCTGGATAAAAGTGCACAGAAATCTCTCTTCACCTTAAAAGTGGAAAGTTCACATGTGAGACACAGCAACTTCACAGAGGGAACACGGTCAGTGGCAGCCCAGGGACAGCCATGATGGAGCACATCTCTAAAGTGATTTCCGTAGCTTAGGAAGAATGTGAAATAGGACAGCTCTGTCACAAGATGAAGCACCGTTAGCAGAAGTTTGCTTTAGGCTGTAGTTAAAAGGACAGAGGAAGAAAGTTTGAAGGGACAGGAAGCTGAAAAATGCTCTCTGGCTGTTTTCTTCAATGCTTTCCACACAGAGGTCTGTTCAAGGCAGCTCAGGCTTTACTGCCAATCAGTGTCAGCCACCAATCCAAGTTGTCACCGCCAGGATATGACAGCACGGCAGAACAGAATGTCTCCAAATTTAGAATAGAGATAATTGTTTTTTTTTATACATTCTATTCCTCCCCCTCCTGCTGTCACAAACGCCTAGTCTGAGCCACATTGTCAGGCATAGAGCGTTCTGCCCCACAGGCATAGATAGGCCTTCGCCAAGTAAAATATGCAGCCTTCAGACCGTATGGAGAAAAATATGTATGAAAACAATACGAACCTTTACAATGGCGATAGAAGCCACTACGTTCCTCCATGGTATACCGGTGACATTGATGAATTCTGAAACTTAGCTGGGAGGAAAGCGTTCAAAGAAGACCTATTACAATGCTGGACAATTCAACTAGAGCCTCTTATAATAAATACTATGCATAATCAGAGGTTACCTTCAGTGAAAACTGCATGTCAAAACACCTGGTAGATTGGCAGCTGAAGTTGTATGGGGGTCTCAACTTTTTATTAAATTAAAATTCAAACTTGGAATTATGGGCTGGATAATCATTATTAACTGTGAAAGTCATGAGGGAAGCATCATCCTACATGGCCATTTGTAATCTCAAACACCATCATCACCTCTGAAAGCCTAAAGTTACTCTAGGGCAGTGGTTCCCAAACTTTCCCTGCAGGGCCCCCCTTTTCTATT
>CM070034.1:26201094-26222092 GCA_036250615.1 Ptychadena robeensis | reverse complement strand
TTTAGCAGGGAGAGGGTGTTACTCTCCCTCTAATGTCACACCCCGCTTGTTCTGATAATGTACTGTGGGACATTAGCAGGGAGTGTAACACCCTCTTCCTGCTAAATTCACTCGATTTCAAGAATCCGGGAAAAATCTGGGATTTATTGAAATCAGGATTTAGCCAGGAAAGCGAGATAAAAATTTTTGACTTTCCTGGTCAAAACTGGAAGGTTGACAGGTATGCCCAGGACAGGAGATAAGAGAAGCAGAGATTTGCAGAGTTGTGGGATTGCTTTAGCAAGTAAGGTGAGACAGGTGAGATAACTGAGTGTCCTTACTTTTTCTTGTGGACAAAGAGAGGGTTGTTGAGAGGGCAATAGTGACTAGTTTGGCACCTCTTGAGATGGGATGGGTCTTCTTGTCCTTTTATTGATTCTTTAATATGATGGTTGATCCATCCACTATGCACAGCTGGAGCAACTAAGCAAAGCAGGAATGAGACCGGTCAAATATAAATTTATTATTTCTCAACATCATCATCACGTTAACTAGTGATCCATCTGTACTTTTCTATGGTGCCGGGCACTATGGGGTGCCACCCATATCCCCCTCATTCCCCTTCACATACTATAGATGAATGGTGTGTGTGCACAGCTCTCAGATATTTATTCATGAACCCATAGTAACTATAGCAAACTTGGGGTCACTCTGTGATCTCCCCCTTTTAGGCAAAGGAATACTGACTGAGGGCTTGTTTTCACCACATCCAACCTGGGGAACATTTTTTATTACAAATAGTATTGAGATGGAATATTCGAATTGCGAATATATCCGACGAATATCAGCTATTCAACAACTCTCAATTTTCGCAAATATAGTGGTGCATATTAGCAATCTCAAATATTCACGATATTATGCACCGGGAAGCTTTACGAACATGCATTGCACATACCGTATTTTTCGGACTATAAGAAGCAGGCACTTCCCCCCCCCCATATTTTGGGGGTGGAAAAGTGCGTCTTATGGTCTGAATGTGCGACCATCGGTCGCACCGGGAGGAGAGCTGAGGAGGAGAGCTGCGGCAGCTGTCATTTGCGATGTTCGGCTCTTCCCATCCCATCTCCTCATCTAAATGGCGCTTCCCCTGCATCCCCACCAACGAGAACACAGAGGAGAGCTGTGGGCTGTGTTCAGTTCGGCTATGGATGGCTCGGCCGGGGTGCAGGGGGTGCAGAAATGCTGGGCTGAACACAGAACACTGAACAGATCAGTGTAGTGTGACGTGTTGTGCTGAGAGTGTACTGCTGCTAGTGACACCTGTGGCTGAATTGAATATTGCATCCATTAAATTCATTGCATTATCCCAATTGATGTGAAAACATATTAAATCTTTTTTTTCTGGATTTTCTGCCCTAAAAACTGGGTGCGTCTTATGGTCCGGTGCGTCTTATAGTCCGAAAAATATGGTATATATTCGCAATGCGAAAATAAAGCATGTCACCATTCATTTTGAAGGCAACTGCAGTGCAAATGCAAATGCATTGCGAATATTCCCGAATATAGGATCGAATATAAGTAGATTTGTTAGTGAAATATCGCAAATTCGAATATTGCTTATGCCGCTCATCACTAATAACAAAAGCCCACTGTTTGCTGTGGGCAGATTAAGGGTGCATTAATACCCATTGGTAGTAATTAGTGTTGAGTTTGGAATATTGTAATTGCAAATATTTTTGACGAATATCGGCTATTCGAGAATTGCGGGCTATTGGAAAATGTAGCAAATAAGGCAGCTGACCATTCATTTTGAAGAGAATCACATTGCGATCATAATATCATAATGCATGGACATACGCAAATTTCGAATTTATGAATATTAGTTGAATTATTCACGACATTCGAATATTGCCTATCACAAGTTGTAATGTGCTCTATTCATTTAAGTAGAAAAACCATAAAAGCACCAGAAAAGCATAATGATGTTGCCGCAAGGACAATGTGGTACCCCGTGTTGAAAAGTTAAAGTGGTGCAAAAATGGACACTGTCCCATTCACTTAAATTGGCAGGGTCGTGTCTGCATCTTGGAAATGCAGTGAAAACAAGCCGAAAATTCTAAGTGGTTACTTTTTACTCACATCTAGTGTTGAGCAGCATATGGTATATTCAAGTTCGCATAATTTTGCAAATATTTTAAGGAACATTCAAAATTTGTAAAATTCTATTTGACTGTATTCTATTGCCTTACATCAAGCGTAGCTGTGCGTAATTTTTCGCGATCTTATCCAGTACGAGCACTGTGTGTATTGCACGTACCTATTTGCAACGCACACAAATATGAGCAATGTATGCCGTCAAACAATGTTAAAGCATAATATGATGAATATCTGCCATTGCGAATACCTGAGCGCACATTCGCAAAAATTTTGCGAATTCTCAAATGTCGGATATTTTTCAAATAAATTCGAATTTAGAATATTCTCGCCGAACACTACTAGCATCTCCTGTACCATCTTGGCCATGAAAGTTGCCATCTTAAGACCCTTAGGTTTGCTCCCCTCCCTTTCAAACTTGGTTTCTAAATTGCAAATACGGCCTTGGACTCCAGATATCAGAATAAATAAAAAAAAAAAAATACTATAGATATACACATATATATACACAAATATATATTTACCATATCCATAAAATGATACAGCCCCGTGCTAATCCGAATTGCTTTCCCTTACTTAGCAAGGGGTGTGCAGCAGAAATACAGTTTACTGTCATTCTCATTTCCTTTCCTCCTTCTCTAATATATACAAATTTTACAGTCTGTGCAAATCCACGAGAGCAATATAAATTTACATAAAAATTACCTGCTTTTGAAAGCTCTGCAAATAGTGGCCTGTAATGAACAAATTGACGCCATATGCATGTCATATTTACATTACTGAGCTATCAACATTCACTTTAAGTGGTTTCTTTCTAAATGTCCTCCTTTCAGTAAAAAGCAAGATGCACAACGGAGGACTCGGGGAATCGTACACCAGGCCTGGGAGATCTCCTTGGGATGCATTGCAGCAATAACAGAGCGAGCCAGTGGTAATTGATAATTTGCTTATCTTTTTTGTTTGGATGGCTCATCTCCAAACAAGTTATAAATAAACAGTTTAAAAAGCAAATTGTTGTTTAAACTGATCATTATGGCCCTAAACATATTTATGATCCCTTATTTGCCAGAGCTTCCTTGTTGGTCATTACTCTGTACTACTGTGATTCCCGTAAGCAAATTTATCTTCCTTAGGCATCATTACTTGGACATTCTTCAAGGGGTTGTCCTGCCTTCCAGCAATCACAGTTGGTAAAAATTTGCATTCAAGAGGCGGAATTCTGGACAAAAGGAAGAAAAAGCTATTTTCGAGCCCTTCCAACGCCCACGGCCTTCTCTTTCTCTCATATTCGACGTGGTGACTTTCTGTTTTACATGGTTAGCCCAACGTTATGTTGTCTTGACCTTTTGATAATTATTTTTTTAATTATTTTATTTTTTTATGTTTAACTTTTCAGTTTCTTATTCTTAATATGTTAATATTTCAAAATGTCTCCTTTCTCCTGAGTTACCTTTGTCTGGATCCTGAGGCTGCCAATAAAAAATCTATAGCGTTAGAGTTAAAATATAAAGTTTGTTATAACCTGCTTTATTAATGTCCCTATGGGGTCTAAGATGAACCCTAGTGTGTCCAGAATTTGGGTTCGTCTCAACCGCTACAGGAATGGGGATCGGAAATACCTGATATATCCCTGGAAAGCTGCGGCAATTCTCTATATTACTTTTCTGGAACCGTCCCTTCGGTGTCATCGGTGACAGTAGGGGCTGACAGTTCGGGAGGTTAATCCAGGACGTAAATATTCTCACATGCATAAAATATCCTGAAGCATTTTCTTCCTGTTCATTCGACCTTTGATCCGTGCCCCCATTGCCAGTACCCAACTTGCCTATAATGCTGGCAAGGGTATCAGGGTACACTTACCTGTTTGAATCATAAGAGTTGCCTTGAAAACAAATCATGTCACAACTAGTGATGGATGGACATGGATGTTCGCTCGAGCTGTTCGATCCACCCAGTTCGCCTTCGAGATCTCTATTCTTCCTGCGGCAGGATCAGAAGCAGCAAGATCCTGCTGGAGGAAGAATCTTTTCACTAGAAGCCCGGGCATGAAGCCGGTCTCCTAGTGAAAAACCGTCTCGAGAACTATGCGTTCCAGGTGCGGGTTTTCCAATTCAAATTCCCCACCTAGATTCCTAGAGGAATTTGAATCTGTCCATGAACAGGCAGACGGCGGACTTCTTTAAAAGTCAGATCCACCTGTTTGCGGAAAGACCAGGCCGATGCTCGGCCGTCACTTGTCATAACAATAAACCTTTGTTTTCTGTATTCTTTCCAGAAATATGCATTGGTTGCTGGTGGATGTCCACTATTCAGTAGTCAGATCAATGTTGAGTTGCATCCCTCAGAGTTTGTTCATCTCTAGCCCCCAGTTTTGATCACTTACAGCTATGCAAAAGAAGTTTGAAACTGACATCTGGCCTTTTATAAATAACCTAACAAATAACAAAGTTGTGCTGACAAATTACTTAACAAGATGATCTGGCAGAAAAATGCAGAAGCTGGCAGCTAGGCAGACAGTTTGGCTGTGAACAGACCATGTTGCTTTTCTTCCCCTGACTAACAGTACGGGTGTTCGAACCGCCTTGTTCACCGGCGGGAAGAAGGGGACTATTCCGCTGGCCAGATCAGGAGCAGGACAATCCGGCCATTGGAAGAATTCTTTGGAAGACAGCAGAGAGAAGCTGGTCTCTCTTGAAAGAAAACCGGCTCAAACTGGAAGTGACGCCAATGACATCACGTCCGGGTATCAAAACCGGGAACTGTGCATTCCAGGTACTGGAAGTGACGTCAGTGACGTCATTTCCAATTTTTAGGATTCAAATTCCCAGCGAACAGGTGGGGAATTTGAATCTTCCCGCTAACAGGCGGACGTCTGACTTTTTTAAAAGTCCGATCTGCCTGTTCGCGGATGGACCTGGCCGAAGTTTGGCCATCCCTAATTCTTATAATGAAGACATGCTAGTAGGAAAATAATACAAAATCATTTAATAAAATAGTTGCATTACATTTGTTCATTATTTACACTAAATTGTCACTTCAGCTGAGAGGGAGCACTTATTTTCCTTTCTGTTTCTATGCTGTTTTCCAGTCTTGGGAAGTAGATCCTTCATATCCTCAAGTACAGTTCAAGAACACTAAGCTTACACTAAGCTAAGATGCCATGACTTCATAATCAGGTAAACCGTCTAGAGCCGGGGTACTCAATAGGCGGACCCCGGTTCAGATCCGGACACAAATAGGGTCACATGTGGACCGGCGGCTGCAGCTCATTCCTCCTTCCTACTGAAAGCCGATGCTTTGAAGTGAAGGAGAGGAGCAGAGTCTGTGTTGTAGCAGATACGTCCTCCCAGCCAATCAAAACACAGGCAGGACACACCCTCTCACACTGTAGCAGAGCTGAGCTGAGCTTGAAACTAGGCTAAATTACCCTGTGTGAGACTAATTTTAAAAACATGCATAGCACAAAAACCATAAAACTTTCAGGGTCAGTAATGCACACCTACTACTACTTACACCCCGAGTTTCACCCCTCTAGCTATAACACTTATAAGTTATATTTCAGCTAAAATACAGCCAATAAATATTGCTTCCCTATGAGCATAAAGCACTACTCTGCTGCATACATGACTTTACTTATCCTATTTTGAAACACATAAATCTTTGAACCCCTGCATGGTAATTAGAACCTTGGGGTGTACCAGTTAACCCCTAGAGACTCCATCCAATCGTCAAATTTTCAGGTCCTCTGAGCACAATGTCTCCTACTATAAAAGCCCCGCTATAATATATTGCGTTGGGATTGTAGGTCTCATTTTTAAGATTTGCCAATATTTTTTTTGCCAGTGAGTTTCAGTCACTGGGATAACTTCAGGGAACACTAGTAATGAGCTCATGAGACGGTTGTTGGCAGCATCTGGGGGTTGAAAGTCAGGAAGTGTAGGCATATGACAAAACCTCTAGCTACATGTCCATTTAAATCCCTGTTGTTGAAAAACACAAGATTTTGTTGACACAGTGCTTCAATGGCGATGAGGACTCTGGGGGTTCAAACATTACGGGGTCGGTACATTTTGACCACAAAGCCAAGCTGTGTGACCTGTGAAGTGAAGACACGCTAATGGGAGGCTCAAGTAGGAACGGATGCATCAATTAGGAAAAGGGAGGTTCATCTGCACAGCCACAGAATCTACCATTACAGGAGGGCTGACTGCAGAGGGACCAGTGGAGGGGGGGGGAGATCCACACCTACATATGGGGTTGAGTAACCAAAAACACCATCTCCTGGTACTCATCTGAAGAGACAAGCTCACTAATGAAAGTGTATGTGCATAGGTGAATAGTCTCTGGAGTCCTCAGGCGCGGGGGGGGGCGGGGAAGGTAAAGGTGGAGACGTGGCTAGTTGCTAGTTGGTCCCCTGCCCAGGCAGGTGGAAGGTTAATATAAAGGCTTGATTGAAGTTGATATCACATATTTCCTAAAGAAAAAGGGAAAGCTTTGGTGAGCATGAGAAAGAAAATTGCCCATTCGCGGATACAGGGCTCCGTCAGGTACTCTACTACCCCCTTTCACCTCCACTGACACCCTCAATATATTACTGTGAGGTGCCCCTTGTCTAGTAAAGAAACAATATGTTTGGACTCTGTATAGACGATAGGGAGAATATTTATATAAATGTACGCGACTACGTCATGCTTCTGTCTGGCGGACCGGGTCAGCGTCGTGAAAACTGCCGATCCGCCGGCAGTGCACGGTAAAATTCCAAACTCCGGACCTCAGACTGAATGGAAATTTGTTAAGTGGACCTTTCAAATGTACATTTGAGTGGCCCTGGTCTAGAGTGTATCATAGGTTAGACTTTCATGACTAAAAGTACTCTGGTATATACCGCTAAGGAGTGCAAAGGTTTTACCAACTTTGCCCCCCACCCCATTGTCCTTAGCATCATCAAAAAGGCAGACCTAGGCGGAGGGACTACATGACTGGGTTAGAAGGAGCTGGCATACTAAGGGCTAGCAAATCTTATAAACATGCTTAGTTATGTTTTTTATGGTTTCTTGATATGTTATCTTGTTCCAGATCTACTGGATTGGTTGATAGGCAGGGTCCTCCTGTAGTTTAATGTGGGAGGAGAATTCAGCACATTTCAGTCGGAGCATAGTGTGCTTCGGACAAATTTCCTGCTCTCCCATAATTCCCAAAATTCTTTGGTTTATAAACAAAAGTTTCAAAACTTGTCACAGCAGCGGCAGGGTTGTAAGGCCCTTGAATGTGGTCCGGTCATGGAAAAAGTTATTGGAAGGGATGGAGACCCACCCTTTGTTAAGGATGTTAAAGGGCCAGAAAACTAGTTCTTTAATGTGATATCTGCATTGTATTGTAATTGTCTCTGAGTCGGTGTAGTGCGGCTAGAGGCCGGTGTATTGGGTGATGCAGATACAGGGGGCTGGATAACTGCCTTCAAGGGACCTTTATGTATCTATAATGGTCTGTTTAATGATTGTTATATATTATTGTTATACAGTATATTGGTAGTGATGGCCAAAAAGTTCGCCCGGCGGACAGTTTGCGGTGAACATAGCATGTTCGCAGTTCGCAATGCCGGCGAACATTATGGGTGTTCGACCCGCCCCCTATACCTTAACATGGAGACAAATTGCGACCCCTCACCCTATAGTCAGGTGGGACAGTACAGCCAATAACACTTCCTTTCGCTCCTGGAGGACACCCCCCACCCTTATAAAAGAAGCAGCCCAGTGGCCATTTTACATTTACCCTGTGTCTCCAGTACTAGATAGATAGGGAGAGCTGCTGCTGATTGAGGGATGGCTGAGATACTTTGCTATTATACTCCATCCAGTGATCTGTAGCTATAGCTAAGGTGTTCTGTTACATGTAGTTCATTTTACTGTGCCACAAAAGTCCTTCTCTGGGGGTGGGGTATGCGGTATTATGGGACCTGTGCGCTGTGTTATAATCCTGAGCTGAGGTGTGCTGGTAGTTGTAGTTCATCATTACTGAGCCACACAAGTCCTTCTCTGGGGGTGGGGTATGCTGTATTATGCGTTGCAGAGAGATCTGACTATATGTGATGCGCTGAAGAAGGGGCTGTCCGGTAACTTTTGGGAAAATCTGTAATCTAGATGTGATTTTCGGCCATTAGACCTGAAGAAAACAGCATTTTAAAAAATCCATATTTTGCAAGAGAAGTTTAGCCATTGACCCCCCTCTGGTATGACACTGTGCAGGTGGTCGCACACTTTTGACTTTTTTATTGGTATTTTGGCTGCAAATATGACCTGAAGGTCTAATAAGTTCACCCTCCATTAAAGTCAATGGAAGTTCGCCGTTCGCATGTTCGCAGCGGGTATTTGCAGAAGTTCGATTCGCCTGTTCGCGAACAGCCGCACCTGATGTTCGGCCATGTCACTGCCGGGACATTTAAAACCCAGTCTGTCTGAGTCTCAATTATTCCGGTTAGGTTTTTGGTGAGTGAATGTTGTTGAACAATCCAGACAAAAGGGACAGCTATCTTTTATACCCTAGTCATGACATCAGCGATGTGAGGACTTGTTAGACCGTTGACTGTCACTGGCCAAAGTCACTGCTGGATCGCCTGGTACAGATTAACTACCCTGTGTGCTCATAGTTATCACTTTTGCCCCAAGCCAAACTCATGAATATTGCTGAGGAGGTTAAAGGAATACCATTTAACGAATCACATTAGATGGAGTATTATATTTTTTTTTATCCACATTGCCAAACAACAACCATTCCACCTTGGGATTAAAAATTAACCATAAAAAGCAGTAGAGACAAGGATCAGTACATGTAGAGGGAAAGCAAATATGTTTTCATATGGTCCAATAAGAAACTAAAGACTAAAAATGAAAGGAAAGTATGTCATTCATCTCCGAGTGATAAAATGATCAAGCTTCAAAAAATTGGATATTGACTTCAACACTAGAGATTCATTTTGGCATAACACCTGTGAACATGAAAGACCCTTATCGTAAATAGAAAGACAAAGACCAGAAGACAGGGACCCGGATGTGGAATCATCATGCTACTTTTTATTCTGATAAATGTGCTCCATAAACTGTACTAAGCGCTCCTCAATGAATTTAAGGTTTGATCTCATTTCTCATTGGGGAAATTTTAGATGAAAGTGATCATTTTCAGACTCATTTATCATTTGTCTTAAGTAAGGAGGATGCTAAGCTTTCCCGGAGCCACAGATGATGATTCAGTTCTTTGTTCTGTGACTGCCATTTGTCACTGCAAAGCTAAATCTGATTGGTGGTTATAGGAAAAACACTTACTTCTTAAATATACCTATCACAAGGCTAATGCAGGGGCTGCCATTGCTGCCCTCCATCTGAGAATGCTGTTTGCTGGACTGTTATGCATTTTAAGTATAATTAATTGAGGCTTCGTTAATTTTCCATTTGGCACTCATGCCGCTGTGTTTAGCATTTGAACACATTGTGTGGGAAGTTGACAATCCCTGACAGCTCCCCCCATATTATGCCTATGAGATGGTTCCTGAGTGGTTGGGTGGTTAAAATTCATGTAAATGGGACCTTAGTGTAGTGGTTAGAAAATAAAGCTTCTATAATTTTGTTGCTCCTCAGACCCATGCTCACACGGGACAACTCTCATCCCCACCTTTTTTACTAAACTTCACTACATGATAGGACCAAGGCCAGACCCTGGATACAGCTGTTTTTTTGTAAATATACAGCAACGTTGAGGGTAGTTCCTGCAATGTAGTTTTTTTAGAAAATGTATTTAAAGTACTGATGCGCTGGTACCTTACACCTGCCTGCATCACCAAATTCACACCCTTTGTCTCACCAAATTGCTTTCAAGGTTGTTCTTCCATGGGGTCTCTTCTCCATGTGCGCTATAACTTAATACACACACTAGTGATGGTGGAATATCGGCCGTGTCTATCCACATCTGCCTGTTTGCGGAGAGCTTCAAATTCCCCGCTTAGTGGAAGGGAATTTGAATCGGAACTATACTGCAAAAGAACAGTTCCTTGTTCCTAAACCAAAAGTGATGTGGGTCGGACATCATGCTCAGTATAGCACTAGAGATTGGGTGTCTGTACCCGGTCTCTAGTGAAAATAATTCTGCCTCTGGCCGGACCTTTCCGTGCCTGGTCTGGCAAGTGGAAGAATTATAGACTTCCGCCAGTAAGGGGGCAGGTCAAACCCCCATACTGTTCGCTGGCGAGAAGAAGAGTAAACAGTCAATGTTCACGCCAAACTGTCCACACTGCTTAGAGATCCATGGTATGCCCTGCTCAGTAGGTGTCCACCCCAACTGACTCTACATGCAGCCAAGGTGGCCTCCTGTGTTATTCTGGACACCCATCTGATGATAGCGAGGTCCTGAAAGCAAGCAACCCTATCATTCTCTGGAGTGAAGCAGTAGGCATCTTGATCAATGAACACCTGACCTCAATCCTAACTGACTCCCACAAGCACCTGAAAATTTGGTCCCCTTGGATTGGCTATCTGAAGGATGGTGGTCTTCCCCTGATCTTTGTACGGTGATCCTAGAGTCTTTTCCACCTAGTTGGTTCCTGTAATTTCCCCCGGCCCTTCTCTCCTCTCTTTCCAATATACTTCTTTTCTTTCCCTCTCTTCCTTTTATAGCTTTAATTAAGTGTTTAACTATGGATGTTCACACTACTTCTTTATGCACCTGCAGATATTGTGTTAACTTACTGCCTTTCCTTCAGTGTGGTGTTCTCGAATGTTGATTATCTTTTGTAACACTCAATAACATTTTTGTAAAAGAAAGCTTCTATCATTTCTCATGGTATAGCTCCAAGTGAACCATCATAAATGCAGCGGAATTTTTTAAAACTTTTTTCTTTGAACTATTTATATTTCCATCCCTGCTGAGATAATTGAAATATGTTTGTGACATAGCTAAATTTTGTGAGTAATTTGCAAAGCCCCTGAAGGTCACATCACCAAAATTGCTGTCGAGAGTTGTGGTTGTGGGAACATTACAGAAACGTTTTACTCTAGCACATGTCTTTTTTGCATAAATTAAATTCAAAGTCAAGTCCAAAAATTCAAGTCTCCCCCACAACCCTTCTTTACATCTCCAGCAATTTTTGGTGATGGGCTTTGTAATAAAGTCATGTGTACTAGTCACATTTTTTGTGGTCATCTCCATTGATCCCTGACATGTTAGATGTTTGACCTTGCTGTGATACACATACTGTTCTTCTGCTCAAGCACTCATAGTAGTACCAAATAAGATAACTCAACGATTGCTGTTGTTTATCTAAACTGTTCTCCCTACATAGCCAGTGGACTTTGTTATCCAATAATAAAGTCTAGTAATGTCATGAACAGCTGAGCCAGATTGTTTATGTGTGCCATTCATAATAAGGTTAGGGCTCATGTCTTTGGGTGTTGATCACTTGATTTATATACTGTAGTGACATGAAATGCAGGTCAGGAAAATGTATTACATTTAATTGAGCAGTAAATGTATGAGTTAAGAGGTTTCATCTGAGCTGCTTTGCATTGTGCAGCATTTCTTTAGACACATCTCTTTCCATTGAAGTGCGTTTGCACTGCAGCCAAAGCAGTCAACCACAGCCTTTTGTTGTCAAGTGCTACATTAGGCCCTGTGTGCCCTTTCATCTAGATTCCGCTTCTTTCAGTGTGGCTACAAACGGTTAAACTTCAGTGTATTTCAAGTATAACCTTACTTAAGTATAAACTTAGCCCTCCGAAACGTAGATGTTGGGCTTTAAAAGAAACAATTGGGAAAATGTAGGATGGGGTGGAGTAATACTAATTTGACCACGTTTG
This sequence comes from Ptychadena robeensis, assembly GCA_036250615.1. NCBI lineage: Eukaryota > Metazoa > Chordata > Amphibia > Anura > Ptychadenidae > Ptychadena > Ptychadena robeensis. The sequence continues at coordinate 26,210,117 of CM070034.1, read as the reverse complement.
GGGCGGCGTGGTAGCGGACGATGTTGTGGATCTGGTGTTAGACGCACCATAAACACGCACTGCGCCCATTGGTAAACAATGGGCATGGTGTTTGACCCACGCAAACCACACCTGATATATTTTGGTGTGGTTTGCTAATAGTAAGTAAATAGCACGCCATTTTGGAAATACTGCACCCTATATGCCCTGAAACAGCACTTAAACAGAGGGCAGGGGTGTTATTGACATGTCGGGATGTATATAGTTTAGAGCCAGCCTTAGAGTTTGGCTCCACTGCGCTAATATCCAGTGCAGTGCACAAGCTCCCCACGGAAGACAATGAGCTATGACATTGCTTGACATGAGGTCTTAAGTCAACATAAACATGGTGGAGGCTTGACATAGGACAAGCGCATTATTTATGCGTCAGTCTGACACGTCCATGTCAATGGATGCATCAGACTAGCGCATAACTAACATGCCCGGGCATTGATTTAAAGTGGCTGCCCTATGCACAAAGTCTCTATTTGCTAAATTTGGGGGTTCTGGGGCTATATAAAAGGAGATAACATTTCCCAATACCTCTGGAAGGTTCAATTTAGGTGAACCTTAGAATGAATTTGTAATCGCAGTCTGAATTGGACACCTTGTATTACCTAATCTCAGTGCCAAGAGTTTCTATATTACAATGATGCCACCATTTTACTCCTATTTCTTTCTCCCAGAGAAGGTGTGACTCCTTGCATTTGTTTGCAAAGACTAAATGACTTGCAGTTTAGCCAGTGGATGCAAATTTTCCTCAAGAACCACAGCTGCAAAGTTTTTCTTTCCCTTCCTCCTTGTCAATGGAACAGTCTCTGTATGTCTCTGTAAAAGGGGTAAGGTGGATTTACCTTTTTATTTCAAAAACTTAACCTCCCTAGCGGTTGAGACGGGCCTAGCTCGTCCGAGCTTTAGGCTCGTCTCAACCGCCCGGGAAGCCGCCGGCGTGGAGACTTTATGCCTCCCCGGAAAGCTGCGGCGATTGTTTACTTTGCTGCAGCATTTCCGCGTTGGCGGCTCCGCCCCGATCGCGTCACGGTGACGCGGAAGGGGGTGGGGAGGGGCGGCGCCATAGACCTCCATGTTAATGGAGGAGCGCCGGCTTTCTCTCCCGCGCAGCTGTTGTCAGTAATGACAACAGCTGTACGTAGAGCTCCGGCGGGATGCCGGAAACGGTGGGCAGTGTACTATGTACACTGCCTTGATCGCCCATATCGCGCCGTTGTAAACGTCGCGATATGGGCGGTGCGCTAGGGAGGTTAAACAAGAGATGTGTTATTTTTTTTTTTTTAAAAGAGTACCGCAAAGATGCAAAGTCCTGATGTGTGTGTGTCTGTCTGGAAGTGTATGTGTGTGTTCCCCGATAGTGAGAAGCAGCATTGGCAATATTCGTATTCGAAAAAATATCGCACATTTTCACCTTACATTACAATTTTGAGATTTGAATATTCTAGATCAATTCCTCCACTATCAGCTGTTTGCCACACATATTTATGAACGTCTTACTTACACATATGGAATACAATACAGAAATAGAAATATCACGCCTTACTGGGTAGGCACAGAAATCTTTACACAGAATCACAAGGTAATGCCTTGATTGACAGCAACATTTGGGCTACTGCTTGTTATACAAGATGGATATATATATACAGTGGCTTGTAAAACTATTCGTCCCCCTTGAACTTTTCCATATTTTTTACATTACAGCCACAAACATGAATCAATTTTATTGGAATTTCACGTAAAAGACCAATACAAAGTGGTGTACACGTGAGGAGTGGAACAAAAATCATACGTTTCTACAGTAACCAGGATGACATCACTTCCTGGTTACTGTAGAAACGTATGATTTTTGTTCCAGATTAATCCTTGGTAAGCCTGCAATTTACCTCCTTTAATCTACCTGTGAGTATTTTATGTTTTATCATTTATAGTTCTTTACTTTGTTGCACTAGTGTGTGCACCTCATGTCCTTGTTCCTATATTGCTAGAGGAGGTAAGCTACCCTGAATGTGTACTTTGTTGTTACTATTACAACTATTTGCATTGTAAATCTGGTTACATTCTGCAATACCATCAGAGGGGTTAAAGTCGGCTTATCCTTAAAAATTATTAAGGGTGGCGCTTGGGTCAAACATTACTGTCAGGTTAACAAATTTTATACTGTCCTCAAAATCTGGTATCTGATATCCGCTCATGAAACAGTTAAACTCCATTGCCATAGCTACATTTGGTTGTGGTCAATCATTCGGGCATTCTGACTATATCTGCTCAGGACCTGAACAGACAACCCCTCGCAATATCATACCACCCTTTGCAATAATAATAACCCATTTTGGAGTTGTGATTGCTAGATCCTGTGCCCAACAGAGCATCCAAAACCAACTCACAGGTAGGCAGCTATTGTTATAGCTTATTTATTGCAGAATTTTCTGTTCCGTCTGTATTTACATCTTCACTCCTTCACCTTTGTGTTGTCGGTTTTATTTTCATTATAAAGCCAATGATGACAGCCACCCATTGCCCCTGCCTCTCAGCCTGCTGCTGGCCATGCTTGTTCTCTATACACAAATAACGCTAATAGTTGCCATAAGTCATGACTTGGCTTTAATTGACAAGAATTGCTTTGCTTTGTATCACCCTCCAGCCTGGGTATTTGGAAGAATCAGAAAAAAAATCATCCTTCTGTTCCCTGTTATATCCCTAGGCTTACCATTAGAAAGAGATGAGAAGTTCAGAGCCAACACTAATTGCTTACTTGAAAAACAAAAACATACAGGATGACCCTTGCCAAAAATACTGAAAAAAAGTCTCTCTAGAAAATAACAATCACCTCTGAGATAACACTGTTTAATTTGCTAACACCGGACAAAAGCATTTTTCTGTAGTGTTCTGGCTTTAGTTCTTTTTATATTTTGCTGAGCAGCGATGGTTGAACACAAGCATGAATTCCGTTTGACAGACACATTACCAAGCCGGGAGGTGTTTTTCAAGATTCATTCATAACTGTCCAACCCACGCTATAATTGCACCTTATTGCTCTGCCCGGGGGGCGAACTGCTCCGCCGCATAGCCTTATTTGCTGTGCCGTAGTGACAAGCCTTCCTTATTCACTCTATCTTGCCAATATTGGACTTTTACTTCAAGCAAACAGGTGTTTTTCTTCACTCGCATACAACAAATCTTCATTTTTTATTTAAAATTAATATTCTGCTATATAACTTGCTTTATTATGCAAACCTCAGCTGGCTAGCTAAACATTTCTCTTTCTGTTGTTTCTTTGCTCTTTTATCTTGAATTCAGTTTTCTCTAAAACTCCCAAAGAAATGCCACCCCACACCATTACTGACCCACTGCCAAACCGGTCATGCTGGAGGATGTTGCCGGCAGCAGAACGTTCTCCACCAGACTCGGTCACGTTTGTCACATATGCTCAGTGTGAACCTGCTATTATCTGTGAAGAGCACAGGGTGCCACTGGTGAATTTGCAAATCTTGGTGTTCTCTGGCAAATGCCAAACGTCCTGCATGGTGTTGGGCTGTAAGCATAATCCTCACCTGTGATCTGGCCCTCATACCACCCTCTCTTTGTGGCATGCTGGAGCTCAGTTTGCAGGCTCCGTCGGGGGTCCGATGGGGCTGAGGACACAGAACCTGTCTGCAGCTGCAAACTCTCCCTCAGAAGCTGTGAGGGGGAAGGGGGGGTACTAGAAGCTCCTCCCTCTCCCTTCGTGCTAGGATGCCAGGTCACTGACAGTCTCAGTGACCTTGTAGCGTCTTCTCACAGCCGGGTACCTAGATGCTGTCTGCCGGATCCCCCTAGCTGCTTGGGCCCTGATGGTAGTCTGAGCAGCTAGGGGGACACGACAGACAGTGCTGGCACACAAAGGATGCCCAGCCAATTGTGACCCCGATGTTTCGGCTGATTGACCGCATGTGATGACGTCATCAGCTAAAACATCAGGTCACAATCTAAACGTGTATTGGGGGGCTTTAATTTCATATAAAGGACTAAGGTAGGGATATTACATTGTGAGCTCCTAAGAAACAGTAATATGACTATATATTCTCTGTAAATACCAGATAATAACAATAACACCCCCAATAAAATGTACTCTTTAACAATGTATTATATAAAATTTTCCCTTCTGATCCTCCTGTGTCATTTTGATTGCCCCCTCTGATCCCCCGGTCCAGAGTATCAGAGTAGTACAATACTGTATCTTCAAGGGGTTTCTTATTTTCGGTGGATGCCTTATTTTCGGGGAAACAGGGTACCAACTGGCTTACAATGTATAATGCCACAGTGGAGTTTTTTTTAAACTAAATCCCTACTTTTATTTATTAATGCTACTGCAGAAATATATTTTTGAAATATAATCAGTGATTAGTTATCTTAAATCAATACAACCTCAAAGAGGACAAATACCAATAACCTTATTGACTTAAGCAGGGTACAGACGAGCTCGATATTCGTGCCGTCTAATGTACCCTGCTGTCATATATCGGCGGAGCTGGGGAGAGACGGCTCTGCTCTCTCCCCAGCTCAGCTGAAGCTTTGCCTGGAGACCAGCGGTCTCTAAGCAAAGCATCGGACATCGCCGTAATTACGGTCATGTCCGATAAAGCTGTTTTCGAGCGGGATTGATTTGTCCCACTCGAAAACAGCGGTGGGCGCAGATTATATGGGTCAGATAGATGGCCGTGAGCGTGACGTCTGTACCCTGCTTTACAGAACGCAGTAGTAACTTGGGGGACCACAAGGTCACAGATGATATGAATTGATAAGAAAGACATTGCATCTGCTTTGAAACTTTTATTGTATCTTGTGGTTTTGAGGTTTCAGCTCTATGACCTGGAATTATTAAAAGTGCAATTAAATCTCAGCATGACAGAGAAGGAAGGTTTGGTGTTAATTGAAAGTTTACCGCAGACAGTCAATACAAACAGGATATAGACTTCATTCATTTATTTAAATTTTTTTCTTGTTGAAATGGATGATAGCACAGAAGGACTGCTTGGCTAGGATATAACATTATCTAAGTTTATTTTTTAAATGCCAAGGGTTAACATTCCCAATCATAAAGTAACTCGCTGTTAAGTCATCAAGATTTACAACCATAGCACAAGTGTTTACTCGGGAAAGGAACTTGATAAATCTGGGGTTATACTAAAACAGATGGCGATGCCTGAAGGCAATTTGGAATATGCAAGCAGCTTTAATGGGTCATTAAAAAATAAATACGTCAGTCGGGTCTTCTAACCACTAACTTATAGCTTAACATGGTGCTATCGGGGCATGCGCTGGCAGAAGTCGCTAGGCAAATCCATTCTTTTAATAATTTATTATATGGACAAAGATTACATCCGTTTAACAATTGGAAATGGTAAGAAGATTACTACAAAGTAGTATGCTCAAAAGCAACAAGACCAAAAAGAAATAGAAGGCTTGCTTTCACTATGCCTTTTTCTCTGTGATTATCGCGCACCGACCACAGCGAATCCATTTCTGCATTAACTCCTGGCAGCGCTACTTTTTTTCAACACAGGGTTCTATATGCGAACTTCATATCTACGAATATCAAATATTAGTAGAATTATTCACAAAATATCGCAAATTCGAATATTGCCTATGCCGCTCATCGCTAATCACTTTGAGTTGCGTTAGCATTTTCTTGTTCTACTGGTTTTTAGATCTCCTTTTGTTTTCCAAAAACCATGTAATATGAGGGACTTTCTAAACCATAAAGTCTACCTGTGTTCAATCGCAGAGGACCCAGCACTACATAGTTGTTGGTAGATCTAAAGATTATCTGACAGAGAGAGATGTATAGCCAGTGGCTCCGATCTTCTGTACAGGAAGCCGATGCCCCCCCCCCCAAGTGACATGCTGATGTCACATTGGGGGAGGGGCCACGGAAGATTCAAATGTAAATCACACAAGAAACAGTTTTCTATGCAGAAGACTTTTTCAGTGTGATTCCCACATGTGCTCTTTAAAGTTAACCCTCTGTTCATCACACCAGAGCAGAGAGGGTGCCAAAGGGAATTGTACTGGATACAGTGATAACACAAAAAACACAAAACACATTTCCAGTTGTAATAACAATTGTATTATAAACAAAATATAAATATGAATGCATTCTGTTTTTAAATCTTATCATTTAGAAATGTTATCATTCAGATGACACCCTTTTTACATTTTTACAATGATATACTACTGCATATGAGTTTCCATTAGCGATAGACCCTAAAAAGACATTATGTTGCACCTAAATAAATATTATAGAACCTTTAATGCTCAGGTTGTCAATGGATTCGCAGTCTTGAAACAGCTCAATGTGGGTTTAAGTCACAGACGTTTCTCCCACTATATGGAATATGTGAATGCAAAGACCCCTGTGGACCACCAGTGTTATACCTCGCACGCATGCTGATTGCTACTGACAGCTTAATCTGGCCGGCGGGGAGTTGGGGGTAGTGGATGGGTCTAGTGAGTGGATCTGGAGGGGATTTTCGGGTTGAACCGTCAAGGTGGGCACCTCTGTAGTTGCGGGAGATCGACCACCAAGCGCATGCCATGCGAACTCCTGCAACTACAGCTGGCAATCGCCGTGTCTATAAGGGGCTTAACTTGATCACACTGTGTGGTGGTACAATCGATCAATCGATGTTAGACGGGCATACAATCGTAAAATCTCACACGTGATCGAATCTAAGATTGATCGCGCAGATGTCGACACATGTATGGCTAGCTTTATTTCTACAGAAAAGCTGCATTATATGTGTTTTACATCATTTTACTTATAGTTTCACTTTAAGATGTCAGAATTATTGAGGTGCCTGTCACCGTCTCAGCAAGTTTGGCCCTGTCATGTGGTTACATGTAGAGATGGTCAAATTTTTTCGACTTGCTAATTTTGTGAGCTGATTGCAAACCCCCTGAAAATGGTATCATCACCAATTGCTGGAGATGTAGAGAAGGGTTGGAGGAACATTTGAAAAAAAAAAGTTTTGCTCTAGCACATGGAGTTTTTGCATAAATTAGGTTCAAAGTTAAAGTCGAAATTCCAACTTTCGAAATTTTTACTTGACTTTGAACTTAATTTGTGAAAAAAACGTTGCAATTAAGTCGAAACCGGCGGAATGGTTGAATTTTTTAAAAAAAATTCGACCATCTCTAGTTACATGTAAAATAGAGCAGTTGAGAAGGATTGGGGGTATACTACTAAAACAAAGTATGACCCTTACACAAATAGTTTTTGCATAAATAAAGTACAAAGTCAAGTCAACATTTCGAAAATAGAAGTTTTGACTTTGATTTTGAACTTAATTTATGCAAAAACAACATGTGCTAAAGCAAAAAAATGAATGTTCTCAAATCAATTGTTTCTTCTCTACATCTCCAGCAAGTTTGGTGATGATACCATTTTCAGAGGCTTTGCAATCAGCTAAGAAAGTCAAATAGTCCAAAAATTCGAACAACCTTAGTCCTGAATACATTCACTGCATAAAAAAATCAGACCAGTTCATACCTCATGTAATAATAACAGATACAGTATCACTTGTCAATCAAAGACAGAAGCATCCCTCAGGGCTTTTTTTCTGGAAACTTGTCTTGCTGGCACATTAATGAGAAGGGATAAGCCAACAAAGAAAGGTGATCATTGCATCAATCATACATGGTTCATATAAAAACAAGCACACGTATGTGTGATTAATATTGGGTCTCTTGTCTTATGCTGGAAAAGGCGAGGTGACAGGTGCGCTCTATGTGTGACTAGCCTTAGCGATTAGCCTGGGTTGGCAGCTCTCAGCAAAGCCCAAAGTCTACTAATTAATTAATGGTCAGATGTTTGGTGGAGATTTGATATTATCAGAATTGCAGCTACTCATCCTCCTCGAAAACCTTTGCCAATTTGCTGTGGCTACGTAAAGTGTCCTAATTTGATTTTATCTTCTTTTAATAGGGGAACATGGATAGAAAAGGAGCGATAAAACTTAGTAAACCATGAAACAAAACTGGCAGTTATATTTATGTTGCCAGTAATGGAGGTCAAACTAAAACAAGCTTGGTGCTGAGGGAAATACGTTCAAGAAATAAGATGTCTGTGTGAATCATTGAACAACAGTAATGTTGCTGAATGTAGTGAAGTTCAGTAACCAATCAGATTTGAAGCGTTTTTAAATCAAGAACAAAAATATAATATATTACAGTTTATCAAATGGTTCTAAGGGTGCTGGATTGCTTAGTCAACGTGTCATCCCGTACTTCAATAAACAATAATAATACTAATTAGAGGAGAACCTTTAATATAAAACCCTATCGGAAGTTTATAGTCACCTCATGAATTTAATTACTGTATATACTCATGTATAAGCAAAGTTTTTCAGCCCAAAAAAATGGGCAGAGAATGCTCCCCTTGGCTAATACTCAAGTCAGCCTACTGTCCACTCACCTAAGCTAAATTTCCATGTTGAATTTCAGGCAGGCAGCTTCCCTCTTCACTGCATATCTTCCCTTAGCTCTCCGTGATTGCAGACTAACAGCTGATCGATGTCAACAAACTCCACACTGCCACCTGGTGGCCGGTTACTAGTTTAAATACAATTCAATTCAAATAATAATAATAATCCTGTGTTCTCTTAAATTTATTGAGGTTGTGGCACTAAGATGAATCCTGTTTGATTCATTTCAAGGGGCAATGGGGCTTTCTCTATATTCTTCTCATTTAGAAAACTCCACTATCTGACTTTGCATTTCCAACCTTCGGCTTATACTCGAGCCAATGCGTTTTTCCAGTTTTTGTAGATAAAATTAGGTGCCTCGGCTTATACTCGGGTCGGCTTATACTCGAGTATATACGGTACCATTAGTTAATAGATTTAAAAGGTCTTTAAATACTTACATATAAGGACCAATTGATATATATTTATATGTATGTCAGCCCTCTATACCTACTGGGGGGAATGCGGCACCCTCGGGGTCCCCCGTGTGGT
>CM070034.1:26169865-26183264 GCA_036250615.1 Ptychadena robeensis | reverse complement strand
GGGGTATTTTATAGAGTGTGCACATGTTAAGAGGCATTTAAAATAAGCTTAAATAAGGAGTGTTATAAGTAGCATATTACTGACTAGTAATAAGTAGAGATGGTCAATTTTTTTTACAAAAATTCAACCATTTCGATGATTTTTAATTAATTGCAAAGCCCCTGAACATGGTATAATCACCAAATTAAAAATCAAAACCAAGTCAAAATTATGGAAATTGGAATTTCGACTTAGATTTTGAACTTAATTTATGCAAAAACGACATTTGCTAGAGCAAAGCTTTTTTTTGCAAATGTTCCCCCAACCCTTCTCTACATCTGCAGCAATTTTGGTGATGATATCATTTTCAGAGGCTTTTCGATCGAAAGTCGAAAAATGTGACCATCTCTAAATATCATGCCACAAGCTTGGCACACCTATCCTTGGTCATTCCTGTTTGAAGCACCTTCAAAGCTCCATCAGATTGGATGCGAAGCAATCTCAATCGGATTCAAGTCTGGACTCTGGCTGGGCCAAGCTAGGACATTCACATATTATAATTACATATATTTATTTTGTTTATTGTTCTGTCAACACATAGACAGTAGTACCGGGCTTTCTTATTATAAAAGTCCAGCATCCTCCTAAATGTTACAACCATATTAGAACCCCATATACATTTTATTATATGTATAATATAAATAAAGATATTTAATAGCAATATTAAAACCTGCTACAAAATATGAGCTTCCATGTATGTCTGCCTGTCGGCTACGATCACCGTTCATCTCACCTGGCAAGAGGGGAGAGAAGAGTGCAGAATCTCCAACTCCCCCTCCCCTTCTGCCTGAAGTGTGCTCTCTAGAAGAGATGGTCAAATTTTTCGACTTTTTAAAAAAAAAATTCGACCATCTCTACTCTCTACTCTCTACATCTCTACTCTCTCTACTCACAGCATTGTTGTGGCTGAAATTGGGTACTGCAGGAATTATTTTTTTTTCAACTGAGAACATTTAATTTATTTTCAGTTTTTCCTGCTTTAAAAACAGTGTGCGTCTTATGTTACTCTATGTATTATATACATAGGATATAACACTGTATTATATATATATTATTTTCTCCCCTTCCTTAGATGTACAGCAGTTGAACGGAGGTGCATAAAGAGCAATTTAAGGAGAGTTAGTTTCTGCACATATTTTTTTCCCTTAGTTCAAAGCAAAATTGTATTTTGAGCAGCAGAACTCTCAGATAATGAACAATATCACCATTCTTAGCTTGGAGGAAAGATTAGAAACATCACTTTCCTTTTCTTGGTATTTAGGTTTGTAGCTGCTGATTTGCAAGAATCTCTTGAAATTGCTTCGCATTGACATCTTTAAAGCCCAACTCCAAACAAACTTTGCATTATTAATACGGAAAAGCATTTGAAAATCATTCAGTTTAGTGAAGATACACTATTTTCTAACATAGCCTTCCCAACACACTTCCACTCATCTTGACTGTTCTTGCCAATGTTTCTGTCCCTTTGAGGCATGGTGAACAAAATGATCTCCCCATATACTAGACTAGATCAATCAGCCAACCGGTAGGCCTCAGCACTGTCAGTTAACCAAGAGAGCAACATCACAGTTCCAACTTCTAAAATTTTTTGTCAAATGTGGTGTAGGTAGGGGCAGTAAGGGAACACAGGTCAGATGAATATAATGGTACATAATGAGTAGAGGGGCTATACAAAGACACTGTAGTGAATTGGTTTGACATGTCTAGGTGTATTTAGCCTATGTCTATATGTTGAATTATAGTTTGGCCATGATATGCTGGGTTAACATTATAAATGTGCATATAGCTTTAAAGAAAAGTAACTTTTTCTGCAACACCTGCCAGGAGGCAAGCTAATAGTTCTCCTTCCCGCTGTTTTGCCCAGATACTGTAGATCCCCTCCCTCTGGGCAGAGCCTTTTAAGTTTCCTGTTTGAATTCTCCTTGGGCTTTTTGCCAGTCTGCAGCTTACCTTAAAGCAAGGTGCTCCCTTCTTTTGGGTACCCCCGTCGGCCATCCACTTAGCAGTGCCTGGGTTGCCCCCCATCCATGATGAACGACAGGGCTCCCCTTTGGACCAGGGCAGTCCTTTGCTGATCTTGTGGATGGATGCGGCTTTCAAGAGGTGTCTGAAGAATTACAGTGAGACGCAGAATTCCACCCCTCTCCGCCTCCATTAAACTGTGTATGCTACCCACTAAGCCATCTTTCTGATTCTGGGTAAGAGAGCCATCAGCCATTCCTCCTGTGCAGCTGGTTAGGAAACATTTGGAACTGTAGTCCCTATGATATCAGCTCCATCTCTATCAGCTCCATCTCACTGGGTGATGGTAATAGACTTGTATATATTCCTCATAGTAAACAGTTATCCCCCCTAACCCTCTGTGTGGACATTCATTTATTGTGTGCAAGCCATGTGTTTGGAACATAGGCATCCAAAAAGAGCCTGGTTGCTCTGGTGGTTGCACCTGGCGATGCTACAACACTATTTGTTACCACGATAACAATGTCAGAAATGGAATGGGGGAGTACTGGACCACAAAGTGATGGGTCATATTGGTTCAGTGTTTAGCCCTTTGGCCATGCAGCACTGGGGGTTCAGGTTTGAATCTAGTCCTGGCAGTGGAGGTGGTCATTTGTTTCTCTGAAAATTGGACTAGCTGAGCTTGTAAATTAATTGAAACATGGTATCAACAATTACATAGGTGAATATGTAAAGAAGGGTTTATGCATAAATTAAGTTCAAAGTCAAGTCTATTTTTGTTTCTTGTAATGTTCCCAACACCCTTCTCTACACCTCCAGCTATTTTGGTGATGATAACATGTTCAGAGTAGGAACCTGCTCTAGATCACTATATACATGTTCTTTGATATTTTCATATTTATACTATGATCTTTCATATTTATTGCCTGTACTGTAGAAGTCTAGAGAAGGAAAGGGAGAACCAGAAGAGGGAACATTTCTAGAGATGTCAATTCCTGCAGAATGTTTGAGGTGGGAATCAGGGCTCTCCCAGTGGGGAGTATGCGGGCGCAAACCTATGCCTAATGGTCCCGGGGCTCTACCCCTAACATGCATGCCTCCCAACACTGCCGCACTGACATCCGTACTGATAGCGGATCCAGATGCACCACAAGCACCCACCCCCACCTACCAACTCAACAACACGGCCGGCCGAACGATAGCACCCCCCACTCAACAGCTCACTCTTTATCGTAAGCCCCCATCCCCGCCTTAACATCTCTGCTAGGGGGGCCCCATGCAATAGCTTTGCGTAGGGCCCCTGAAAGGCTATAAACAGGCATGGTGGGATTTTCAATGGATTTGAAAGTTGTTCAATAGTCCACAATTTGCTTTTAGAATCCAGACTTGCTTGCAAAAGTGCCCCAAATCTGTTACATTGCAAGTGCATCTCTTTACAACCTTTTTCAGGTCACCTCACAGACTTTCTATTGTATTTTATTCTGGGCCATGCCAAACTGTACATTTTCTTAAAACATATGTTCTGTTCTTAGTGTGCTGTAATTTTATCCCCTTCAACTGATTGTAAGCAATGTAACGGATGACCTGCTTTACTTGTGGCTGCTGAATCGTGTATAAGAGGTGTGATGCCACAGTTTTGTCACATGGCAGATTTTGTCACTCCAGGTTGAAATCTAGTTCTCACAGTGTACAATTTACACTGTTGACCAATATTGACCAATTACCACCCCCCAAAAAAACCAAATCATCTCTCTGTAAACTAACTTGACAGTTAGATGAACAAGTTCAGTGACTCAGATAAAATTCCTCAGTGTATTTTCACCGTCCTTTTTCGTACACGCAAAATCCCAGTGTTCATACGCAGCACAGGCTATAATAATCAACCCTCTTGATGCTTCAGAATTAGCTGGAACACTTCATCCAAAGTAAATCTTAGAGCCAACCGCGGAGAATAAATGTATGCATGTGCCTTTGGAAAACAAGAGATACCACTCACTAAAATGGCAAGGGAACCGTGTTCCTCTTCACATTTTTAATTCACATCAGAAGCTGAATTTTTAAGTGCAAAACTCATATGAAGTAACATGATTTTAGGTTAAGAACCCTTCACTGGGTTTTTGAAGTGCTGTACCATTACACAGCTATATATTTAGTACATTTTAAGACTTAAAAATAAAAAAAAGGCTGTACCGTACACAGAATGTGCCAGGCACAGAAAAAGGAATTCAGCATGCGACCTTAATACGTGAAGAATAGGAGTATGTTTTTAGAAACACACTGAATAGATGGTTGATAAGCCTGCAATAGTTGACGTAATATATAATTTGCAAATCAGAAGGGGCAGGGGACTACAGATGTCTCAAAATAACATTTCTATTGCATATGTCTGCAGGAAGAATATATTGTGCATGAATAGTCTGAGAAGAACAGGGAATACTTTGTTCCCCACAATAAATGGAACAGAAATTTTACATAACATAATGTAAAGCCAGTTATTAAATTGGACATATGAAATAAATATGATCACATAATGCAGTGGTTCCCAAACTGGAGGGCAGGTCCCCCTGGGGGGGCATGAAGGTGTTCCAGGGGGGCCTCATTCTTAACCTGTGTTTGAATAGGGAGCGGGGGCTCGAAAATGTTCCTAAATAGAAAAGGGGGCCCTGCAAGGAAAGTTTAGGAACCACTGACATGATGTCTTCCTGTCCAATTGGTGGCTTATAAGCATGACTGGAAAGAACGCTGTTCTATGGTCAAGATCCCATCTTGTATCATAAAGCAATAGAATCTGCTTAAAGCGGACCTACAACCTGGTAGGTCACTCAGCAGTATTGGCTGCAGCTCAGCCGATACTGCTGAGATCCACAATAGTAAAAAAAAAACTTTTTCTAAAAGCAGTAGGGGTGCTTTTTTTGAGTGCGCCCCTCCCACTGCCTTACGTCATGCCGAGGCAGCAGCATTGGGATTTGAGATCCCATGTAGGAACTCGTCAGCCCAGTCTCGTCTTGTGAGACTTGTGTTATCAGTAATAAGAGTGTGTCTCCCATCCGGAGACACATCTCATCACCAATCAGCTGATTCCCCCTCCCCGACAGAGCTCTCCAGCTCTGACAGAGGGGAGACAGCCTAGTCTCTGTAGGAGAGGAGGTGGAGTGGAGGGGGGGGGGCAGTTTCACTTCTCCAGGATCTAAGGTGCCATCAGAACTAGTGAAGTATTGTTGTGTTTTTTGTGTAGCAGTTTTCCAGCATCTGAACTGCTGACAGGTGAGTATTGTGTCTATTTAATGTATGTGCGTTTTTTTTATTTTGTGTTTAAAACCGCTTTAAGTGCATAAGCCATAGAACTATATATATAGTAATTGTGTGTTTAACATTTTCTTGACAACAGTCTATAAGACAACGGACTATAAAGAACAACACCAAACAAAAAAATAATAAAGTGATTCTACACTCAAAATACACGACTACATTACAATGACATAATATTCATCTTTCAGCTGTTTACATCTGGAAAGACTACAGAATAAAAAAACGTACTTACCTCCCTCACTTCTTCATTCCTTGTGCCAGCATGTTTAGTACTGGCGAAGAAAAGCTGGTTCCGCCCAAGCTTCAGGAATACATCATTTTGAAGATGGAGTTGTAATTTTACAAAATGGCCAAAATTTTTAAACTCCAAAGGCAGCTAAACTCTAGGCGTGTTCTTATTGGAAAAAAATACTCACAACACCCGGTGTTCACAGGACCAGGGTCCCCATCCAACGGGGCAAAGTAGTGCACATCGATTCCCTTTTGATCGACCCGCAATCGAGTGGTGCAGTTGGCACTTAAAATGTCAAATCCTCTGCGCTCCCTGAATCTTGCTAGAAGAATCATAATGCAACTGACCAACACAGCAAAGATATATGCTGCATTGTAAGGTAGGTATAGATTTAACTTTTCTAAACAGTAATACCCAACTCTTGTATTCGTAATATATTTTATCATAAGGATGTTACATTGTAGCAGTGTAGGAAGGTGGACTGAGAATTGTGTATAATGCACAATGATCATTAATGGGTTAACCATTTTCCACATGTTGTGCTGTTATTAGGCAGAACATAAGGTGGCTGGTGACGATGTGAAGTGTCTGGAACATGTTCTGATGTGACCTTGTGAGCCATTTGGGAGGAGACTAGGAGTTTAAACTTACAGGCCATATAAGGCCAGATTCTAAGAGTAGCTGGGCCTTTGTAGCAACAGGAGAGAACAGTGAGAGAGCTGTGATGGATCTAGTGGGAAGTAGGCCTCAGGCCTTCAGATCCGAAGACCAGGACAGTGTTGAGTTCTGACTGAGACTTTACCCTTGTCTCCCAGCTTGGGCAAGGGCATCCCTAGCCTAGAAGAGGCACCAGAGGTGGAGAAGGCTAGGGTATAGACTGTTACTGGCAGAGGCTGCTCCCAGATGACTCCCAAGGAGGGTAACGGAGTGTAACCAGGCACTGTGATGGATGTAAATAAAGGGCACCGTATTCACACCAAACTGATGGGATGCTTTATTGCAGGACCTGCTAACTAAAGAAAGCCCACTCAGCAGCTGTTACAGGAGGGGACTGCATGGTCTGGCTGCCCCTTACATGGCGTATGCCGTGGAGGCCTGAAGGGAGTCCGAGGTAATCGAGGGGTGAGATCATAGTTGTCCCCTGATTCACCCCTGTACGTGCACCTGGGTGCTAGAGATGGGCGGTTCCCTTTCTTATCGCAAGAAAAGTAGGAATAAAAGACTACATTTGACTTCAGAATACCAAAGTTCTTCTGTAATTGATATATTTCTAAATGGACTCACCTTTAGTAAATAACTATTAATGGGGACTCTTCCCAAGAGATGTCAAATTTTTCAACTAGCTGACTTCGTGGGCTGAACATGGTATCATCACCAAAATTGCTGGAGCTGTAGAGAAGGGTTGTGGGGAACATTTGAAAAAAAAAGCACTTGTAATCTTTACATAAATGAAGTTGAAAGTTAAAGTCGAAATTTCAACTTTTGACATTTTTACTTGACTTTAACACAAATAGTTTTTGCATAAATTATGTTCAGAGTCTTACTTTTTTTGTAGTATACCCCCAACCTTTCTCTACATCTCCAGCAAGATTGGTGATGAACCCATGCTCAGGGGCTTTGCAATTAACTCAAAATCGTTGAAAATCATTTTTGAAAAAACAGAATTCGAGCATCTCTAGACTTCCCCATGCAATTTTGTCTTAAGGTGGTGAATGAATGAAAGAATGAAATTGAAAAAACATATGAAAGCAATGTTTGGATGGGTTCACTACAGAGTGCCAAACCTACTACAGAGCTACTGTATACAATTCAATCTATTATATTCATAGAACAAAATAACAATGCGGAGTTCCATTATACTCAGAAATCAGCATTATATTTTATTCTGCCTTTTAAAACGGTTCAGTAATAAGTTCTTACCTCATTTCAGCCACCAAAGGTTAATCTAATACAGCCTTATAATAAAATGTCTTAAGATTTGCAACTTTCCATTTAATTTAATATTGTTTGGGTGTATGCATCATAAACTACAGTAGCAATGTGACTTTTGATAAAGTATATAATCATACAATAAAATGTAATACATCACGGAAAGTCATGGATCTTAAACTGGATTTAATGATCTTGTTTACACAGGCTACGGCATGGTAGTTTATCAAATGACCATTAGTTAAATATATATTTTCTCTTCCCATGATTAAAGTTACTCTGAATATAAATTAAGGGTGCACAAAATCTTCCTTGTGAGTATGTTCAGATTCAAACTTGAACTGTTGCCTCTAGGCCAATGGTTCCCAAACTGGGAGGCGCAAAGGTATTCCAGGTGGGTGCTAGCCCTCATTCTTAACCTGTGTTTTAATGTGGAGGGGAGCTCGATAATGTCTCTAAATAGAAAAGGAGGGCCCTGCAAGGAAATTTTGGGAACCACTGCTCTAGGACATGTTTAAAGGCTAAATAATTAGATAAACAAAGAGAAGATCCATTTGTTAATTAAAAGTAATCCAAATCACTTTATCACTATATGTGGGTGTTTAAGCTCCCATACGCCAGACAAGCTAGGGCCGCTAGAGAGCGACGGAGTGCAACTTTGGACATGGACACCAGTTCCCATCCAAACTAACGGCATCAGCCAGGGATTTACGGACATGTCAGTTCTCTTGCCGACCGAGCTTTGAGGTGACAGGGATCTGTCCCCCCATGTGGGCAGTTGCGATCCGCGTCCGATTTTGCCGCCGACCTACGGCACTCACATTGGTCGGCTGAAGTGTCGTCAACGGCTCGCTAGGTGTATGGGGGCCTTAAGCGCTACTGTTGATGGTATCATTTGTGTTTATAAAGATACATCAAGATTCCTTAAGGTTGTATTAACATATGCAGTCCACAGTCGCAAGTTGTATTAACATATGCAGTCCACAGTCACAGTCAGTCCACAGTCGCGCTGAAATCACCTGCCCTCATCTGCGTGCAGTGGTTTCACATATTGTGCTGGCGTTTAAGAGAAGGTTGTCAAATAGAAAAGGTTGAGAGAAGGTTGTCAAATATTGACAACCGCCCCCATGTTTTCCTTATTAGTGACGAACAGCATAGGCAAAATATTGCAAATGTGGCTTTATTGTGTCATTATTACCTTCTTTGCAAAAAAACTTTTCTATATTTAAATAAACATTTTGAATATTCACGAAGATAAAGAACTATATTCCAGATCTTCATGAATTCTCGAAGAGACGATATTTTAAGTGAAAAATTTGCAATTCGAATAATTGTGATCACTAATCCTTATGGGCGAACACCTGAAAATAGAGCGGGTGGAGGTTCCAACTGTCCATGTTAATTGGCCCTTATCCTTCCTAGCACCATGCTCATTGCCTATTTGTTGTTTAAAAAGGAGTAGGGAAATATAAACAGATTTCAATGTAATATGTTCATATTTTCCACACATTCTTTCCCCCTTGCACATTGGGGATGTGAGGACCCAGGACACTTCATACCCTTTTTTCCTGAAAATAATGTATCTAACCAAAATAAGGCACCCTTACATTTTTGCCTCGCGCTGAAATATAAGGCATCCCAATAAGGCACCCGAAGATACAGTACTGTAACTCTGTGGGGATCAGGGGGATCAGAGGGAGCAAAATGACACAGGAGGATGAGAATGGTTACTAAAAAAACTCCCCTCTGAGTCTCCTGTGCCGTTTTGATTCCCCCCTCTGATCCCCCTGTGTCATTTTAAGTGATCCCTCCAATCTTCATAATTGCAAATCTCAAATTTGCAATTACGAAGATAAAGCACTATATTCAAGATCTTTACGAATATTCTTCTCTAATCTGTTTACAAATCTATCCGTGTGGGCCTTCCTCAATAGATCCCGCTGAAAGAAACTCGATTGAACAGGGTTCCAACATGTTGAAAAATCCCATTTCATTTCCATTACTTTGCAAGGAGTCGTGAGTCTCCATGCAAAGTATTGTACATGCTGCTGCAGCCTGGATACTGCTGTCAGTGTGAAAGGGGCGGGGCCATTATGTCTCAGCAGTGTGAGGCTGTTTGCTGATTGGCTTCCTTTCTTCCCAGCTTGCAGATTCACTCACTCACAACACAAGGCTGAGAGCTAGAGAGAACGGGTCCCCATTGAACATGAATAGATGTGCCCATGTGGTGCACATTGAATTCCATTCAATTGATTCCTGATCAATCACAGGGCGGTGACGTCACCACGCTGTGATTGAACGGGGGTCGATAGCGTGGTAATCCATGTGTGCCCAGCTTTACCTTTATTTACCAAATGCTTCCAACTTTCCACTGCAATCAATGGCCCAAATCCAATTGGTTTAGTAAAATGGATTTGTGAAATACCAAGACACAAAGCTTTTTCTGTACCATACTAAGTACCAGCTCTGGTATAATGCTACAATGATGACATTCGATTTGTTTCTTCATAAGCTGTTTAGTAAAAAATCTGTTAAAATTGGCAACCTTGGCAATCATTTCTTTCAGTTGATTCATTTAACCATCACAGAATGGAACATAACATTCCTCAATAATAAATGAAGAAAAAGAAGAAAACAACTTTGCACGCGTTCTCGCCACCCACGTCTGCGCATGTCCTCGACCCATAATCATATTGCTACCATTCTCTTCCGTACAGCTGTCACCTCCATGCTAAATTCCACTTTGTTGCGTTAAGTGCCTCGGTCAATAGGTATATTCCCTCATCAAGTTTAAGCAATAATAAGCAGAAATGAACCTGAAACCTTCTTCGCAATAAGTGTGTCTGCATCAAAAGCTATTTCAAGTCAGTCTCTGTAGTGTTGAAGTAGCATCAGATTTCTCCCCGGGGAAGAGGAATTGAAGAGCTGAAAGAAGGAAGACGGAAAATGGCTGAGAAAAAAAAAATAGGCCTAATAATACTCGGTAAGTATGATAGAGTGATCTAAAGCATTACGCCGACCTAAATGAAACATACAAAAGCTCCCATCCTCATTTACACTTGTTTTAATCAGATCATGTTACCCCGGGGAAGCTTAAGAAACAAATAAGGCTAAAAAAGAATGAAAAATGAGTGGAGCTAAATTAATTTTTTTCCAGTTCTCTAGTGTGAAAGATAGTTCCACTTGTTATCAAGTTGCTGAAATGGCAGAGGGGGAATAGGAGAAAAAAAAAAAAAGATGTCCTGAGATTTTGTCGAAAGCGCCAGCTGTCACTTTATAATCAACAAAGAAACATTGGCAGCGCCATTACTGTACTGGCTGAGGTTTTAGCGCGATGGGTTCTAAAACGCAGAAAAAGATGCCATGTTAAAACAGCAGTGGCATTGTGACTGACTGCTGCTGTTATGGCTGATTTTATTAGCGCAATTATCCAGCTCTGTCTTGCAGCTCCCGCTAAAGTGCATCTCAGCTGCCTGCCTGGAGCATGGGGTATTCAGAGATTAATGGCCAATTTTACATTTCATTCTCTGCTCCTCCAAAGCTATTAGGTTTCTCATCATTGTAAGGGGTGCTTTGTTGCCTCATTGCCACTCTTCCTTACAGTCCACGAGCCATCAGGGAACACCTTCCTCCAAGGAAACGCTCAAAAGTGCCATGTTTAAAAAAACGAAAAAAAAAAAAACCTTCGAGCCAGCAATAGGCATGAACAAATTGTTCGAGTAGAGCTGAGCAGGGAGGGGAGCATATAACCTTCTCCTGTGCACTTCATTATAGGCCTTACAAGCATTGAAGAGTGATATACAATGGATGGGAATAAGCTCCCACAATCAAATCTAAACTTTTAGACAGAATTCTTTAAGCATGAAACTCAGACGCAGTTTCGCAATGTATGAGAAGGAAGGACAGGTCCTTGGGAAATAGGACATTTCAGGTGGTTAGAGCTAGCCATGGTTTTGAGAAGGAAAAGCTATCAGCAGAATGATGGGAGTCAGAAAAAAACTATGAGCTTTGGTTTGTTCAAGATATGGGGGAAATGCAGAAGATTATTTAACTTTAATATTTTTCCTTTTTTTTTATATTTATCCTTTTTTAAAATGTATTTCCATGTGCATTATGGGAATCTACAGAGTTAACTATTGCAGGCCTATGGTACGACAAAAAAGCAAACAAACCATTTCCTGGTCTCTGGAGAATCATGGCAGCATACAAATAAGGTTACCTTAGTATGTTGCCATAAGAATGTGTAGTGTAGTGCCACTGACAATGCAGGGTAATGTCCCTTAAATTTTCCAGACCATGATCCTCCTGGGTTCCCGCTGTACTTCACCGCCCACCTGCAGCAGCTCAGCAGGAAGGAGTCTGATGGAGTGGAGGTAACTGGGCACATCAGCCACCCCGAGACTCTATACCTGCCTCAGTCTGATCTGGTGTGCAGGCAGCTGGGGAGTAAAATATCACGCACTGTTCCTGGAAGCCCCAGTTACGTTTTTACCCTGCAAAGTCCAGTCCCTACTCATGTCAAGGTTCTGGTGGGGTGGCTGGGAGCCCCCCGTGAAGGACAGCCGGCGACCGCTGGAGAGTATCGAGTCGACGCGGCTATTTGCGAACAGGCAAATGGAACTTCTGCAAATACCTGCCATTGTCATGTTTGCGTCGAACCTCCATTGACTTCTATGGAGGGCGAACTTCTCATTACTTGCAGCCAAAATACCAATACAAAAAGTGTAAAAATGGTGCAATCACCAGGACAGTGTTATGCCAGATGGGAATCAAAGGCTAAAATATGTATTTTTTTAAATGCTGTTTTTTTCTTGTCTAATGGCTAGAAATCACATCAAGATACAGATTTTGCAAAAAGTTACCTGGAGTGGGCTGCTAGCCTGAGAGCACCTTCTCTAGCACAACACATTTAGTCAGATCTCTCTGCAATGTCCTGCTTTAGTTTGTGATGGTGAACTTAAACTACCAGCACACCTTAGCTCAGTATTATAACACAGCGCACAGGTCCCATAATACAGCAAACCCCACCCCCAGAAAAGGACCTTTGTTGCTCATGAACTGCTTGTTGCAGAACACATTAGCTATAGCTACAGATCACTGGATGGAGTATAACAGCATAGTATCTTAGTCATCCCTCAATCAGCAGCAGCCCTATCTATCTAATACTACAGACACAGGATAAATGTAAAATGGCCACTGGGTTGCTTCTTTTTTAAGGGGGAGGGGGTTCTTCAGGAGGGAAAATGTGTTATTGGCTGTACTTTCCCACCTGATTGCGGGGTGAGGGGACAAACTTTGCCTCCATGTTAAGGTATAGGGGGTGGGTGGAACACCAATAATGGCCTTGCGAACTGTCTGCCAGGCGAACTTTTCGGCCATCACTACCAATAACAAAGGATATGGACTCCATTCAACTTCTTATCCATAGAATATTTTGAATTTAAAATAATAATGAAAAAGAAAGAAAGAAATTCAGTGAAACATAAATCACCAGCTTAAGAGGTAGGGGAGAAACAACAACTGTAATGACATTCTGTAGCATTCTTACTCACAAACATTCAGCATCAGATTGCCAACAGCAATGAACTTTGATTCTCAGCTCCCTATACAATAAATAGGGAAAAAATCAATACTAATGAAGACTTTTTTTTGCCAGCTTATATCCATTCAGCACAGGGGTCTCATAATACCTGGGCATCACTATGGTAGTTGTTACTTGGAATTAATTTCTAACAAAACAAATTGTGAATTTCTAGGGCAGTGGGAGAACCTGCTTATTTTCACACTAAGATTCTATGTCTATGGTGGTCAGGGTTTAGGTATAATATACTGAAAGGTATTGTTTTGGATATTCATTTTTGTATTATGTTTAAGGCCCCCATACACCTTACAATCTTACCATACAATTTCTGTACAATCAACTTTTGT
>CM070034.1:26121689-26152197 GCA_036250615.1 Ptychadena robeensis | reverse complement strand
CTGTGTCTATAATATATATGAAGAGATCCATGTACTGTGTCCATAATATATGGAGAGATCGCTGTACCGTGTCCACAATAAATATGGAGAGATCCCTGTACTGTGTCTATAATGTATATGAAGAGATCCCTGTACCGTGTCCATAATAAATATTGAGAGATCTCTGTACTGTGTCCATAATAAATCTGCAGAGATCCCTGTACTGTGTTCATACTGAATCTGTAAAGGCGCCTGCCAAACATGGGAATTTTGACACAATGTAAGTGCGACCCATTGTTTTAGTGGGCAAGTATCCACAAGCATGTTGACCTGGATGCAATGCAACACATGTAACAAGCCCATTGAAATAAATTAGACATGTTTTCCCATAGGAATAAACAACCATGTGAATGCCATGTTAAAAAAAATGACAACTAGCGATAATGGATTTGCTAACACATCCATCAAAGACAGTGGGGACAGCTTCAAGAGCAGTCTACTTGTTGCCCAATACATCCCACCCTTTGCCAGTTGCTCTTGTTATGAGATAATCAATGTCATCATCTTCACCTTTCTGTGAGGCTGATCGCCGTCCATAGATTTCATAATCTTCTTTCTCTGATAAAGACGACTTTGATGTTCGGTCAGACTGCAGCATGTAATGTGTTACTAATTTTGCATAAACAGCCATACAAATCATAAATCAATCTTTTGTTTGCTTTTTTCTTACCTAGTCTGTGACCTGAATTGGAAAAATATCTCATTATCCCTCATAAGAAAAAAAAAATAATAGGAGCCGAGGCATAGAATGTAGCTAATTACATTGTGACTAAATTAGGCTTTTAAGGGGCAGCCTTGCATTTAAAAAGACAGATGGTGCTGTGTGTCCACGCATACTGTCTGGAGGAAGGTGAATTGGAGACGCTCCCAGTTTGTTCCAAAACGGAAGTCCAGTTGGAATCTTTAACTATTCCAGATTAGAACCAATAAGATGAGATGATACAATTAAACCTCCTTACATTTCAAAGGAGGGGTTGTGCTATGACACCTGCATGTTCCGTCAGACATTTGGCAAGGTGAAATCCTCACAATTGGGACTCCGTTGCAGAAATGATCATCAAATTGCTAATTATAGAGATTTTAATTATTTTTTCAGCGCTCATACACAAGCACCGCTTCAATATATTTATTTATTTCTTTGGATTTGTGACTTTGTTAACCACTTCTCAATGTTCTATTTTCTCCAGGAATCAAAAACTACATTAGATGACAACATAAATACCATAAAGCTAATTATGTAGTTTAGCAGAACATTGTATATGTATGTATATTGTATATAGCTGGCCATCTGTGAATAATGGTGTATATACCTTTAAGAGATGTCGATTCTCTGTACAGCAGCTGCCAAGGGTAAGATCATGGCTCCTCTTCCCGCTATTTTGATTATGTTCCCTGCCTGGATACTGGCTAAAGCCCTTCCCCTAGGCAGAGGTTATATATTTCAGTTTTCCTGAGTCTCTTGACTTGACTTATGCCCACTTGGAGCTTAGGGCTCCCATCTTGAAGAAGCTCTCCTTCTACAGCAGCCTTCCTGAAGAGTGTTCCCAGCCTGGGTCTGGGTGAGGATACCTCCACCACAGCGTGTAACCTTTCACTGCCAAAGGACTGCCATTCTCATTCACTGGGAAAGAGCAATCAGCTACGTCCCCGAGCAGCTGGTGTAGCCCCTTGTCTGTACATACTCTTCATAGTAATTCCTTATTCCCCCTAACCAGCTGTATGGACATTCCGTTATTCTTGTGTGCAAGCCGTGTGACAGAGTTGTGGCATAAAAAAAATAGAAAAGGACAAGAGATGGTCGAATTTTTCGACTTGCTAAGTTTGTGAGCTGATTGCAAAGCCTCTGAAAAAGGTATCATCACCAAAATTGCTGGAGATGTAGAGAAGGGTTGTGGGAACATTTGAGAAAAAAAAAGTATGGCTCTAGCATATGTCGTTTTTGCATAAATTAAGTTCAAAATTAAAGTTGAAATTCCGATTTTCGAAAATTTGACTTAATTTGAACTTAATTTGTGCAAACATTATTTGTGTTAGAGACACACTTTTTTGTTGGTATTATACACCCAACCCTTCTCTACATCTCCAGAAAGTTTGGTGATGATACCATGTTCAGGGGCTTTGCAATTAACTCGAAATCGTCGAAATGGTCAATTTTTTTTTTTTTTATTCCACCATCTCTAAAAAGGACCTGGTTTCTCTGGTAGCAACGCCAGAATTATATATGGAATCAATTATATATTTATTTCTAGGAAGGGTTATGTAATGAGAAGAAAGATCAAAGTATGACTAAAGGCTTCTGTATGACAGGCCAAACAAGTATCAAATGCAGCTACTATGTGATGGATAGAGATGGACGAACTGTCCGCAAGGCGCCTTTCTTCCCACCGGGGAACAGTACGTGTGTTCGACACCCACCCTTTGCCGGCAAGGAGAAGTTCATTGTTCTGCCTCTGGCCGGATCAGGCGTGGAAAGATCCGGAAGGAAATATTTCCTCAACAGAGAAAAAAATGGAGGTGATGTCAGTGACGTCACGTGCCGCATATGTAACACGGAACTGTGAGATTAATTTACTGGAAGTGACATCCCTTCTGGTATATGGAACACTGCATTGTGCGTTCCATGTACCGGAAAAGGCGTCACTGAAGTCACTTCCAGTTTTACTAGATTAAAATTCCCCGCAAACAGGCGGACATTGGACTTTTCCGACCTACCCGCCTGTTTGTGAACGGATAAGGCTGATGTTCGGCAAGGATTAGTGATAGGTAATTCTTAAAAATAAACTAAAAACTAGAGTATCGACACTTCGAAAATTTGCGAAGATCTCGAATATATTGATATATCTTTAAAATCCAGAATATTTAAGATTCTGGGGAAAGTACCATGCAATGCGTTTGCTAAATTTGCAGATTTTTGCAAAGAGAAAAAAGAGTAGTGAGGACACTGCAGCTATTTTACATTCTGCCACTAGATGTCACCTTTACATTGCGATCACAATATTCGCATGTAAAAGTGCCAATATTCGCGAAAAGTATTTTAAACAGGAGATTTTGAATTTTGCAATTTACTTGGAGAATAATTAGCAAAATGTTGCGAATTTGAATGTTGCCTATGCTGCAACATAACAAAATATAATGAATACATATTAATAAAACCTAGCATTACACATGAAAACAAAGGTGCCTTGAAGATATCCAGCCCTCTGTATCTGCATTACCCAATACTTAGACCTCCAGCCACACCCTATCGAAAATTGCAGTAAGATGTAGATGCCACTAGGGATGGTCAAAATGTTTTTATTTTTATTTGACTAGTTCAACTGTGAGTGAATTGCAAAGCCCCTAAACATGGATTGAGGGTATACTACAAAAAAGAAAGTTTTGGTCTAACACAAATAGTTCAAAGTCAAGTTAAAACTTTTCAAGTCTGAATTTTGACTTGATTTTGTCCCTAATTTATGCAAAAACTACATGTGCTAAAGCAATTCTTTTCTTTTTTTCAATTGTTCCCACAAATGTTTACTTCATCTTCAGCAATTTCAATGATGATACCATATTCAGGGGCTTTGCAATAAACTAAGTCAACTAGTTTAATTGGACCATCTCTAGATGCCAACCTATCCAACTAATTCACTTGCAATCCAATATCCTTAACAAATGGTGGGACTCATTTAACATCCTTAACAAAGGATGGTACCCACAACTGTCCCTACCAATGACCTTTTACATGAACAGACCATCTTCAAGAGTCTTACAACCCCATAGCTGACATGTCAAGTGGTGAAATCTAAAATCAAAGGAAAAAAGTAAAGACTTGAGTGAGAGAAAATCAGTAGACTATCCTCTGACTGAAGTGTGGGGAACTCTTCTCCCTCACAAAACTACAGGACAACCCCTTCTACCAACTGACCCAAACAATCAGGTACGTAATAACACAATAGTCCATACACCTTAGTATATGTCCTTTTGGACATTAGCACATGTGTTGGGGTTCCTGCGCATGTAACTTCAACACCAATATGTAAATGAGCCCTCACTTAAATTTATATTATGAGGATTATGGGACTTCAATGACTGATCAATTTTAAACAAAAATAAGTTACATGAACTAGAAGTAGATCGATATACTTGTTTCAAGGCAATTCAATCACTGGATAAGCATGACAGCCAGACAGAGTTGTTTAACACAAAGGTAAGCAATAGCTGATGCTTTTATGTGCATGTTTCCTTTAAGTTGTGTATAAATCGCATTTCTTTTTCCATTGCTCATACCCATCAATTTTGCTGTCACTGGACCTTAAAGATCTCAGAAATTCAATTTGCCAAATCCAGCAAACATGTCTTTTTTCCCTTTGGACACAAATAGGTTTATGGGTAAGTTTAGGTCAAAGGCTTCTCCTTCATATTTCTATTGTTGGTTAAAATTTGTTTTGTTTAGATTCCTCGTGACAACTTCTAAAGAAATTCAATGCTAGCATCTGAAATGAATGGGAAATCGAGACCTCACGGGCAGAAAAGAGCCTTCCCAGTCCTCTATACCTAATAGCTTGTCTGATTCCATGCCTTGAGGTGAACAAACTGCTCCCTTTAGTCAGTTTTACATTACAACAAGGGGGTAATTACATGCAAGCTTGTCAGGTAACATGCTGTGTGCACATTGACTGACAGTCAATTCTTGTATGTAGGAGAAAGCCTTCAAGTAAGGCTGTCATAAGTTGGAACTGACAACTTGGTCATTGTAAGGTAAATGCTTTATGAATATCGGATATGTTGGATTATTGCCTCTGCTATAGTATCTACAATAAAGGGCTTCAAGTCAGAGGAAAAGTAATAAAAACATGAATATTAATAACACCTCCAATCCCCACAGTAAAACCATAAGCACTTCATATGGAGAGTAAATAGTACTGGAATCTGACATATTTCAATGATAAGATGTTGCCAGCAGATTTGTATTCTAGTTCCTCTAAATTAAAAGGGGTCAATGCACAATGAGATTTGTTGATTTTCACTGTACATGTTTTATATAATAAACTTAAGCTTTTCTTCAATATTTTATTTAAATCATTTATCATGATCACGATAGAAATCCACTGTTGTGGTCGATCAAACTGAAACATTTTACAGAAAAAGGGAAAAGTTCTGCCCCCCCCCCCAATATGTATGGGGTTAAATGGGCAGCAAGGCATTCAATAGACGTGTGTCAAAAGAAAGCACATTTATTTACACGTAAGTCTAAAGGCCCCCATACACGTGTCGGATTCGCACCGGATTCCGGCACAATCGATTCCGGGCGCGTGCACGCAAAACGATCGTGCCGGAATCGCATGCAGCCCACCTGGTCCGATCGTTCGCGTCCGATTGATCAGGGGCTCAGAATCGGATCCGACGGAGAACCAACATGTTGGTCTTTCTCATGCGATTCTGTCCGGATCAGGGGGAATTGCCATTTGTGAGGTGGACAATCGGACACGGATCCGTCCCGAAATCCGTTGGACAAGGTGGTATGCTGCGATGGATACTCTTAATTGGCCGATTGATCACACCTGTGATTCCCGGCAGAATCGCCGGAATCGATCGGATGATGAATCGATTGGACATGGAATCCGACACGTGTATGGCTAGCTTAACAGGTACAAAACATCAAACAGGTACATTCGTGGTAGCCCAAGTCCCCAGTAATAAACCTCCCTAGCACTCTCCTGAGGTCCAGATTTCTGTACCAAAAGCACACCATAGACTAACAGAATTTTTTATTTTTTTTTAATGTTGTAGGCCTGTAACTTCCCAAAATATGTCTGTACAAGGGTCTAGTAGACAATCTAAATATAATAATGTTTGAAACACGCAATTATGTAAAATAAAAAATTAAATTTAAAAAGAAAATGAAAAAAGGTATCATCTGAATGATAAATTCTCTAAAGGTACCCATATACATTGCGATTTTTTGTGTGATTTTAGCCCTTCCGACCGATCCGGTCGGTCGGGTAGGTCGATTGTTCGGGGTTCCTAACATGCAAATGTAGTCCGACCGATGCTTTTTTTTAAGAAAAATCGGGCGAAAAGTCAGTTGGGTCCCGAATGAGGATGCCCATAATTTTCGGTCGTTCGTCCACATTTAAAAGATTCCCAATCCAACCAAAAGCAAAAATCAGGAGTCGAAATCGAAAATTGCATCGGTCCCCGAAAAATCGCAACATGTATGGGCACCTTTAACCTCCCTAGCGCACTGCTGAGGTCCAGATTTCTGTACCAGAAGCGCACCATAGACTCTAATGGAATTAATTTTTTTGTGTTGTAGGCTTGTAACTTCCAAAAATCTGTCTGTACGCAGGTCTAATAGACATCCTGACTATAATAATGTTTGAAACACTCAATTATTATAAAAAAAAGTACATAAAAAATATGAAATGTATCATTTGAATGCTTAAATCTCTTGAATACTTATTTGGTGAAAGATTTCAAAACAATATTTATTGATTTCAAAACAGTATTTATGTTTGTTTATAATAACATTTTTATTTTGTTTTTGTTTTGAATTGTATTGGATACAGTTATCACTGTATCCAATACAATGGCATTCTCTGAAAGGGTTAACTTCAAAGACCACATCTGCAATGACAATGGGGGTGATATTCCAGGTGTGCTCTTTGAAGATATCCCGGTTTGCATATGAATGTCCCAATTTGCACATGAATATGGGGGGCGCGGGACATTCATGTGCAAATTGGGACATTCATATGCAAATCGGGACATTCATGTGCAGATTAGGCTTGAAGAGAAGTGCACACACAGACCATAGCAGAGCTGGACACAGAGCAGAGTGCCGGAGGATCTGAGCTGGACGGCTCCCTCTCGCCAGCTGCAATACTGCATTAGCAAGTGCAAGACGAGGTACTGGCGTCAGAAGCGCTAGGAAGGTTAAATACTTATTTGGTATGAAAGATTTCAAAACAGTATGTATTGATATTTATGGTTTGTTTATAATAAAATATTTATTTACAATTGGAAATGTGTTTTATTTTTTTACTTTGAATTGTATTGGATACAGTTATCACTGTATCCAGGACAATCCCCTTTGGTACTCTCTCTCCTCTGGTGTGATGAACACACCAGGGGAGGGAGGGTTAACTTCAAAGGGTACATCTGGGGAATCACACTCAAAACAGTTTTCTCCATAGAAAACTGTTCTGGCTTGATTTACAGTTGAATATCCCCCCCATGTGAGGTCATCGAAGCCAGTGCAGAAGATCGGAGCCATCGGACGGCCCCATTTCGTCCAGAGCAGTACTGACAGGACAGGGGGGTTAACCTTATATCACAGTAGGTGGGCACATACAGTATCAAACCATTTAGAAGTGGGGGGGGGCTGCTGAGTCTTCTCTACTCCCTCTCTCTCTCTCCCGTGCGTATAGGTGGGCATGCTGTGGGGGAGACATCTGGGCATCAAAAAATTTTTTCGATGCCCAGTAGAGATGATCGAATTTCTTGACTAGCTGACTCTGTGAGCTGATTGCAAAGCCCCTGAACATGGTATCATCACCAAAAGATGATACTATGTGAAGATTTAAACACAAGGGCTGTGGGAATATTGGAATATTTGCTCTAGCACATGTAGTTTTTGCATAAATCAAGTCAAAGTAAAAAATTTAATTTCTGGAATGTTGACTTGACTTTGAATTTATTTATGCAAAAACTATTTGTGTTAGAGCCATACTGTTTTTTTGTAGTATACCCCCAAACCTTCTCTACATTACCAGCAAGTTTGGTGATGATACCATGCTCAGGGTCATTGCCATTAACTCGAAATTTTCAAAATGCACAGATGCCGCCCCTCGGCATGATGCCGTCCTGGCCCATGCCTAAAACTGCCACTGCTTGTGGGCACTTCCAATTCTGAAGGGATTCCTGTCATAACTAGGCCATGTAAAAGGCATGATAATAGGCCAATATTAACAGGAAAATGATTCATGTAAAATAACAGCTTTTTAATAAATACCTTCTTTCCAGAAGGTCAGCTTGAATATAGCTTACAACCGTCCATATTCACCAGCTGTCTTCATGTGTAGACTGCATTTTCGTTTTATCAACACAACTTTGAATTTGGGCAAAGGGTTATGAGTTTAATATTTGCTGTGCCCGACCTTGAGGGAAGCACTTAATCCTCGTAAGCACTAAATTAGAATGGAAGCGGGGTTTACTGCGCCTATATTGTTTTACTGTAGCTCATACTGCCTTTTAAACACTGGCAGGGTTTTATTAAAACAAATAATAATTATATCAGCATGCAGCTGGGTCCAGTGCCCGACACTGAGAGCCAAGAGAGGCCGCAGGTTCCACAAAGTACAATGTGTTCTCTACGAATAAAACCAAGGATCGCGATAGTCTACTACCAATGCTAACATCACTAGAGATGGACTAATTTTTTAACTAGCTGACTTTGTGAGCTGCTTGCAAAGCCTCTGAAAATGGTATCATCACCAAAAATGCTGGAGATGTAGAGAAGGGTTGTGGGCACATTTGAAAACATTTTTGTTTGCTCTAGCACATGTAGTTTTTGCATAAATTAATTTCAAAATCAAAGTCAATATTTGGATTTTTGACATTTTTACTTGACTTTGAACTTAATTTATGCAAAAAAATTTTTGTTCGATTTATACTCTTTTTGTAGTATACCCCCAACCCTTCTCTACATCTCCAGCAAGTTTGGTGATACCATGCTCAGGGGCTTTGCAATTAGAGATGGTCGAATTTTTCGACTTGCTAACTTCATGAGCTGATTGCAAAGCCTCTGAAAATGGTATCATCACCAAACTTGCTAGAGATATAAAGAAGGGTTGTGGGAACACTTAAAAAAAAGTTTTGCTCTAGCACATGTAGTTTTTGCATAAATTAGGTTCAAAATCCAAGTCGCAATTTTAATTTTCAAAATTTTTACTTGTCTTTGAACTTAATTTATGCAAAAACTATTAGTGTTAGAGACATACTTTCTTTGTAGTATACCCCCAACCCTTCTCTATATCTCCAGCAAGTTTTGTGATGATACCATGTTCATGGGCTTTGCAATTAACTTGAAATCGTCAAAATGGTTGAATTTTTTTTAAATAATTCGACCATCTCTAAACATCACGTCTATAATAGAACATGATAACAGGAAATGATGCGTTGCGCACGTGGCACGTTTTTTTTTTATAACCGTGCCACGGGCAATCTTGGCGGAGCACAATGTGCTTCGCCGTGATTGCCTGCCCAGCTGAAGGATGTTAACATAAATCCGGCGTCAGTGGAGACGCAGGACTTTTGCTTAAAAAAGCGGAGGTCTATGGCGCCGCCTACCCCCGCCCCTTTTGCGTCTCCGGTGATGCAATTGGGGACGGACCCAGAAGCATCGGCATACATGCCAATGCTCCCGACTGCCGTAGCAAATCCGGCGGTGCCTAGAGCGTCACTCTAGTTAACTGGGGCTGAGTTTCATGATGCATGAAACTCAGCCAGAGTTAACTCGGGCTGAATGCTCAGAAGGTTAAAAATATGAATATTATGTGTATTATAATCAAGTATTTATGTAGTGGAAACCTATTACGCATCACTTAAGGTAGGCATATACGGTTAGATTTTTCCGTTCAGTTAAAAAAACAAACTTAAAATGAATTCCTTTTTAGCTTAATTGATTAACTAAAGTGATCCAAACTGAACAGAAATGTATCAAGCAGTTATTGGTACATTTCACTTGATTGTACAAGTATCGTTTTTCTTGGTATTTAAATGGATTTGTATCTAGAGATGGGCCGAACTGTTCGCCGGAGAACAGTTCGGCCGCGAACACGGCATGTTCGCCGTTCGCCTCGCCGGCGGACAGTACGGGTGTTCGACCCGTACTGTTCGCCGGCCAGAAGAAGGTCTAAATTCTTCCTCCGGCAGGATCACAACCTGTGTAATCCTGCCGGAGGAAGAATCTTTTCACTACAGAAGCCGGTCTTGTAGTGAGAAGACCGGCGGAAAAACCGGATGTGACGTCAGTGACGTCACATCCTGCGGCCGTAACCAGGAACTATGCGTTCCAGGTTGCGGTCCACGGACCGGATGTGACATCACTGACGTCACATCCGGTTTCTCTGTTTCAAATTCCCCGCCTAGAGGCGGGGAATTTGAATATGTCCGCGAACAGAGCGGACGGCGAACATCTTTGAAGTTCGACCCGCCCTGTTCGCGGACACCCCAGGGAGGGTTCGCGCCATCACTATTTGTATCCAATGGTACTATGGAGTATGTGGATAAGATAAGATAAGGAAAGATATAGGGAAAGGAATTACCGTATGTTTCGGACTATAAGATGTACCGGACCATAAGACGCACCCAGTTTTTTGGGCGGGAAAACCAGAAAAAAAGATTTAATACGTTTTCACATCAATTGGGTTAATGCAATGAATTCAATTAATGCAATATTCAATTCAGCCAGTAGGTGTCACTAGCAGCAGTACACTCTCAGCACAACGTCATTCTCCACACTGATCGGGAGGAGGAAGGGGGGCCAACAACTGTTGAGTCTTCTCTCAGTCTCTGCTCTCCCTCTGCCAATCTTGCTGTTACTGTGTCCGTGGGAGCTGCAGAGTGATTGCAGTTTTCCAGGGACAGGAGAGAGGTATAGATGCCAGTTTATCTATCTCTCTTCATTGCCTATGCCAGCAGGACTCTGAGCTCTGCTGGCATAGGCAATTATACAGTACTGATGGGAAAGCCAGACACCGGCCACCATCTCACATCTGACAGCTCCTCCAGCTCCCCGGCTAATCTACTTTCCAGGAAAGCTGGCTGGAAGCCAAGGTGCGACCACCAGCAGCCGAGTGGCCACGGGGGTCGCACATTCAGACCATAACACGCTGGCACTTTTTGCCTCCAATTTTGGGGGTGAAAAAGTGCAAGTTGTGGTCCGAAAAATACGGTAAATTGATCGAAAGGAAAATCGAGACGTGTGTGCCTAGCTTTACTTATGTCACTAATGGTCCTTCAGAGGAGCTCACAATCTAATGTCCTAATGTTGAAGGACAATTTATATTGGGGGAAATCCTCACACTTGTCTTACTTGTCATGTCTATATTTAACCTCCCTTACGGTTATCCCAAGTGTGGCTCCCAAGCCTGCTTACCTGACCCAGATTAGCCATCAGCATTCTCCAGCAATGTCATACAGTTGCTTGTAGGTAAAGAGTTAAGATGCCCATACTTGGTCCAATATTTCCATTTGATTAATTCAATCAGTCGAAACCACCCCAGTGGAGCCTTCCCCTCTTCAGGGCAAGGAAAATTCTGTTGAAAAAAACAGAGGAGGGAAATAATGTCTCCCACCACTACAATTTTCTCCCCAAACAGCGAACACTGATGCGCAAAGTGTGTCACATAGTTAAAGACATGTTAAATCCATTAAAAAGAATCAGTTTAATTGTCAACATACAATTTCATAATAACATTACATCCTTTGCTGTACAAGTTATATTACATGCAATATCCTGACCCCATCCAAAGTAATGGAATTGACCAGGAATCTACCAACATGTGATCCGACATGCAACAGATCCGACATGCGGCAGATTCCTGGTTGTTCTGATTGTTGGCCGAGCAACCTCAGTCGATCAGTGGAAACATCAGGCAGGAATCTGCCCGTGTATGGCTACCGTAATATTCAATTCAACCAATGGGCATGAGTCTCTATTGAGGAACGGTGAGTCCACAAGCTTTGACCCTATGGCCAGTACAACAGTGCACCACTAGTGATGGCGGAACTTTTCACCTTGCATGTTCACTTTTCTTCCCCGGCAAACAGTATGGGTGTTCGACCCGCCCTGTTCAGCTGTGACTATTCTTCCCCTGGCCAGGTCAGGAGCAGAAGGATCCGACCAGTTGAGCTGGTCTCTCATGAAAGAAAACCAGCTTAAACCGATAGTGACGTCAGTGACGTCACATCTGGATAGCGAAACCGGGAACTGTTCATTCCAGGTACCGGAAGTGGAGCCACTGATGTCACTTCCATTTTTTCTCCATCCAAATTCCCAGCGAACAGGCGTGGAATTTGAATCTTACTGTGAACAGGCGAACGTCAGACTTTTTTAAAAGTCCGATCCGCCTGTTCACAGACAGACCCAGCCAAAGTTCGGCCATCGCTATACACCACGTCAACAAAGTCTCCAAAGCTGCATTTACATGGGATCTACTTTCCGTTGAAGCAATACAAAGCATTGCTGGTACTGAGAGGCAGGAGCAGTCAAATAACAGTTGAAGGAGCCAGTACCTACATAGGAGACTTCAATCCAGCCAGAGTTACCACAACAAGTATCTTCTTAAAATAAAAACATGCATCAACTATTTGTTCACATACCCTTTAAGATAAGATTCAGAAGGAGGAG
Source organism: Ptychadena robeensis (assembly GCA_036250615.1). Taxonomy (NCBI): domain Eukaryota; kingdom Metazoa; phylum Chordata; class Amphibia; order Anura; family Ptychadenidae; genus Ptychadena; species Ptychadena robeensis. Next base: position 26,139,761 of record CM070034.1, on the reverse strand, counting down.
GATTTCGAAGGTAATATGCAGATATACGCACACGTCTAACATATTTCATAACAGGGTTATTTTCCCAGTCTTATAAATGCATTTTTCTGAATCTGTAAAGCAAATGTATCTGAATGTGTCATATCCATCTCCTTTAGTCTTCACACTTTTACCTCCCACACCGACTCCTTCCAGCAGAGAGGTGGAAGCATAGCTCATTACTGTGGTTACAAAACACTTTGGGAGCTATTTAGATAAAATGAGCCATAAGTGCGAATCTCTTTTCTTTATGCAGATAACGTATAGTGATCTGTAAAGGTAGCTCCAGACCTCGTCACAAAGATTAGCTTTATTTACGGTTCAAAATCAGTCTTTCGGGTTGCGTGGTGAGAGATGGTCGGTCTTTTGACAATTTGTCTTGTGGTTAATTAGGCAGGGAAATGGTATCTTGCCTCATGGAAATGTCATGTCATCTGCATGACATCTCTTGTAAATCTGGGATGTGTCATGCAACATTTCCCATCGGAGCTACTGACCTGTTTTTAAAAGCACCTTCTCTGTGGAGAGACTTTTCCAGATTTCTCACACTGGGCGTTAGAAAGAGACAGAAGAACAATGCCTTCAAATCAGTCATGATTTTTTTTCTGTTCTATGAAAAAGAACACAAAAAAGAAAAGAAAATTTAAAAAAACTTGCTGTATTTTTCTGACCATAAGACAAACTTTTTCACCCCCAAAATCGGGGGGTAAATACTGCCTGTGTCTTATGGTGTGAATGCGAGACCTCAGCAGCCACTCGGCCATTGGTGGTCACACCTTGGCTTCCCGCCAGCTTTTCCAAGCTGTCAGATGTGAAGCGGCCACAGTCACATCCACAGAGCCCTGCTGATCGAAGCAATACAGCAGAGAGACATACATGGAAGCTTCCATTCGTGTCCGCCTGTCAGCTAAGATCACCATGCAGCTCACAAGAAGGGAGAGAAGAGTGCAGAATCCCCCGCTCCCCCTCCCCTTCTACCTGAAGTGTGCTCTCTAGTGACACCATTGTTGTGGCTGAAATCGCGTACTGCAGGGGATTTTTTTCCCAACTGAGAACATTTTCACATTGTGCTCGTTTGAAGGCAAAAGGTAGCTACACCAAACATTGATTTGATTTCTTTTGTTCGCTCACTTTGCATTTTGTAAATTAATAACAATAAACAATTATTATTTATAATGCAATGAAAGCACTCTTTGTTTACAGCATTTTTACACCTGCCTAAAGCTTTTGCACAGTACTGCATATTTATTATTATTCTTCTATCTGGCTCTCCATTAGACAGATTTTCTGCCACTTGCTGTCTAAACTGACCATGTTTCCTACAGTAAGGAAATAACCAGAGGTGGCACAGAAATATAAATCTGACAAATGTACTAGCTTTCCCCATCTCTATTAATTAACAGTATTTTTATTTTTGTTTGTACTGCTGTTACCTCTACTTCCTGTTTTGTTAAACATAGTCAGTTTTAACAGGAAGGGAGGGGAAGTAATTAACTGTACACTTGAGGCAAATTAAAACATTTTGTTTTAATTTTTTAAGAAAGCCTGTACTTCTCCTGAATCATGTAATAATTAATTTAGTCCCAAACCATAAAGCAACACCACTCCAGCCTATAAAACTGCCATCAAAGCTGCAGGTTTAGATCTCACCACCCAGCTCCCAATTTGAATGCATTCATTTAGCACCATGGCAGATAAACCGTCCTTTTGGGGAAAAGCTTGTCAGTAGTCTCCAATATCATGATTTCTGTAAAGGTGACAACACACGCACAGATGGGCGCACGGTCAATGATGAACCATTTGATTGCTGCGTGCTGATGCCACGCTGACGGCACCACACTGTGATCGAGCGCCCGTCGGTTGAACAGCAATAAAGTACCACTTTAGGTGCTTGATTCCCATCCAAAGCAGGATGGAGATGCAGATCGAGCAGGGTTTATGTGTCCGATACTTGCTTGACGACTAGTGATGGCCGAACTGTCCGGCACTACTGGTGTTCGACCTGCCCTGTTCACTGGCAAGAAGGAGCTTACTATTCTTCCACTGGCAGGAGCAGCAAGATCCCGCCGGAGGAAGAATCTTTTCACTAGAAGACCGGGTAGAGAACCCGGTCTTCTAGTGAAAAACCGGCTCCGAAAACCAGAAGTGACGTCACATACGACAATCAGAACCAGGAATTTAGCATTCCAGGTACTGGAAGTTACGTCACTGATATCACTTCCGGTTTCTCCCTGTAGATGTCGAGCTTTTTTAAAAGTCCGATCTGCCTGTTCACAAACGGACCTGGCCAAAGTTCAGCCATCACTATTGACCACCTGCCTTTGAGCAGGATTGGTTGATCTCACTCGAAGACATGGTGGGCCCATTAGATGGCCGCAAGATCGATGGCTGAGATTGCCCATCTGTACGTGTATGGGCACCTTGAGTGTGGATGTTGAAGATTTGACAATTAAGAAAGAATTTTATTTGCCCTCATTGGCCTAATTGATAACATCACAGTGTGTTGATTAATTGTTTTGATAATGACAGAGTCACATTAAATCCAATAGATGCCTATTAAAGCATTTTTTTGAATCTTCATTTCTAGTATTAGTAAAAACCAAGAGCACAACTATCAAATCCCTCTGTATATAAGCTTGGAATACATCAAAGAGGACAAGAATCCTTGTGGGAATCAGTTCAAAGGCAAAGAAGAAAGGCCATAGAGCCGCAATAGTAGGATAAGATCTACTGAGTGATGCAGAACTCCTCGTAGAACAATACATAAGTTATAACCCAGGTCCCTGGATTTCCTGTGTGGAACATCTGATGTTTTTTCTTGGTTAAAGAAGAACACGTAAAAATGATAAATATGAATATTATGTAGGAGTCTGAACAATAGTTACCGGTGTTTTTAATTCATTTTATTGACAAACGTTATATTTTAGGTTCGCAACACAATTGTATCCAATAACAGTTGTTGTAGGCTTTCTATGTTCTGCTGCATGTGTCAGTCTAGTAACTAAATCTAGCACTGGACATAGACATCTTTTTTGTCGATCATGCACGGCCGGTCGAGCCGAGAATTGGCCGCCCACCCTTTTTGTGCCACCATTTACTTTGGATGAGGACGAATAAGGTGAGAACGGTTTTTGTCGTTCTTTCAATATATCTAACATATACAAATTGCTAAATCAAATGAAGATATATTTTAGAGATACATATAGGTGGTTTTATATCTTTTAATAAAGTTATGTGAGTGTGTTATTCAGGTAAAAGTGCCATGTCAGCACTTTGAGATAAATAATTGGGTTTTGGGTTTCAGTTTGGGGACTCAGTGTCTGAAAGGTTCACCATTACTGATCTATACTGTTGGGCTAAAAAATACTTACCTGAGTAAACGTCTGGCAACACTCTGTCCCTCCAGTAATGTCACAGTGGGCTCTTGGTACAAGGGAACTTGGGAAGGTAGATGTCTACCTTCCCAAGTCTCCTTACACCTGGCAGCTTGCTGTGCTGCCACTGGAGGGATGGAGCATCACCAGCTGTAAATCCCAATAGGGGGAGCAAGATCTTCTTATAGAAGGGAGGCCTGAACCCTGAAAGTATGATGGCAAGAGGAAGAGGGGAAGGTAAGTATATGTATTTTATGCTTATAGTTCATATTGCCCTCATGAAGACTACATAAAGGTAAATAATGTGTATATGGGTGTGTTTTAATTTTTTTTTTTTTTTACAGTTTAAAACTGAAAGTGTCTCCAGGGTCGCCTACAATTGTGGTTGCCAATTTTGAGTGGAGAGTCAATGTGTGGTCCTCAACCCTTCTAGCCATCCCTATTCATTAGCTGTGAGCATATGCAGGATGGTTTTAGTTACCAAGGAGTTGGAAGCAATGACCCAACTACCACAAGAACTAAGCTATGAACAAAACATTCATGAAATGGCCTGGATATACTATGGTGTATGGTTAGGTGAAGCAGATCAGATAGAAATAATTCTTCATGCATTTCTTTAGTGCCATCATATGCTGCAAAAAGAACATATAGAACTGCCAGGGGGTCCTCCATATGCAAGCCTAGTGGGAAGCAAACTTATTTGTTATGCAAAGGAACCTATGACTTTTCTTTTAAAAGGTGGTCATTATAATGTGCTGCGTTCCAATCCAGCGGGTGGTGGGATTGCAACTGAACTATCAAATGATACACATTGTTTGATTATTTATTCTGGATTGTTCTGATATATACAGACTATTGTTTCAGGGCTCATTTTGCTTGATTTATACAATTTTAGTTTCTATACTAGGTTATTATGTGTGCTGCCTGTTATGAGTTGTGTGTTGTTTTTTTGGAACGAAGCAATTTACCACCCACGTCTCATCAACCCCCAGAATTAGAGTGACGGAGAAGCTGAAACTGGACAATAAATTGACAGCGTCAATACAATTTGATGCTTTGTGATTTCAACAAAAACATAAAACTGATAGTTTGATTATTCCACAAAATATCCACATACATTGGCAGTGTATGTGTTTTACATCAACCCTCAGTACAAGGTCTATGAAATATAAGCTTACATTTGCATGTGAATTAGTGCTTCATTCTTTTCAAATCTTCAAATGGGAATATAAAGCTAAGAGGCCTTTACTGATGGCCTAAAATAGGGTTGGGGTTTATGCCTATTTAGTTTTTATATTTGTTCCCCAATTGAGAGGATTTCTGCTGAACTCAATGGAAAGAAGAAAGAAGATTCTGAATGCAAATAGCACAAAAACAAGTGGGAAGCATCCAAACCCACCCAAGAAATTTAGCAGCATTGGCATTGGATTTGAGAACTTAAAATACCAACATCCTATCCTCTCCTCATACTTACCTAACCAGTATGGAAATCTGTCTGACTCACCAAATGCTTCAGTCGCTGCCTATTTGGAGTCAACTGTGACTTCAAAGAGGCGTAGGTGCTCCATGTTAAGTCAGTTTCCCACCCCACATTGTCGATGATAATGACGGTGATGTGTAGAGTGGAGGAGGGAGGGCAGAGAAAATCAGAGTACAATGTTTTCAGTGATGTGATATGGGCAAACAGCCAAGGAGGTTAAGTTCCCTCTAGGCATACTTTGTTTAAAAAACCCTTTAGCTAAAGTGTTTTTCCAGCAAACCTATGTGGTAAGGAGGTCTGGTCACTGTATACAGTATTACCATGGTAATAAAGGGGTTAACAGTAAGAGAATGTTATATGATCTGTTGAGTAGGGCTGGTGCAGGATAACTTATTGTTATTTGTTTCTAAAGGTCACAGAACATTCTGGAGCCTGTATGTGATGTATCCATGGTGAGCCACTTGGGAGGGGTCAGCCAGGGCACAGAGATTATTTAATGCAGTGGGAGGAGCTGAGGGCTTCAGCAGCAGGAGAGATCAGTGAGAGAGCTTTGATGGATCTTATGGGAAGTAGGCCACACTGGCCACACTGGCCTGCAAATCCAGAGACCTGGAGTGTGCTGAACTTTAACTAAACACTTGCTGGAGGCAAGGGCATCCCTAGCCAGAAGTGTCACCTGGGGAGAGAAGGCTAGGGCAGAGATTGGTACTGCAGCGGCTGTTCCCATGTGGCTTCCATGGAGTGATATGGACTGTAATCAGCACTGTGACTGGATGTACAAAAAAGGGCAGGGTATTTATACCAAGCCAACGAGTTTGGTCCTTTACTGTGGGATGTGTACTAGGACCTGCTAAAGAAAGCCCACCGCTCACCGCAGGTAAGAGACTGCTTGGCCTGGCTGCTCCTTGGATGGAAGGGAAGTGTATACCCGGAGAGGCCTAATGGAATATTCTGAGAAAATAGATGAGATTACAGTTGTCCCCTGCTCTAGATGGGTGGTCCACTTTGTTACACCTATCCCAACTTTACCCCCATATACCATATTTTTTGTAAAAATTTAAGTAATCAAAAAGAAGTCAATCATTTAGTAATCCGTAATCTCTAATGGGCTAGTCTTGTTTGTTATCCAATCATGTAATATAGCAATGACCAAAAAACATTAAAGAGCTCCAGGTAACAATATATTATGACATCATCTAAGCCTATCCATTGTCAATTGATGGGGGTTTTCCTCTTTTCACACTACCGTCATTTACTATGAAAAGCTTCTTAATAGTGGTTGTAACATTCCCTAAAATATATATAATAAAATATGTTACAGACTCTTTTGTTTTTCTTTAGAAAACAATTAGTATCATGCTTAATCAACACTCTTGTTGTAAAAGAGCAACCTAACTTGTCAAAGACTACTCATTAAAGTTTGTGACTTTTTTCCACTGGTAGAACATCAGTGTCAGTGAGCTCTCTACTGTCAGCTTAAATTGCATAGTATATAACAAAAAGCTTGAAAACATTTTACCTGGGATAGTGGAAACTCGGTGGTTGAGCTATCTGTACTTGGGAATAACATTCACTTGGGAAAAGGCAGCTTTTAGTCCTGTCTTAAGGTTTTGCAGGAACACTTGATGGTTATTGTACAGGAAATATAGAAATTAGAAGCATTATTCAACAGAGATTATAGAGTCCAGTCCAATGTTTTATATATGAGTAAATACAATGAAGAAATATTCAACACGTTTCAGTTTCCCTTCCTCAGGGCCTTGTACATCAGTAATGCCTCACAGATAACAATATGTCTGGACAGTTGTATGTTCCCATTACCAATATAAGGAACTCAAAGCCACACTCAGGATTGCTTACTTTCTCCAGCTGAGCCTACGCCATCCTGTAGTGTTGGCATCTTCTGTGTTTGTTACTGGCCCCACCACTTTCCTGACATCAGTGATGACGCCAGGGAGGTGGGGGCTGCCCTTGCCGTATGCCTGTATTATATTACAGGCATAGGTGTCCTGGGTCAGTCATTATGCCGGGAGTATGAAGAGGGGGGGGGGGGGATTGGGGGCGTCAAGAAATACAAACTGATTATATGACAATTTTATTTTTCATAATTCTTTAGGAAATGGTTTCATGAAGTAATGGGACCACCATGGGTGCTAAGTTGCATCTTAGGTTTCTGATTTTTGTGTAGAAATCTGAGGTTTCCTGGATGATATTAGACTTTCATACTGAATAAAAAGTTACCTGATTGAAACCTCATTTCAGCAATGTAAAAATTTTTTAATTTTTATAATACTAGGCCTCAGCCTGGCCGGTCTCTGCTGGGAATTTAGGAGCCAAAAATTGCTAAAAAGAATACAAAGGAAAAACAGCATGCAAATCTATCTATCTCTATATAATATATATGGGGAATTTGCATGCTACTACAGAGGAAACGGGGAAGATGTGTCTGACACAAGCATCTGTCTAACTTAACCACAAGGGACCTTTAAAATTAGCTTTCAACATTTACATTAGAAAATTATTTCTCCATTTGCGAAAAAGAAAAAGATATAAACCCAATTCACTAATAGCATCTCTTCACTGGTTTCCAAATTACGATTCTTCCTTTCTCTCAACAAGCCACATGGTAGAAGAAAAGTTGACAGGCTCTTGTCGTCTTGCTGTTAGTCTTTTTTTTTTACCTCCCAGAAGGCCTTGGGACTGTTTTGCGATGTCTGATTATACCGCTTACACCATGTTTCATTTTAAAGTTGAGTCGCCTCTCCTTAAGAGCGGACAAGCATCTGTGGGCTGGAGAGATGATTCATGAGGAGTGAACAGATGGCTCAGTCAAAGACACCAAGCTTCATTACAGACCAATATGGAACTTGTCATTTATTTTTTTTTTTTAAAGATAACATGTGTTAGCTTTGGTTTCGAGCACAACATGGTGTAAACGACCCTACTTAGTGTTAATGAGAACTGTGGACGGTGATGCTGTACAAGGCTGTTGTTTACAGCTGTGGGTCAAGAATTCCAGAGTGATCTGGCACAACAGGGGTTAAATTGTGGCCAGAAGAAAACATATTTGGCATGTGGTGAATAGTCACAGGGTTTTAGCGCCATATGTCCTTGTCGTCTGTACCATTTCATTTTATTATACCAGATTTATAAGGATCTCATAAATGTGATTTATGGATGGCACTTTTCTTTTCTTGACCAACTTCCTATCTATTGTACTAAATGTATTCAGTCTGGAACCACAGGTAGCCTTTGAAATCTAGTATTGGTTGGCTGCAATTTATTAGGATTTCTTTAACACGAGTAACACTCTCTCCTTCCTAAATCAACAACTAAATCCGATACTGGAAGTGACATCAATAACATCACTTCCTGCATTTTGAACAAAGAAGAACCACATTCTGTATGCATTGGGGACGTGACTTCCTGTTTTTTCCCTTATAAGTGCACAATAAAATATGGGTCATTTGAGTACCTATGTATTCTGAGTCCTCAGTCACTCCTACAGCTCAACCATACTGCATACTTGAAGGCTTTAAATTTATACCAAGGTTAGAAAAGTTGTTGAGTTTAACCACAAAAATATTGAAGAAGTAATGGAGGAAAAAGGCAATAAAATGTTCCAAAGCCTGCACCAATCTACTCCAACAGTAGAACAAAAATCAGATATTCTCTGGGTCAATGGTTGTTATAACTAAAACGTATCAGTCAGGTATTTTCTGTTCATTATGATTTTTTTCTTTTAAATAACTGTTGTCACACCTCTTACTATAAAGAAACTTTTGGGTATGCAATGATTAAACCTAATTTTCATGAAAAACATGGAGCAGCGCCTTGTCATTCGCAACGATCATCTGATTGTCAATACAAACAGATATACAAATGAACATTCAGTACATAGCAAAGTACTCCACTGTAAAAACTTGTGTCAACAAACAGCACATGAAGCTTACTTTGCAGCTCTCTTTTTCTAATAACATCTCCTACTAAGCCATGTGATTGAATGGCCTATAGCTGGATAATTACCATAATGTGAAGACAAAAAAATTATTTGGGTGTGGGAAAAGCAGCACAAGGAGCCAGTGAACTGTAAAGTTGGGAACAGACGGTTCAATATTGGAGCTGTTCGAGGTTCCCTACAGCTGCAGATTACATCATCACGCTGCTGCCCGATATTGGAGGAGCTGGAGACACCGCGGTCTCCATGCAAAGCAATGGACATCGACCGTAGTTTATGGTCATGTCCAGGATCACTGTTTTAGAGCGGGATTGATTGGTCCCACTCAAAAACAGAGATGGCATATGATATGGGCCAGATAGATGGCCGTGAGCGTGCACGACGCTCGAGGCAGCCATCGATCTGGCCCATTTGTTATATGGTGTTCCCAGCTTTATACTGTTGTCGAAGGATCCAATCGACTGTTCTGCAGTACTACAGGCTATGTTAACACTACAGGCTATGTTGACAGAAATGCTAGCCATACACATCCTGATAAGCGGCCGATTTTTCACCTGACCGACGGGCGTGCATGCTCGCGCCGTCAGTCAGCGGAAGAATCAACCGCAAATCGGCATGTGCCCACATGGGGCGACAGATGCCTGTCGCCCCACTGCTCGGCCGGCCAGAGAACAGACATGTCCGATAATCTCTGGCCGATGGGAGCCGAGGGCATTAGCTCGGGTGCCGGCCGACTGAAGGGGCCCCATAATGCACCAGGGTGCAAACGTGATGACGTCATCACGTTTGCATCCCGGTGCATATCGGGACTGGTCTGCCTGCACCCATCGGGGTGTGTATGGCAGCCTCAAACCTTTGAGAGAGATAAGAGAGAGATAACTGGTGTGCTGCTTTTCATTTCCAAGCTCTATGTATTCAGTTGCAGTTTTAAAGTAAATAGGAAATAATTTCTGCAATATCAAGCAAAGTAACATCTGAAATCATATTGCTTATGAAAAATTGTCTGCAACACAAATTCTTGACTTATATCCTATGTGGGGATCAGGTAGATCCCTTTCCTATCCCAAAATGCTGGAATTTGCAATATAGTGCATTCAGCTATTTCTGTAGTAACATATAAAAATTCCAAGCGTGGCTACACTTTCTCCATAGATACAGTGGAGTAAGCATAGCCACCCTAGGGGTGGGCACGTTTTACTGGCTGCATCACCAATAGTGATGGCTAGTGATGGCCGAACTGCCCGCAAGGCGGACAGTTCGGCCGCGAACAAGCATGTTCGCCCTCCTTCTAGCCGGCGGACAGTACGGGTGTTCGACCCGCCGTGTCCGCCGACGAGAAGGAGCCCTCTATTCTTCCTGCGGTGGGATCATTAGCAGCGAGATCCCGCCGCAGGAAGAATCTTTCACTGAAGACCGGGTAGAGAACCCGGTCTATCAGTGAAAATCCGGCTCGTAAACCAGCACAACCAGGAACTATGCGTTCCAGGTGCCGGATGTGACGTCACTGACGTCACATCCGGGTGTACGAGCCGGATTTTCACTGATAGAACGGGTTCTCTACCCGGTCTTCAGTGAAAGATTTGGGGAATTTGAATATGTCTGCGAACGGGCGGACGGCGGACTTTTTTAAAAGTCCACTCCGCCCGTTCGCGGACGGACACGGCACTTGTTCGGCCATGTCCATCTGCGAATGGGAGGATCGGACTTTAAAATCACCAGGTGAAAGTCTCAATATCTAAGGACCGATAAACTACATCATATGAAATGTTTATATTTTGGGTTTAGATAACCTTTTATGTAAAAAAAATCTAAAAGTAATATAACGAATTTAGTGCAAAATATATAATGAACTGACTTTTAGATTTCCATTATTTCTATATTTAAGTATTCAATATGAAATCTAAAAGCTTTTTTTTTCTTTGAGCACGTGCTAAAAGATGTCAAATGAAGACATTATCTCCTCTATAATATATTCATTCCATCTATACAGACAAAGATATGATAATGTGATCAGTTCTGATACATCAAGGGAATTGATCATAAGTATATTGCATCCATTTCTGGTGCAAATTAACAGCTAAAATACCCGAAATGACACAAATGAGACACATTAGCACTCACCTAAAATACAAACACTTTTAAAAGACAAATGTTCCCAATAATGAATTACAGGCAAGTCTGTCAGAGAACTGTATTGTTCTATAGAACTCCGTACTGTACAGCTCTGCATACTTAATCTTTTTTTCTCTTTTTAAACAAAGGAGTGTGCAAATGCATTTTGAAATTTGCTTCTAAGTCACCTAATACTCTAAACTTGTGTTTAACAATTTTTTATTCATATCTAGCTTCTCCTTTCCTATTGTATATAAGTTGTGTCCCATATAACAATGACTTTCCTATTGTATATAAGTCACATCCCCCAGCGGAGAGCTAGTGGCTGATGCAAGGAGCACTGGCCCTTACTGGCCCTTACTCATATATGACAAAAGAGTCAACAAAAGAGGGAGTTGAGGAGTAAGGGCCAGTAAGGGCCAGTGCTCCTTGCATCAGCCACTAGCTCTCCGCTGGGGGAGGTACCTACCTTATGCAATATACCATCTTCATCTGCAGACGGCCGGTGCTCAGCGGCATGTGCCCACCAGATTCCCCCATTATTTTGTGACCCATGTCCCCTTGGGCGGTACATGGGGCAGGTGGCTGACCTGTCTGACCTTCGGAACCTCGCACCGCTATGGGGGGGCGCTCGGTCCGATGTAATCGATCCATATCATATCTATAGACTGTGAGTACAACCATGTATATACTTTGATTTTAACTATATTCTTGAGGATTCAAAAGTGACTAAAGATAACTTTTTTCATACTGTTAGCAATAAGAAACACTGAACATCTCCTGAAGAAGGCGAAACGCGTCGAGATAATGCCGTTTCAAAATCTGCACCATCTGTTATGTACAAAGAGAAATTTAGTGTACGATATATACATTGACATTGTTTTTACCTTGTTTAATGTCTTCGAAATGTAATAATGAAATTGATAACATTGCAAAAATCATGATGTATATGTTGGTCTTGAGTTGTCGAACTATTCAACACTGTTTAATAAACACTTTATATTCCATGAATGAACAATATTACACAACTTGTGCCTTTAATGTCCCCCCAAAAGTCCCTAGATTTTTGTTGAGGTAGCTAGGGGCTGATGCAAGGAGAACTGGCCCTTACTCCTCAACTCCCTCTTTTGTTTTAAAATTGTGTTTAACTATTATGGACACATCCGTAATGTAATAGATTGATTGGTAGGCCGATTTAGGGGGAAATTGAAAGTTTAAGCATTCAATTTGCGTCCGATTTCGCATGTATGGGGCGCTTTAGAAAGAGTTACAATGGAAAAAACACACAAGATCCAAATTTGCTTTAATATGTTAAGTAGAGATGGTCGAATTATTTTTAAAAACATTCAAACCATTTCAACGATTTCGAGTTAATTGCAAAGCCCCTGAGCATGGTAGCATCACCAAACATGCTGGAGATGTAGAGTAGGGATGGGGGTATACTACAAAAAAGTATGCTTTCAACACAAATAGTTTTGCATAAATTAACATTTTCATTTCAACGTTGACTTTGAACTTAATTTATGCAAAAACTACATGTGCTAGAGCCAATATTCCTACAACCTTTTTAATATCTCCAGCAATTTTGGTGTTGATACCCTTTTTCAGAGGCTTTGCAATCAGCTCACAATGTCAGCTATCCAATTCAACCATCTCTAATATTAACATGTAAACTTTCAACAGATATTGAGCAATCTGGACTTCAGTGTATCCTGAGACACCTGACACTTAACCCCTTTAGTGGTATTCCAGAGTTTGGCTTGGTTTAGATTTTAACTACCAATATCGGTAAGCTCAAACCCCACTCAGGAATGCTGACCTTCTCCAGGGAAGGGGGCCTGGCTCAAGAAAAATAAAAAAATATACCTACCTGCTCTACTCTTATCTGTGGCAGCTGCTAAGCTTAATATTCTATCATTGCCAGTCTTCTGGGGGGGGGGGGGGGGGGGGGGGGGGGGTTAATGAACTGCAGTAAGGCATAAAAGCCACTGAAAATTGTTTTGAATGGAGAATAATAGATGCATGGGCTTACAAGGGAGACACCGCTCTCTGGGTCTGTCCCGATGACAATATATAAGACCTCCCTCTAATGTAGCATCAAGGTGACACCAATGATGTTTTCAGGGACCATAGGAAAGCAAAGAAAATTTTGTATGAAAAAAGCACACCATGGGTGAACCACCCAGGAGGTTAAGGATCTTTCAATACAGATCATCCCAATTATCTGGTGTTTTCCAGTGAGGTTCATAAAGTAATTTAGATGAGTTTAGGTGGGTGTTAACCCTGTTCTGTAGAAGCAATAAGTGGAGTAGAGCATTGCTATATAAAATCTTAGAAAGATAATAAATAGTTGCGCACAACCATCAGCAGCGATTACACAGTGACAGTGGTATCATTGACAAGAAGGACCCTCAGTGGTTTTATGGGGTCTGGTCAAAGGAGGTCACAGAGTGAAATTGGGTCAGTATGAGGGGGGTTAAGTTACATGTAAGTGTGCATCTCTCGAAATATAGGAGGAGTGTGGCCCCCTATAACAGACAAACAAGAACAAGGACACAAGGCACAATACCTAGTGCACCAAAGAAAAATAAAGTAAATGGTAAAATAAAATATAACAAAGTTTGCAAGGATTGATCTCTCAGGGCCGTATGCTTACCAGGATGGCATCACTTCCTGGTTAAAGATGAGATCACATTAATCCTGTTGAGTCCTCCACCAGGAAGTAACCAGGAAGTGATGCCATCCTGGTAAGCACAAGGCCCCAAGAAATCAATCCTTGCAAACCTCCTTTAATGTGTTTTGACTTTTTGTCTTTTACCATTTACAGTACTTTGTTGCACTAGGTTGTGTGCCTCATATTTTGTTCTTATTTATATAAAATCTTTTCTGTAGCTGCTGACTGTAGTAGTCTTGGGTTATTTGGATATGTACATAAGGTGGCCTTTTTTCAGGTAAATTATGTACACGGGATATATAAAGTTCTTATGTGACAGTTTGCATTTAAATGCCTGGCAACAGGGTCTCTTTAAATTTGTAAATAACTTAGTCACATCTGTATAAAGCCGTTTCATATAAGTCATACAAATGATAAGAACCAAAGCGAGCATCCATACATATCATTCTCTGCTGACCTTTTCTAGGTAATCACTAACATTTCGCTATATAAAAGGACAAGCTTAAAAGATATTGCTAGATCAAACAGCACATAGATATGAAATACAAGCGCATTATAAGGCTGACATGGGTATAATGTAACAGGCAGCCAACAGCGCCGAAAAATATATCTCATAATGATGATGTATTTGAATAATAAACAATCATTAATAACATTTGTCCAACCTTTTGAAATCCTAACATGCATTTTGATAGGAAAGGTGTTAAATCTTACTCTACCCGAGATCTCTAGGTGTCCTGGGCTTTAATTAAAAAATATGAATACATTTTTCTTCCAAAAGGTGATTTAGCCTATGAAAACCTCAGAATGATAAAGTGATATGTTCTGTCTTGTAGATCATCAAATCTGAAATATATAACAAAATAGAATTCATCAGAGCAGGAAGTTATTATTTTTTTGTCTCTCTTTTTATCTCTTCTGATTTGAGCCAACATCTTTTTTGTTTAAGTTTCTTAGGCTTATGGAATTTCAACCAAAACTTTTTTCTGTTCTGGAATTTTCAGCATAGAATGATTAGACAATGTGTTCTTCTTTAAGATATGATACAGGCCCATGAAGATCTTACAGCCACCTTGGTATACCACTTATACCACTTATACCACAGGTTTTAAGTGCTGCAAAAATATATACTGTAAGCTGATCCACTAGTCACTCACAGTGACTGCTGAATTCAGGATGTGCACTGCTTCCATTCTTTATCACATTGGGTTCTCCGTTGGGTTCCTGTGGACTGACGGATCAGGAGCTCGGACGGGCTGTGTCCTGACTAGAGATGGTTGAATATTTCAACTTGCTAAATTTGTGAACTGATTGCAAAGCCCCTCAACATGATATCATCACCAAAATTGCTGAAGATGTAGAGAAGGGTTGTGGAAACATTTGAAAAAAAAATATTTTTGCTCCAGCACATGTAGTTTTTGCATAAATTAAGTTCAAAATCTAAGTCGAAATTCTGATTTTCGAAATTTTGACTTGACTTTGAACTTGATTTGTGCAAAAACTGTTTGTGGTAGAGACATACTTTTTTTCTGTAGTATACCCCCAACCCTTCTCTACATCTCCAGCAAGTTTGGTGATGATACCATGTTCAGGGGCTTTGCAATTCACTCGAAATTTACGAAATGGTATCTCTTGTCCTGACAGAGCCCCATTGCTGTTAATGGCTTTGCGGTAAAATCCCTGTGTTCAAAGCAGGGATTTTAGCACATATGGAGCCCTAGCCTTAATCTTCTTCACAATGTTATTAATTGGTAAAGTGGTTAAGCTAGATGGATAAAAAAAGATAGAAGTTATATTATAATGCAATTTGAAGTTAGTTGACAACATAAATAGACTATATATAGGACTCCTCTGACAAATCTCCTTAATTATGCATTTGGGGTGATGAGTACAACAAAGAAAATGGGTCTTAACTGGATGTTCCTTCCCTCCTTGTTGGAGATGGCACAATGGACCTCCAAAAGATAATAAAATACATCAGAAACAAAAAAGTCAAACCATGCAGGAGGCTGATGCAGTGACAGTGAGGGAGACAGTGAGGAAGACCATGCTGCATATGGGGTGAGTACCAAACACAACTCCTGGTACTCATCTGAGGAGCTCACTAAAAAAGTTATGTGCACCCCTGCATATACATATATATAAATGTCAAACAACAATATGATATCACATAAATTTAAAGGACTATTTTTGGAAATACAATTTGTGTGATTCTGGATACAGTTAAAAAGTTTGACCAGGCCAAGGAAAATATATAATTTATATTATAGCAGTAATGCTTGGGCAGGGTTGCAGACTATAGCCCAGCTACGGTCGTGTGCAATGACATTAAACATCCTATTCAAGACAAAGACACCAACATGGCAACATGTTGGTGGTGGCCGGAGAACAAATCCATCCTTCATAACAACTCTTTGGTTTACAGTTTAAGCAGTTTGCCTTCCTTAAGTCCCAGAGGCTTGGATTTGTATCTCTATTATGACAGGAGGTCAAGTGTGAGTAAATTGACACAATTATGTGCTTATCACATCTAGTGCCCAAAGAGGCTTTGCAACGGTTAGCTCTCCGCTTCCTTATTTTATAATCTCCGTTATTTACTTCTAGAATCTGCGACTGCTGTCCTTGAACAAAGAAACGCGCTGATCTTCCTATTTAAATATGTGCTGCTCATGGGCTATAGTATAAATGTTTAATAAGTTTATTTTTTTAATGAAAATAAAGAGAACGGTAACAGGTAGCGCCATTGTTGATATAGTTAATTATTTACCACTTCACACTAATAAGCTGTGCGTTGGAGATAACAAGTCTATCAAGAATAATTTATTAATAATTTAGGTGATTTGGGCACCATAGACTAGGAAATGGTACAACACAGAGATTAGTGTTGAAAGAACTTTGTGCAGAAAATGAATAAAAGGCATATTTTTTCTTTCTGCCTATTCGTGACTAATGATTGTGGATACAAAGCTTTACAGATGACAACATTTATTGAAGGGCCTCCCTGTTGTACAGAACATTTGAAAATGCAAAAAGCAACAATATACAATGAATAAACCATTAAAATAGAACAACAAGAATGCTATTGCTATTTGCAATTATTAATCCAGAACTGTCCCTTGCAGTATTTCTATGCCAACACTAGGTGTCCTCAGCCTGATGCTAAGCATTATTCTTCCTATGTCATGTGCTCAGCATGTAATTGGACAGAGAAAAGAGAAGCAGAATACTGGTAAGCTTATCTGTTTGTCATACTGCTTTCTTACATCTGAGAAGCATTCTTAAATGCAACAGAGAAAGTTACCATGTCCCTTTCAATCTGTACAATTTTAGTACAGGAGCCTACTTTTAATATGCATAGATTGTAAAATGTAACCCTCTGAGTGTTATGCCAGTGGTGTACTTTTTTAAAAAGATCACAGAATGAAGAAGAAAAGCTGTAAAGCTGGGTTTTGAACCTTTGCGAATAATTGCGAACAGCCACGTGTGATGTAAGGCAATAGAATGCAGTCGAATAAATTTTTTTTATGTTTCTTAACCGCCCTAGTGGTAGGGACGGCACCATCTTGTCCAGCGCTGCTACTCCTACTATAGCACTGGACGAATTGGTGCCATCCAGTACAAATCGGGGCTCCGGCAGCGCATACTTACAGTTTTGGAAATTTAAAAAGTCATTGGCATGAAATCAGTTTTCTTTGTAGAAAACTGATTTCAATATGCTCCAATGTACAAAATATCGCCAGAATAAAAAGGTCTCTGGTGCCCCAGATGTGCCCATTTGCAGTAACCCTCTCTTCCCTGGTGTGATTTTACCACATCCATCACACCAGGTTAGAGCGGGTTAACTGCAAATGGGCACATCTGGGGCACCAGAGACTCAATTTGGGAGAGATTTAGTACATAACAGCATAGCTCTGTGCCCTGATTTTTGTGTTTTCTCATTAATTTTATTTAAAAAAAAATATATATATATTTTACATAATTGTTTGTTTCAAACATTATTATATTCAGAATGTCTATTAGGTCCTTGTACTGACATATTTTGGGAAGTTACAGGCCTACAACATAAAGAAAAATTTACCATTGAAGTCTTTAGTGCACTTTTGGTACAGAAATCTGGACCTCAGCAGTGCGCTGGGGAGGTTAATATATTGCCAAAAATTACCTGAATTTAAATATACCATATGCCGCTCAACACTAGTGCTGTGCTTGCATCTTCCATACGTGTGTGTATGGAAGAAAAAATACATGCTGTTGGGCATTTGCTGTAATGTTAAAGTTACTGCAAAATGCAAAAACAGGGCCAGTGTAAAGGTACAACAGTTTTCCTATAGAAACCTGTGTACTTTGCATTGTGTACTTTGCTTTACTGTGTAATTTGCAACCCTGCTGTGTTGCGATACTGGAGCGCCTGGAGCAGGGACACCAGGCTAGGAGGAGGGCGCCTTGACCCAGGAGG
>CM070034.1:26070897-26110619 GCA_036250615.1 Ptychadena robeensis | reverse complement strand
GGCCGGAAGCCGGATTGGAGGGGGTCAAGGAGGGAATTTACAGTCAGGTAGTCAGTGAGCTATAGCTATAGCAATCAAACGGGTATAGCAAATCATTAGCACCACTTTCAAGTACAGTGAAGCTCCACTGCCTATTGGACTTAAAAATAAATCTTTGTTTATTAATATTAAAGCTTTAAATTAATGTTTCTTTCTCACCTTTTGAAACTCACAGTCAACCCCCACATTATAGGGTTGATCTGTAAAAAAAAAAAGTCTTATATCACGAGTAAGGGCTTATTTACATGGATGGTTCTTAACTGCCCAACAATAATGCATTATGAAACGTTCGCCGGGTGGACTTCGGGCTTCTGCTCGATAGACCTGTCATGGAGCCACTATCTAGATCTAATCGCCCAATCAAGAAGTGCCCGTGTGAACGTAGCCTCAATTCTTATTGTCCCCAATCTTGATGACAAGGAAAAAAATCCGATAGCTGAAGCTCAGTGACAGTCGGGAATTACACATTCTGTATCCAAAACTACAGAGATACGTTTTACCCATTGAAAAACTATTATCTGGTGCTCACCAGTGGCCACTCCCGATACTGCAGTTTAGTTCCCTCTGGAAGACTGGCAGCTTAATATGGAATCTCTCATATAGTTCCAGGGAACTGCAGATAAGATTGTGGAAAGCTTCTCCACCACCATGCACGCTCAAAGGTAACTAAAGGTTTAATTTTATATACATATACCTTTTATTTTCAGTATACATCCACTTTATGGTAGATTTAGTATTAATTAGTATTAAGGTTGAGTAAGTGTTAGATTTAAGGTTGTTTGGCACTGATCACCCACTGGGGAGGTTCTGTAGAGTTGCCCAGGGTAACACACTGGGGCAACCAGGTTATATTTGGATGCCTTTGTTTAGATGACACATGTCCAAACAGCTGGTTAGGGTGATAGCTTTTACTTGGGGACTAGTATTTACAAGTTCTTCACCATCACCCAAGGCTGCCGAAATCCTTTTGACCTGTCAACGCAATACCTCTAAAAATGGGGTTAAGGGCATAGGGACTAAGTTACAAACAAAACCTAACTAGATGCACAGGGGGCTGGTGGCTCTCTAACCCAGAATTAGGAGGAAAGTTCAGGAGTATTAGACAGCATAAGCGGCAGTTCAGTGGAGGTGGAGAGTGGAGGAATCCTGCGTCTAACCCTTACTCTGCAGACATCTCTTAAAGCTGCATTCATCCACTTGGTCGAGATGAGGGAGAGACTAACCCTGGTCCAAAGGATGTCCCTGTCATTCGCCATGGATGGGAATCCAGCTCGGGCACTGCAATGTGGACGGCTAGCGGGGGGGCCCAGAAGAGGATGGGAGCGCCTTGATCCAAGGTAAGCTGCTGGCACCCAGAATGATACATTCTTAAAGGTATCTACACCAATTTTTACACCATGTCATGGCCAGCTATGTACAAAATACAAACATACAACATTGAGGGTATACCACTACACTACAGTTCTATATTCCAGCTTATTGTGTATGAGGCTTTAAAACTGCAGAGTGTTTAATGCTTATTGTTTCCCACCACAAAAACCACCTACAAATTGCCATGAAAGCATTAGAACTATTAGAACTAGACTATGAAGCAGTAGAAAAAAGTGGTCTGATATGATAATTCACGTTTTCTTTTACAGGGTTGTTACATGCACTTAATTTCCTTAGCTGATCTTTGGATAGGGTAGAAAGAAAATCCACTCCAAGGAGGCCCAAACTCACTGGTCTTAAAGTATCTCCTGTAATGTCTTGGTGTCGGATAACATTTTTAGAGGTATTGCGTTGACAGGTCAGAAGGATTGCGGCAGCACAGGGGGAGGCTACACAATATTAGGCAGACGGATTAATAATGTCCAAAATCATTGGAAAAGATTAGAGTGAATAGGAAAAGGGGTAGAAGATCAGTTTACAGTGTCATGTGCCACGTCCCCAGAAGAAACAATGGAAAAAAAAGCAGGAGTTAACCTATAGAGGTCTAAGCCCTAAATATGTTTGAGGTGCTGACCCACATTGGCTATTGATATGTATTTTTATGCTTTTTTTCGCATATATATTTAATAAATTGAATTGTTTTTAGACATTGGTATATCTTCAGTGCCCTAAAAGTCCCAATGGGGATAGAAGTGCGATCTTCTACTCCAACTCCTGCTTTTTTTCCAATGTCCAAAATCAGATCATGTCAGTAGCCAGAACGAGAGGTTACACATATAGATTGCATATCAGTCAGTGGTGTTAAGTGCCGTTGGGTTGCACATTTTGGCATAGAAAAGGGTAACTTGAAACTAATGTAGTAGACCGTGGGGGATATCATTATACTTAAATTATTGGACAGTGGAAAGGTTAACTATAAACCTCTTCAAAATATTGTGTTTTAGCGATGTCCTACTGCTTATCACATGTGACATGTATGCAGGTCTGGGCATATTTCCTTGACATCGGTGACTAATGGATGTTGTCCGACAGGACTGACATTTATTGGATGTTTATGTGCACTTGTGCACCATTCCCTGTACATAATAAAGACTGATGTGTGTAAAAATCCTAAGAGGTCAGCAGTTTCTAGGATGCTGCAACCACTTTTGGTACTAATAGTCATTTCGCTGGCAAAGTATAATAGATCACACGTGTTTTTTGAAATGCGAACCATTTGCTGGTGACTACATAATAAATATCCAGTGTTTTCAGGCTTCTGATTGCTTTAAATTGAGTTTTCTTTCTCATACAGTTCTATAGGAATGCAAAACACCTAAATAAAGGTGGGATCAGGGTGTCAAACTCTGGCCCTCAGTGTTAATGTGGCCTGTGAGATTTTTAAAAATATTTTCATTAATGTCCCTAGCGGTACCCCCAGTTCAGTTGAGGGTTACTTAAGCTATCCTTTGAGAGCCTGCGCCGATTTTTCATCACTTCCGATGCCACCTCTTTAGCGTCATTGAGGAGCGGTTGGTGCCATTGACTTCCATGTTGAAAGAGGTATCACTAGTTTCCCACCCCACATCCCCAGCATCATCATTGACGCTAGTGATGAGTAGAGGGAAGAAGGGAGGGCAGGCAAACACGGCAGAATACTATGTACTCTGCTTTGATTGCTCGTTCTGTGTAGATGAAAACAGCGCAGTATGGGCATACTGCCAGGGAGGTTATGAAATTAATGGTGCATATATGTCTTTTATTTGACATTAGAGGCTGCAAGCAAAGATGTTATCCTTCACAATTCAGAGCCAATAGTCCTGCATTGTACGGGATGATGCAAAGAATTTGCTCACAGTCCAAAATGTTTGATCAAAGAGGAAAGTTTTAAATACTAGATGAGCAAGCAACAAGATGTGTAAAAGCATTGTTTAAATTGTCTTAAGTGAAACATTTGCAAATAACCATTGTAACAAATAATCCTAGTGCATGGCTACCCTTGCCTTAAAGAGGATGTATAATATATGTATACATAATGAATTAATGACTTATTTACATCTCAGTTGGCACAATGTATTTACATTCCTAAGAGAATATACCTATTTGCCGTTCCCTCGAACCACATTAGAGATTCCTTATTTAGCTGTCAGTGTTTCAGGAGTTAATTAATTGCAATATCACAAGTGGCCAGTAGAGGGCAAATAATGGTTTCCAATGGGGGGAAAAACGTATCTGTAGTTTTGTAAACATATCATGATTACATCTTTCCCATGTGTTGGCCAATGGGGTTTCTCCTTTGCAACAGTGCTACATCTTGCTACAGTCACAGGTAAGGTTCTTTATTTCTTTCCATAGCAATGGGGGGTTTGGCTGTGAGGGACAGTGAGTACAAGTCTGCTTTAAGGTGTCCATACACGGACAGATTCTCCCTCAAAAGATGTCATCACGCTGAAGCTGGCCCCTCAGAGGATCGTTAGACACCCTTTGTGTGCCGGACATTATTTTGGATGGAGACTGCCAGCCCCATGCAATGTAATGGGATCAGCCAGGAATTTACCAACTTGTCGGGCCACTTATGGTTACCATAACAGGGAGTAACAGGTGTTCTGTAGTTCAACTAAATAAACAGGGTGGGGATGAGAATGCTGCTTGCAATAACACTGTTGTCTGCAAGAGACACAGGACACCAGGACAGGACACAAAATATATGACAAATGAAGTGTAAAGGTTTAAGCCGGACATAGTTGCGGGTGATCGACCATCATGCGTGCTTCCACCGAACGCATAATGATCGGTCGCCTGCAACTACAGGGGTGCCCACCTTGAGGTTTCAACCCAAAAAGTCGCCAGGTCGGATTGCTGGTTCTTTTTGTGGCCGATCCTGTTCTAGTCAGTTACTGTGGATGGGGGGTCTCCTTCCCCTCCAAGTTGATTGGCTGCAATCTGCTGAAAATCCCCTCTGTTAGTGGAGAACACAGCAATCCCATCTGTTCTGTAGCCGGCTCCTCACAGCGGGGTGACGTCGTCACGATGTAATGAGTCTGCTACAAGCCGGCCATGGCTCGAGGTGTCTATGGCCGGCTTCGCCTACCCTTCAGCTACAGTGCCACAACTACAGGGGTTCCTATTTGGCTGCTTGAGCTAAAGAAATAGATATACAAAAAAATAATAAACAAAGAAGCCATTGAGTGTATGTCACAGCATATTTCTAAAAGTTTGTCTTTTCTTATCTTACACCGACCATACTCACACAAAGCACTTATCAGCTGAAGAACATGCATGAAAAAAACAAGTTACCGGTTTTTATTTTGGTTTAATCCAAATATCTACAACATATTGACTAGCTTGAAAGAGAATAATCAACTTAATTTTCTATAGTCGAGTCACTGATACTCCGAAACAGAAAGAGACGCTATCTTTATTGTAAGAAGACGAGCGTTTCCCGGCCTATAGGCACAACATGCTTGCTTTGCACAACATAAAGGATACGCTACACAAAGAAGCGGGAGACAATACACACTGCCGGCTGGCTGATTTGCGGTCAGATCTGGGGGCATTTTATAGCGTATTTTAATTAAAAGCTCATTTATAAGAATAGTCTATTGCTACGGTTTCCATGCTCCTCTGTTCTGCAAGAGCAAAGACATTAGAAACGGTATCTGCTCTCGGAAAAACACTACAACATCGCCTGTGCTGTGCGCCTATTGTTCCATGTACATCTTTATTCTTTTATCTGCTGCCTATTTTTTATTTTTTTTGATACATTGGGCCAAATGTAAACCTCCTGTGACTCCTAGCCTTCTGCTTGTTTCATCCAGAGCTGGACCGACTCCCAGATCTTCGACGTCGCACTTAAAAATGCTTCGTTTTCCTAAAGCCTTTATGTTTTTTTGCCTGAATTCCACAACTCTTGATTTTTTTTTTCTTGGCTCGCCGTCCTCGGCACATCAATATTCAACTGCGCGATTCTCTGTCTAAAGAGGTGAGATGAGAGCCGTAGTGAATAGGGAATTCTCTGTCAACAAGGGCTCGGTGCCGCGAGGTCATTTCCCGCCCGTCCATAGTTTTCAATGAACGTGGAAAGGGAGGGAAGGGGAGAGCAGATGGATATTGTAAGCACGATCTCTCTTTGTATTTTGTGGCGCTGGTCAGTTCGAAATGAACTGTCAAATATCATCCCTGCTAGAAATAAAGACTAAACCGATGTGACACGTCAACTTTACTGTCCTTGTGTATTTGGAAGTAGAACAAAAATGTTAGCCTGGCTTGTGTAAGCTGAGGAAACCCTTGGGAAGCATGATTACACTAAGCTGCCACTGGATGTCCCCCACGCCAAGGAAGCTAAAGAAGCTTACGGAGAAAAGAAAACGATTGCCGTTTAAAAAAATAAAATAAAAGTGCTTTTGTTTGCTGCTAAACAGCGTCTGTTTTTATATTTATGTAAAAGGAAGATAGTTTAAAGCTAAAGGGTGACATATAACCTAAAGCAGGCAATTACACTGAATATGAATATGTTGTATAAAATGTAGCGTGTGAGAGTATAGGGGTTTATTGTAGGCCACCTGTAATCTATGGCAGGATGTAGATTGATGGAGGGGCAGTGGACATCATGGGGAGCCAATCAGGTTCTTCTGCATGCCCATGGGCTGTGTCAATATCAAGTGTTTTGGCGATTGGGCTTGTCTAAGCTTTGGTACTTTTGTTGTGAAGGTTAAAGTTTGGTTTGAGTGTCTGCACCACAAGGCTTACTGAACAGAATGATATATAATTTGTGAAACTTCCTTAGCTGGTGTCTTATGGATGTGGGGATTCAGCTCAAAAGGGTGCTCTCAGTCCATTAGGCCACACAATTGCTATATTTTTTTAGGGCTCCTGACATGTTTATTTGTTCAAAACAAAACTCACCCTTGCAGGGGTTAATATTTGACAAAAAGTCAATTGAAAAATGCCAATCCTCCTGGCTTGGCAAACATCCAGCTTTCCAGCAGGAACAGGTCTGGGTCTCACATGCTCTGTGAGCCCCTTGTTTCCCTGGCGCTAGTAGCCACAGGTCTAGGCCCCACACTCCTTGTGTGCCCCCCTGTCTACCCTCAGAAGCCCACAGTCTCTTACTTGGTCTGAAGCTGTGTCTCCACCTTCTCTCAGGTACCCCTGACACATTGGTCTCTGCTCCTTTTGTGAAGACACACCTGGATCCAATCACCTACAAACAGGTGTGAACCCTTGGAGTGTTGCTGGGGGAATAGGAAGGCCCACCCAGTTCCATCCTTCCAATCCCAGAGCTCGGCAACCCATAACCAAAATTAAATAAAAAGCTGTTCAGCAACCAACTGTTGCTGAGTAATACTAACCTGAACTCCTTCAAAGATGGGATCACAGCCTAAATATAGGAAAAAAATATGCTTCTCTGCCAGGACCCATCCCAGCGGTAATGTACATGGTGTGCTGAAATGGATTGGCACTGAATGTGTTATTAAGATTTCTTGCTTAACCCATCCAAGTACAGAGATAGTGCTGAACTCAAAAGGGTATAAATAATTTTCATAGGAAAGGCAAAAGCCTTGCTGCTTCATCATCATCTTCTTCTTCTGAGAGCTTATTATCAATAGGTCCCTGTGGGAGGCAGGCCCTGTCAGAGGCCAGGGGGACAACAAGGACCAAGAAAGGCATGTAAGTGTTTAAACCTACCCTCCAGGATCCAGGTAGAGTGTGAGGAACTCCCCCTGATAGTTAGCCCTGGGGTTGAGCCACTTTATCTCTGAGTAGCCAGCACCACTTCTCTGGGATAGCAACCCTTGTTTGCTACTGTTCTTAAGCTGCTGGGCATTCTGTCTGAGTTTATTCGGAGTGAGCTTCTCAGCTAATAAAACTCACCCCGAGTTAACTACAGGGAAACTCATCTGTCCGCCGAAATCCCCTGGCTATTCTGCATATTGGCGTACTCACCGATGCTTCTGCCCCCATGATGCCGGAGGGGCCATTGACCTCCATGTAATATGGGGGGCGTCGGAGGGCAGGAAAGTGCGCCATGTGTGTTACTTGGTGCTTCTTCCTTGTATTGCACTTTT
The DNA here is from genome assembly GCA_036250615.1 of Ptychadena robeensis. Classification (NCBI taxonomy): domain Eukaryota; kingdom Metazoa; phylum Chordata; class Amphibia; order Anura; family Ptychadenidae; genus Ptychadena; species Ptychadena robeensis. Next base: position 26,103,102 of record CM070034.1, on the reverse strand, counting down.
GTCATGTGAACCACTGCTGTGGTTCAGTGCCAGTGTGCCCCTGCTGTGATGAGCTGCATAGTGACAGAAAGACCCCCAATTCAGAAGTTCTTGACTCATAGTTTGTGTTTATTTGAGTTCAACCTGTAATATAGTTGCACTCCCTGTTAATCATGGCAGCAAGTCTTCTTTCAGCAAGAACAAGCAAAATATATGTCCTACAAAATATATTGACCAATGCAGACCACCCCTATGGTAGAATGAATGGCAAAGGGGGGAGTACTACTAATGTGTAGTGTTGGCCGAACAGTTTGCTGTGCACGAACATTGAATGTTTGCTCTTATTCTCACCAGCAAACAGTACGGTTGTTCGACCCCCTCCTTCACCAGCAAGTAGAATTCTATAATTCTTCCTATGGCCAGACCTTTCCGTGTTTGGTCCGGCCGGAGGAAGAATTCTTTTCACGAAAGACCGGGTAGAGATACCCGATCTCTAGTACTTTTCCAGGCACGGTCAACGTGGGTCCGACCAACGTCACTTCTGGTTTAGGAACTGAGAAACTGCATTCCATATACCGGGAGTGGCGTCGCTGCATCATTTCCAGTATAGTTTTGATTTAAATTCCCTGCCAACAGTGCAATTTGCCTGTTCGCGGATGGACATGGCCGTTGTTCGGCCATCACTACCATATATATATATAAAAGGAGTTGCGGCCATGTTTCCCAACATTGCCATGTTAACACTTCTGCTGGTGAAGGAGCAGAGGGGAGAGCAAGTGACCCCTGTCAGGAACAACTTCTCAGTTCCGCACCATATAGAAAGCCCCAGCCGTCGCTATGGTAACACTGCTGCTGGCCAAGGACTGGATGGGTCTCTTGCTCTCCCCTCTGCTCCTTCACCAGCAGAAGTGTTACCATATCGACATCCGGAGACATGCCGGCAGAGCTGAAAGGTTGTTCCTTAGAGGGGTCTCTTACTCTCCCCTCCACTCTTTCGGCTCCCGAGGGCCGTTGTTTGCCCATGGCTGGTCTACAATGATGGCTACATGTTGGCTCCATATATACAGTGTACAGAGTGTAGCCACACTAAATAAGGCTGGAGAATAATATGCATAGGCTAAATATTTGCATGCTGGTATGCCATCAACCGCACCCTTATTGCAACCAAAACAAAGAAGCAAAGTGCACAGCCACACAGATAATGTTGTACAGTGTTCTGCTATGTGTTTTGCTTTTATTATCAACTTGCTGAATGCTGTAGTTGTTTTAAACTAATATCATTTATATGGGATAAAAGTGTGAGCCAATACTCACACTACAGGGAGAATTTTGCCAGAACTGTAGCGACCTACCATCCCCCCCCCCCCCCCCCCCCCCCCCCATCCCCCGATGTGCATTTTTCTCTTATTTTAGTGTCCTTTTAAATAAGAAAAAAAGCAGTCACCACCTCTAAGGATTGATAAACTGCAATATAAAAATAACTGCACCAAGCACAGTATGTGAAAAATTTGAAAATACAATACTAGTTAACGCTAGTATGAAGTTATTACATTCCGTAGATGTTACATTACTGTGTACCAGTATACTTGGTCTGTCTGCCTACATCAAATTTATTTAGTAAAACTCAGCTCTGCTTTGTGAAGCCTATTGAACTGTATCTAAACTCTAAGTGCACCTAAATTAATTCCCCCCGCGAGAGATAGTCACCAAAATTGACATGGAATTGTAACCACTAGGACACTGCTTTATCAGCTGAGACAGCAGCTATGATCCTCTGTCAATCACAGGATCACAGGGAACTCATGGCTCTAAAACTAAATATTGTGGCTATAGATATATATGAAAACAGTACTGGAGGAGAACTTCATAAAGCAGGGTGAAAATGTATTAGTCTAACACCCCACAGAAGGGAGCAAATGCTCTGTTATGTTATGGACAGGTTTGAACGGGCTTTCAGTTTTCTTTTCTTTATGTACATTGTAATCTGTTTGAATTAGCTACCATTTCCCCCCCTCTCCCCTTCATATGCGAGGATGTGAGGACCCAGAGCGCCAATGTCTACATTTATATAACAGTTATCCATGCGAGCTTCACGGATGATGCCTTGGAGGTGAAAGAATCCGCAAGGACTCTAACACAGAGGGATGTGGCAGACTCCCCTCAGACAGGTAAGGTAATCTTGGGGTAACTGTCTCAGGTAAATGCCCACAAGGTAAAGTACAGAAGGAAACATTTCTTGGAGAGTTGGTCTCCTGCGGCTTGGTTCTTTATATAAACCTTCACTTATTAAAATGAGGCCATGGCCCTATGCTAATGCAGCCCAAGTGTCATATTCCCCCACCTAACTCTTCATCTATAGTCAAGGCCCCACTTAGCTTCAGGAGTCAGGACTAGAGATGGGCGAACATCGCCATTTACTGTCCGCGAACGGGCGGGTCGGACTTTTAAATAAGTCCACCGTCCGTCCTGTTCGCGGATACATTCAAATTCCCCGCCTCTAGGCGGGGAATTTGAATCGGAAAAACCGGATGTGACGTCAGTGGAACCTGGAACGCATACTTCCTGGTTACGGGCGCAGGATGTGACGTCACTGACGTCACTTCCTGCTCCAAGACGGATTTTTCACTACAAGACCGGCTGCATGCCCGGTCTTGTAGTGAAAAGATTCTTCCTCCGGCACGATCTCGCAGGTTCTGATCCTGCCGGAGGAAGAATTTAGATCTTCTTCTCGTCGGCGAACGGGGCGGGTCGAACACCCGTACTGTCCGCCGGCGAGAGGATGGGCGAACATGCTCGTTCGCCGCCGAACTCTTCTCCGGCGAACAGTTTGGTCCATCCCTAGTCAGGACAAGGTCAGTTGTCATACACAAACGATAGTCCAAACAAGGTATCCAGAAGGGTCAGCTCTAGTGATGAGCAACGCAGGCAATATTTGTATTCCCAAAATATCGCAAATTCATAAATTTGAGAATTCGTGATCGCCAGTCATAATTACCTTCATTGCACAAATCGGCACTTGTACATGCAGAAATTGTGAACGCAATGCACCGTAGTTCCAGATACTGATGAAATCATGAATATTCAGGATTACAAAAACTATAGCATTATATTTGAGGGCTCCGTGAATTCTCAAAGTGCAATACTTGCAAAAATTAATTGTGATTAGAATGTTCAGCTCCAAGCAGGGTTAGGGCAGGCAGCAGACAGAGAATGGTCAGGTACAAAGCAGAGGTTAGATTTCAAACAAGGTATCTTAATGGGTCATGCAGAAGTGTAGTCAGGTCTAGTGATGAGCGACTAGGCAATATTTGAATTTGCGTAATTTCGCGAATACCCACCATGATATTCGATTCCATATTCGTAATCTTGTGGGCATGGATTGCGATCTAAAAAATATGTGCAATACATGCAAGTCAATGGAGCTCGGATATTAGACTGGGAGAATATTCGTCATTTCCCTTAATCTATAAATTTATATAATTGCAATCCATTGCGACCAGGACATAGACTTTTTGTGTGGATTTTGGAAGAGCACTTCTACAAGGTTCTGGTGGGAAAGGAATTGTGAAAGGTAAGTATTCTCTCTAATTTGACAGTTTTGAAAAGTAATATGTTATGGTAGGCAGGGTTGTTTCTCCCTCTATGCCAAAAAATGCATGTGCATAGGGCCCTTAGAGACCCCTGGCACCCACCCTCTCATGTATATCTGGTGCCCTCCCTCCCTGACATGGACACCTTCCCTCCCCATGCAATATAAACAGCGTGACCTGCTGATAGGGGGGGCAGATTGTGCTAGAGGGGGAAGGAGAGGACAGAGGAGAGGAGTGTACTGGCATGCTTCTCTTCTTCTTCTCCCTCCCTCCCTCCCTCCACCTGCCCAGCCCCCACCCTCCCCCGTCAACAACTTTACCAATAGAACTCTCCCTCTCAGTCGACATGGGGCCTTAAGCAAGAACTAGCATAAAGCCCCTGAAACGTCCCTGCCCTGGTGCAGATATTATTCTGTTCCCACAATAGGTTGACTTCATAGCATCTTCTCAATAACTTCTTACTGCCACTCGGACTTGTCTATTAGTCCGTCTGTCCAAGTATTCATATTTGGAAATAAAAATAACAAGAGCTCATGCTTTTTGATTGGACCACAGTTCTCCTTTAATGTGCTTGTACTTTGAAATAGATTAGACAGATAAATGGTCCTAATGTAAACATTGGACTGCGCGTCCTCACATAACCTTGTTTGTTTTCTATTTTCCATTTGAAATTAAGTACACTGGGTAAAAATATCTAAAGATAAGAAGTTTCAGTTGTAAAACACTTTGGTATGTAACACATTTCTTGCAAATTATTTCTGCGCAAGTAATTATACCTGGCTGTTGAGAGAATTACGCTTAAGGTAGTTTACCACAAGATTTTATACATATATATTGCAGTCTCTGGTTACTTCTTTTTACACCTTATCAACATGCTAATGCAATTTTAAAGTAAAATCGTTTTTTTCTCTACACTCAGTGAGATCATTGATTTTGTTTCTCTGTGTAATGTAGGCCAACCAAAGCTAGCAGGAGGGGCCCATACATATCTTACCCCAAAATACACGCTACCCTGCCACCGTATGCCTCTCAAGAACCCTCAGTCCTCATCCATCCGTGATATGGTATAGTTATATTAAAATATAATGATATTAGTATGGAGGGAGGGATGTCCTAGGCCAGTGGTTCTCAAAGCAGGGGGTGGGCCCCCCTGGGGAGTGTAGGAAGGTGGACTAAAGGTGTCTACCATGGTCATTGAATTAAGTTAACTAGGATTCTATGAAAATGTCAGTAAATATGTTTGTGCTGTTGCTGGGCAAAACATAGGTGGGAGGTGACAAGGTGAATGTTCTGGAACATGTGATGTTGTGACCTCGTGAGCCATCTGGGAGGAGAATAGGAGGTTATATAAGTTTAGTATTTTATGCAAATAGGGTCTTCTTAGCAGCAGGACAGAGCAGAGGTGTAATGGATCCAGTGGGGAGCGAATCCGAAAACCAGGCCTGAGATTTAGCTAAGGCCTCACCCTTGTCCCTTGCTAGGTCACTTGGGTGAAGAAGGCTAGGGTAAAGACTGTTACCGGCAGATACTGCTCCCAGATGGCTCCAAGGAAGAACATGGAGTGTAACTCCCCAACCTATTAGATTGTAAGCCTGTCCGGGCAGGGTCCTCTACTCCTCCTATGTCATACCTGTACCTGTGTGTTTTTGTGTGTTTGTATCTCTAATGTATTGTACAGCGCTGCGTAATATGTTGGCGCTATATAAATAAATGATTATAATAATAATAACTGGCACTGTGATGTTATTGCAATAAGGGGCACCGTATTAACACTAATCTGATTATTGTGGGATGTGCGCTAGGACCTGCTAAACGGAAGAAAGCCAGCTCAGCCGCTGTTGCAGGTGAGGACCGTAAGCATGGCTGCCCCTTGGATGGAAGGTAGGTGTATGCCGGTGGAGGCCTGGAGGGGTGAGATTGTTATTGTCCTGATTCATCCCGGTACGTGCGGTGCAAAACATGGGTGGTGCCTTTTCTTTCAGGGGCGCAAAGGTATTCCGGGGGGGGGGGGGGGTTGGCCCTCATTCTTAACTTCTGTTTGAATAGGGAAGGGGGGCTCGATAATGTTTCTAAATAGAAAAGGGGGGCCCTGCAATGAAAGTTTGGGAACCAAATATGTTATTATAGGCAGGGTCGGTTTCCCCACCATGCCAAATATGCATGCATTGGCAGTCCCCAACCAAAGCAGAGGTTCTGCGGCTGGGTTCTCCCTGCACAGCAGCCGCTCTGTGTGCTGTTGGGAGGGGGGGGACTTTGTGTCTGCCCTCACTGGCTCTGAGCTGTAGACAACTAGGAGAGCAGACACTGTGCTGTGAGAGCTGTGATTGATTGCGGATCAATTGCACCACAATCTACCCATGTATGCCCAGTTTTACTGCATTTGACTTGTTTATAATGTAATGTGCACCAAGAACTTCCTGTGTTGTGGTAATTACCTAAGTTATTGGGACTCTATGGACCCCGATATGTAGCCACCGCTATGTTGGAATCCCCTAATCGTTGTCTTGCAGGTGACGCTCACCTTTGGACATGTATGGCAGGGAGCAATCTCTTGTGTAGACAGGAGGTTGTGCTTTCCATACAGGAAGTTTGGGGCAGCACTGACCTAGGAAGACAGAAGGGGGAACATATAATATAAGAAATAAAAGTGAAAAGCTGTTTTACTGTAAAACAAAATGACCTTTATCTAGTATAAGTATTGCTTGTATGTTGTAATAATAACCCTTTATTATTGCCCTGTGGTCACATGACTTGTGACTTAAACAGGGTACTGACGCTAAGATATGGGCCAAATCGATGGCCATTTTGAGCGCCGTGCACAGCCATCTATCTGGCCTATATAATATGCCCCCATCGCTGTTTGGATTGATTTCTCCCGCTCGAAAAACAGCCATATTGGACATGACCATAAATACAGCCGATGTCCGATGCTTTGCATAGAGACCGCTGGTGTCCAGGCAAAGTTTCAGCTGAGTCGGGTAGAGAGCAGTGCCCTCTGATGATCTCTCACAGCAGCGTGATGACGTCATCATGCTGCTGCAGGGTACATCGGACAGTTTGAATATCGAGCCGTCTGTACCCTGCTTAATGCCTCTTAAACATCACATGGTTACCTTCCCAATTTAGCACACTTCAGTTAAATAACCTTAATGAGCACGTCAGAAGTGAAGTGGGGGTGCTCTAAGAAGACTGGTGGAGGACAAATTAGTTGGCCGTACCTAAAGGTGTTAACACCTGGAGCAACTAAATCTGTGGAATCACTTTTCTTTAGCTATTGGAAGGGTAACAGGTCACCATGGTAGGTAAGTACATCAAAAAGATTAGGATAATTATGAGCATTGGTTTGCTTTGATACAACATTATCATCAGGATGGTTGACTTGACCCAAGGAAAGACAATATCTTGCAAACAAGAGATCCATGTCTTTGTGAGAGGTACCCAGTAGTGATGGCCGATCTTTGGCCAGGTCCGTCCTTAAAAAAGTCTGACATCCGCCTGTTCGCAGGAAGATTCATATTCCCGGCCTGAATCAAAGTGATGCCACTTCCGGTACCTGTAACCCACAGTTCCCGGTTTCGATATCCAGATATCACTGACGTCACTTCCGGTTTAAGCCGGTTTTCTTTCACCAGAGACCAGGTTCTCTCCCCGGTCTCTGGTGAAAGAATTCTTCCACTGGCAGGGACTTTCTGCTCCTGATTCGGCCAGCCATAGAATAGTAACCTTCTTCGTCAAACACCAGTACTGTTCGCTGGGGGAAGAAAAGAGAACATGTAATGCTATAGCAGGTTAGCTTTTATTTTGCCATGAGCTACTGTAGAACACATTAGACACCCCTACAGCCTTTGTCCCTACATCTCTGAATTTCAAATAGGTTTCACTGCAGATTAGAGATTTACATTTTTTTTTAAAATTACAATTTAAAATTAATTGCAAAGCCCCTGCGCATGGTATCATCAAAAACTCGCTGGAGATGTAGAGAAGGGTTGGGGGTATACCACAAAAAAAGTATTGCTCTAACACAAATAGTTTTTGCATAAATTACGTTCCAAGTCTATAGTTTTTGCATAAATTAAGGTCAAGTCAAAATTCGACTTTGACCTTAATTTATGCAAAAACTACATGTGCTAGAGCAAAACTTTTTCTATAAGGTTCTCACAACCATTCTCTACATCTCCAGCAATTGTGGAGATGATGCCATTTTCAGAGGCTTTGCAAATAGCTCACAAATTTGAAGAAATTCAACCATCTCTACTGCAGATGTTATTTCATACAATTTGCTGTGTTCCAGTACCAAGTCAATTTCCCGCATGCTGTATATTGTATCTTCTACCTTTATCTTGTATGAATGAGCCCTGACACAGTCCTATGCATTTTATCTGAGAGCCGTATTTTATAAAGAGAAAAATGACTTACATTTAATGTGTTTACAGCCGTGTTTGTTTGTATGATGTTTGGACATTGATCCTGCAAGTATTATGTAATAGATATATCCAGCCATTTGGAGAGCTATTATTCTGCTTCAACATTGCTAATAAAAGGCATTGAGAGGAACAGATTATCCATTCGCTTATCTCCCACTCTTCACCGGGAGCTTCTTGGCATGAAGAATTTGAGAGAAGGTCACATTATAGTCACTGCACATATGTACAAGAAAATCTGCCGCTTGTCCAACTGACAATGAAATATAATTAATAACAACTACCAGTTAGTTTATTTCAAGTAGGATTTGTAAACCTTTACTTTGAAATTTGTTCCCATTGTAGGGCAAATGGTACCAAACATCTTCCCTCTATGGTGGATCTTCAACCTTGTCTCCAGTCTTGCCCAGATTAAAAATCTGATTCAAAAGCTTGACAGACTTTATGTTACTGAATTTAGGCTAAAACTATATAGTGGGTTACCACAGCTGCTATGGGCAGCTGTGTGGGTCTTCGATGGGTGGCTGTCAATCAATCACTGTCAAATTGTTTGGACTAGCTGACTTTTTGAGTTTATTGCAAAGCCCCTGAACATGCTATCATCACAAAAATTGCTGTTGCTAGTTGTGGAAATAGTTATTTTTTTGTATTTCACGAATAATTCTACTAACATACAAATTGATATTCGTGAATATTTGCAATTCGGGTGTATGGCCATGAATTGCAAAAATATATTCACAATTATAATCGCATTGCAATTACCTTCACAATGTGGTATTTATTTTCCCTATTCGCAAAATTTGTGAATTCTCGAATACCCGATATTCGCAATTCAAACATTCAAGCTCAACACTATTGCATAAGTTTACACAGTTGTTTGCAAGGTGGTTGTCTTAATGCCTTGGTTTTTTAATGCCTTCTGTTACGTTCAGAGGATCGTTCGGTTGTTGACTTCAATGGTGAAACTCTGAAAGTGACTGCAGCACTTTGCAGAGGTTCTTTTATTTATTTTTCAGTCTTTAAAAAAAGAGCCGGGAATGGCTATCCCACTTGTCCAAAGGCACCCTGCAGGGTAAGGTGACCTTTCTAGCCCCCCCCCCCCCCTTCGTTTTCCAGACTTTAAAACAATAATACATTTTATAGAACTCTTTATAAGGAAGTGACAGGCTACAGGAAGTTGCCTGAACTTTTGGTCTTCCAGGTGTTTGCTACAAGCCATACTGGGGATTGTCTGCAGCAAAGGCAATCACTCCTTGTGGGGTGCTCTGGTGAACACCAGGCGGTACCTTAGACTCTGCGCCCCGGATTGCACCACAGCCAACTGTGCAAGTTGACAAGTTGATCCAGTGGGTCCACACCCATGAATCACTGGTATTACCTATGCTCTGGTGTCACCTGCCGGGACATATTTCAATTTGAAGGTTTATCTGCCTGTATTTTACCTTTTCTGTTTCCTTATTTCATGCCTCATCAACATTATAATAAAAGTTTTCAAGAAACAGACATTTCTGTTTTAATGACATACCTTATTTTTGAGTCTGTAATATTATCTGTACCTTTCTATGGAAAATATGATCGATAGGAGGGGCTGTACATTCCCCAAAACAGCAGAACTATATAACAAGGTAACACCTACATACAATGCTGAGCCACAATGACTACACTGAGTTGCATTGGGCCAAGGACTGTTTGGGTCAATTCACAATGACATTGGCAGTTGTCCATCGTGACATGGGGGAGGTTGGTAGGTGATTGACAGCCATTCACCCAAAGAAGTTTGCAACCTTTGTGGTTGCTTTTACAAGGTGATGCTGAGCTTAATCTGACATTCTGAATCGTCTTATATACTCAGAGAAACGCACAGTATGCAATGGAATCAGAATAAGCAATTTAATAAAGAAGAGGACCTTGTACAATGTTGTTGAAGGTAAGGCTGGAATTGAGCTTTAAATAAAAATTCCTTGCAGATAACACAACATCTATACAATGTATAAGACAACCCATTAAATGGATGTGATATTGAACTAGCAGAACCATGTAGATCCACTCTGATTGAGGCTCTGAGGAGCCTTGCATTATCCCCCACACACACAATCTTACAGGGAGGACAACATTGTGAGCCAATTAAGGCTCCATTGCTTTGAGCAGAGCTGTCAGTTAACGGCACGAACATGTCTATATAGGGGACAATGTTAATAAATGCATAAGTATGCTGATTCTTCGTCAGTGTTCAATCAGTAGGGGAGGGCTTGTGACCACATTTTACAGCTTAACTGCAGAAGAGTGAGATGGGGTCACTGACAATGTTAATTGCAGTTTTATATAAAGCTCTCATAAATGGCTGAATCTGTTCTAATAGCTCCATGTAGTCACCTACACAACAGCGACATTGGCAGATGGGTCTGGATCATAAAAGTAGCTAAATGCTTACAAATCTTTTTATAAAGTTATAATTTAAATTTGTATTGTCTTTGCCTTGAATCCATCTTTAAATACAGAGTTCTTACAGATACTCCTTTAATGATGTGAAAATGTAGGCGCCATATATGATGGAAGTGACTTTGTTGCCATGCATAATAAACTGTCTGTTGTTCTATTTATTAAATTAGATTGGTCACCAGAGTGAGTATAAAGACTCGGTGCGCAAACATTGATTTATTTAGTGACTGACAGCGCAGAGGTCACAGCCTCAGTACAAAGGTGTTGGAAAGTGTTCCCGGAATATAGATTAATGCCCAACTATTCTTATCCCAATATATTCCATTTACATCATCGATTCGCAGGACATATGTCAGGAAACATAATAACTTGTGTCTCACAGGAGTTATTTAAAGTGTACTCATGTCACATATTCACTATGGAGACAGCCATTTCCAGGAAGTACTAATGATAGGTAATACATGATCGGGATATGAAGGGAAGGATCTCCTAGTGTCACCCATGAAGACAAGATTCTGTAATGATGGGAAATACATGAGAGAGGAACACGGGAGGCCACTATTATACAATGCAATGATTAGCATAGAACTGCAATTTATTTTGTATGTAACTACACAGAGTATATACAGTATATAGAAAAATAAATACATAGCCCCTAAAAAGCTGGGCACATTCGGCACGACTTTCCTCCAGATCTAGGAAGAATGACTGCGGCGTGATAATGGACGAGCTGGCCCGATATCGAACCCCAGCACTTCTGCAGTAGTGATGGCCAAACCTCAAAAGCTTGTGTCCGTCTGTTCGCGGAGAACTTCGAATTCTCCGCCCGTTGGCAGGGAATTTGAATGGAAAATATACTGGAAATGACGCCGCAACGTCACTTCCGGTATATTGAACGAACAGTGTCTGGTTCCAAAACTGGAAGTGACGTCGGTTAGACGCCACGTGTGGCCCGTGTCCGGTACAACACAAGAGATTGGGTGCCTCTACCCAATCTCTAGTGAAAATAATTCTTCCTCCGGCCAGACCAGTAATGGAAAGGTCTAGCCCGAGGAAGAACTATAGACTTCTTCTCGCTGGCGAAGCGGGCAGGGCAAACACCCGTACGGAAGAAAAGAAAACATTCAATGTTCGTGCCGAACTGTATGTCAAACAGACAGTTCGGCCATCACTATTCTGCAGCTGTCAGCCGATACCCGCGGTCCACATCCAAAGTAATGGAACACGAACAACACGTTGGAACCCTGTTATACCCAGCTCCTTCGAACAGGATTGATTGATCCCCCTGAAAGAAGGCTAGATGGCTCAAATATTTTATAGATTCAAGCACAATTGAGCTCCGTGAACGTGCAGAAATCGAGCCGTGTATGCCTAGCTTAAATCTGTTAAAAAAAAAAGTACAACTTTGTAATAAAGGTAAAGTATAAATTAAATTGCACTCAGAACACCTGTCACCTTTTCTCTACAATTCCCTCCAACAGGCGGTTTGCCTCAATCCTCACAGCTACTTCCTGTCTATTTCCCAGTCATTTATACACTCCTCTGTATTTCTAGAGACTATACAGGTGATATAATAATAATCCAGGACCTACCTTAATCCAACAACCTGTCATTCCAACAGATATATAATAATCTATAAAGTATTATATTTACAGTTAGGATAGTCACACATAGGTCGATATTTCAGTTTGATCGACAAAAAAAATCAATGTTTATGCTGATCGAATGAGAATCGATTCCTGCCCACCAAGTTCTATCAATTTTAAATAGAGAATCAATCGAGACATGTTAGTACATTTTCAGTGATCTTTTACTTTCACATGGTGTTTTTGTGTGATTAAAAGGCAGCAGTAACTCAAATAACCACTCATTGCAACCAAGGTATACAGAAGAGCATCTCTGAACACACAACACGTCCAACCTTGAGGCAGATGGGCTACAGCAGCAGAAGACCACACTAGATGCCACTCTTATCAGCTAAGAACAGGAGACTGAGCCTTCAATTCGCACAGGCTCACCGAAAATAGACAATTGAGGACTGGAAAAATGTTGCCTGGTCTGATAAGTCTCGATTTCTGCTGCAACATTCGGATGGTAGGGTCAGAATTTGGAGTCAACAATATGAAAGCATGGATCCATACTGCCTTGTATCAACAATTCAGGCTGGGGGTGGTGGTGTAATGGTGTGGGGGACATTTTCTTGGCACAATTTGGGCCCCTTAGTGGTAATTGTCATCATTGTAATGCCACAGCCTACCTGAGTATTGTTGCTGATCATGTCCATCCCTTTATGACCACAGTGCACCCTTCTAATGGCGACTTCCAGCAGGATATTGCACCATGTCAAGAAGCTCCAATCATCTCAGACAGGTTTTTAGAACACGACAATGAGGTCATTGTACTCACATGGCCTCCACAGTCACCAGATCTCAGTCCAATAGAGCACCTTTGGGATGTGGTGGAACGGGAGATCAGCATCATGGATGTGCAGCGGACAAATCTGCAGCAACTGTGTGATGCTATCATGTCACTATGGACCAATGTCTCTGAGGAATGTTTCCAGGACCTTGTTGAATCTATGCCACAAAAGATTAACCTCCCTAAAGTTACGCCTGAAGAACGGGTGCAGTTTGATCGTGAATCAAATGCGCCCGTGCCGGGATCGGGTGCAACCGCCGGTTCTCAATTTTATATCTGCATGTGTAATATGACAAAGACACATAAACATATACAATAATTATATCATTGTGGACAATCGTTTGTACAATCTTCTAGTATGTTTGCATAGCTTTAGGAAGAGTTGGCTTTAAGAGCTCATAATGTTGTTGCATTACTTTGCAGTAATTTTATAGTATTAATTTTTTAATTTTAATTATTTGTCGGTTAAACTTAAAATTCAGAGTTGACAGGCCTTAACAGCATATCATACAATAAGACTAAAACATTGTGCTTTTTAAATATTCTCAAAGTTTTAAAGGATGATCCATTTTACAAATGTAGATATTACATTTTAAGAAAACATGGATTGAATATAGATGCTGGCATATTCATTCTCTATGTTTGGAGACAATACCTGGAAGTTATGTCGATTTGATGATTGTGATACTTTCTAAATAAAGATAAGGACTAGAGATGGTCGAATTTTTTTTCAAACATTTGACGATTTCGACGATTTCAAGTCCCTGAACATGGAATCATCACCAAACTTGCTGGAGCTGAGGTTTTGACTCCACTGTGTTTTAATACATGTTTGCCATATTGTTTTCCCAAAAGAGAGTTTTTATATTGCATTTTTATATTGTTTTTATATTTATATTGCAGTCTACCATGTGTATGCACACATGATCATCTGTATAGAGACTGTAAACAGTTATCCTGAACTCCCTGTGGGAGTAGGCTTCTGACAGGAGAAGGGCTAAAGCTTGTTTCAACGTTTCTACCCATTAACTGGGTCTTATTTGTATCCCGACAACAAACATTATCAGCACAAGCGTGGTGGTGCATTAGCAGGGAGGGGAACTGGAAATGAGGTCACTGACGTCACACACCCCCCCCCCCCCCCCCCCCGTTTTTTTTAAAGTTGACAGCTATGGCATAGATGTTTCATTTTAATGCCGATTTGTTGGCAGATCGACCACGAATGATGATCATGCACGGCCAGACGTTGCAAGAATCGACCGCGCTTACTTTGTGTGCCTGCATTTACTTTGGATGGGGATGCTGGAGGGAGGTCAACCTAAAAATTATGAACATGTCCGTAATTTTGCTTAGCGATTTCTTGGCCGATTTATGGCCCCATTTAAGTTCCATTTGCAGCTAAATCGGCTGCAAATCTAACCGTCTATGCCCAGCGTATGGTATAACAAAACTTTGCCTTTGACAGCTTTCTTAGGAGAGATTATGTTAAGCCCCATTGTCCCAAGACATAGGTAAGTACAATGGTGAGTCAGGTTTTCCGTTATCTTGTGAATATTATATATACGTAGACAGAATGCTTAAGGGTCCCCATACACCTTTAGATTTCCTTTAGATCTCCTTTTGTTTTACCAAAACCATATAATGTGAGGGACTTTCTAAATCATCAAGTCTACCTGTGTTCAATCGCAGAGGACCCAGCACTACATAGTTTTTGGTAGATCTAAAGGACATCTGACAGATAGATCTAAAGGTGTATGGCCAGCTTACAATGAAAATGGTAGTAATGTTTGAACACCAAATAACATTAATGCTAATTTTATTTCCTTTGCTTCACTGAGACCCTCCTTTTAAAAAAAAATCTGAATTGCAGTGTAGAATTGTAAAATAAAAAATATGTGTTTTTTTAACTGCACATGAATAGAAACATAAAGGAAACATTGATTCTGAAGGAATTAATTAAATATGCTTTTCTTTCTAGTCGACTCAGAACATTGTAGCAGGCAGCTCAGGCATGGACTTTTTTTCCTCCTCAGAAGACGCCTAGAATCGTGAACATTATAATCAAAGAAAATACAAATGAAGATGGATAGAATGGAGGGCGAGCTGTGTAGACTGAATTCCGACTTTTGAATATTGCTAATGTTTATTTCATGGTTTTCTTTGTCTGTGTTTAAATAGCCGGCTTAAGGGACGTGGTTAGACTTCGGTGGCTCCGGACTGAACTAGGAGTTCATCCTTTGGGTAATTATTTACAGCTATAGTAAAAATTAGTGACCGTAAAGCTTAAAGAGCTTGTGGCACTAAAATACTCCTTATTACCTTCAATAAAGCTTCTTTAAACACACATTTTATAAAAGGATTTCACTAGTTTTTTCTAAAACCAATGTTTTCAGGGGTTTTTTGTTTTTATTTTAGATTGTTAGTTGTTAAAGTTAAGGCCCCCATACTCCTTACAATTACTGTACAACTTTTGTTCTCCAAAAACCATGTAATATCAGGACCTTTCTACACCTTCCAATCACTATGTATTCTATCAGGGAGGACCCGGCACTACATAGCAGTGATATATACCTTCCAATCATTATGTATTCTATCAGGGAGGACCGACACTACATAGCAGTGATATATACCTTCCAATCACTATGTATTCTATCAGGGAGGACCTGGCACTACATAGCAGTGATATATACCTTCCAATCACTATGTATTCTATCAGGGAGGACCGACACTACATAGCAGTGATATATACCTTCCAATCACTATGTATTCTATCAGGGAGGACCTGGCACTACATAGTTGTTGGTAGATCTAAAGGAAATTGTATGGAGCATATGGGGGGCTTTAAACTTAATGGGTACATCAAGTAATTTTTTTTAAAGCAGCCGCATGTTGACTGCACCCTATGCCCTGTGGTTTATTTTTATGTGAGGTGTTTCTTCGCTTTAACTCTTTGTAGAAATGGTCATGGGGTATTGTTGTAGCCTGAACCCATTACCTCTGGAAACTAGAGATATCTGGTCACCGTGATTCAAACTAGATATGGTAATTTTTGTATATTTCCACTTGTTGACTTGGTGAGTTAGTTGCAAATCCTCTGAATGTGGTTTCCTCATCAAAAAATGCCAATATTTCTCTAGCACATGTAGTTTTTGCATAAATTAACTTCAAAGTCCAAATTTTTGGAGTCAAAATAACAGCATAACTTCAAACTTATGTTTTGGACTATAAGACACCCTTTTCCCTAGGGGGGGGGAGTGTCTGCGACTTTTGTTCTGCATGTGCAACTTGGCTTCTTGCCAGCTCTCCTAGCAGATGGGAGATCTGCACACATCCGGATCTCCCATCTGAACTGTATTGGCAATATGTGCAGAGCCCTGCTGATATAACCAGTGCTGAGTGTGTTTGGGGAGAGTTGCACTCACGCTGGCAGTTTCCTCACACACAGCGCAGGGGGGATTTTTAAAAATTTTTAATTGAAATATTTTTTTTCTAGTTTTCCTCCTCTAAAAACTGGGTGCGTCTTATGGTTAGGTGCGTCTTATAGTCCAAAAAATACAGTAATTAACCTGCGATGATACCATGCTTTCCAATAAACATCCACATGTATTAGTCGAAATTTGACAATTTCTAATTATAATAACTATAAAAATAATAATAATAAAATAATAATAATAAAAATAATAACATAGGCTCATATCCTTTATATGGATTAAACTTGGAGAAGAGTTCCTGCTATTTCATAATGAGACTGATTTGCTAATGAAAAGCATGGAGTTTGTTATGGTCCAAAATGGGGACCACCTGCTTTCTGTCCCCCATTTTGTTTTGTTTTTTACCATAGATATATACAATGTTTGTCTCTCAAAATTTCTCAAAAAAACTGGTGTGGGGATGTCATTTGGAAACTCATAATGAGCCATGGCTAAAGTTCATGTATTTACAAAAAAGAATGCAGGGGCAACAATGAAATGTGATAAAGTAGAGGAATAAAAAAATCAAATAAATATTTAAAAATTGCAACCATATACGAGTCACAGTTTTAAGAAAGTAAATGTCATTGAACTAAGGTTCAGATTTACGAGTAATGAATTCTCATACAACACCTGCATTTTCCACCACCATGAAACTTGCTGACTTTAAAATATTATGATATTTTAGGTTGCGCAGTACCCCCCAAAAAAGGAAAGGCTGTAGTTGAGGCGCCCATTGAAATTGTAATCATTTTTTTTATAAGAAAGTTGCAAATAAAAAAAGACAACAACCTGTTTCGTGGTGTCCTGGCCACTTCTTCAGGAATAATTAGTATAACAGGGCAGTCTCTGGCTCTTTTCAAGGAAATGTTCCATTTTCCAATAAATAATTCAAATTTCAACAGGTGCCTCAACCAGAGCCTTTCCTTTTGTTGGGGGTACTATGCAACATAAATTATCTAACCTAACAAGAGAAAAACAAGAGCACCCTCAGATTCCCAGGGAAGCAACCTGAGCATGACCACAAGAAGGATAGGGGCAGTAGAAGTCCAGACCAATACCCCTACATGCTCTACTTCAACGGGAGGTTGTTGGCAAATAAGTTCCAACTGTTGCAGACTAGCAATTCACCAGTCATTAGCCAAGACCACTGATTTAACACCTATAAACAGGGGTGCACATAAACAGTACGCTTGTATGCAAAATGGTCTAAAAACTAGCTCTGCATACTTTATTATCCTTCCTAAGCACATCTGCGTACTACACATACAGGGGAGAGATGCACAAAGCTTCCTTACCTCTCCTCCCCCTTCTCGCCCTTTGTGTGTGAAGCAGTACTTAATAGTAGTAATTTTTATCATTTATTTATAAAGCACCAACATATTACGCAGCGTTGTACAGTACATTAGAGTGGAGATACAAACACACAATAACACACAGGTACAGGTATGACATAGGAGGAGTAGACCCTGCCTGTCGGGCTTACAATCTGCTTTGACGGCAAGTGCTCTTTAGTGTCATCCAGTGGCTGAAACTGATATTGCAGACTGAGTTGAGATTACAGTTCTACACAATTTCACTCATTTAAACACTGCAGTAAAGGGGTGTTTAATTGCCAAAATTCACTGACAATTTATATTGTTAAACATATGCAATTTATGTCACTTAAATAACTTGGAGATCTTGGGGATGAAAATCACAGTAGGCACATGTAAGGTGAAATCTGACAAGAGAAAAGTTGCACTACTGAGATATGATACTGACATATATACTGGTTCAAAATGTGTTATACTGAAAGCTACATTTGACCCAAAGCCAGCTGTTCATCTGTGGATGGAGACAGCTAATCCGAGGATCGTTCAGGAACAAAGAGGTCAATCTACAGAAGAATCTACCATGCAGGAGGCTGAAGCAGAGGACAGTGAGAAAGAAGGCACTACATATGGGGTGAGTACAAAACACCATCTCCTGGTACTCATCTGAGGAGCTCACTAAAAAGTTATGTACACCCCTGTCTATAGCAAACCTGCTCCTAATCAGACGCTTGTTTTTTTCCCATTTATTTTTTGTTGTGTCTTGCCAATCCTACAGCGATATACCCACTACCTTCCGCTTCAGGGCTAATCCAAGGAGGTGCAGAAACATACAAACCAGAAAATAGGACTGATTTCCACAACAATTAAAATATTCCGGCAATAGAATGTTCCAGAAAAAAAACACGTCATTTTGTAAAATAGCTCATGACAACTAGTTTGAAATACTATGACTAAATCCTACAATTGACATGTGTGGTAGAAAAGTACGAGAAAGTTGAATCTTCTTATCCATTTAAGCTTGTCTGTCCTTCAAGCAGCCCAGAACATCTGTCATTTGGCATCTCTAGCATCACTTTGAATGTGGTGTGTTGTACAATACTGAGACATAAAACAAGCTGTTAGTAGTCATTACTAATGCATATAAATGCTAAAGACATTACCTCATTGAAATATTGCCTGCTCTTGTAGGTCAGACTTTTAAAATAATGCATGTGTGTGGCAAGTGTGTTGTTTGGGGTGATATATTGTGTTCATGATCCATCTATTCAGTCAGGCAAAAGTCTAGAACTTTATTATTTAACAAATTACTCTTCTTTGATATTTAGCCGTACGTTTTTCCTTTACTTGGACCTTTGTTTCTGGTGCCAGCCTCTCTTACATAGAAAAAACCTACCCAAATTGTGTGACTTTGGCACCCCATACAGAAACATTGTACTGGATTTAATGGATATCCAAATATGTTGAACACATTTTTTTACAAAAGGTAAAATTATAAGATCAATAAAAGCATAATGTGCATTACAGTTCTCATATCAAGCTTGTGTCAACACGTTTCACTCATGTAAGGCTTCCTCAGGACAATTTTACAGTAAGTGTGGGGGATCACACTCAAATGGGCGCTCTCAAAGCATCAATCCACATGACTGTTTACCTCTTTGGGCTCCTGCCCGTGTTTATTTGCACACAAATAAGTCCAAAACAAAGGGTTACCCCCACAGGGGTTAAGATCAATCTAAATAAAATGTCCAGAAAATGCCACACCACCTGGTTTCGCACCTTTCAATGTAAATTGACATCCTTGTATTTCTGATCTTACCAATAAAGGAGTATTTACATTTTTTACGGGTGCCTCAACTCGAGCCTTTCTTTTAAAGAATTTAATTACAATTATTCAAATGCAAATTGACGTCCTTGGCTTCCCAGCAGCAACAATCCTGGGCCTCACACGGCTCTGGGAGCCCCCTATAGCAGTGTGCCCCCGTAACCACAGGCCTAGGCCCCACACTCTTTGTGTGCCCCCTGTCTGCAGCTCAGTCAGAAGCCGTGTCTCCAACTACATTGGGAGCTGTGTCCACTTTGTCAGCAGCCCTGACACTATGGTCTGAACTCCTTTTGTGGAGACACACCTGGCTCCACTCACCTGCAAACAGGTGTTAACTGTTTAGTGGACCCTGGGCGAATAGAGAGGCCCACCCAATTCCATCCTCTCTATCCCAGAGCCCGGGAGCCCTTTAAGAAACAAAACAAAATGCATTCAGCAACCTAATTGTGCTGGGCAATAATATCCTGGACTCTTTCCAGGATACCACCAAATGGTCCCTACACACAGTGACAGATGACCGTAACAGTTTGTCACATAAGGCACTGTTTAACATAATAATAACAACAATATCAATGTAAATTACAAAAATAGTTTGGTCGATCTATTCCTTCAATTAACCAAACATAAAATCTATGGAGGAATGATCAATCATGTTGGTAAATTTCAGCCGATTGTTCAAGTATCTAATGTTTTTTTCTGTCTATCTAACAGTACTATGTTGTCCACATGGCAATTATGTGATTCAACTTAAAACAAAAGTCAATTGAACAGAAAAATCGAACCCTGTATGCCCACCTTTAGAGTGAGAAGTGGCTTTGGCATTGAGCCTTAAGCCGGCCATAGACACCTCGATTCCCGTCCATCTTGCAGGCGAGTCATTACAGCGTAGTGACGACATAGAATAATAAGCTTATTATAAGGGGGGGTACAGATCCTTATGCCCCCCATACTGATAATTTTTTCATTAGATTCTCAATCAATCAGTTGCCCTGTGCGCTCTAGAATGCCGATTAAACAGGGAACCAACATGATGGTTAATCCCTGTTGGATCGGAATTAATAAGAGTGGGGACTAGAATCTCCATTCAAAGTATTGACCAGAAATCTATTGCGCAAAGTGGTGTGCATTAATCCTTTGCGTCACCATGCCGCAATCAATCATTGGTCAATCGTACAGGTATTGATCCGTTGGGGGGGGGGGGCTTTAGACCATTCATTCAGGGGCAGTCTAAGGTATGGGGATTTTCCATAGGAGTGCAGCAAATGTCCAATTACCCCTGAAATGGAGTTGTTGACTCACTACAAGGCTTATAAAAAAAAATGGCTAGTTCAGGTTTAAAATGTTTTAGAAGGGTTAAAAATGTTCTGGATGATTATGACACAGCATTACAGGCCATAGAGAAGCTACATAGAACAACTTCACTTAGACACACTATTCTAATCTATTTTTATCAAGAATCTCCTCTTTCCACACCATCTATTTTCTTGTGAAATGACTCTTTGAACAGATGTGGTCAATCTCTACCCACTGCCCTCACGCTGGGTCCTTTCTCCAGTCTTTCAGACAGTCCTTTACTAATCAATATCTTCTTGAAGCCATCACTTTGTCCCAGACAGTCTAGGCGTTTTGTGAGTTGTGTTATCTCAATAAAGAACTACTCTCTATTCAGCTCAGAGCGTGGCTGAGCCGTATCCAGCTAAGAATAGAATAACATACTTACCGCTCTCAAAGCCGGCCGCTTCGCCGAACGCATCAATACATTTCTATAGCATGAAGCTTGAAATATGCTGACTGCACAGATGTTTTGACATCTTCAATCAGAGCGATACATCTTCACCTACCTGGCTTGTGTTGTTGTGTTTATTCCTCAGTTAGAGGTTTTGTGCCTGTTTTCTATGTCCTTGTAGAGAGGAACATGCATATTTTCTGGGAAAGGTTCATTTGATTCTCCGAGATCCAACAGAGAATGCCATAATATAGAAGAGCCTAGTAAATAAAACTGACTAGCCACCACATGCTATCGCTATCTGTTTGATCAACTGTGCGCCAAGAGGTGTTGAGATTATTTCTTTTTCCTTTACCCATCAAACTGTTATGTTACTACACTGCTTGTTCATGCATAGCTGAATCCACTAAACCTCAATGTGCTCAGAATAGCTTAGTTGTATATACTATAAAATGTATAATGATCTATATGGAGAGAGATAGGAGCTGAGTGTGACACCAATATGAGAAATTTATGTGGATACTATGTATATAAAGAGTTTGGAGTTTAGGTGATCCCCTTTATTGGCTAATTAGAAAAGCAAGCTTTCGGGATTGTTCTTCAAACTATGTATGAAATACTATTGATGTCTCCTCTGCTCCATTTTCTCTGCCTTTATCTCTATATAGTACCACACCAGACCATAAGATGCACTCCAACGTTTTAGAGAGGAAATTAGGGGGAAAAAAACACAGACAATCAGATATCAAGTAAATATACAGAATGTTCCAGCAGAGTAGGCAGGACTGGACCATGTAGTATTCATTCTGTATTCTTCCAGCCAAATGGCCAGTGCCAGAAGGGTGGTTTTCGCTGCAGCAGAGAGAAACTTTAGCATGTGTCTATACACTAGCAGTACCCATTCTCTGAACACGCTGATCAACTCATGAAGAGACACATCTTACAATCTGGCACTAACAACTTACCCATGAGCAGCTATTTACATATGGGAGGAAATATGAGTCTTTGTCACAAAATGTATTTATTGAAATGCAGAATGTTAATGTAAATGCACATCACATGCTATTGTGATGTAAAATGTCTCTCCATAATTTGGTCAGTGTGTTCAGTGAATGGGTACTGCTAGTGATAATGCAGATAAGATCTCTTTTTGGCAGTGGCTTTTTTGGCTTGGCTGGAGGGAATTGGAGCCTCCTGGGATATAGGAACGAGGCGCACAACCTAGTACAACATGGTAAAGTACTGTAACTGGTAAAATAAAATAAAAATAATAATAAAATACCCACATAAAGGAGGTTTGCAAGGATTGATCTCTCAGGGCCGTGTGCTTACCAGGATGACGTCTCTTCCTGATTACAGATGATATTACTTCCTGCTTCCTACAGGTGCTGGAGGACTCAACAGGATCAACGGGACGTGCTTCAGGCAGCAGCTCAGTCAACCATGATATCACTATAACTGTGTAATCACTGCTGACAGTTGTGCGCAACAATTTATTATCTTTCTAAGCCTCCCGAGAGGCATAGCTATTGCTCCTAGGATGTTTTTACATATTCTGATAAGACACAGGGACACTTTCCCAATGATTTTAATGGTAAAAAAGTGCATCTTATAGTCTGAAAAATACAGTTTATTTATGCATACAGTATATATTAACTATATGGCTACAGGTTTGCAGGCAAGCAATTTTTTTCCCTTCAATGTGTCCTGGTAGAATTATACACATTTTATGTAAATATTACACTGTACCTATAAAGGAAGTCATGGCTTTCAAACTAGGGTGCCTTACATGGGTGGTGGGGAGCTACCTTGGTTTTAGATATACTATATACATATTACAAGCACATTTACATATGCCAATGGTCTGCATGTCTACCAAGCAATAAATATTGTGAAATAACTATTAATCATTAAATATTGGTACTCAGTGGGTCCCAGGTTTGAATCTCAGCCAGGACAATATCTTCAAGAAGATTATATATCTACACGGGTTTCCTCCCCAGGTTGGCTCCCAAACACTAAAGACAACTTTAGGGGACTGGTTCCAAACAGGTGCAACTCAGGATCTCTGGGAACTATGATATGTGACACATATGCTTGCTTGCCTATTTGCCAATAGACATGAATGGACACGATCAAAGATCGTGCGCAATTTTATTTTAATGGGGGTGATTTCTTTTTAAAAATCACTTGGTCCCCCAGGTGGGAACATAGCCTAAGGGTTGTACTTATGTACTAGTTTTGCACAATTTGTTCCGTGGCTCGTAAATAGTCCCCATTTTACCAATTCTACAAGAGAATAAAAAATTGTTGAAGTTGTCATATTTGCTCACAATATATGATAAAAGTGATCATAGGTTGAGACACTTTAAATGTACCCTGTAGGTAACAATACAAAAAAATTTAACTCTTCGTGGGTTGGGGACCAAGCACAAGGATTGGTAATAACTGGAGTCTAGCTTTAAGTGAAATGTTTTATGAAATACAATATAGTAACTTCAGAGGATATGGTACATTGGTCATAGTTTGATTTGCTATGATTTCATTTATATTCAGAATGCACTGTATCCAATAATCAATATCGGCCATACAGTTCAGTTACGTTGCATGATCAAAGTCTGTGCTGCCTGTGAATATATCAAATGAGATTCCTTTGGAAGTGAAGCCAGTATGAAAGATGCTGATAAATTATTTCTGTTTCTTAAAGAGAGCCTTTCATATACTCTATGATATGGAAGGAAAGTCGGAAAATACAGACAACAGTAATGCTGGCCATACACATATAGATGGCTGCTCGATTGATGACTGATTTGAGGGCTGACATCAATCGCGTGGCCATCTAATGCGGCCACCCCTGTCTTTGAGTGGAATCAACCAATCCCACGTGAAGACAGGTTGGTCAAGCAGGTATCGGACATGTCCGTAAATCCATCTCGATCTGAATTCCTTTGGATGGGGACAAGGGTCAATGTTGGTAACAACAGACAAGTAAAGCATATTTAGCAGCACACCCAAGCACACTGCTATACAGAATGGACAATGGTGTGCAAGACAGGGCCTCATTATATGTACAATCATATTGTGCCACCTGGTGCTGAAGGATTGGTGAACACATGGCTAGTGAAAATTACATGCCTGCAGCGCAAGTGTTCATTGGACATGTATTCCATGTAAGGACTTTGCAGGGCGTCTTTGCCCAAAATGCTTTCAATAATTTTTTTCCTCAAAATTCTACACACAACATCCTATAATAACAACGTGAAAAAAGTTTACCTGAGGAATTGGCAACTTTATTACAAAATAAAAAAACTGGGAAATGACATGTACAAAAATATTCACAGGCTTTGCTCAATACTTTATTGATGCCCCTTTGGCAGCAATAACAGCCTCAAGTATTTTTAAATATGATGCATGCTGACACAAGCTTGGCACACCTATCCTTGGCCAGTATCGCCCATAGCTCTTTGCAGCACCTCTCAAGCTCCATCAGGCTTGATGGAAAGCGTCAGTGCAGCATTTTTCAGATCTCTCCAGAGATGTCCAATCATATTCTTGCATGTCCTGAAGACACGCCTTTGTTATCTTGGCTGTGTGCTTAGGGTCGCTGTCCTGCTGAAAGATGGTGTCTCTGTACGTTGCTGCAGTGATCTTTCCCTTTATCCCGACTAGTCTCCAGTCTTTCCCTTTATCCTGACTAGTCTCCCAGTCTTTCCCTTTATCCTGATGGTGACAATAGTGTTCCATGCCGGCATGATGTGCATTAAAAACCTACTTAAATCCAGTGTGATATAATGTCAGTGCAGTCGAACAACTAGGAGACAACAGAGACTAAACAGCACCACCCTTTAGGAGAAGAGAATAAAGACCTTAGCGGCATCATTATTATTTTCTGATAAAGATCAAAAAAACAATTCAAAATGAAACCAACATATTCTCTATGAAACCAACATATACTCTAAACCAGTGGTGGGCAACTGAGGTGATATGGAGGGCCACAAGGGCATCACTTAAGAGGCAAAACATGTAGGACCACAAAAGTTGATTAGGAAAGCCAGGTCAGCATGTGACCACTACACATGGGGATATATGGAATGCCCCATATACATCAACAAAGGTTATGTGCCTCATAGATATTATCAAAGTACCCAGATGAGGAGGCATCAGTGGAGGATCGGTAAACAGGTGAGTGCCTATGCTATATGCAATAACCGGTTTTGGGGGCTGCAAGTGGAGGACCAATGGGGGTCGCTAAACAGCACCCAAAGGGCTGAATGCGGCCCCCGGGCCACCGTTTGGGCACCTGGGCTCTAAACATTAATGTCATTGCCATACAACTTGGTCAGATTCACCCACTCACTGTATATTTGTGGGCAGGCTTCCTGAAAAAAAGTATTTATTTAATTTAGCAAATAAACTCCCAGCATTCTGCTGCTTCCTGAAACTGCAGATTACAATGATCAAGATAAGTGAATGTTGTACTTACCCATACTTAAAATTGCCTCTTTATTAAATATTAAAGTGCCATTGTATATGGAGTTATTTGTATCTTTCAGTAACAATTACGCAGTCATCTACTTTATGCTCGTTAGAGGTAATTTTTCTGCACGATGTTCATGAAATCGAGCTTTGTATAATCCATCTCTGCCTATATAACTAATAAGTAAAAGAGATTTTAAAGCTAGATAGTCAGGCAAAAATAATACAAAAAAAAAGGTTGTTGTTCTTGTGACGTGAGGTTTTGCGAAAGGAAAATAAACTTGGTCAATAAGCTTAAAATTGTTCTTTAAAGAACACCAAGTTGTGTACACTACATTCATTAAAATACTGTTATGTGTATTATTTGTAACAAACAGACTTTTTCTTTATCTCTAAAGCCGACCAGTTTATTTCTCCCCTTTTCTTTTGTGGCTTTTGTTTTTTTTGTGGAATTCTTTTGAAAGATGGATGCCTCATGTCCCACATAGAATGCATTTGCCGTTGAGAACACCTCCATTGACTTGATTGGGAACACACTTTGTTTTTGAGTTTGTACAGCTTCTGCAAAGCTAGTGAGAGGCGTTTTTACAGCCCAGGGTTTAAAGTTATGTGTTAAGAGAACATGTCTTCCAAGATTGAAGACAGAGCTTAAGTCAATTTAAATTTTGAAAGTCCTTTACAAATGCATAAGAAGCTGCATGTGCAGGGAGTGTAAGATGTACATTTATATTGACATGGGGTCCCCCACTTCCATATTCAAACCCTTTTTAAAGTATAGGGATTGTGGACTTGGAACAAAAATAGGCACGCCCCTCAGGTCATACCATTCTCCCTTTAGGCATATAATCTGGCAAAGCTTGGTAAAGAAGGGGTGGGGGAAGGGGGGAGATGGGCGAATGTGGCCCCCTTCCAGGCAATACCAGGTCCTGCTGCAGACATGGCCAGCCTAGAGCTTGACAATAATGCCCCTTATCCTGAGCACAACCAGGCCTGATGCCATGCCTCACTGTGGCTTGGCATTAGACAACCTTGCCTAGTGATCCCCTATGCATGCCATGATATACAAAGTTTTGACTATACAGTATATATTATTTAACATAATGATAAAAAATAGCTGCATACACTATACAGAATGATGATGTACATACACATATTTCAAAGTTCTTATTCTTACAATTGTTCAATCCTTCAAACAATCTGCTTCTCAATTGAATTATGTTTCAAAATTACATTGTAGAAAGCCATAAATATTTTATACTTTTCCATCTTAAAAAAAACCTTCCACTTGATTTAAACATTCTGACATCTCTGGGATTCTGCTTTATTTCCAAAATTGTGGTATTGTTGACTGGCTGCAATTTGTAATAATGTAATTAACTCTCTCTAATAACTAGGGACGAGTGGAGTGATTTAGGATAAATTAATACATTATAGCTACGAAACAACCAACAGATTTCTGCACACATTTCACTCACACCTTTTCCATGGGAAATGTTTTGATGTTAAATGGGACTGTTTAACCTCCCTAGCGCACTGCTGAGGTATAGATTTCTGTACCAAAAGTGCACCATAGACTTTAATGGAAAAAGTTTTTTACATTGTAGGCCTGTAACTTCCCAAAGTATGTCCATACAGGAGTCTGGTGACATCCTGAATATAATAAGATATTCAGATGCTTTGTAAATAACGCAAAAAATCAGTTAATGAATATTTCAAAAGGAACTGTATCAGGTAAACGCACTGCAACCACAAGGTGGCGCTGCAGATTTGTCAGGTTACATAGCAGAGCATTGTAATACATTGAAGCCAATGTATATACAGTTCGGTACACTTGGTGTTCCCGCCCCCACAACGTGAGAGAGAAAAAGACATGTAGAGGACATGGGGACACCGGATCATTCATTCAGGTGAGTATTTCACATTGGGAATCATATTGAATAGTGTTTTCAATATGATTTTTATTTAAAACTCTCGCCCATGCACCAATGTGACATCTTCACATGGGGGGGAGGGTGACCCGTTCTCCTGCAGCTGCCTCTTCATTAGATTGGAGCCACAAGGATCATTGTGTGTGCACTCCTGTGGCTCCGATCTCTGCCTGACGAACCCAGCTCATCCACTGCAGTTCTATCAGGTCAGTGCTGGACGAGCTGGGACCATCAGGAACGGCAGGGGGTTAATATGATTAATAGAAGAAACTGGAAATATGGTTAATATTAGACATTTAAAACGTGTCATATGTTTTAAAGTTGCCATGTCCACCAACCATGATAATTTTAGTGACACAGTAGCCTATGTTAGCTTTTCTTCTTCGGTGGAGGTGGCGAGTCAATAACCCGTACTGTTTGCCGGCGAGAAGAAGTCTATAATTCTTCCTCCGGCTAGGCCTTTTTGCGCCTGGTCCGGCTGGAGGAAGAATTATTTTCACTCTAGTGCTTTATCGGGCACAGGCAGGAAGTGACGTCCGTCCGACTGATCGAATTTGAATTTCCCCACCAACAGGCAGACGTGGACTTTTGTTAAGGTCTGATCTGCCTGTACGTGGGCCAACACGGCTGATGTTCAGCCATCACTTATAAAGAATATTCAAATGAATCATATTGTGACAGACTAGTCATCTGTCACGGTGTAAATGGACCATCAGGTGTATCCTGGAAGGAATCCAGGATATTTTTGGACAACAATAGGTTGTTGTGCTGTTTTAGTTTTTGTGTTGGGATTCTGGGCCTTCCCATTCCATCCAGCAACTACATATGATGGACATCAGGCTGGGTGTGTTTCAACAAAAAGAGACTGAAGCCACTCAGTCAGGGCTCCCAAAGAAGTTGGAGAAAGTGCTGCTAGGTGCAGTAAATACAGGGCACAAGGAGTGTGTGTGGCCCCATGCTGATGGTTGCCAGGAGGCAGGGGCTCAGCAAACCTTCTTCAGGGGAGTTTTGATCTTATTGTTGCATTCATCTTAGATTTCTGGTTTGAGTTTTACTGGCTTTGATACGGAAGAAAATCAAACCCGATCCAGATATTTTTTCAGTCATGTGTTACAAACGACGGTACCAAAGATCCACCCTTATATGTAGACAATTCCAATTGGCCATCCACAAGTAGGTTCCTCTTAGTCCTTTTTTAGACTGCACTTCTTGTGCATATGACTAGTGATGAGCAGTATAAGCAATATTTGGATTTGTGAAATTTTGCAAATAATCTTACTAATATTCAATATTTGTAAATATGAAATATGGCCATGTATTGGGATCATGACAATACCCGTCAACCCTCCCATTTTAGCCAGGAAAGTCACGTTTTTTATGTGGCTTTCCCGGCCAAATCCTGGATTTCTCCCTGATTCTAGAAATCGCGCTGATCTAGCAGGGAGAGGGCGTTATTCTCCCTGCTAATGTCTCACCCCGCACATTATCAGATCAAACGGGGTGCGGAGAAGTAAAGTAAGCCTTGGATTGCGGAAGAACCACGATCCGCATACAGGAAATGACGTCACTTCCTGTATGTCACCCGGGATTTGTTTTATTTGGTTGACAGCTATGATTATAACTGCGCTGCGATTATCTTCAAAATGAATGGTCACAATTATATTATCACAAAGCATGGCCATAAGCTTGGCAGTGTATAATATCTTGAATATTCAAAACTGTGAATAATAGCAATATTCTTGTTTAGCCGATATTCGTAGAAAATAGTCGAAATTCGAATATTCAAGTTCAACGCTCTATATAACCAAGGATTTAGTTCTGTAAAAAGTATTATTTTATTAACATCAGTGAGTACATAGAGGGCCATTTAGCCTCCAGGAAAGCAGAAGATGTACTTTCCATTGCAAGAACAAACTGTAACTTATAAGGATGAGCAAAGCACTTATTTCATGCAAAGCTGGAAAGCAACACATGTAGGGACAGGTTGTCTATTTTTACAAGCATATCTGCTGATTTTCTCTTTATCTTAAGAGGACTGTACAATACATCCAGAAAAATAAAGCAGGCCCCAATCAGTGCAACCTTTAGATAGCATCCGGTCATTTTCACCTCAGAATGTGTTGCCTTTTAGGCTCGGCGGGTGGAAATAGATTTTCTCTCACAGACTGCTGTTCCTGTTGCTGGAAAACGTGACAACCATTCTTCTTGTGCTTTCTATACTTTCCTCTTTGCATTGAATGATAAACACTGATAAATGTTAGGATTGTGCTATGTCCTTTTCTGACTAATCTGGGAGTGTGGGCTTTCAACAACCTAATAAAATGTCAAAAAAGTAAATAATAATAAATAATGAAAACACTCATTGAATATACAGCTTATAGTATTATAGATTAGCCAGTTCGAGTGATGTTTCCCTTTGTAAAATGAAGTATACATTTATTTTGATGCATTTGGTTTCTACATTAAGAGCTTTTCAGGTTTAGAGAGCAGCTTATATAATTGTATTTATGTTGTTTGCATTTTATGAACAGCAGTTTACATTGTTTTTACATACATTGTTTTTCTAAATAAATAAATTAGGTTCGCCAGACTGAAGTTGGGGTTGATTTGACCTGGTATCCCATCCCTATTGGGGTCCCCATATATCTTTAGATTTCTCTGTAGGATTTCCTTTAGATCTCCTTTTTTACCAAAACCTTGTAATATGAAGCCGCCCATAGATATGCTGATTCCTGGCCATAGGTTGCGGGCGATTGACTGGTGTGCGC
Organism: Ptychadena robeensis; assembly: GCA_036250615.1. Classification (NCBI taxonomy): domain Eukaryota; kingdom Metazoa; phylum Chordata; class Amphibia; order Anura; family Ptychadenidae; genus Ptychadena; species Ptychadena robeensis. Next base: position 26,072,749 of record CM070034.1, on the reverse strand, counting down.
GCTCACGCCAAAGGCATTGTGGTCGGTCACCGGCAACTAGAGGGGTGCCCACCTTAAGGTTTCAAACCAAAAAGCCGGCAGGTCAGATCGCACAGCGATCTGTCCTGCCAGTACTTTTTGTGGACGATTCTGTTGTAGGCAGTTAATGTGGATGGGGAGTCTCCTCCCCCTCCAAGTTAAATGGCTACAATCTGACAGGAATTGTGTGTGTTGGTGGAGCTAACAGGATTTCCATCAGTTCTGTAGCCGACTCAACACAGCGTGGTGACGTCACCATGCTGTAATGAGTCTGCTACAAGCCGGCCATGGATCGAGATGTCTATGGCTGGCTTGAGGGACTTTCTAAACAATCAAGTCTACTTAACAGCAGATGATACCAGAGCAAGGGTGACACCGGATATTTAAGGGTGTGGACCCACTGGACCAACTTGCACAGTTGGTGAAGGATCAATCCAGGGTGCAGAGTCTGTCTAGTGTTCACCAGAGCAGCCTGCAAGAGCTTTGCTGCAGACGAACCCCAGGTTGCAGTTCCTGGATGCACCCGTGCAAGTTGCCAGCTGATGATATTCCAAAATGTAGTGTAAGGATAAGCGGAGTCTGTGGGACGAGCCAAGGATCTGGAGCCAGGAAGACAGAGGAGGTACTGGAAAGAAGTGCTTAGGATCAAGAGGTAGGGAAAATCTGTTGGACAAGCAGAGAGTCTGGAACCAGGAAGTCAACAAGCAAGGAGGCTGGAGGTAAACACATGAGACCTATTGTCCAGGCACCTTCCTGGTGCCTGAGACTCTCTTACATAGTGCAGGAGGGAGGAGCAGCTGACAAGTTAAAGAGCATCACAGGTGTCCAGCAGAGGGAGCTTGGCTGCAGGAGAGTTAACCCTCTGAGGCAAGGAAGGTATTAGGACCAAGATGCAGGTAATGCAGAAGCTGCAGACGCAGATCCCCTTGCCCTGTGGAGATCTGCAACACCTATATTGCATAGTTGTTGGTAGCTCTAAAGGATATCTGACAGAGAGATCTAAAGATGTAGGCCAGAGTTTGTCAGAAAATAAGAAATAGACACCTTCAAGTCTGGGACTTTAAAATAAATACCAGGGCAAATATCATATCAAATAACAATACAGTGGAGGAAATAATTATTTGACCCCTCACTGATTTTGTAAGTTTGTCCAATGACAAAGAAATGAAAAGTCACAGAACAGTATCATTTCAATGGTAGGTTTATTGTAACAGTGGCAGATAGCACATCAAAAGGAAAATCGAAAAAGTTTGCGCACATTTTAGGAGGAATGTTGGTCCACTCCTCTTTGCAGATCATCTCTAAATCCCTAAGGTTTCGAGGCTGTCTCTGTGCAACTCTGAGCTTGAGCTCCCTCCTTTGCTGTTGCCTTTGCTGTATGTTTTGGGCCATTGTCGTGCTGAAACACCCATCCACGACCCATTTTCAGTTTCCTGGCAGAGGGAAGGAGGTTGTCGCTCAGGATTTCACGATACATGGCTCCGTCCATTTTCCCGTTAATGCGATTAAGTTGTCCTGTGCCCTTAGCAGAAAAACACCCCCAAAGCAAAATGTTTCCACCCCCATGCTTGACGGTGGGGACGGTGTTTTGGTGGTCATAGGCAGCATTTTTCTTCCTCCACAGCGAGTTGAGTTAATGCCAAAGAGCTCTATTTTTGTCTCATCAGACCACAGCACCTTCTCCCAGTCACTCTCTGAATCATTCAGGTGTTCATTGGCAAACTTCAGACAGGCCTGCACATGTGCCTTCCTGAGCAGGGGGACCTTGCTAGCACTGCAGGATTTTAATCCATTGCGGTGTAATGTGTTTCCATTGGTTTTCTTGGTGACTGTG
>CM070034.1:26050258-26061131 GCA_036250615.1 Ptychadena robeensis | reverse complement strand
CATTGAAGTCAATGGCGGGTTCGCCGGGTTCGCGAACTTTTGCGCTAGTTCGCGTTCGAGCCATCACTACTTGGTATTCCAAACATCCCCTGCCCATTGTGGCCTCCTCAACACGTTTTAGCCTAAGATGGATGGCCTTCTTAGGAGGGGATGGTAGTTTGATATATGTCTGTACCACAAATTATACAAACCGATATAGGATCTAAATAAGCCAAAAAATATTTATGAATATTTGATAAAAACCTGTCAAAACCTATCTATCTATCTATCTATCTATCTATCTATCTATCTATCTATCTATCTATCTATCTATCTATCTATCTATCTATCTATCTATCTATCTATCTATCTATCTATCTATCTATCTATCTATCTATCTATCTATCTATCTATCTATCTATCTATCTATCTATCTATCCATCTATCTATCTATCTATCACTTTTTTCTGTCTCTGTGTTTAACATTAAACCTTTTTTCTTCCTGTAGAACAGCTGACTGTAGTAGTTAGCCGATGATACACTGAATGTGAGCACAATAATGACGGTACATGACCATAACAGTTCCAAGATGCTCATTTTTCACTTTCAAGGTTAATGGCATCAAATTGTCCTGGGTTTTGTGGATAGACATCAATGATTGCTATTGTTCTACACAGACCTTAAAAGCAGTCATGGGAGGTCTCTTTATGTATTATTTACCAAGAGAGAACCTATTTAGTAAAATAGAACTGGCTTTTTTTTAAGTTGGATTAAAAGAGTTTATTGATCCTCTGAATTGAACCTCTCCACTTAACCTAACCCTCTGTTGTGTGGTTGGAGTAAGATACATGATAAGGCCCAATAAAAATATGGTAAGTGAAATCAATAAAAAGCAATTGCAGTATTTGCTTATCGGGCCAATTATTCACTTTGATTTGCTTGTATATGGCACTAAAATTTGTTATGAACCAAATGATTCATGAATTAGATTTCATTTTATTGATGGCTGATGTAATTGGATAGATCTGCACTAATATAAGGATAATATATGTACACTAAGTATTTGTGGCTATTACCATTGCCGAGCACTTATTTACTAGGCAATAAAGCAAACACAGGTATTCTTAAAATGTTATATTGATATATATTGATTTATTAAGCATGAAGGTTTTGTTTAAAGTATATCTATCTTTCTTAAAAAATCCACATTGAATTAAACTTTTACTCACCTCTGTGCTGGCAGGATGATGGAGAACTGCTCCAGACTTCTGTTCTCTCATGTGCTGCTGCTGCCATCTTTAGTACTGGCAAGTGAATCCTCTTCTGCCGGACTCCCTGCAATCTCTCACATTCCCACTAGATGACACTGGATAACTTTTTTGCAATGTTAAAAATTGACAGTGAAGTCTCACTTCCCAAGTCTCATTGCGCCCAGTAGAATGGGGATGCCATCACCATTAGTGATGGCCGAACTTTGGCCAGTCCCATCTGTGAATAGGCGGTTCGGACTTTAAAAAAAAATCTGTTCGCGGGGAATTTGAATTTAAAAAAACAGAAATGACGTCACTGATGTCACTTCCGGTACCTGGAACGCACAGTTCTTGGTTTTGATACCCGGGCAGGACGTCACTGACATCACTTCCAGTTTGAGACGGTTTTCTTTTTAAGAGAGACCGGCTTCTCTCTGCAGTCTTTCCTGAAAAAAAATTCTTCTACTGGCCAGAACTTTCTGCTCTTGATCCAGCCAGTGAAAGAATAGTCACCTTCTTCCACCCGTACTGTTTGCTTGGGCAAAAAATGCGAACATCTTATGTTCAGTAATCACTAGTGATGGCCGAACATCGGCCAGGACTGTCCGCGAACGGGCGGGTCGGACTTCTAAAGACGTCCGCCTGTTCGTGGACGGATTCAAATTCCCCGCCTCTAGGCGGGGAATTTGAATCGGAAAAACCGGATGTGACGTCAGTGACGTCACATCCGGTCCCTGGACCGCATACTGGAACGCATAGTTCCTGCTTCCGGGAGCCGGATGTGACGTCACTGACGTCACTTCCTGCTCCGACCCGGTTTTTTCACTAGGAGACCGGCTTTATGCCCGGTCTTCTAGTGAAAAGATTCTTCCTCCGGCACGATCACACAGGTTGTGATCCTGCTGGAGGAAGAATAGAGATCATCTTCTCGCTGGCGAACGGAGCGGGTCGAACACCTGCACTGCTCGCCTTGCGGACAGTTCGGCCATCACTAGTAATCACAATGGTATAAAATTGCATTTATTGATTACAGGCATTTTTTAATGGAATCATAATATTCATGTGTGCTTTGCCTGCAAATTGCATGGAGCACACCAAGTGGGTAAAGGTCTGCCTTGTTGACTGATACATAATGGTTAAGTCTTACCTGACATTATGTAAAAGAACTAACTAATTCCAACATGTTTTACATTCACATTTCTTGACTCTCAATCAGCTAAAGGGTGGGATAGATACCAATCTGGTTTTCTCCGAAAGTCCAAAGACATGCTGATAGGTAATTGGATTTCCTTGGCCTGTGTTAAGGACGCCCCCCCCCCAAAAAAAAAAAAGAATCTGTGAGGTATCCACTGCAGCATGATGACCTAATCACACTGCAGTCGGTCCCTCAGCTGATCGTCGTTGATCGTTGTGTGCCGTCCCCAGCCAAAGATGTGTGATCTGACAGGTGGGAGATTCCTGGTCGATCTGTCCAGGTGGGCCCACCTGATTTGTGGCAGAGCGTCGGGCGAGCACCGGGAACGCACACGTCTGCCGATCGCCCTAAAAAACTAGAGAAAATCGCCCTGTGTATGGCTACCTTTAGACTGTGACATATGACCGCAAGTTAGGCCGCAAACATGGATGTTCGCATTCCTTCTAGCCGGCAAGCAGTACAGGTGTTCGACCCGCCCCGTTCACCGGTAAGAAGGAGTTTACTAGTCTTCCGCTAGCAGGATTAGAAGCATTTAGATCCTGCCGGAGGAAGAATCTTTTCACTAAAGACCTAGATGTCTGAAAAACAGGCTCCCAAAACTGGAAGTGACGTCACATCCAGCAATTGGAACCAGGAACTATGCATTGCAGTTACCGGAAGTCACTGATGTGGCTTCCGGTTTTCCTGATTCAAATTCCCTATTCGCGGACGGACCTGGCCAAAGTTCGGTCATGACTATTAGTTAGTAGAGATGGTCGAATTTGTTTTTTTAAATTCGACCATTTCGACAATTTTTAGTTAATTTCAAAGCCCCTGAACATGGTATCAATACTTGCTGGAGATGTACAGAAGGGTTGGGGGTATACTGCAAAAAAGAAAACACAAATTGTTTTGCATAAATTAAGTTCAAAGTCAAGTCAAAATTTCGAAAAAAAAAATTGAACTTAATTTATGCAACAACTACATGTGCTAGAGCAAAACTTTTTTTTTTTTCAAATGTTCCCACAACCCTTCTTTACATCTCCAGAAATATACATGACTATGGTAGGGACTGTAACTAACCATGGTAACTGTAACTAACATGACTATGTACTCTGTAAAGCACTGCGTAATATATCAACGCTATAAAAATACGAGACAATTAAAATAATAATGTTAAAGTTACGGATAATACATGGGTATGGTGATGGAAAGGCTTGAGGATTGGAAGGGATCTGATTTCAAAGGGCATATGGGGTCCTACCATATTTAATCTTGCCCTTGGCTTCTGAATATGAAAACATAGTCTTGAACGTGCTATTCCTATGTAATTCTACCCACTAAAATCTGATATGTGCTGCAGCAATCAATCAAGGTCATGTTATCCATCAAGCTTTTGTGATAACTTGACAAACATACCCATCAGGAAGTCAATGTCTATACATTTAACGAGGAATTATGATTTACCAGCCCCCATACTAAAGGGTTTTTCAAATTCCAACAATGCTAAATTTCCTTATTCCTTTTAATGCACGTTTGTCAGTAGCAAAAAAATAAATGTTCTTTGCATAAAATAACTTCTTCTCAATGTTCCTGTCCTCTGAAAAGCTACATTCGCTATTGAAGTCATTTTTAATTATTCACTACTCACTACTAAAGTTCCTGCCTAATCTGACATGATTGATTATTTCTGATAAAAATAAAAGATACAAATTGACACAGGATAATGCCAGGCATCTCATTAGGTGTAAAAGCAGTTTTCTGAAAAGGTAATCCTGACTTGTTTAGAAAGTAATTTAAAAGAGTTATCAGCTCGGAGACGTGACGGCGAAACTGCAGATAACGAATTAAACAGCACATCTGCAACTGTCTGAGAAGTCAATTAGAAATTCATATTTGTTCCACATGTAATTCTTACCATGACCATATTCTCTACTATGTGCCAATTATAATCTCGTGTTTATAAGGAAAATAGATCTTGAATATTAATAATTAATATAAGAAATATCTTGTTTTTGTAATACATTGCAGCTTACCAGTTTTCAGATGTTGTTTTCAGATGTTGCCTCTGCATTCATTTTCTTATCTTATTTGTCTTTATTATATTTATTTCTTCCACTAACACTAAGTGGCTACACTCATTCCACTGTTTACAGTATATGGAGAAGAAATGTAGTCAACCAATGGACAGCACAGTTGTCAGCCTGTATGGCCCCTTACCGTTCACTAGGGGTATCACAGGTACCAGGTGAATCTGGGTGTCACCCGTCTGGCGTCTTCCAGAATCTTCCCCATAATCTCACCTTGACAGGGTCTTTGCAGACTGTTGCACATGGCTCTAGACTACTGTGCTAGGCCCTCCATCACAGTTAGTGATGGCCGAACTTCGGTCATGTCCGTCCGCGAACGGGCGGCTCGGACTTTAAAAAAAGTCCGCCATCCGCCCGTTCGCGGGCAGATTCAAATTCCCCGCCTCTGAAAAACTGGATGTGACATCAGTGACGTCACATCCGTCACCTGGAGAGCATAGTTCCTGGTTGTGCTAACCGGATGTGATGTCACTGACGTCACATCCGGGTTAACGAGCTGGCTTTTCACTGAAAGACCGGGTTCTCTACCCAGGCTTCGGTGAAAAGATTCTTCCTGCGGCGAGATCTCGCTGCTGCTGATCTCACCAGAGGAAGAATAGAGCGCCCATTCTCGCCGGCGAACAGGGCGGACCGAACACCTGTACTGTCTGCTGGCGAGAAGGAGGGCGAACATGCATGTTAGTGGCCGAACTGTCCGCCTTGCGGGCAGTTCGGCCATCACTAATCACAGTCATGCCTCCCCGCTAGTCAGGTAGGCCACTAGGGATAATTCATTCACCGTTGCCTTGCAGTCAGACGTACTTGTGCTCCATGACAGCATACACTCCCCTTCCATCTAAGGGGTTAACACATCCGTCGGGACCCCCTATGCTAAATTCTTGGCGGGGATCCTGACGGATCACATACACTTTAGCTGGCCGGTACTGGACTACGTGAACCTCTGCAAATCGGAGGATTGGCTCAGCGCTGTGAGAACACAGCAACCGCTGAGCAGGTAAGGTGTATGTGCTCCGTTGGGATCCCCGTCAAGCAATGTGCTTAGCATAGGGGGTCCTGATGGATGTGAAAACATACCCTAAGGGAGCAGATAGGAACAGTTAAACTTATGCTTTGCAGCCAGACCTGGAGAAGCTCTGCTAACACTAGAGATGGTCAAATTTTTCGACTTGTTAACTCTGTAAATTTATTGCAAAGCCTCTGAAAATGGTATCATCACCAAAATTGCTGGAGATGTAGCGGAGGATTAGGGGGACATATGCTCTAGCACATGTAGTTTTTGCATAAATTAAGTTAAAAATTATCAGATTTTCGAAATTTTGACCTGATTTGAACTTAATTTGTGCAAAAACTATTTGTGTTAGTCGTGTACCCCCAACCCTTCTCTACATCTTCAGCAAGCTTGGTGTTGATACCATGTTCAGGGGCTTTGCAATTAACTTGAAATCATCGAAATGGTCGAATTTTTGAAAAAAAATTCTACAATCTCTAGCCAACACCCTCTCTATCACCAGTAAAAGGGGCAGTGTTCTCATCGCAGGTCATTGCACACATCCCAATAAAGTCTCCACACATGATGTCTTTTGGTGTAACAACCAGTACCTGTTTCTTTGATATCATCATGTTACAACAATACAATCCATGCCATCACCATGCCAGCCATTTGGGAGCAGCTGCTGCTATTGCATACATCTCTTTCTCTTCCTAGCCCTGCGCTCCACTTGGTGTCAACTCCGAGAGCCAGGGTGCCCTTGCCCCCAGCTGGGGGACAATTAGGATGTCAGTGATGACATCTCGACTATACTGGTCTTTCACTCCAGGGTGGTCCAGTGTCTAGCACAACACTCCAGACCACAACAGGTCACTTGCTAAAACATAGGATCAAATACCTAATTCCACCCTTAACTGGGTCTTATAAAAGTTGTCCCCAGGCTGGGCACTCCCATATGACATGTCATGGTTGATTCAGATGGAATCTTCTGGCATGTTCTTGACCTTTACAGAGCACAGTAGCAGAGCACAGGCACCTGCTCTGAACAATAACAGGGTCATATTACATTCTCCTACAACATCCCAGAAGAACACACTTAACTCTACATGCTCACAGTTTTGGTAATCCAACACATAAATACACAGTTTTGTTTATGTGTAGTAATGAGCGAGCACCAAAGTGTTCGGGTGTTCAGTCTGAACACATTGCTATGTTTGTGTTCTCTACCAAGCACCAGAGTACAATGGGAGACAACCAAGCCCCCCCTGCTCTGAAGGGGGGAGGGTGCCTGGTCCATTGGAAAAGGTCAGAAAGTGAGAAAAACAGAAAGTCTTCTCTTCGCTGTCAGTATTTTCTGCTCACTTCCTTTAGGGCAGTGGTTCCCAAACTGGGGGGACGCGAAGGTATTGCAGGGGGGGTTCTGGCCCTTATTCTTAACCTGTGTTTGAATGGGGAGGGGGGACTCGATAATGTTCCTAAATAGAAAAGGGTTGGCCCAGAAAGGAAAAAATAAATATTAGAAGTGTTTAAATCAATTGGGGAAAAACTTAGTACCAACTCAGTACCAACTTCAGCAACAACTGAACTGGTGTCACTAGAGAGCACACTGCATGGTACATCGTCATCTTCCTCACACATAAGGAAGAGGGCTGTGGGCCGGGGGGGGGGGGTAGAACTGCTGCATATGTCTTCCCTCTAGGCTGTGTGTGAGTGCAGCTTTCCCACACTCAGCTCTGAATTGCTTATATTAGCAGGGCCCTGCTAATATAAACAATACAGTTCAGATGGGAGCCATGGTCCCATCTGACAGCTCCTCCACATCCCCCGCTAATCTTCTTGCCGGGAGAACTGGAGGGGAGCCAAGGCGGTATCAGATGCACATTCGATGCAAGTTATTTTATGTCTGTGTAACCATCGAATTTGCTCTAAACTTGTCCTCTTATAACATTGAGATTGACAACCAAATGGTTAAGTTTTATGTTTTTAGTTGCTTTTATTTTTGTATGCCATTGTCTTCTGTTGGGAGAACATTTCTTTCTGTGACATTGGATACATGATTTGATATGCATGTATTATTTAAGACAGTAAAGTTGTGAAATACAGAATTCCTTTCCTTTATGATCTGCACTTGTGTTCTATTATATGGCCATGCTGTAGCTTTTCCCATAACAATGGCATTATTGTAAAGCAAAGTAATCATTTCAGCTGTGTTTCTCGGAAAAAAATGGCTCCTACAGCGCATCATGTGTACAGAGGAAGCGTGGGATATTATAATGATTATTATCAAGTGACAGTAACTGATGGCACATTGAGTGCTCTGCTTTCCACCTCCATCTAGGGAGTTCGATTGGCAGATGCCAAAGCAGACAGTACTTTTCTACTTCTAACTCTCCAGATCGGATGTGGGCAGCATTACATGACAGAAGTCTCTCTTCAGCTTCTCTTGTCTCTCATTCATTTCCCACACATTATTCAAACCTGTTAACGAGACGCGCCGCATGCTTTTCCTATCTCAAGGCCGTTGCTTTCTGCCTAACCCGAAGAAAGAAGGGCAACTCGTTTTTATCGCTTTAAGAATTTCCACAAATATTATTTCTGATTTTTTTATTGTTACTTCTTACTTCAATAGTAAAAGTTAAAGCTTGAAAAATCACCTTTTAGGGATTGCAAAGTCAATAGGAGCCTTGCTGGAATTAACAGCTAAGAGATGTTCCCTATTATCAAACTTATAGTTAATATAAAAAAAACACATACAGTGGCTTGCAAAAGTATTCAGAACTTTTCCACATTTTGTCACATTCCAGCAACAAACATGAATCAATTTTATTGGAATTCCGCGTGAAAGACCAATACAAAGTGGTGTACACGTGAGAAGTGGAAGGAAAATCATACATGATTCCAAATTTTTTTTACAAATAAATAACTGCAAAGTGGGTGTGTGTAATTATTCAACCCCCTCAATGCTTTGTAGAATTATCTTTTGCTGCAATAACAGCTGCCAGTCTTTTAGGGTATGAGCTTTGCTCTTCTAGAGACTGAAATCCTTGCCCATTCTTCTCTGCAAAGCAGCTCCAGCTCAGTCAGATTAGGGGAACAAAATAATGGGACGCATCGAATGGGTCGGAAGGGAAAAAGTTAAACACAGAACCGAGGGGGGCACAGGCGGCCTCAGGGACAAGAAGCGGAAGGACGCACCTGTGGTCATTGCAATTTAACTGAGGTTTAGCGGGGAGTTGTAGAACTTCAAAGGGTCATGGGGTGTCCACAAGGCACATCTCTTTTTCCTTATCATATTATCGTAGCAGAAGTCTTAACCCCATTCTCGGTCAGTCAACCTTTAAAGTCTACAGGGTGATGGAGTCTGCAGTACATGTTAATGATTTTTTGCATTGTTGCCTAGGTACTTATCTCAATGCATTTAGAGAGATAGTTTTGGGTTGGATTGCTACCTCCTGAAGTTATTGTGAAAAACAAATCTTGATTGGATTATTGATGCTCTAGCACCTGCTATGTAGCCTCAATGCCAATTTCATAATTCCCATGGAAATGTAAAGCCTGAACAGAAGGCCTGAGCACGTTTTCCAAAGAAAAAACAACAAGTATACCTTCTTAATCTGCACTGTATCAGTAATTATGTTTAAAGTGTATATATCTGGGAAATAAATACTATATACTATATAAATATTATATAGTAAAAGTACCTTCCGAGCCTGCACGATGGTGAAAGAAAGCACCCCATGATAATAAAACAAAAAAACCTACCTGAAGTTCCCTGGAACCTAATGAAACATGTTCCCTATTTAGTTGCCATTTTTCGGGTTGTTATATAACCGCAGTGGCACATAAGCCACATTAATTGTTTCAATGTTTATCATCTCCATAGATGTAACACCTACTAGATTATGGTCTTTCCTGACTATGACTGGGGTTACATATATTCAGTTTCTCTCCACGTCCAGGCGAAATGGGAAAGAGCTATAAAGACGTCGGATCATTTATTACCGTTTTTTTTAAATAGATCGTCCCAATAATGTGGGTTTTGGCTGCAAAGGATGCCAAGTAACAAAATGTAGCAGTGTACTTAGGCTGTTGGGTGGTGTCCGCAGTAGTCCAGGTATTTTTTGCACATAACTATAGGTTGTTTTGTTTAAGTTGTTGTTTCTGGGCCCTGGACTCTTGAATGGGACGGAAGGAACTGATTGGGCCTATCCCATTCATACCAGTTACCCCCACGAACCAAGTTTTACAGGCTGCTGCACTCTGCAAGGTAGACATGGTTTGGCTCCTAAAAAGAAAGCTTAGAACCATTGTGTCAGGCTCACTGATGAAGTATGAGACATCAGTGCTTGTACCTGCATGCAACAGCAGACTTAAAGTGTTAGTGTTGGCCAGTTCCTGTAACTTATAAGGAGTAAGGCAAAAAAGGCTAAAGAATAATTTTACATAAATTAGTTCAATATGGTAAGAGACCCAAAAAGATATAAAAATCAATTGAAATGATAGTTTTGAAGAGCAACCATTTTGAAGCTAACCCCCAAGGAAATAGGAATAATACCTTAGGTCTTGGTTTCATTTAATATCTTCAACACCTAGCAAAGTCTAGCAATTATTGCTGTTTCTATTTTACCCATTACAGTACTAATTATTAGAAAAATGAAGCTCAATTTTCAAGGCATGTTAACCAAATCCCCGAGGGGTCACCAGTGTTGGCAGCGTTACCACAGGGTGCAGGGATATAAGCGTTACAGGTTTTCCCCCAGATCCCCCCTAATGGGAGATAGGCAGGTGCCCCTTGATGGGCCCTGTGGACTTTTCTCGCGCTGTAACAACGCAGGTCCTCCACCCCGTTTTACCCCACCAATATGAACCCAAAGGAGGATAAAGAGACGAGGGAAGCTCCCACTTGAAGGTGGGCATTACTTTATAATCTAGGTACAACAAAACAGAGGATAAACGAAATAGAATGTTTCGGACAACAAAGCTGTAGTAAACAGAGCAGCACAACTTATGGAAACGATGTATACAAGCAGAAGTTCTGAGTGCACGATGGCAATCTGTGTATTAAAATTTGTTAACAAGCCAAGTCGAGAGTAGAGAAATCAGAATCGTCGGAGGTACAAAAACAAGTGTTCTTGGTAAACACAGGATAATACATAGAATCTATTACTAATCACATTCCACAACACTGTCAGACAGTACTGAAACAAGACTAAGCACTGGACACAGGGAAGGTCTTCCACTTATATTAGCCAGTGCTGTCTATACCACACCCATGGAGGGGTGGTCTCACCAACCTAATTGGCTGCTTATAAAAGCTCAGGTAGACCGAAGCGGCCCCTAGGAGTCCCACTCATACTGGAAGCAGGACACTGAGAGCACCAGCAACCCGCGG
>CM070034.1:25994538-26040045 GCA_036250615.1 Ptychadena robeensis | reverse complement strand
TCCACACTGACCATCTCCCCCAGTGTCCTCCACACTGACCATCTCCCCCAGTCTCCTCCATACTGACCATCACCACCAGTGTCCTCCAACCAACCATGTTGTTTAGTGCTCTCCAGCTCAAATCCCATTGACTATCATTGTAGAATTCCTTGGTGCGGATTTAGTGGGTGAAAAAAAAATGTCTTGGGAGTTTTGCCATGGATTCCCCTCTGTCATGTCATTGACCAGGTGTTACAACCCTTGAAACAACTTTCCCAACGCTGTTGTGGCCAGAAAGGGGTCCCTTTGTTTTTTAAAATTCGCCTCCCATTGAAGTCAATGGCGGGTTCACCGGTTCGCCGGGTTCGCGAACTTTTGCAGAAGTTCGCGTTCGCCGTTCGCGAACATCAAATTCCGGGTTCGAGCCATCACTAATTACACAGTGCTGTACATTAAATTACAGTTGGGATGCAACAGAAGATAAAATGCAGGTATGACACAAGAAAAGGTGGTCAATTGGACCTACAATTTAATAGGTTGGGGAGCAAAGAATATTAGGTAGGGGAAATGGGGCTACGGTAATGGTTAGAGAATCAATAGTTTTATAGTTGGATATAGAGCAGTGGTGGGCAACTGAGTTGATGTGGAGGGCCCCAAGTGCGGCCCTTGGCATCACTGAAGGGCCGCACATCAATTTGTATTGAAAAAAATGACATCTAGAAGACATTATTCTTAATTAGCAAAACTTGTTATGTTTCACACATCAGGGAACACTGCAGTATGGTAATGCACATTTTGTGTCATATATATCATTAAAGCCATTAATAATATCGATGGGGCACATAAACTTTGATTTAAAGGTGAGTTCTTATGCCCTATGCATTAAGAGTAAGGACTGAGTGGGGCCACAGTGGAGGACTGAGAGGGGCCACTTAGGAAGGCACAAAGGGCCGCATGTGGCCCCCGGGCCTCAGGTTGGGCACCTAGGATATATAGGATTGTGACAAACTTGGATCAGGGTGGAAAATGGAGGCAGTTTCCTCCAGGGTAGAGCAGGCTAGTAGGAATCTTGACCCGATACTGTTGTTGTTTAACTTTTATTATCACATGTGTAAGAACAATACAAAGATCGATCGTTCTGACCAGATTAGGGAAATACATGACATTGAATATTAGCATATACAGGAAAAGAACTCCTACTGTGGGAAGTGATGTGGGAGTGATCAATAAAAAGATTACCAATCATCATAATATATACCTTCTGGACAACTGAGAGTTAACTGTATTTTTTTATTTGTTATTTTAACATATTGTTACGCCCTTTTGTGTGACCTTTATCGTCATTTAGTAGCCAGACTGTGGTTTACAAAACAGGAACTTGAATCAGACAGTTCAGTGGCCTACAGCAATATTTAGCTTCTTTATGTGGCAAGCCTATTGAGGTGTCAAACACAGAAAATATATATCTTAAAATTCAGTAGGTCTACAGAAACACATGTTGTTGATAAAGCCTATAAAAGGTCAGTTGAAGAGTTCATAGGAGATGTCCTTATATTAGGATTTATAAAAATGAAGAAATTCAAAGTCCTTACTGGAGCAGTCGTGCTTCCAGTACAGAAGGAGTGCCCTTTGTTTGACAGATTGAATACTTGCTGAAACCTATAGGTGAGTGGTTCTCAAACTGTGGTCTATGGTCCTATAAGGGGCAGAGGGGATCTCAAAATATTGGGCTATTGTTGCCCCATTCTGTGGAGGAATCCAATCTCCTCTGAGACTTGGTACAATGGTTAAGTCGACGGGAAAACGGCCAGTCTATGCCAAACTTTACACTGTGTGGTAGTGTGCTCCATCAATCGCAGGACTTTCGCTTGATCGATCACCAATTAAATTGCCTGGTGCGATTCAAATGCTAAACGATCGTTCACCAAACATCGATCAATTGTTCAACACTTGAATAGCACATGGCAATTTTATTGGTAATCGATCAAGCAAACGTCCTGTGATCGATTGAACAAAAGGGCATGAGTCATTCTCACAGGCAGGGGGGTTGGTTCTTGGCAGATCCCTGCTATGGATAAGCACCCCCTCCTGGTGGGGGGGCGGGTGGGTTCTGTGAGCCACCAACTTATGGACTCTGTAGCTCACAAGCACTCCTCCAGAGATGAGCCCCTCTTGCCCCGTGTGGCATTGATATGCTGCCCCCCTGCATGATGCCATGTTGCCCCATCTTAAACCACTACTGCTCACCATTGCAATCTAAAACCATCACTGCTCACAGGACTGCATTCACTCTTCTTTTCTGGAATCAATAGAATGTGGATTACAAGGTAAGTTTTTTTTGCACACTGTATATGTTGGAACTCTTAATTTTCAATACAAATGGTGCAGGGATATGTTAGAGACAGGCCTTTTTTTCATGAAAGGTCTGCTTTAAGAAATCCGGACACCTATATTCACGAAAATGTAGCTTCCCTGAACTAAGACAAGACAGTAATTTGATTCCAGATAAAGTGAGAACAGACTGTAAGGAAACACAAGATAATAGACTATAGAGTTTTCCTGATATTGTGATAGTCTGTAAATGTCTGCAGTCTACTGTAGCATCTAAAGACTGCTGATTATTGTCTGGGATGATTCAGACATTTTCTCAGGCTGGATTTCATTTGTAATCCAGAGGACATGACTAACCAGAGTTATTGATGACATTGTCCTACTTACCCTTTAATAGCAATGTGAATCAACTTACAACATGATAAATGAGCCAGGAACTGTGGAAATTCTGCACCATGTCTAATCTTTAGTAGCCACTTCTGCTGTTGCTAGCTCTGGCACTGTTTAGATGGCAGATGTGGTGGATGAAGAATGACGCAGTTGGAGTGGTGCATAGAGGATCTCCATTCCCGTATCTGTCAGCACTCAGCAGTAGTCTTCTGCTTAGTGAACAGCTGATATTTTCTGTGTGTATCTGTTCAGAGTTATGAGTAGTGATGAGCAGCATAGGCAGTATTTGTATAATATTGAAAACATTTCGGCAAGTATTCACAATAAATTTGTAAATTCCATTACTAGTGTATAAAAGATATGTTTACCTTTTGTCTGTATTGTTCAACAACATTTACTCACCAAAAATCTAACTGGAATAATTGAGACAGATTGGGTTTTAAATGAATTGGTAATAAGATATTTTTTTACCAACGTAACTAACAAAATATAATATATAACAATCATTAAACAGACCATTATAGAGTAAAATGATGGAAGGCAGTTATCCAGCACCCTGTATCTGCAATTCACAATACATCGGCCTCCAGCCACACTACACCGACTCTGAGACACTTACAATAAAATGCAGATATCACCATACAGAACTAGGGCCCTGGCACTCCAATATCCTTATCAAAGGGTGGGACTCCATACTTATGACGGTCCCTTACAATGACCTTTTTCATGACCAGACCTCACAACCCTCCCATGACAAGTTTTGAAACCTAAAAAAAAGCAACGAATCAAAGTTTTATAAACCAAAGAAAAATTGAGGGAGGGAGGGTGGGAAATTCATCTAATGCACACTATCCTCTGATAGTGATACAGGATACCATCTAGCAACTATCCCAACCAATCTGGTAGAGCTGGAACAAGATAACATAATAACATAACAAGATACCATAATAACATAACTAAAGCCCCCCAGACACGTATAGCTTGTGACCCAATGTTAGGCCGATCGACCGTGGGTGATGTGTGCCAGCACAGACCCAACAGACAGCATCTAGACACGCCGGCTGTGCTGTGTGTCAGCCTTGAACAAAGGGAGATGGAAGGTAGCTGCTAGCACACCCGTTCCCGCCACTGTGTCCCCATCTAAAGTATCAGACAGATCTAAGAATTACAGACATGTCCGTAATGGCTTAGATCAATTTGGCTGTCGATTTAGGCTCTCTAAGCTTAAGATCAGCACCAGTTTTATTGCCCGCTGTGAGTGCCAATTTAAAAAAAATTCTACCATCTCTAGATGACAGATGCCTCCCGACTTGTGTTAAGCAAGAATATTGACAATTCGAATACATTCGACGAATATCCAACATTTAAGAATTCGCAATATTGAGCAATAAGCTCAGCAGGAAAATAGTACGGGGGCAAGTTCATTGTCCTTTATCCTGTGGAACCACACCTCTTCTCTGCAATTACCTCCCCTTCTCAAAAATGAGGATCTAACTGTGCTGCGAAAAAAAGCAGATGCATAAGTCGCTCTCTAAGCAGCAAGACAGCGTTCTATATATTCATTACATAAAGAATTTTTCCGAGGCACATATGGATTTTCTCGTGTTATTGGTATAAACTGTAAAAGTGGTCAATGAGATGGAAAGATAATGCACTGGTTCACTTAGAGCATGAAAGGCAGCCTTCACCATTTTCAGGAATTGCTCCAACTCATACCATGCTGTTATAATAGATTGAACTGTACTTACAGCATTGAGATGCCTATTGATTGTCTCCAATGCCTTGAATCAGCTGATGGTGGCTATTGATTAAAAATGTGAGTTTTCTTCCTTTCTTTGAAGTCATTACTCAGTAATCATAATAATATAAAAGTAGGTTTGTTTTTCTTTCTTTTTTTAACATTTAAGCAACTCTGGAGAACTAACGGTGAAATCAAACCCAAAGTTCTATTACCATAGAAACCACAATGTATAATTTTAAGTCTTGGATCAGTCCTTCCTGTCAAAAGGCCTAATTGCCCCTGATCTGTACTGCTCAATTAGCAGAGATGTTTCCCTTCAAGTTAATTGCCAGTGATGGGAAGGAACAGGATGAATGTACCTTTGTTAGATGAAAACATCTTTTTTTCTATTTCTATTATTTTATGTGTATTTGTAAATCGTCTCTTCTCAAATACTATACGTGGTAATAGACTTAACGAATGGCACTGCATTTAAGAGACCTAATACAGAAAACAGCATAACTTATCTTGTGCTGCGGTTTACCATTCGTATATTGGATGTTATTAGTTAGAACGAACATTTGCCTTCATCTGGCCGACAGTTTATCATATTTTTAATTACAGATATGAATGTGTGTTCCATTTGACTGATCCATTTTAACTAATGCTCTTCATAACATGGGTTATTTTCATTTATAGTGTATTCTCAATCCTTGTACCAGGCATTGCAACTGTGACCAGGCAAGGTTTAAAAGATTTAGCTAAGGCTGGCTTGACGTACGATTTAAGCAGTGATGTGCAATCACTGTAGGTACAGCCAAGTAATTCTTAGCAGTTTACTGAACTCAGATCAAAAAACAATAAATTCCTTGGAAGCCAATCATATTTCATCTTTTACTGACCTGACTGGTTGAACCTTAAATCTGCAATGGATTACTTTGTTTTTCACATAATGACCGATCTTCTGGATGATGTATTAGGAAGTCTAAACTTTAACTAATTCTGCCACAGTTTGAGTAGCAGTCTGTTAAACCTCCATCGTTTCTACACCCCCCCCCCCCCCCCCCCCCCCAAACAAACGAAAAGGAAAGACTGAAGCTTTCATGTTTTATGTGAAACATGTGCTTGGGCAATTTCAATGAAACATGACCCACTTATACATATGTGCTGCTAAACACATAGGTACCATGCATGTTCATGCCAATAATAGAAGCTTATCGATTGGAATGGGATTTTAAATGTGGAATATTTTTGGATTTGTGATCCAAAAAGAGACCACCATGCCGGAACATGTGAATCAGCCTTAACTGTTGAAAAAACCATCAGGCTGGTCCGAAATGTGACTATACACAGGTTGATGGTGCATGGCATGGAGAGGGATCTGGTGATCCTCTTGTTAAAGGGGAACCCCAGATACTCAATTAGGCCCCACCCTCACCCCCACAACACAACAGCAAAGTTGTGGGGAGGAGACCACCCTAAACTGGATAAGGTGGTCTCCCCCTTTGAGGATGTCCCCCTTTCCAGTCCTTCCAGGCATGCCAAAAATGGGTCTGGTATGCTCTGGAGGTGGGGACCCCTTATCATTTGTGGTCCCCCTCCTCCAGACATAACAGACCCAATGGTTGCTCTGAAGCAGGAACTCCCCACTGTTTTTGTTTCCCCTTTTACAAAGCATTCCAAACCCAATTCTAATAGAAGGTCTGGTATGCTCCTGAAGGGGAACCCGCCAATGTTCATGGTCATGATTAAAGTGAATGTGATTTGCCAGGAACATGTAAGGCCTTGGCTCCACTATGTGTTAAAACCCTGTGTTTGATGTACGTCAAACGCAGGGATGTTGACACATCCACTGAAAGTCAATGAATGTGTCTACACATACGTTTCTTGTGATCTGTCAGCTTGCGCTGCCTTAAAATTAACGCAGAGCACTGCATTAATATTAACAGCGTAAGCTAACGCAAGTATGGGTGCATTGATGTACCCATAGAAAATGAATTGAGTCCGTCGAAACACAATGGTGTGCATTGTTCGATGCGTTGATCAATCTGTTAATGGTAAAAAACAAGCACAAAAGAAATGGATACATCACAAACACATTCCTTAATGCATCCCTGATGGATCCCTAAAGCATACCTAATGCATGGGTTGCATTTTTTGGATCCTTAACGCACAGTGAAGCCTAAGGGTATGTCTCCACAGCGTTTTGCGATCCGTCGGGACCCCCTAGATTAAGCGCAGTGCTTGGCGGGGGTCCCGACGGATCACATACACTTTCCCTGCCTAGTGGATGCTCTGTTCTTATGGTGCTGAGCCAATCGTCCGATGCAGGGGTTAGCACCCCTGGTAAACATGTCAGGTTCCTGTGTTGTACAAAAATAAGACAAGATAAATCATTTCACTAGAAAGCTGAACATGAAGAGGAACCTCATCTTCAACATGGAATGGCAATCTGACAGATTTAGAATGTTTTTGCATTGCCCCCCCCCAAAAATAAAAAATAAAAATATGTATATATATATAATAAAAGACTTAAAAAATCCTGTTATCCTGGCAAAGTATAAATAATAATATAAAAGTCTATCCCTACAAGGTTTTGACCCCACCCACCAGTTAAACAATCATGTAACCCTGCTATGGATCCAGCCATTTCTTCATTACTATGACTATTAATAAAACAGGGGTTTCTCAACAATGAAAGCATCACACCCATGTTGATATCTGATAGAAACACTCTTTGTTAAGGTGTCCATACACCTGATTATAGCTGCTCGATAGATGGCCGTTTCGAGTGCTGACATCACGCCATGAGTGCTCACGGCCATCTATCTAGCCTCCATCTAATGAGCGGGAGCCGTTGAGAAGACAGGAAAATCAAACAGATAATGGACATGTCTGTAAACCCTGTTCGAATGTCATTCCTTTGAATGAGGACAAGAGTCCCCATCCAAAGAATTGACCGGGAACCGGGCACCTGAAGTAGTTTGCCTCGATTTCCGTTCCTCATGATGTGTATGGGGACCTTTATTGATGTTTGGGCATTCCTAATCAATGCTCAATCAACAGATAGATCAAGTATTGTAATATTGTATTGTACTTACAATAGGTTTTTGTTAGATTTTATCTAATCACTCATATATCTTAACTATGATTAAAATCAAAGATGACATTTGTTTAGTTTTTCCTCTGAACCCATGGTCAACGTTAAACGCTGTGTTCAGCAGGGAAATTGCACAGCAGTGTTACCCTTTGAATAGGGTCTTTGATAGACATGAAGGTTTCTTTTTCAAGGTACTCCCATAATATAGTTTATTGTCTGTTGATTCTGGCACTAAATACCTTGATTTTCCACTTCCTGTAACAAGCCAATCTGTTCACCTTTTAATAGTTCATATTTGGCAGCAGTTTATGTAAACGTTAGCAAAAGGGAGAGCTGCTTTAAAACTGTAATCCAGGCAGATCTCCAAAAATCATTATTTCTCTTGTCCAAAAGCAAATTCTTCCTTTTCAATGGTTCATCTTTCCTTTCTAAGTGTCAAGAACATGCTCCTCAAAGGTCTCCATGTCAGCATGTCAAATGAGAAAACTCCTACTGTGGGCAACTCGCCGCCATTGCCTGATCTTCATGACCAGTCAACCAGCAGCTGAGGCTTACCATACCAAAATAATACTACTATAGCCAAAAGGATCTAAGTAACAATAAATTCCTGGCAAAAAAAGTATTTAGTCAGCCACCAATTGTGCAAGTTCTCCCACTTACAAAGATGAGCGAGGCGTGTAATTTCCATCATAGTTCACCTCAACTATGAGAGACAGAATGGGGGAAAGAATCAGACACATTGTCTGATTTAAAAAGAATTTATTCTGCAGGCACACGGAGAGCCGGCGGTTGTGCCCAATCCCGGTACGGGTGCAGTTTGATTCACGATCAAACTGCACCCGTACTGGCTTCGGGCATAACACCTGTATTAATGGCGTCTGTTTGTACTTGTTCTCAGTGTAAAAAACACCTGTCCATAACCCTATGTTCAAGACCAAAGAAGGAAATTCCAGGGGGACTATGCCCTGCATATAAAGATTGCAAGGCTGGGTCTTTCAGCATGACAATGATCCCAAAAACACCACCCATACAACAAAGGAGTGGCTTCGTAAGAAGGTCGTGGAATGGCCTAGCCAGTCTCTAGATCTCAAACCCCAGAAAATATTTGGAGGGAGTAAAAGTCTGTGTTGCTCAGCAACAGCCCCAAAACATCACTGCTCTAGAGGAGATCTGCAAGGAGGAATGGGACAAATACCAGCAACAGTGTGTGACAACCTTGTGAAGTCTTACAGAAAAGTTTGACCTCTGTCATTGCCAGCAAATCGGGATATAACAGTAGTTAGTAGTCAATAGTGAGATGAACTTGTCATAGTGACCAAATACTTATTTTCACCATTATTTGCAAATAAATTATTTAGAAATCAGACAATGTGATTTTCTGGATTCTTTCCTCCATTCTGTTTTTCATAGTTGAGGTGACCAATGATGAAAATTACACGCCTCTCAGCACAATTGGTGGTTGACTACTTTTTTGCCCCACTGTAAGTAAATGTTTAGTTAAGTGTAGAAATACATTTTTATTTCAAGAAGCATGTGTATTCCAAGTGTCAGTATTTAAAAAAACATTACAAAAAGCCACAAAAGTGCAAAATATTACATTTAGATAGCTGGAGACTTTGCGGTTAGTAAATCCTTTTCTTAATAAGTAACAGTAAGTTAACAGGCTGCAAGCTTTTAAGCGGTTTCGTCAGAAACTTTCATTTCTTTGCCAGAGCCTGTTAACAGCCAGCACAGAGCCGTGGTAGTGTGGCTGTGATGACTGCTAGAGAAATACAGTATATCCTTTGGGGAATATGGCTTTTTGATAGCGCGTCGTAAATTGGGATGTGACTGCCATGTGTTTCCATGGCAGCCATTTTCTAATTATTCCACAAGTTGGCCACTTTCATTTTGGTCATCACTTTAAATTAACTATCACTCTTACAAGGCATTAATGGGGGTTTGAAATAAATCACTTTTAAATTGGTTTCTAGTGTTGTCGGTTGCATGATTAAAAGCATTCCGTCCTCGGCCTCACCTCATGGAGTTTCACTCTCTAAGCAGGTTGGAGAATCACCGAGGGTTGGGAATAGATGAAGGTGGTTGACTAATGTGCCAATCAATGTACAGTGCCTGCAGATTCATCTCCGTACTGTCCTAATAGGTAATCCGAATGATGCCTTTTAATGGAATCACTTATGGTTTCTATGAAATGATAGAGGAGCCTGTATATTTATGCAAAGCGGAGATCGTTTACGAATATACTGAAATGAAAAGACCTCCTAGTAAATAAGTGGAGTAAAATGATCTTTTCACGTAACAAGTATTGCTTGAAATTCCTATTGCTGAAGAGACCAACTTCTCGGTTAATGTAAGTGAAACGGTAAAATGTACATCCAGGCATTTAAATATGAATTGATTTCCTTTAATAGGGAAGCATTGCTAGTCATTCAGGTTGTATGAGCCTTGTGTGATTCCAGTGCTGCCCAGAGCATGCTTCTATATCCATAAAATTCCATACAGCTTTTGCTTAGTATGCAAATTGATCATTAAGTGATGTTTAAGGTTTGTGATGGGCTTATATAGTACTTATGGTATGATAAATAGGATATGTACACTTTGTTTACAATTTTATTATAAGTAAATAGAAATGTTTTTCACCTAAACTGGAGCAATTGACAGAGTTTATCTGCACAGTAGGTTTACTTTATAAAAGAGTGATGAAGTTACTGCTATAAGGAAGATCTAGCCTGTAAGGCTGGAGTGGGATATTTGGCCTGGAGGGTTGTGGGGAGGTATCCCAGGATGATGAAGGACCTGTAGTGCAGGTGGAATCCACTAGAGGGAGCTCTGGGACAGAGCTTATAAAAGAGGGAGAACTAAGAAGTGTAGGGCCTTCTTCTGGAGACAAGTGTGAGGGAGACTTGGTCTCTAAGGCTGGAGTGGGATATTTGGCCTGCAGGGTTGTGGGGAGGTATCCCAGGATGATGGAGGACCTGTAGTGCGGGAGGGATCCACTAGAGGGATCTCCGGGACAGAGTTTATAAAAGAGGGAGAACCAAGAAGTTTAGGGCCTTCTTCTGGAGACAATTGTGAGGGAGACTTGGTCTCTGAGGAGTGAGATACCCCAGTCTTGCAAGGAAGGTGAGCAGAGTGTGCAGGTGGCTGTTAGGCAAAACAACTTGCGTCCTCGCAGCTATCTCTTGTTCTGGGTCAGTTCGGTGCCATGATAGACCAGCCGCTGTCCACTGATACAGCCCCCTGGACCAGGCCCTGGCTTCCGGTGACCGACACAAAGTTTCTGGTAGGGAACGTAGAACAACAAGGCAGCACAGTGAGCAGCACTGCCCAACAGAGAAATGCTTTCATCCTGCAAGCATTGGCTATGGCCATTTTAGTAACATAAGTTACCCAGTTGTATACTGACCTAATTTCTGGTAAAGTTATTTGTTAAACACAATTTCTGTGTGTTTCCTACAGGTTAGGTTAGTAAGGCGTTTTGGTACTAGGGGACAAAAGCCCCCCCCCCAAAAAAAAATAATATATTTACTTAACTATGAGCTGTCATGTCATCCTAAAAATATATAGTTACCTGCAGTGCTCTCATCCATGATGGGGACCATATTTAATCCTCGGACAGTCTTATGGGGGGTAAGATGTATGGCCCCTAGATTAGTGTTTCTAAACCTGTGGGTTGGTGGTCGAATGAACATTTCAAAGAGGTTGTCACATTCACAAAACACATCAGAGCTGCTGCTAACCATAAGCAGTGTTGATGCCCACAAGCAGGTGGGGAGTTAGGAAGTACTTTCTTACTAGAAAAAGGCAAGATAAATAGTTATATTTACTTGGCAGTCATACGGATAAAATTTCAGACTTAATAAGTTTAAAACTACAGATTAAGATGAGAATTGTTTTGAGGTTGGGGGTCAGTACACTCATGAAGAAGAAACAATTTCCTCCTTGCAGAAAGTTTTGTATCATTTTAACGGTGTGAAAGGGTGGTAATCTGACTCAGAAGTGCCAAGTCACAACATTTCTTTATTGAAAATCAGACAAACACTTCACAAACTGGTCATCGCTGAAAGGTCTGACGCATTTCACACAAAACAAAATGCTTAATCACATAGTCTTTGCCATTAAGCGCTTTTAGGTGTGAAATGCGCAAAGTCTATCGGTGAAGATCAGTTTGTGAGCTGTTTGTCTGATTCCCAATAAAGAAGTTCCATGACTTGGCGGTTCTGTGTGTGAATCTTTTCATAAATGTTTACCCTGGCAAACTTTGTTCCTGCATTGAAGTCAAGCCAAACGGTAATGGTTTTTAGGTTCCATGATGATTTCAGCTCCTCCCACCATGTTTAACATTCATCAAGAAAGTGCTGTGTCATCATAAAATGAAAACTGTGGAAAGATAAACCTTTGCACCCAAAATTACAACACTATTTTTTAATATATATTGAAGCAGTAAAAATACTCAACTCAACAGCAATTTGTTTAAATCTATGATACAATAAAATACCACCACCTATCTAGGAGAACCTCTAAGGCCAAATTCACAGCTGTGGTTATCCTGGAATTTTTGCACACAGCACGCCTGTGCGGATTGTCATTCTGCTTTCTCGTCCATCTCAGCCTTCCTCTAAGACAGTGGTTCTCAACCTTTTTAGATCTGTGCTCCTGGAAGGGACATAACAAAGTGTCACTTCCTGTATTTGAAGTGCAAGTGCAGATTGTCACTTCCATGTTCCAAATACTGGTAATCACACTCCACAACGTCAATTCTAGCACAAGCAAGTGTCATGTCCCCTTCCTCATATTTTCCAACCCAGCTTATGCAAATGATGTGTGGGGTGGGAAGTTAGGAGGAAGCGTAACCCCCCACCCCTCTTAAGTAGTGATGACCAAACTGTCCCTCGTGCAGACAGTTCGGCACGAACATTAAATGTTCGCTCTTCTTCTTGCCAGCGAACAGTACGGGCGTTCGACCTTCCCCAAGGAGAAGAAGTCTATAATTCTTCCTCTGGCCAGACCTTTCCGCACCTGGTCCGGCTGTAGAAAGAATTATTTTCACTAGAGACCGGGGAGAGACACCCGATCTCTAAAGAACTGTACTGGGCATGGGCCAGAAGTGATGTCCGACCACTTCCGGTTTAGGGACAAGGAACTGAGCATTCCATATACATGAGGGGACAGCGTGGCATAATTTCTGGTAAAGTTCCGATTCAAATTCCCTGGCAACAGACAGATAATTTAAAGTTTTCCGCAGACTTCGGACTTTTATAAGAGTCTGATCCATCTGTTCGCGGACAGACGCAGATGGACACGGCTGATGTTCACCCATCACTACTCCTAAATAGTGATGAGCGGCATAGGCAATGATCGTATTTGCAGCATGCCACGAATTTTTCGGAAAACATTCATAAAATATTTGCATTCGGCAATATTCTTTTTTTTTTTATTGCGAATATCGAATTTTTTTTGCGAATTTCACATGTGCAATATATGTTTAACATGGCGCGAATCTGTGTGCGAATTTTCAAAAGTGCCGATTTTCACAATAAAAACTGTTGATGGTCGCATGGAGTGTTTCTCAGCTCTTGTTGCAGCCTTCCCATTCGTCCACATGCATTGATGTGTAATGGCATGTGTAATGGGAAAAAAATACCCAATATCCGGAATTGCGAATATCCGGCAATATATTCACCATCTTCATGAATTTCCGAATTGCCAATATTTGTGATTAATATTCGGAATCAGAATATTCACGATCATCAAACTTCTAAATTAGTTAGTTACTCTCCATCCTAACTTACCACCCTGCATGTTAGGAGTGGCTCTGATGAACTTGGAGACCCATATGAAATGATCGTTCGACCCCCAAGGGTGTCCCGACCCACAGGTTTAGAACCACTGCTCTAAGACCATTCACTGCTGTTCTCTCTCCTTGTGCACAGTGGCTTGTCTTATACCTCCCCTCCTATATATTTCTAGGTGGGTGATCATAGGAGGCCCCTCACAGAACTGTTTTTTTTTGGTAATTATCGGCTTGACAAAACTATTTGGTACAAACCAGATCTGTATCAGTGTATATATTTGCCACTATTTAGTTTAAAATAAATGACAGATTTATTTTTGTGTCAGAACCTTTGCTTTAAGCAAAACCCACCACACAATCAGCTGTTTTGTTGGCAACATAAAATCATATGTAAGTTTTATTGCATATTTGAAGAAAAGCAAACTATCTACAAGGAGACTGTATTTTTTCCTTTAATCAAAAAGTGTTGATGTCTAAGGCTCATTAACTCCATTATGTATAGCTGAGAAATCAGTTTTTATTGTGGGATTGTAATAAAATCTTCTGAAAAGTAAAATTGAAACATGACCGGCGAATCTGCCAATATCAAAGAGAGAAGGAATCCATTTACAGAATGGGGCCATTGTCATCTGATAAATAGAGGGCTGTTTATGGGCTCAGATAATGCAATGTGACGGATATGATTAATACACTTTGCTCTGTTTGATATATGATCGAGAATCCATTAGGATGTGCATCCATTTTACCAACATCACAAGAAATTGTACACCAGCTATCTTACAGTCTGCCTGGGCATTTTACTTAATGTAACACATTTTAATTGGTATGCATTACAAAAAGAAACTGAAAAAAATATTTAAAGAGGCCCTGTGGCTAGAATACCATGGTAAAAAAGAACCCACAAAAGTAGTTTTAAGTGTTAATACTTACCTTGCCTAGCTTTTTATATTATAATGCTAAAGAAGATATTATTAGATACGTTCAAGCTCTTCTGGTATTGGTGTCTCACTATTGTACACTGGGACTCCTTTCTGACTCCAGATAGGCCTGAAGCCAAAAGACAGAGGCCTAGGCAGACTGACTACATGACACATTTAACCTATCCAAAAGGAAAGTCTATTGCCTATGTATACCCACGTGGACTTGTATTGCCTATGTATACCCACGTGTGATACAAATATTTTTACAATTCAATATATATTTTTGTACCAAATGCAACTGTACTTTTGATTTACTTGTCAATACTCTTGCTCTAATAAGTGGGGCATGAACTTCATCATTACCCGTGAGCCTAGTTACCCGCAATTTTTGTCAAGAAAATCCTCTAGGCTAGCCACCTCATTGACTCATGGTTTTGGGTCTGCTTTATGGACTACATGACTGGGTAAAGAAGAAGCTGGCATACTAAGGGTTAGTAAATCTTATAAACATGCTTAGTTCTGTTATTATGTTATCTTGTTCCAGCTCTACTGCATTGGTTGGGTCAGTTGCTAGGCCGGGTCCTCCTGTAGTTTAGTGTGCGTCGGATAAATTTCCCTAAATTTTTCTTTGGCTTATAAAACTTTGATTAATTCCTTTGTTTTCAGTTTTCAAAACTTGTCACGGCAGCTGCGGGGTTGCAAGGCCCTTGAAGGTGGTCTGGTCATGGAAAAGGTAATTGGAAGGGACCGTCGTAAGTACAGAGTCCCATCCTTTGTTAAGGATGTCGGAGTACAGTATGTGTGGGCTGTACTCATGTAGTATTTCTGCGCTGCATTGCAGTACAGGGCAAAATGGGCTTCTGAACATGTTCTGAACATGTTTTTTTAATATTCTATGTGTATAAAATTAAGTATATTTTCAATACAAAAAAAAGCTGTATACATTTTGGAACAAATGGCTATATTTGCATTGTACACCAGCAGCTCTGGATGTGTATTTGGCTGATGGAGCAAAAAGGAATGATTTGCATGGCTCCACCCACTGCCCTAAAGTGAGAATTTTCCTTAACTTTTGGAATTTGTGATGGACTGAGTAATATAGTTAATACCTTCTGTTTTAAGAACATTTGACTGTGCTCCGCAGTGCTTGAGTAGAGGGCTTTTTGATTCCTTTTGTCCCTTCTCACCATAACCTTCATGGTTGTTCATCTAACATACATTAAAAAAGATTTTACTGCCTTAAGCTGGGCATAGACGTTTCGTTTTGCTGCCGTTTCCTCGGCAGATTGACTGCGTGTGATGACATCATCATGCATGGCTGGTCGTGCTAAGGCACTGGGCAATCAGGGTCCAAGAGCAGTCCACGGCTGTAAACAGGAGGTTCATGCAACTAAGTGATATTATTAACTCTATTGATTTATCAAGAAGTAGATCTGGCGTATAGTTTTTTTTATTCTCCATGGTTTGCTTTGCTTGTTTTCAATTGGCACAAATACTTAATAAAATTCTGCTAACTATCCAGCAATAACATGTTATCTGTCTATCACATATTGATAAACTGAATGTTGCAACTATTGTATCTCCTATGTAGGTATCATTGGCCCGCAGTACATGCAAGCATCTCCTCCTATTCCCCAGTGACCTCCTAACAATGTGCTGCCCCATCCGTCAACGTAATCAAGTTGCCAATAACTCATGGATAAGTAATACCTTCTCGGACACTTTATGTGACACTTTACCATAATAACTATATTTAGTAATTTAAGAGATGGTCGCCCATCATGAACAGAGCTATAAATTTTCTGAGGGGTTTATGTGGTCCTGCGTGCGGTTTGAATATGTCTCTGTAACCTTTGTGGCTCTCCTATAATAAACCGGCTTGTCATTCATTCTGGTTCTTTAGAACCTTACAAAAATATATAATTACTACCAGAAAGGTCTATCTAGTGAAAATCAGACACGTGTTCTAAATACGTTGAGAATTTTAGTAAGCAAATTTTTTTATATACGTCATTAAAATATTTTGACACCAAAAAGAAATAAGTATGGATGGAAGAAGTGGTCTATCAAGTTGGCCTTGCAAACTGTACATATACATACTATGGCCTAAGTTCCCCTGAGCATCCAGGATGCATCAGCATGACGTGGTCTGGCGGGTGGTGCAGGTGCTATGGGGTGTGTTAATTATCAATTTAATTATCAATTGATCTACAAAAAGAATTGTATTGTACGTGTCACTGGACTTGAATTTTAACACAATGGAAACTAGGCCTAAAGCCCTCCATACACGCTTAAATTTTTGTGTGATTAAAAGTGTTCTTCAGGCTGCATTCGGCCACCAAATCGATCTAAGCCATAACGGACATGTCTGTAATTCTTAGATCGAATTAAATACTTTGGATGGGGACTAGTAACCCCATGTCCCCGTCCAAATAACCTACGTATGGTATGTCTCCTCAGCTCTTTTAACCATCCTGGTGAACCCTTTCCTCTTGGATTTGGTTTACAAAAGAAGTACAAAAATACTGAGTACTGTAGGACGCACCCTATACATCGGAGTAATATATTAGCTTTCTCTCACTATGCTAGAAGGAGCTCTGTGCTCTGACTGGCAGAGTGAGAGTAAGGGTATGTTTTCACCGCATAATGCGCTCCGTTGACACCCCATTTTTTTGGGGGCTGCATCTTATGGTGTAAAAAATTTTGCATCTCTAAAGTAAGAACTTTGGAAGCCTATGCCTGTCAGGTAATGAAGGCTTACTGTAAGAATGAGCACCCCTCCAGTGTCACTGACATCCGGGACATCACGGCTCCCATCTATGACTGTATTTTTTGGGAAGAGCCCAGACAGCAGCAATCCCTGGCCAGCATTGCTGGAGGCTGGCGTGGGATCACCTGCAGCAGGTAAGCTACACCATGTGTGGACCGTTTTTTACATTGGAAATTTACCTTGATCCACACCCGCGAATATCGCAGAGAAGATTAATATGTTTGAAGGTTTCAGTCATATCACCCCTGTCTCCATTCATCCCAGCTGTGCATATTGGGTCCCTGTACTCTTTATCAATCTCATAGCATTTGGGGTGAAAGAATATTTTTTTTAATTCGTACAGACTGGGGTCCTGGAAGAAAAGATAGCTCAGGGCACAGGGTTAGGTGAGTTGATCTTCTTTTTGTGACCCTAAACCTAACCAATTGCCAATTGCATGGGTTACAAAGAATATTGTTAAAGTTCAACTCAAATTTTTAGGGTTTGCATACCGTATTCCTCAGTGAAATCCACAAAATATATAAGAAAACTGCTTATTTCTGTAATGTAGAAACAACACATGTGATCAGTACCAGAGCAGGTCTTCAGTAACGAATTCCATCTTCTAAATAATGATCAGGTTTTCAGATATCCAGCCAGTTCTCCATTTTCTTCCACCCCTTGGGCAATCAATAAAGATCGATCTCCATCGGAATGATAGAGAGCTATCTGTGGGATCACAGGGACCCTGGACTTTTTTTCCTTTACTCTAATAGCCTATTTAGATGCAGAATCCATGTTGTCTGCAGACGGAGGAAACGTTTTTTGTGCCTGTGTTTTTTTATTTGTTTGTTTTGAAGCAAATAGCATGCTGGCTTAGATTGGGTACTTATTGTAAATCTGCAACACCAGGCATGTAACTCTGGGTCTCCCTGTTGCTTATTTGTTTCATTTTCTTTTTTACGTGTTCAAACATACAAACAAATGTAAAATGTATCTGTGGCAAGTCAAACATTTTTATATTACAACCCCTAGGATATAGAATGACTCACAGGTGAAGGGCATATTAAACATAAGGCAACGATTTACAAATTCTATACAGTTCATGTAACGAATGGCTTGAGCCATTCGTTTTGAGCAGAGCTCTTTTTCAACCATAGGGGGTTCTTATTTGTCTGTTACTGGGGACCACACTCCTCCATTTTGAGAGCTGCACACCTACACACAACTTAAACATCCATCCCTCATACTGACTCCATTTTATTCTGTGATCCTTGCTCAGGCCCCATACACCAACTGAGGGCCTTTCTGGCCACTGATATCACTATAGCTGTGTAATCACTGCTGAAGGTTGTGCGCAACTACCCATCATCTGCCTTCTATGTCATACCTGTACCTGTGTGTTATCTTGTGTTGCATCTCAACTCTAATTTCTTGCAAAGCACTGTGTAATATGCTGGCGCTATATATATAAATGTAATAGTAATAATTATAATAATAATTATTATAATTCGTGCACTCGTGCACTCTCTTTTAGTTAGGGTACAGAAAGTAAGCTGGCTACTTAACAGGAGGAAGTAGATTTAAACCTCCCGATACCTGAAGTGACATCTGTGCCATCACTTCCTGTATTTGGAACTGGGAAGTCCAGCACTTCTTTGTTTTACATAACGAAAGTGACACCAGTGATGTCTCTTCTACCATATTCAAAAACTGAAAAGTTGACAGGTATGGTGGGGGGGCTTTAGTTGCTAGGGCAGGCAGGAATTTTAAACAGATTTTGCCCCCCATACCGATTTACCCAAACATAAGTCACTTATGCACAAATGCAGTAAATATGTAGTAGAGGGTGGTAGATTGTACAGTTACAGTGTCCATGATCTTGTTTGAGATGAATTTACAGTGTTCATGTCAGAATAATATGTATACTTATTAATATCATAGATTATATATTTACATCTAGTATTCCCTCCCTGAGGAAGCCCATACTAGGACGAAATGCATGTGAGAGCTTATTCTGATATGCACGCTGTAAATTCATCCCAAACAAGATCCTGGATACTGTTAATGGTTGTCTCATACTTTTTGGTGTTTTTAACCATTGGATTATGATTATTGATATATGTTTTATCATTGAAATATGTGTATGCCCTCACTTAGTAATTTTGTGGTCGTATTTGATGAATAAAGACCTTTTTTAAATAATATTAGAAAAATTTTGTTCTTTTGGTTCCTTAAAAGCCTATTAGTTTAAGAGTAGCCATTTTCTGATCTCCTTGAGGTACAGAATGTTTGATATGTGTTAACCTCCTAGGGGTTGGAGGATTTTCTGCCCTCCGGGAGGACCCGAACATGTCTTCATGTCACGCCTCCACAGGGGTATGGACAGATGAAACCAACGACAGAGGGAGGAGTCTGTGTCTGTTGAGCCTGGTCTTCTACCCAGAGCCCCCCTAATGGGAGATGGGCCGATGTCCCTTGAGGGGGCACCGGTGGTGTTTCTGCTGCAGGCAGGACAGGTCTCCCCCTATCGCCAGCACCCCTATGTGTGGCGGTGGTACTGATGTGACGCCCGGGGACCCCAATAACCACACTGGGGACCCCGACGGCATCGCATTCCCCCCAGGGCTATCAGGGGGCTGAAACTTCAACATCATTGGGCCACCACTGAAGCATCAAATGCTCAAAATTGCCGAGGAAATTCAGCGGACAGGTGAGTTTTAGTGTAGTTATCTCAAGGTGAGTTTTATCAGCTCAGGTAACTCGGGCAGAACGCCAAGGAGGTTAAGGGTATGATTGAACTAATTACCCATTTCCTATAGTTTTAGTTATTGACATTATTTATGTCAGCACCATGGAAACTTATTTTTGTTAAGTTATAGAATTCCTGGGTTTTATAATTTTTTTAAAAATAATAATGAAGTAAGGGGACTTTAGTAGATTGTATTCCACTGGGAAACAGTTGCATAGCTTGGGTATATACATTATAAAGCAGCTGTACAATCATGCCACGGTGACATGTGATTATCCAATTTTACAGTCAAGCCTTCAAACTTACCGCGGCTCTGCGAGGTGATTGACAAAGTAAGGTTATGTTTTTAAATTCTGTAACTTTGCTATTATTTTGTCAACAGGCAATTTACACGCACCACCAAAAATACATATTTGTTGCAACTTTACATACGGAAATGTGTTTTGTTGCTGGCGGTATTATTCTGAAATGAAAGGTCAGCTCCTATATGAACAGTCAAAGGTCTGAGCATTGGCAATCATTTTTCTAATGTGTTACTGTAAGAGACAAATGAGTGGTTGCTGGAAAGCTTAATAAATAAGTGCAGCATGCTTGTGTTAGAAACAGAAATGGGAATTCCTGAATAGACTATTAGATTCCTAGTTTTTTTTTTCAACGTGGAGGGAGATTATTTTTGCATCACTGTTAAAGCCGAATAAAGTCATAGTGGCTCTTCTACTGCAATGAAAATACTAACTGTATATACTTGAGTATAAATACATTTTTTCACCACCCAAAATTTACTGATAAGATGACATTCAGCTCTAGTACTCTAGTACAATACTGATTTTCTGCTATTAGGGGAGACGTTACTTAGTCAAGTAAGTGTAGAATTAAAGCCTAAAGGCCCCCATACACCTTACAATCTTTCCATACAATTTCTGTACAATCAAGGTTAGTTCTACCAAAACCATGTAATATGAGGAGCTTTCTAATCCTTCCAATCACTGTGTATTCTACCAGGGAGGACCCGGGACTACATAGCAGTGATATATACCTTCCAATCACTATGTTTTCTATCAGGGAGGACCCAGCACTACATAGCAGTGATATATACCTTCCAATCACTATGTATTCTATCAGGGAGGCCACTATACTACACAGTTGTTTGTAGATCTTATGAAGATTGAATGGATCGATCTTAAGGTGTATGGGGGGCTTATGGCTGTGTCTACACTATGTTTTTCTCTGCGGTGTAAAGCACACAAACCACGTCCACTGTGTTTTCAGGCACGGTTTGCTAATAGTAAGTATAGGACACAGTATCGCCAACATGCTGCATACTGCACCCTATGCGCCCTAAAACAGAGCCTGAACAGAGTGGGGACTAGTGATGGCCGAAAAGTTCACCCGGCGGACAGTTCGCGGTGAACATAGCATGTTCGCAGTTCGCATGGGTGTTCCTCCCGCCCCCTACACCTTAACATGGAGACAAAGTGCAACCCCTCACTCTATAGTCAGGTGGTACAGTACAGCCAATAAAACTTCCTTTCCATCCTGGAGGATACCCCCCCCTTATGAAAGAAGCCCCCCAGCGGCCATTTTTACATTTATCATGTGTCTCCAGTACTAGATAGATAGGGAGAGCTGCTGCTGATTGAGGGATGGCTGAGCTACTTTGCTATTATACTCCATCCAGTGATCTGTAGCTATAGCTAAGGTGTTCTGTTACATGTAGTTCATCATAACTGAATCACAAAAGTCCTTCTCTGGGGGTAGGGTATGCTGTATTATGCATTGCAGAGAGATCTGACTATATGTGATGCGCTGCAGAAAGTACTGTCCGGTAACTTTTGGCAAAATCTGTCAACTAGATGAGATTTCCGGCCATGAGACCTGAAGAAAACAGCATTTTAAAAAATCCATATTTTGGGGGAGACGTTTAGCCATTGATCCCTCTCTGGCATGACACTGTCCCGGTGGTCGCACCCTTTTGACTTTTTTATTGGTATTTTGGCTGCAAATATGACCAGAAGGTTTGAGAAGTTCGCCCTCCATTAAAGTCAATGGAGGTTCGCCGTTCGCATGTTCGCGGCGGGTATTTGCAGAAGTTTGATTGGCCTGTTCGCGAACAGCCACAGCTGATGTTCGCTGATGTTCACTAGTGGGGACCCTATGGGCACGCACACGACGACATATCCATAATGCCACCCATGGTTTCTGGGGCGGTATAGTGTAAACCCAGGCGGCACTTGTGTCATTATTAAGGGCTCAGTCACATTGAAGGGGTGCTCTAAGCTTCTAGCAGTGTGTGCATTGTTGTTCATTGCAATGTTAACTGTAGAGGAGTACATGGCACATTTTTGTAAAATGCAAAGTAGTGGGTTACAGTGCATTGTTGTGTGCAACACTCTGAAACAAAAGTGCATTTTCTATGTATTTCTGTGTATTAGCTTCATTTCTCATCCTAGACTTATACTTGAGTTTTCAGTTTTTCCAGGTTTCCTTTTTCTTGCCTAAGGAATAATCCACATCATCTAGCTTTTTCCTTCATAGTCTAAATTTCCTTGACCTACCATTTTTAGTCACTAAATGCTACTCCTTTTAATAGTGTATATAATAGTGTAATTATATTTGGTCAGGGAGACTGTTTTTTAGATTTATCAAGGAAATGTATGCCTCAAATGTGTATTTTATTTACATTTGATTTACACTTTTCTTGTTCCAGATTCATTACTTCGTCATTATAGCAGATGACAAGAAAAAACTACCTCCATTGTATAAATTTTTCCAATAAATAATAACTTTGGCATGTGCCTTTGTTACTTTGACCCACTGTGTGTTGACTTTGACACCATTCCACCAATGATCTAGGCTTTGGGTCATGGAGACAGCAAATAGATGCTCAATCAAGAGGTAATGATTAGATGTAGCTTTATTCTCAGATATTGGGCTTTGAGTCCAACAAATTGTCCCAAGGGTGAATATACCCTTGCATGGAAAGTTATGCTGGGCATACACATACCCAGCAGGTCAGACAGACCTACTCCGATGTGTGCCGGGATGCTAACATAATGACGTCATCACGTTAGCATCCCGTTGCATTATGGGGCCCCTTCAATTGGCCGGGCACCCTTTGTGTGCCAGCCATAAGCTGCAACGAAGACGCCGTCTTCATTGCAGCTTATGGCATCGGCTTCCATTGGCTCGCGCCGGCCAGAGATTATCGGACATGTCCGTTCTCTGGCCGGCTGAGCTGTGGGGCGACAGAGATCTGTTGCCCCATGTGGGCACATGCCGATTAGCGACCGATTTTTAACCTGACCGACGGCGCGAGCGCGCACGCCCGTCGGTCAGATTAAAAATCGGCAGCTTATCAGCATGTGTATGCCTAGCATTAGTTTGATTACCCACATTTATTTAAATAAGTGGCCTTGTGACTCAACTGACACTAGATCAGGAGTGTCAAACTTAAATGCACAGTAGCCCAAAATAACAAATTTGGACAAAGTCACAGGCCAGCCTTGATACTTATTAAAACATTTTTACATAAGTGTTTCCTGCTCATCAGATATAACAATTAACCGTTTTAATTTAGAAACAAATTTAGATTTGCTTAAACATTGAATCTTGAATGAGCAAAGTTTAATCCTATAACACATGCAAATGTCAATGCCCTCCTATACAATATGTATTATATTTCTATAATACAGGCATAGGCTTTCTGGGTCCTCACATCCTCAGTAGAGATGGTCGAATTTTTCGACTTGCTAAGTTTGTGAGCTGATTGCAAAGCCCCAGAAAATGGTATAATCACCAAAATTGCTGGAGATGTAGAGAAGGGTTGGAGGAACATTTGGGAAAAAAAGTGTCACTCTAGCATTTGTAGTTTTTACATAAATTAAGGTCCAAGGTAAAGACGAAATTCCGATTTTCGAAATTTCGACTTGACTTTGAACTTAATTTGTGAAAAAAAAGATTTGTGTTAGAGACATCCTTTCTTTTTTGCTGTATACCCCAACCCGTCTCTACATCTCCAGCAAGTTTAGTGATGATACAATGTTCAGGGGCTTTGCAATTAACTCGAAACCGTTGAAATGGTCGAATTTTTGATGACGCAAATGTGGGGGAGGGTGTGTACAGTGGACGGGAAATGTGAACAGATTACAATGGTTTACTATTTTTGGGTCATCATAATTTTCTTTATTTTCTAAAGTATTGGCTTAAGAAATCATTTGAACTATATTGTATTCACTGGTGGTTTATTAAGACTCATCTTTAAAGACATAAATGCATATACAGGTGCAAGAGAAAGTATGTGAACTCTTTGGATTTACGAGTCTTGCATGAATTGGTCATAAACTGTGCTCTGATCTTCATCTCAGCCACACAAATAGAAAAATACAGTCTGCTTGAAATAATACTACACAAACATTATGTTTTCATTCTTTTATTGAACATAACATGTAAACATTCACAGAGCAGGGTGGCAAAAGTATGTGAACCCTTAGCCTTATGACTTCTCCAAGAGTTAATTGGAGCCAGGGGTGAGCCAACCTTAAGACCAATCAGTGTGATGACATTGGATGTGTTGCTGAAAGCTGTCCTGCCATTTTAAACCCCACACCAGTTTTAGGTTTACTGGTTTCAAGAAGCACTGTTTGATGTGAACCATGTCTCGCAGAATAGAGCTCTCACAAGACCTACAATCAAGAATTGTTGACTTGGTTTCATTGCTTTGTGGATCCACCCCATGGTAATGTTCCTTTAATAAAATTGTTACTTGGTTTCAAATTAAGATGAGGTGTGTGTGCCATTGGTACGGTGGGACAAAAAAAAACAGCTGCTCCTGCGGGGGTCATTGCTACAAGTTCTAAGGTACTTAGGTCTCTTTCACAATTAAATCCCCCCTGGTTACATGTACGCATTTACTTTGCTTCAATATGGTAGTTATAATTTGCTGGATGCACATATGTCCTTCCTCTATGATATTATCCCCCAACCATTCTGTAATTCTTGTACGATAAATTGGTTATGGGCGACACCCATTAAAAGCTGTTCATATTCAGCTGACATGATCTTCCCTATTCCTTGCTTCCAGACCTGAATCTTGGTAGACGTTGACCTTTTCATAAAAGGGTTTGGAGCTCATCTGACGTACCGCTGGCTGAGACTCTGTCCATTTGAGAAGATGGACTCGGAGCCTAAATTGTTTTGATTGTAAATGAGAACAGAGCGGGTGCATTGGTGGGAACAAGGCAACAACACAGAGAAGGGAAAAAAAAGCTTCTTAACTTAGAAGCTTGAAGCAGGTCACTAAGATTTATTTCTTGTCTACACTTCATGCTCTTTTATTCAGTGATTGGAAGGTGAAACTGTTAACAGCTAGCTAGATTTTATATACTTTAAATGATATAGGATTAAAAGCTAAACTCTGGGCATACGTAAAAGGCAGCCATAAACATGCTCATTAATATTTATAAATGATTAGTAAACCAGCTCAATAATAATTAATCATTTATACATTATTGGATTTATAAATTAAATGCAATGTAAATAACTAAATTGATATTGGTGTGAGCCTCATGCAGTCTAGTGTGCAGTCCATGTAGTAGTTTAGTGTAGAGGTGACAACTCAAGGAGCCTACACGGCTTAATTTCTTAATAGATTTGAGCACAATCAAGTGCCATGCATGTCCACGGAGCTTGTTTGAAAAATTTGAGCCATCCAGCCTTCCTTCGAGTGGGAATTAGTTCGGTTGAACAGGGTTCCAACATACCTTGCACATCCCTCCTGAAGAAGCAATTTATTATTGCGAAACGCGTCGAGATGAATGCAAGGATCTTTATGGGCCAAGTTGTGTATCTTCACACAGTTAATAAATAAAATCTGTTCATTGTATTTTGTGTTTAAGTCTTATATCTGCCGTTAAAAGTCCTGCCTGTGTGGTATGCCTAGGATATACTCCTAAGCTACTGAGGTGCATAAGTGTTTGTTTTATTTATATTCCTATATTGGGATGTTGGCAGTTTACTGAGTGATCACGGGGGATAATTTGATTTCTCTGTTGGAAAACCCTATTCGATTTCCATTACAGATGGTCCCCATCCAGGTATTGGTCGGGATGGCAGCTGCAGAAGTGCTGCGGCTGGATATCGTGCCAGTTCTTCCTCAGCGCAATGACGCCATTGTGCCGCATTTGGGCTTCCTCGACCTGGAGAAAAGTCGAGCCCTGTGTGCCCATCTTTCCTGATAGGGAGAGTGACAAAATAGATGAGCTCTATAGTCTGCTGCTCCTCTTATAACTGTCTAGTCATAGAGATAGAGACATAAATAAAAGGAACATTCTAGATCTCTGTCATATTAGAGCCACCTATTAGAATTAAGCAGGGAACACACGGTTCAATATTGGAGCCGTTCGAGGTTCCCTGCAGCAGCATTATTACGTCATCACGCTGCTGTCAGATATCGGAGGAGCCGGAGACACAGCAGGGTCTCCATGCAAAGCAACGGACATCGACCATGGTTTAGGGTAATGTCCGATATCCCTGTTTTCAAGCTGGATTGATTGCTCCGGCTCGAAAACAGTGATGGCCACATATGGTATATGCCAGATAGATGGCCGTGAGCATGCACAGCACTCAAAGTGGCTATTGATCTGTCCCATATCTACATGTGTGTTCCCAGCTTTAAGCTGGCCATACACCTTAAGAAAGTCACATATCTTTTAGATCTACCAACAACTATGTAGTGCCGGGTCCTCTGTGATTGAACATGGGTAGACTTGATGGTTTAGAAAGTCCCTCATATTACATGGTTTTGGTAAAACAAAAGGAGATCTAAAGGAAATCTGACAGAGAAATTATGCCCCCCCCCCCTTAGGGTCCCCATACACCTTTAGATTTCTCTGTCAGATATCCTTTAGACCTCCTTTTGTTTTAACCATGTACAATGAGGGACTTTTTAAATAATCAAGTCTACCTGTGTTCAATCGCAGAGGACCCTATACTTCATAGTTGTTGGTAGATCTAAAGGATATCTGACAAAGAGATCTAATAGTACATGGCCAGCTTTAGACAAGTCTTAAAAATGTAACTGTAATTGCAATAAAGAAATCAGATTGGAGTGAAACAGTTAAGAAAGGTCGTACAATCCTCAAAGTATGTATTATATTTTGAATTGCCTTTGAAGTATAAAAGAGAGATGAAATGTAGGTATGTAAGTACAATCTTACTCCCACCCTCTTGGTCCTTGGTATTGCACTAAAAGTAAAAATAATTTTGTGATTGCCCCTTTTAGGCAGTGCCCGGGATTTTGGCATTTATTTGTGTATGTGTTTTAGGATCAGCATAATAAGCCCCTTTTATTTTACCGTGAAGGCAAAAGCACCAAGATGCTTTCAGCTCCATCTAACCTATGGCTCCCTGTATTTACAGAGCTGTTTGCATGCTGTGTTGTGCTGAATAGTAATCATTTATTTGACAAGACAGGGAAACTGCAGTTAATAAAGTAAAATCAATCAGGCACACAGAGTGTGAGAGGAGGTCTCTTCCAATTATAGGCATATCATACAGCATCTGCTAGCATCTTGTAATCCAATCTTTAAGCAGACAACAAAGCTGTAAGTGTAGAAGTGAATTAGCCTTATGTACACAGCTCTGCATAAGTAAAGGATGTAAAGGAGGATTTCACATTCACTGCCTTATATATTTATATATTATTTATTGCTCAACTGAAGTAATAGAAATATATTTTCAATTTGATAGACTTACTAACAATATCCATCCTTTTCCTGACAGTTATTTAGACATGAGCACTGCACATGTGAGGGAGACTGAAATCTGTCTACAGTGGATTATTTAGACCTTAGATTAGAAATTACAATATATAAAAAAATGAATATTTATTAGACAATAAAGCAGTTGCAGTGTTTTCTCTACAGCAGGGATACCCAACTTGTAGACTGTAGGTTATATGTGACCTACCAGGCCATCAACCCCAACTGGTGTGTAATTTTGTCTGCTTCCCATGCTTAGTTTCTGTCTTCAGCCCCCTATGGTTGAAAAAGAGCCTCCGCTCGAAACGCATCCCATTGTTCCTGTTGAGCCCTTCAGCATCTGTAAGCAGGAAATGATCTCATCCCCAACCAGGAAGTATGGTAATCCTGGAAGACACATGGCCCTGAGAGGTCAATCCTTGTAAACCTCCTTTAATGTAAGTATCTTGTCTGTTGTTTTGTATCATTTTATTCCATTCCATATTATTTCACCATTTACAGTACCCTACTTTGTTGTACTAGGTTGTGCGCCTGTCCTTGTTCTTATTTGTCTGTTACAGGGGGCCACACTCCTCAATTTTGAGAGCTGTACACCTACACAC
The DNA here is from genome assembly GCA_036250615.1 of Ptychadena robeensis. NCBI lineage: Eukaryota > Metazoa > Chordata > Amphibia > Anura > Ptychadenidae > Ptychadena > Ptychadena robeensis. The sequence continues at coordinate 26,011,951 of CM070034.1, read as the reverse complement.
AACTTAAACACCCACCCCTCATACTGACCCTATTTTACTCTGTGATCTTTGCTCAGGCCCCATACACCCACTGAGGGCCCCTCTGGCCACTAAAATCACTGTAGCTGTGTAATTACTGCTGCGCAACTATTTATCATCTTTTTTAGTTTCTGTCTTAACTCCTGCACTCTCCATTACGCTACATCTATTGTCTACCACATACAATGCCATTTTGAATTGAGAAAGCCAGTCAGTTGACTAGCGAAACGTCTTCAAGAAAAAAAAAACAGCCAGGAATTTAACACTACAGATATACAATGACCTGGATGAATGAGAACCTTCACAGACAAACACCAACTAAACTAAGCTTTTTCAATATTTGTTGAAAATGAGACAGGGACAGTATGCATGCTTCTTTGAGTTAACAGTGTAACATTCATGGGATGTCAAAGAAATCTAAATCTGGACCTGAACATCTAAAGACAAATTGGAGACTACTCCGGACCATAATCTGCCTGTAAGAAAGCGTCCTCAACCAGTAAGTCGCTCAGAGAGGTCAGGTTGGATGGAGTAGGAATAGTTGGGTGAGTGACCTATTCCTAGACCTGTAACCCTCATAAGTCTAGAGCGGCATGAAGACAGGCATACATTACTCCTGCAAATTTCTCTAGCCTTGTCCTTGTGTTTCAGTGGAGTGGTAAAATTGTTGTTCGCAGAAAAGTTGTTGGGGGGTGGGGGGGGGGGCTGGAGAGCCCCCTAGGGGTCCTATGGGCCAACTTAATTTACATAGTGGGAGAAAGGCCTTGACTACAAACGTCCCCAAATACCCCAAACATTTCCCTTAACAACTGAAAGAAAAAATTGGATGATGCCTATCCACCAAAAAATTTTTCTTTCTAAACCCCTGCTTAGGAATGCACAGATAGTCGGGAGGCATGGAAGGATCGAAATAATTCGCTTGACAGATGCAGAGGATATTCTTCTGCTGGACGGATCTTTTTTAGACCCCTGCGTGGCTGGTCAGGCTGGCAGAAGAATAGCCACACTTCTAGCCATTGAAGGGTGCAGGTCAAACACTGCGGCCACCAGTCATAAGCACTGCTGGCTAACATGGCACCTTGAAGGGGCCCACAGACTATAATACCCCTGCCAGCCTTGGTTCTCCCACGGGTAGACCTTGTAGCCTTGCCAGGCTGTGATGCTGCCCATCTGTAGGCTGAGGAAAAGGAAAGGGGCTTTGTCTGCACCTTCAGTGCTGAGATGCCATGTCAGATGGGCTCAACCTGGCAGGAGGCCTGCAACTAGCACACTGCGGCCTACCCGTGGATTCCGCTGCTTATCTCACAATGATCTTAAGCCAGTCCTGCTCCCTAAGGGCAGCCTGCTCAAGGAGATGCTACATCTGGTCTGCCTACTCTACTACTACGTGCTGCTGTAGACCTCGTGTTTTCACTCACACAAAATGGCCTATTTCATTTCCTCTGCTGGGTTTTACCCCTGTGCGGCTCCACCCACTTACACATACAACACTTCCGGTTTCGTGCAACTCTGTCATCCAATCCATCCCCTCCCAGTCAGGCATCCCTGCACTTACTGTGCCCTGGCTGGGGGTGGAAATTATTCAACAAAATAGAAGAAGAAGAAAATGGATGGCAAACCCAAAAGGAAAAAGAAAAAAATTTGAACAAAACACATAGGAACTTGTACCACTGGGTATGCAGAAGAGAAAAGCTAATGTAAAAATATTTTTCTTCATAAATGTCTGGTATGTACTAAATTACAAAAAGTTAATATACAATTATTAAAAACAATTATTCATATTCACAATACTAAATACATTTCAAACTAAATCCCTAAACCTCCTGCTCACAAGTTTACAAATAACAAAAAAAAAAAACTTTTTTAAAATTCCCTGCTGTAGTAGCTGAGAGTAATTGTCCCAGAATTATTTTGGAAATATAAATATAAATAGGTATATATTATTAATTTTGTGATTCTAGGCAACCATTTTAGTATGATTTGGTTTCACAAAACCTTAAATGTTCGGACATGTTGGGAAATTCACTGACCACTGAGTTAGTTTTCGTTTTTATAAAAAACGTTGAGGATATTGACCAATTGTTTTTAGCTAAAGCTCACAAATGTCCTTGTGTCTTTTTCAAAGACAATGTGAGAGATTTTTGTTAGGATGGTTGAAACTAGGTATCAGACACCTGTGGTCTACAACCCTGTTAGTATTGTAAACATACATGTTGGAACCATTGTTTTAGAGGTTTGTTTTTTGTTTTTTTGTTATATTAATCCCGCAAAGTTTTTCTAAAATTTTAAATGGTTTTAGTGTTTGACCACTGCCATCTACTGACAAAATATAATAGGGCATGGAAAGATGGCAGCATAATGTCGTGACGTTCATTTAGTATATCATGACGGAAAAGTTTATAGGTTAATAACCAGTCACACCCAGCGAAAATTTAGCTTAAAGGTTGCATGAGGTAGGAGGGGGAGGGATCCACTATCTAACCAGAGACCTCTTGGACATCATCTTGAAGACCATCTTCGCTGTCCAGCCCTTCAGCCTTCACCATCTACATGAACACCATTTTGAAAACATCTCTCTCTCTAAAGATCCACCTTACTAAGACACTTAGAAGACCACTCCATCATATTTCTTCCCTGATATTTGACGTTGATGCTTCTAGCCACATATCGTGGGGTAGGGTATAAATTTATCTTATATTATTTATTTACCAATCATATTGTTGTCAATATATATTTGTACAACCATATATATTGGGTTGGGGAATCTTACTGAACGTGATTTTTGTGTTGTAACTGCAGTATCACCTTAAATCTCATCAGTATTGAGGTAAAGCGATTATATTGTTTGCTTCTGATCCCTGGTATAATCCCTACAAAACTACATTTAGGTCATAGTCATATGTTGAGTCTATATATATGTCTTATCTATAAGTATGTGTAAAGTGAATTAGGAATACAGATCGTTTTGAGAACGAAAATCTATCACCTCTGTGGCTAAGAGAATCATACGGTCAATTCTTTAGGTTGTGCCTTATATTGGCAATTTTATAGATACCTAATTAGATATTAAGTAGGGTATATATAAGAGTATATCGTCTAACTATGAACTAATTATATATTTGACTGTGTTTTTATTTGATTAGTATTATTGGCATTTCTCTCTTGCCATGTTTTCCTTGCTATTGGTTTTACTATTGTTTTTTTGTTGTCAATATTTTTATTAATACCTTTATGTATTTTGTTTACAATTGAGTCTTATTTCTGTTTCATTCACGCAATCAGAGCTTGTTTTAGCTTGCTATTTGTGTGAGTAGTTTAGAATCTCCTTCCTTACAGATTCTAAGTTTATTCACATAAATCATATAGACTTTAATCAGAAGCGTATAAATATTCCTGAACATAATAATTACTCTATAAGCAAAATCAGGTGGAAAAAGTCTATATTGATAACCAAAAATGTGCAACACCATTGAAGGTCCTAAGACACGAGATCCAAATATAAATTCTTAACAATCCTCACTTCGCTCAAAGGTTTTAGCTTTATTTATCAATTATTGCGCATACTGCTGACAAAAAAGTTCTGTCAGATCCTGTTGAGAAATACTTCACAATTATCAGTCTCATCTCCAGTGGGAAATTATTCTACACATTCCAAAAAAAGTACTGCATAACCTGATACCTGCATGATACAATAAAATATTGAAGCCCTAAGGAAAGAAGTATTAGTAGATTGGACACATAATTGGGATTTGGATTTTCATATCTTCAAGGAGTAGGTCACATTAAAGCAGTCAATCCCTAAACCCTAAACCATTTAAACATTCTCCTAGTTTTTTTTTTCAGTGAACATCTATCGGCTATTAAAGGCACAATAACCTCAAAAAAGCTGGTAGTAGTTCAAAGAAATATATATGCTGGCCAATTATGGTATATTCCTTTATGGTTTATGGACAAATCTCTGATCTCTATTTCAACATTCTATGATCAGGCTATTAAAAGATAATTGGTGGATGCAAAAGCAGCTTCTAAATATCTGATGAAAAGTCCATATAGGTTGATTGCATTTCTGGCATCTTCTAACAAATTTGCACCAAAGCGAGTTCTTACTAGTTGAAAATGGAGAAAATATCTTGATCCCACTTCCCATGGTCCCCCATAGCCATTAGTGAAGGATTGATGTCTTCATGTCTGGGTTCAGCTCCCTAAACCTATTTTTACAATTTACCAAATCTATTTCAGTCAAACCCATAAATTTAATTGGCAGTGGGTACTAGTAGGAATGCTTTGTTATGCTACAGAACCAGCAACATTTTTATTAGCTGGTGGAGGTGAAAAGTGATAAAATGTGCTCTGATCTTCATCTAAGTCCCACCAATAGAAACACACATTATACACTACAATACACTCCTCTTCACAAAAACTGTTTCCGTGTAGCAATATTTTTGGGATGCCTGGTGTGAATCGCTCTCTTAAGGTCATGCCACAGCTTTTCAAATGGGTTGAGGTAAGGACTCTAACTGGGCCACTCCAGAAGGCGTATTTTGTTCTGTTGAAGCCATTCTTTTGTTGAATGACAAAGTAGACAATTGCCTTCAGATGACCCCAAAGATAAAACCAAGCACAACATTGTTTTTCTTGTGAAATTCCCAATAAGTTTGATGTGTCACATGACACTCTTCCTATTGAAAAAACAAAAGTTGGATTCAAAATGGCCACTATGGTCACCACCCATCTTGAAATGTTTCCCCCCTCACATATACTAATGTGCCACAAACAGGAAGTTAATATCACCAATAGTGATGGCGGAACTGTCCGCAAGGTGGACAGTTCGGCGGTGAACATGGATGTTCGCCCATCTTCTCGCCGGCGAGCAGTGCGTGTGTTCGAACCGCTCCATTCGCCAGCGAGAAGGGGATCTCTATTCTTCCCCCGGCAGGATCACAACCTGTGTGATCGTGCCGGAGGAATAATCTTTTCACTAGAAGACCGGGCATAAAGCCGGTCTCCTAGTGAAAAAACCAGGTCGGAGCAGGAAGTGACGTCAGTGAACCAGGAACTATGCGTTCTAGTATGCGTTCCAGGGACCGGATGTCACATGTCACATCCGGTTTTTCCGATGCGGGGGATTTGAATCTAGAGGCGGGGGATTTGAATCTGTCCGCGAACAGGCGGACGGCGGACGGCCGATGTTCGGCCATCACTAATCACCAACCATTCCCATTTTATTAAGGTATATCCATATAAATGGACCACCCTGTACAATGGAGAATGGGCTAAGGGCTAAGAAAATGAATCAATATGTTTTAAATCTATCACACTGCGTAAAGGTACAATCGATTCATGTTAGATTGACAATCTATATTTAAATCACATAGACAATCAATCATGCCAAAATTGTGCAAAAGCCAACCTTAAGTCGGTTTGCATAAAGATCTAAGTTGATCTGTAAATCACCAAAAGACCAAAACTTGCAACTGAAACTAATTTTTCCCACCCAAAACTTGTGAAAAAAAAAACATCCACCTCGCTGTCAGGTCATGTACGGTATGGAATGCATGGGAGTTTTTCTTTTTTATTTTTGCCTTTGTCTCCGGCTGATTTTGTAAGCCTGTTGTTATCTTATGGTAGATGAGAGAAAGTGATAAAGCAGGGATCGAAAAAACTTTTGCTGTCATCATGAGGCATTCAATAGTATTTAATAAAGAAGAAATGAGTCACTTGTCAATCAATATCTGTCCATTCCGCTATAAATTTAATAGAACATTCTCTACCTAGAGATGGGCAATTGTTTTTAAAAAATTCTACCATTTTGAAAATTTTTAATTAATTGCAAAGCCCCTGAACAGGGTATCATCACCAAACTTGCTGGAGATGTATTGCTCCAACACAAATAATTTTTGCACAAATGAAGTTCAAAGTCAAGTCCAATTTTAGAAAATTGGAATTTCGACTTTGATTTTAAATAAAATTTATGCAAAAACTACATGTGCTAGAGCAAAACATTTTCAAATGTTCCCATAACCCTTTTCTACATCTCTAGCAACTTTGCTCTATGATACCATTATACCATGCTCTATGATACAGCTTTCAGAGGCTTTGCAATCAGCTCACAAAGACAGCTAGTCAAAAAAATCGACCATCTCTATTAAACATCAGCAATATTTGAAATGATAGCTCATAGCACACGATAACATTTTCATTTATTAAATCCAAAGAACCTAAAATACTAAATACTATAAAGAAATTGTCCTCTTTCCTGGGTTTTACAAATCATTTTTAACAATCTGAATTGTAAATTGAAGTTTCAGGACAATCTCCGCAAATGTGTACAGTATATTTCATATCTCAGTAGGTTGCCTATTACTGCTGCTAACCGATGAGTTATTCATAAACAAATGCTTATATATACCCTTCACTTAAAAGTATTCATCACAGTCACATGACCAATAATTCTTCTCTACCACAGATATTTCTCTTCTTAATGTGGGGTAGTGGATGGATCTATGTGTGCTGAAATGCTAGAACATACCTGTGAACTGTAATCAGTAAAAAAAATGGAGAAAATACAGGAAGTGACGTCATTAATGTCACTTCCAGTATCTGAAATGGGGGTTCATCCGCGTTCCAAATGCCAGAGGTGATATCACCTGCTTGTGCTGATAATATGTAAGGTGGGACATTAGCAGGGAGAGTAACGCGCTTTCCCTGCTAAATTCCCCCGATTTAAAAGATCCGGGATTTATTAAAAACCACATTTGGCTACAAAAGTCACGTAAAAAACACGACTTTTCTTGCCAAAACAAGAAGATTGGGTATGGGCTAGAAGGGTAAGCACAGTAAAGCAGGCCATACGTGCATAGATTCCCAAACGATCCTTGTACAATCGATCATGGCCTGCTTATCCCAAATGTGAACCACTTTGGTTGCTTAATCCCTGCCCGATACTTTGTCCCCATTCAAAGTAATGCAGATTGAACAAGGATTTATGAACATGTCCGATCCCTGTTCTATCGACATTTCGTTCGAGTGGGATCAAATGCTCAAGGTGGGCAGCGTTCGATGCCTGAATGTTCGTTCGGGAATTGAACACAAAATTGAGCCATATATGGGGACCTTAATGCCAGTTGAAGTTAAATGCCATGATGTGATGATGGGGAAATGGTTGTGAGGGTCAACCATTCTGGATATACAGACACACTAGAGGTAGAGTACAATAAGAGATTTCCAAGCATTACAATTTTTTTGGTATTTTTCCAGATTTCTACTTAACAATAAGAAGATGATGAAGACTATTAGCTAAGTAAATGAAAATATCTCATCTGCAAATGCAAAGGTAAAAATGTAAATAGGCTCAGGCTCCGTAAACTTGAAAACCTTCTATCCTTACATAAATTTCAAACATACTGGGATTACAAATTCTATATTCCCATATAATGGAGTTGGTCTTGCACGGCTCAAGATTCCAAAAAGCCCACAGTGGCTACATGGATACATCAGATATTAAGCATCATCACAAGTGCTTATTGACTGATTACTCTGTCCTTCGGTGTTTTCGTTGGACTGAGGGTTCTAGTTTGGTTGTGTAAGGCTGAGTCTACACTACAGCGCCCTTGCAACCGCGGGGGGCGTTATGGGCACGGCGGTGTGTGCGTGCCCCCCGCTGTTTGGGCGCTTTTTAGGGTGAGGTATTGATATGCAGGCAATACCGCATCCTATTCTTATGTATTGGCAAACCCGCCCATGGGGCGCGGTTTGCGCGCATCACACACCGCGCCCATTGTTAAACAATGGGCACGGCACGTGTCCTCACCACCCCCCACCCGTGGGCATGACGCGCCAGTATAGACGTCCTTCCCCATAGGGGATTACAGGGGGAGGCTGCACTGTGCGTTTTTTGCCGCGGTATACGTGCGGGAAAACCGCACAGTTTTACTCTGTGTAGACTCAGCCTAAGACAATCTCTTAACTGAAAAAAGGACAACATTTAGGGAACTTTCACACCTAATCTTCATTTTAACACATTATAATATAAATTTTTAGGATTACTAAATGTAATTGCTGGACATTGCTTAAAGCAGTGGTTCCCAAACTTTCCTTGCAAGGCCCCTCTTTTCTATTTAGGAACATTATCGAGCCCCCCCTATCCATTCAAACACAGCACCCCCATGGAATACCTTTGTGCCCCCCCAGAGGGGCCCACCACCCAGTTTGGGAACCACTGCCTTAAAGCAAGTTGTCCAACAAATAGGCAAGCCCTTGTCCTTCAATAGTGTAGGATCACCTAAACTTGTGCCCGATCCATTGTTGGGAAAATGTTAGCTATGACTTTTTCTTCTGCTTAAAACTCCTTTTTTGGTAGGGCAAGATGAAGGATTTTAGTTTATTATTATTTTATACATTTTAGTTTTTAAGAAATAATTGATCAAAGGGAATAGTTTTTTTGTTATCTTTCTCAATGCAACACATAATGAACAATGTCTTCTGAAATAAAAACTCCACATCAGTATGTTTTGTTAGGAAACAAAAGGAAATATTTCAGCTCAAGTTGAAAATTCAACGTTCATCATGGCCTTCAGGGTTCCTTTTATTCAAGGAATGTACAGTCCGGTGTACAGAGGAGGAAGGTGGGAGAAGGAGTGTAGAGTGCATTTGTCTGTATGAACCAATACAATATTCTATGCAAGCCTAAAGCTAGGCTGCATGACTCGATTTTGTAATAGATCCAAGCACACTCGAGGGTCGTGCACATTCACGGCTGCCAATTTTGCTCGAATCTATTACAAAATTGTAGTTATTCAGGCTGATATTGGTGGTGAAAAAGATGTGATGCGCTCGATACTCCTCAAATTGCATAGGCATCAAACCGTGTATGCCAAGCTTAAGGGATTTTTTTTCCTACTAACTTGAAATATAATGGATTTTATATATATGTATGCACAGCCCATGCACCTATTTTTGGTGGGCCCCCTCCCCCCAACACTAGCTTTAACCTAACTCATATGGACTCTTCGAACTTTTAACTAAGTTCCACTCCTTGTGCACAGGTCTGTTCTGGCTTTGCCCGCCGCCGGGCTGTTTGTTTTGGCCTCCCGTTCTTCGCCTATGGATGTCCCTTAGTAGGGGCTCTGACCGCTTCTTGTCCCAATTATTGGTCTTTTGGTGCTTCGCTGTGAGTAAAAACTGGTTGGACTGGTTGACTTTATGAATTTCTGAGATGCTAATCGGCCCTCTTCGATGTTCTATGTCTGTCCGTTGTTGGTGTTGTTGCTATTATTTTTGTTACAGACTTGCCAGGGGGAATTTAATTGGGTGTGGGATTTTTCCTTCCCCCATCTAATTGTTTAGCCTATATATATATATATATATATATATATATATATATATATATATATATACACATATATATATAAAGTTTGACTTACCTCTGATCTGGTATGATGGTGATGTAGTGCATCACAATCCTAAAAAAATAACCTTACTGCTGTTCCCTGGAATCATGAGAGATTTCATCTTTATCCACCATATTTCAGGGTTAATTCAAGGTGCAATACCAAAAGTGACCTCTGGGCACTGCATTTAGAATGATTGGAAAATTTTAATGTAGAGCCGAGATGAGACACTTACCCAGCTGTCACTGCGCTCAGAGATGACGGGCTCTTCTGAGGGTGATTTGGAGAGCAGCATAAAAACTAGGGAGAGAGGAAGGGCAGTGATGGACCCTCTTAAATTACTCATTACAGATATTTAATTTTTTAAATATTTTTTTTATCCAGCCTCCCTATTATGGGCACTTCTATGCATGCAAACTTGAGTCTCTGGTGGTAAGTCCACTTTCATTTTGCAAATGTAGTGTAACGTAACTCTACAGTAACAACACAGGTTTTGCCTATTTGTATGGCAGTAGCAGCATTCAATTTATATTTTATGGAGGTCAGACAATGAGTCTGACAAAGAGATGTTCACATCTAGGCTCATTTACATATGTAGTACCAAGGAGACATAAAGCAATCATCTGTATAATCTTACAGGGTCTTTACGCTGTGGCCTGTGAGACAAGTCCAACTCTTGAAGGCCCTTCAAATTGCTCTAGAATGCTCTCTCCTTACTAATTGCATTGAAATTCTGCTGGCAGCTTCAGCAAATAATTGTATTCATACGAAAACTAGCTGCAAAAGTCAGAGCACTATGTTATTGGAAAATATGTGGCCACATTAGGCAGTTCAATGAAATGAATATATGTTTTAGTGGTTCCTACAAATAAATAGAATATTTTTATAGATATTAAATGGCCAAAAAATGAAATGGGAGAACTTGAAGTAAGGAAGGGGTAGGGGAAACTTTAGCAGGCACAATCATATCATTTAATACATTTTAATTAAAATTTAAATGTTTAAATTACATTTAAATCACCAATCAACCGCCTGCTATACTGGTACCCTGCCCCTCTTTGACACTTTCAATTATCCCCCTTATTCACAGGAGTCTACTCTTTATCTGTAGACACGTTTTCCAGTACTTAGGGTTAGTGATGGCCTAAAAGTTTGCCCGGCAGACAGTTCGTAAGCAAAGCATGTTCGAAGTTCGCAATGCCGACGAACATTATGGGTGTTCGACCCGAACCTTAACATGGAGACAAAATGTGACCCCTCACTCTATAGTCCGGTGGGACAGTATAGCCAATAACAAAATTTTCACTCCTGGAGGACACCCCCTTATAAAAGAAGCAGCACGGCTGCCATTTTACATTTATCCTGTGTCTCCAGTACTAGATAGATAGGGAGAGCTGCTGCTGATTGAGGGATGGCTTAGCTACTTTACTATTATACTTAATCCAGTGATCTGTAACTAAAGCTAAGGTGTTCTGTTACATGTAGTTCATCATTACTGAGCCACATAAGTCCTTCTTTGGGGGTGAGGTATGCTGTATTATGCATTGCAGAGAGATCTGACTAAATGTGAAGCGCTGCAGAAGGTACTGTCCGGTAACTTTTGACAAAATCTGTAATCTAGATGTGATTTCCGGCCATTAGACCTGAAGAAAACAGCATTTTAAAAAATCCATATCCCCAACCCCCCCCCCCCCCCCCCCCCCCCCCCCCCCCCCCCCCCCCCCCCCGAACAGGGGACATCAGACTTTTCTGATCCGCCTGTTTGCGTATGGACGTGGCCAATGTTCGGCCAACACTACTAACTACAAACCCATGAGCACCATTTTGCATATAGGAGAAGGGATATAGTATGTAAATGCAAATATACAATTCATGCTATTAAAAAACCCTAATTTCACTCAGCTATTAATAGGAGGAGTGACATTATATATTCACAACAGACTGAGCTAACAATAGTAATAGCTGATTGAGTAGATGTTATGATGGCATGAGTTGTGTATTTACATTAACATTCTGCATTGAAGTAATAAAATGATGTGACATAGGCTTAGCTCTCCTCCCATATGTACTATGTACTCATGGGTCAGATTGTGAAAAGCAGTTTCTTGGAAAAAGAAATTCCTTTTAACCAATAAATATTATTTGTAAGATTAAAGTAATTTTTTACATGAATTACCCTTTAAATTTTTGAAGCTGCCACAGCCAAGGACTGTCAAGCTACTATACAGCAAGTTATTTTTTAGATATTGAAATTGTTTTGGAGCCAGCAAATAACTATAGTGCAAAATAATAATATTCCGGGAAGGGAGTGTACAGTGTGTGTTTTGTAAATGACACTTTAATGAAGAGTACCAGAGCATTTGGTATTTGAGGTTATGAAAATGTAAATTAATTCAGTTATGTATGCGTGTATATCAGATCGAAGGAGAGCTTAATAACTAATAATGCTGCATGACAATGTGTTTGTTTAATAGTTAATTAAGAAACATAGGTTAACAAGAATTATCATATTTTAATATCCTGGATCATAGAATAGGGTGGAAATATGGAGAAAAGACAAATAATATTGTACATGGTTTGTGATGTTTTTAATTAGTTTTTATCTTTTTAGTTATTGAAGCTAGAACCTTTTTTTATTCTTTCACTCAGAGAGTCTTTGGTGGCAAGCAAGATTTTTGGCTTAAGGTCAAGGGGGGGTCATTCAATTTATTAACTTGCATGTGATCTCTATGATGTAAATCCTTGTATGACAAGATGATAGCAATAAGACTTTTGGTCACCTTAAATTTTTTCATTTTGCTTCCAAATAGTCATTGGGTCTTCTATGTAATAGGACATGTAATAAAAAATCAGAAAGGGTAGCTGGCAATACAGGTCAAAAGCAGAATATTTGGGAAGACTGAAGATTAAAAATGCCCCCAAAACACAGAAGTCTAATTTAAAATTAATAAATGTCATAATGCTATGTCTGAGTCTGTATATCCATGCAAACATTTTATTGAAGGATGGATATGGAAAGAACAACTTTTGTCTGCTGGATAACACATCTTTGACTTGTGGTAATAGAGATCCATGAAGAAGTGTGACAAAGAGGTGTCAAAAAGTACAGTAGAGTGTTATAAGGCACTGCATGTAAAAGGTATGAGGCGTTGGGGTAGATAGGCATGATACCCTACTACAATGCATTAATGAAGACAGTTGGCCCTGAAATGGAGGTGCACAACCTTGTTTGGTGGTTGCAGATTTAGTTGGCTATTAGTGCTGAGCTTGAATATTCGAATCGCGAATATTTTCAACGAATATCGGCTATTCTGGAATTCGTAATTTTGCAAATATGGCGGCGGATATTAGCAATTTTGAATATTCGAGATATAATGCACTGAGAAGCTTATGGCCATGCATTGCGATTTTATAATCGCAATGCGAAAATATATACCGCATGTGACATTTTGAAGATAATTGCGATTATAAATGCATATACTTTCCCCATGCATGGCCATACACTTGAATTAAATATTTTAAAATATTACTAGAATTATTCATCAATATTGGCTTTTAATCACTTGCCAAATATCCCCATGTTATCCCTATAGGCAACCACCCAGTATACCCAGACATGTAAAAGTTGGAGAGAGAAAAATGGGCCACTATGTGTTAAAAAAAAAACATATCACATGCACAGTAATATATATGGAGGAGGCTCTGCATGCAGCAAAAGTTTTTTGTCTGTGTTGCAAGAAAGGTATAAGGTGCATATCGTAGTATATGAGGACCTGTCATGTCTCAAAGATAAATGTGAACTACTGTATATAGAATAGAGGAACAGGGCAATGCTTGTAAGTAAGAGGCTTAAGCTCTCTGTGCAATGCATTGAACACTGCATGCAGCACATTAGAACAAGTAACACAGTACGTAAGTACAGAGGGATACAGTGTGAGTGTTATAGGCATATTAATTAAAATCGAATTTCCTGCAGTTAAATCATGTCATTATTTTATTAAGATACTGTTATGTATATATATATCCATTATATTTATTTCACTACTGAAGTATGCAGATGGTTTTCCTTTTTATGAATTCTAACACTTAATTATCAGAAAAAAAAATCTGAGTCAGAATCTACAATAAAGTTTGCTAAAACTATGGCATTTATATATCAAATGCATTTCCCCCCCCAAAATATGGATTTCCCTCTAGACCAGTAGCCCTTGATATGGAGCCGAGGGCACCCCCCTCTCTTCTTCCCCTGGGTGCAGCGGTCATATGTTGACCTGGTTTCCCACTAGAGATGGTCGAAATTAATAAAATTAGATTCTACTTAAATTTCAAGTTTCCCAATCGAATTTCTAGTCACCCACTGGGGAGTCTCAGCTGTTTGCTGCACCTGATTGTTTATTTATTGTTGATTTTCATTATGTTATAACCTTGCTATTTTGTTTAAATCCTCTATCACGAGGTAATTTAGTAAATTTAGGGGGGCCCCGTCAAAGTCCCTTTGCCTTGTTCTCAACAAGGAAACTAGGTGGAAGGATAGACCGTTACCTTGTGGCCTCTCCTCCCACCCTCTTTTGTTAATTCTATAAAAGGCTGCAGTTAGGGGTGTGAAATTAGGAATGTAAAAAATAAGATTGGGGGTTGGAGATCTGGGGAAAGAAAGTCAGAGAATACATATTTAAGAGTAAAATTTTACAAGATGCAAGCACTGTGTGACAGCTGGAACATGACTTTGAAAGGTTGACAATTGAACTTCTGGTAGTCTCAGGGGTTAGTTACTAACCCAGAAAATTTTAGTGTTGCTCTGCTAAAGAATGAGATCGAGGGTTCAAACGGTGTTGCACTATGAGAGTTAGCGGTACATTTGACCCAAAGCCAGCAGTTGACCTGTTGATCGGAGGCTCAATCAAGAACAGAAAGGTCCATCTTCAGCAGAATCTACCATGCAGGAAGCTGTCACAGAGGACAGTGAGGAACACCACCCTACATATGGGGTGAGTACCAAACACCATCTCCTGGTACTCATCTGGGGAGCTCACTAAAAAAGTTATGCATATATCATATATTGCATGTATTATTGTGCATTCATCATTGACATTATTATTATATCATTACAACCTGCGCAGTAAAAAAAGAAGGAGGGATCAACAAGACATTCATAACTTCACCAAAAGAAGAGTTAATAAATACTAAGATGCTTAAGAAGGGCCTGTAAGTATAATATAAGATGCAGAAAGGTGGTTTTATAGAAAAGTAACTCAATGGACTTTCCCCAAACATACAACAAACAAAGCTTAAACAGATTTAGTTTGTTTCCATTTTGGCAATATGAACAGAATCAGGAATCAGGAAATAACATTTTGAAAATGTAATAAAAGTGAGGCAACATGGATACTGTCTGTTGCAGCATAGAACAACATTATGCGTAGCTTTCAAAACAGTGGAATAATAATGTCGAAGACCCTGAGTTTAGTCATGTGCTGAATTTTTTTTAAACAAAATGTGCTTTGTCTTGCTTTAGCACAAAACAGCTGACTGATGTCAACAATTCTTTTATTCAATAATCACCTCAAAGTTGCACCATCGCCATACTTTGGAATAAAAAGAGAACACTTCATGAGTCTTTGCCTTGGAGAGATACACAAAAAAAAACAAATATATATATATATATATATATATAAATAAATAAACTAGTGGAAGCAGCTCAAGGATTAGATTTGATGAGTATATATTTATTTATTTTTTCATACCTTTGGAAAGTCACATGAACCGTCTCCATGGCAACCCCACCTACTGCCTTTTTGCTGCGGACAAAATGTTGCATCTGCTTTCTGATCCCTGAAGGCCGAAACTTGAGAGTCGGAAAATGAAAACAAGTAAAGAAAAAAGAACCGAAAAAAGAAGAGGAGCCTATAAAACCTACGTCTTTTACTCAAATCTATAACTTCCCCCTGGTCAAAACTGATCTTTTCATCTGCCAATCAAACAGTGATTCTAGTCAAGTAATATGGAACACAGATAGAGGTTGATAGCTTGGTCTTGGCTTCTTTCAGTAAACTTTAAGACCACACAAACAAAAAAGATAAATAATTTAAGATACTCTTGCATCAAAACTTTTGCACTGGTGAAAAGCTGGGTTCTCTTTTCATTATTTACCATTGTTTCTTTTTTTGACACAAAAACCTTTATTCTTTCTGGATTATTGAAAGAAAAAATGTATAGTATAGTAAATACAAATACACTTTGCAGAACCGATCAAAGAAAAGGAACAAAGCTAACTGTATTAAATCTCTAAAGAAAATTATCCTAAAGGGAACAGAAGTCCCTACTATTTATAAATGAGGGGTTTGAGGCACAGTGCATGACTAAATTGCCAAAAAGTTAAATTTTATTAAATCCTAAAAGGTCTTTATTAGTAAAGGGAAAGACCAAAGACAGTGAATAAAAAAAGATTATACATATATATATATATATATGTACAATAGTTTGCAATCCAATATAAATGATCTAATATAAACCAACCATATCAGTTGCACAGACCAATTGCAATATCCAGGATCGTGTCTTCTAAGTAGTTATACATCAACAAACATGTCTGAGTAGACTCACCGACGGGTTTTGCACAACATGTGCTTTCTCAGGGAGGGGGTAAATTCCCTAAGGACCACACTAGGCTTCATCCTGGTAACCCAATATTTAACCTCCCTAGCGCTCTTGCAAGGTCCAGATTTCTGTACCAAAAGTGCACCATAGACTCTGCACCATA
This sequence comes from Ptychadena robeensis, assembly GCA_036250615.1. Taxonomy (NCBI): domain Eukaryota; kingdom Metazoa; phylum Chordata; class Amphibia; order Anura; family Ptychadenidae; genus Ptychadena; species Ptychadena robeensis. The sequence continues at coordinate 25,995,784 of CM070034.1, read as the reverse complement.
GACAATGGAATTATTTTTTGTGTTGTAGGCCTGTAACTTCCAAAAATATGGTCGTACAAGGGTCTAATAGACATCCTGAATATAATAATGTTTGAAACACACAATTATTATAAAAAAGTACATTAAAATTTTTTATAAAATGTATCATTTGAACGCTAAAATCTCTTGAATACTTATTTGGTATGAAAGATTTCAAAATAGTATTTATGTTTGTTTTTAATAACATTTTTATAAAGATTGGAAATGTGTTTTGTCTTTAACTTTGAATTGTATTGGATACAGTTATCACTGTATCCAATGAATATGAATGTCCTGCGGCCCATTCATATGCAAATTGGGCTGGGAGAGGGCTGACATCAGCCGGCTTGCTTCAGTAAAGAAAGAAAGCTTAGAGCATCAGATCCCCCAGACAGCACAGAACAGAGAGTATGTGCTGCTGCCGGGGGATCTGAGCTTAGCTGGACGGCTCCATCTCGTCAACTGCAATACTGACAAGAAAGTGCTGGACGAGATGGAGCGTTAGGGGGGGTTAACAACAGTATCAGAATTCAGTGATGAAGTGTGAGTGAGACAGACTGTCACATGCCATGGCTCAAGATATGCTCACAGATTGAAGAGGAACAAAAACCTCCCAGATTGACAATATGAAGCATGTCCTAAATATGAAGTATGGGTATGTCCTAAATAGTTGCCCCAGCTACGATGTTAAAAAATTATGCTTCAGAGTATTTAAATAGGCCTCACTTGAAGAGGACGACCTTGAAGAAATGATCCTCTACCCACTGACCAGTATGACAAAGGAATGTATTCTTACACCTTTACCCCTGAGGAAGCCCCTGAAAAATTTATAAAAATATGTGAAAATGTAAATATTCACAAGAAAATGTGCATGTTTCATAAATATAAATAGAGAACAATCAATACTAGGGAATACAGAAGGCATAGGCAGAAGCATATACAATTGTTTTACAATATATGTGCTATATGGGCAAAGGTTTGAGTACAGTCCACCAAACTATTCAGGTCAGGGATGTCCATCAAAGGAAACTGCTAATGTCAGAGCAAATACATACTTTTTTTGCAACAAAATCAACCAATAAAATAATGGGTAGGCTATGATAGAGAGTAGAGGGGGTGCAACATTTAAGACCAGCCAAGTCCTCATATCAAGAACATAAAATGCACATTTAATGGAGACAAAGGATCAGGTTCCCTCTTGGGACTTTGAATGGAACAGTATCACATG
>CM070034.1:25969307-25994438 GCA_036250615.1 Ptychadena robeensis | reverse complement strand
GACCGCCACCTAGCCGGGTACCTCCACGTGTGGACAAGCCTACAGTAACTCAGCCGCATGAGTTAGGCATGGGAATATTGACAAATATAAAGTGTAAATGCGTACAGTTTATTGATACATACATATTGACAGGTCAGGAGTTCAGGGACCAAGGCACACAAAGTGACTTTGCCCCAAATATACCACATATCATACACATTAATAATTGACCAGATGAAACATCAAAAACTCAAGAGATCAATCAGTCTTAACGTAATAGACACTTGAATAGAGGTCTGGTCTTTTGACCACTCCTAAAGTTTCCCTGAGGCATTTTGGCCCTCCATTGTTGGCCTCATCAGGAGGGAAAAGTAGGTTCCAACTAGAAATCTTAGTTAATTGGACTCCAATTTGAACTCCTGACCTTTCAATGTGTATGTATCAATAATATGTACCCATTTACACTATGTCAATGTTCCCATGCCTATTTTGAGTCACAAAAAGTCCTCAGAGGCTAGCCACCTCATTAGAGATTTAGCAGCATGCTATATCATGTGCATTTTGGGTCTACTTTTCTCTATCATTGGCAACTTCCAGCCTTCTGAAAACAATTTGGAGAATTATTAATTTTTTTCTCCGAAATGACTGAGCTTAGAGTCAACTCGATGGCTATTTGGCATGGTGAATGAAGTAACTCTAGTGACCTTCACAGTGCCCTGAACTCAAACAGGACAGATATGAATTGGAATCAGTGGCGTAGGAATCACTATAGCAGCCATAGTGGCGCTATGGGGTCCATAGCCACAAAGGGGCCCACCGCTCCTTGCTGACTTCTTTCTTTATTTTCTCTCTATCTGCTCCTGTGTAATGATCTCAGTTCAGGCTCAGAGTCCAGTAGCTGAAACAGCAATCAGAACACAGTCCAACAGTCCAAGAACAGAGCACAAACACAGGTAGCAGTCAGGGAACAAGCAAAAGAGTAGTCAAATCCAAGCCGGGGGCAGTAGCCAATGGTGTCACGTTAGGAATGGAGCGATGAGAGAAGAGTAGTCGATATTTAGTAGCCAAGGTTTGGTTATCAGAAATTGGAGCACGATGAGGAGAGCGAGTTATTGGCAAGGCACAATAATCTGGCATTGAATGCAGGTTGGGACCTGGCTTTTATAGGAAGTCCAGGGGAGTGGCCAAGGGTTCAGGGTTCATGAGAACTAGGTAACTTGGTATCAATGTCCAAGGGCTTTAGCAAGGTGTAAAGTCAGGACGTGAGGTGGCTCAGCAGGCGTCGGAGCATCCCTGGGTTCAAATCCTGACATCCTGACAGTTCACCTCATGGTTGGCACTCCAGAGTCCAGCTAGGAGGGATTTGAGCGACAAATCATGGTGGGGGGTCCTATGAACAAAATTTGCAATGGGGCCCAGTCATTTCAAGCTACGCCTCTTATTGGAATGCAAGTTAAAAGTGTTGTCTTGCAGTCCAACATTAGTACCTGATGGTTTGTTGACTACCAGGGCACAGATTCTTACAGACACACTCCAAAATCCTATTTAAAGCCTTCCAAAAGCAGTGGAGGTTATGCAAGCATCAAAACATAGTCCAAAGCAAAATGATTATTCAAGATTTTGGAAGATTTTGAAATTTTGTAGCCATATTTCATTTAACGCCATGCAGGAAAGTTCAGAAAAGAACCCACAAATAGTATAAGCACATGCTTTTCTATTAGTAAATAATCTTTCATACTGTACATCACGGTTATGTGCATATCTTAGTCTAATGCTGAACTAACAGCATGAATCCCACTGGGCCTCATTAAAAGGAGGTACAGTGCTGATCTTATTCATAATCCAATAAAGCAATGTCAGATACCAAAACACAAAATAATCATCCTTTTAAAGGCACCTTGTACTTTATATCATACAAACCTATTTCATTTTTAAGTTTATGTGATTTGCACATCCTTGTCTTTGATTTATTAAAGAGAACAAAATATCCCATGGCACTGCCAACCAAAATATTTGGCTCCGTTAGCAAGAAAGGCATGCATAAGCTGTTAATGATATCAGGCAGGCAATCATGGGCGATGCCTGTTAAAAAGCAGTACACAAAGTGTTATGCTGAGCGTTGCAGGAAGGGCACTTTGCAGACATGTGTTTTCCAATTCTATTAAAGATTGTAAAGAGGAATCTGAAGTTGTTTCATTAGAATAACAACCTGTCTTGGTGCACATAACTCCTGCGTGGAGGCTTGTTCGTTAGGTACTAACTGACAGCTTTGGCTCTCATTAGCAGAGGCGCATTGGTTAGCAAGTCTACTGCCGAGCCACGTTCACTAACCTCAACAGGCAGGCACCATGGGGAAGCCCACCATGTGGCTGCTTACCAGGAGTTCTCAAGGTATTAATGGTCAATTAGGATTGATTGAACATTTAGCAATATTATACTGTGTATACCTTACAGTGGTGGTTTAGTTAGAAACAGTAGCGCAAACTAATAATAGAGTATTTACTAAGGCGGGTATAAGTGTATGGGTCTGTAAAGTACAAGGTGACGTAAACATGTATTTTATCAACTTCAACGTCTCCCAAATTCTTGACTGCTTTCTGCTTCTTCAATATCATTTGGCTAAATGTACATAGGACTCTTTTAGAGTGCCCTCCACCAAGAAAACCACAATCCACCCAGTGAACCCTACATTTCACATTCACAAGGCAAATGCTGTACACAACAGGTGTGGTGTTATTTTTATTTTCAGGTCTGCTGTTAAATGTTGGTCTGAATGTTCCCTAAAGAAGTAGGCAAAGTTGAACGTAAAAAAACCCCTACAAGCTACTATATTTTTAGACTAAAAGACATCAAGCCAAAAGGCGACTGCCAAGAGGGAGATCTTGGCTGTATTAGCACTAGCAGTACCCATTTTCTGAACAGTCTGTCCAACTTATGGACAGACAGATTAACAACTACATAGCATGAGTTTTATATCTACATTAACATTCTGCACAGCAACAAATAAATTTTGTGACACAGACTCATATCTCCTCCTATATGTAAATAGCTGAGTAAGTTGTTAGTGGCAGATTGTTAAATGTATCTCTCCATCAGTTGGTCAGTGGGCTCAGACAATGGATACTGCTAGTTTATAGACACATGCTAAAGTTTCAACCCTGCACAATCTGCTTGAGCTGAGACCTTCCTCCTGGCACTGGCTCTTAGCTTGGACGGTAAAATATGGAGTGAATACTGCATGGCCCAGTCCTACCTATTTTGCTGGAGCATGCTGCATATTTACTGTATATGTTTATGGCTGTGTCTGTGATTTTTTTCCCTAATTTTCTCTCTAAACTACTGTCTTATGGTCTGGTACGCTGTATGGTTTGAAAAATATGGTAAATGTTCACTGATGCAGTATATGGGATGTATAGTAGCATTCTAGCAGTACAAATCATTCTCCAGAATATTTTTGTCATCCTTTGTACATGATTGGCTATTTAAGATGAAATAAACACATTTATAGTGTTTTTTTTCCTTTTTGTCATACTCTTTGAGCATACTCATACTCTTTGAACATACATGTAATTTTTCAAACTGCTTTGCTAAGTAAACAAAAACGTATAGTGAAATACTTTGAAATATCCCAATTCAAACTATATACATTACTATCAACATTTTTTGGTAACCAACTAGAATCCAGTCAGCAGCAGCCCGGAAGGCGCCTGGGCATCCTGGGGTGGGGCATTTGCATACTCTGTGCAGGTGCAATGGTATTGTTTATAAATTACCCTATTTTAACCCTATAGAGAATACAACCAAAAACTGACATGCTTATGCCTCTTGTCGCATTCATCTGGCGGTTGCGCTAATTGTTTGTTTACCTCGGTTCATGTAAGTGAGCCCTTAATGCATTATTTATGCTACTTTATGAAATCTTGTTTCAGTTGTCTTGTTAGACTCAACAGCTTAGAAATAAGCATAACATTGTATGATTTGATTCTTGTACATGAAAATGTTTTGGTTTTTTTCATTTTGTTACAGTGAAAGGTCACTTTAAAGATAATTTCTTAAAAGCAGCTCATCGGGAATAAATATGCAAAATAAATGAAATGCCACAACTATGTGAAAAGTAAGTGAAAAGCAGATTATCTTTATAGTTACATAATGCATCATGAAGAGCAGCCATTGCATTTCAGGGGATTTACCAGTATCATCTCATCAGGGTTTATTGTGGCTGAAAAACAGTATTCGTTTATATGCGGGACCAGTGGTATTCTATATTTGTAGGAGAATAGGTTTAGCCCATATGTGGCTTTTCTGCAAGATAGTTAAACGTACCAGCTGACTGTGAAACCTGCCCATTCGTGAAACTAGAACCCAGATGCGCTTGCGGCCCATTGGGTGTTCTTCAGTGGCCCCCTCAGTCCTTCACTTACGGCCCCTAAAACCTAACTGTTAATGCACAGGAACCAACCCCCTATAGATATGTGCCCCATAGATCAAAGCCTTTGATGAGATCTATGAAGCACATAACCTTTGATGATATAGATCACACACAATGTGCTTTACCACACAACAGTGTTCCATAATGCTTGAAGTATCATTTAAACAAGTTTTGTTTTTTAAATAATGTCTTCTAGCTCTGCCTGCTGTCATTTTTTTTTATAAAACAATGCGTATACAAGTCAGCATAGATTGAATGTTATGTGCGGTCCTTTAGTGATGCTGAGGGCCGCACTTATGGCCCTCCACATCAACTCAGTTGCCCACCACAGATATAGAACAAATACTCTTCGTAAACCATCATATATTCCATTGTGGTCCATATATGATATAAGCTTGAGGCTGAATCTGCACCTGTCTGTTGCCCGTCAGCTTAATATGTTATGCAATGTCTGTCAATCATTCTAAAACAGCATACCACAATCCATGGATGACATACCACTGATGGAATATGTAGACATCTGGGATACTTACTGGCAGGTACGGAAAGACTGGTTAAAACCATAGCAGATGACACTTTAGATTCACAGTTGTATCCTCTAGGGTCCCTTAACTGCTTTAAAATCCATCACAATAACCTTGGTGTAACAGTATGTCCCTTGGTGTAACGATAAATTACATTGAATTAATAAAGCAGAACAGTGAACACACAAGTACAAGTTGTTAAAATGGTAAGATGGATGCCATATCTCATATTTACCAGCTTTATGCTTTAAAAACTATGCCCTGTCTTACTTGATATAATATATTTCTGAGTTAAATACAGATCAAGGGGCCCTAAACTAAAATTTGAAGTGGCCTCCAAAGACAATCTTTTTAACATTAAGTATGTCTACATTGGAGATAGACACAGGGCATTTGTAAGCACTGATACCCTTTCGCCTATCATAATAAACAAGAGGTAATAGAATAGCAGGTAAAAAAAAAAGCGGATGTATACTCAAAATCTAAAAAATACATATGTAAAATTATATTTTGACTTACCTCTGAAGTGGTATGATGGTGGCTTCACGCTCCACAATCCTCAAAAAATATACTTACCTGCTGTTCCCTGGAGTCATATGAGAGATTCCATCTTTATTCGGGGGTTAACTCAGGGTGCAATGATGTAAGTGACCACTGGGGGCATTTTTAATGGTTTACTAAGGCAAAATTTGTCTGTGTACATTTCAATGGAGAGCCGAGATTAGGGACTGTACCGCACCACAGCTGCAGTGCACTAGTGAGAAAGGGCCCTAAGGATACCAAGGGTACAAAATCACTACGCAACGCAGCTAGTGTCGTGTCTTACCGTAAGTGCCCTTCTGCATGCAGTTTTTCAGATGCAGCGCAAGTGTCTCCTTTTCACTGATATGGGAGATGCAAGCAGAGTTTTGCAGGGTTTGCACTGGCAATGGACTCACCTGTGCATCACCGGTGATGCGATTGGGGCTGGACGCAGCAGCATAGGCATACACGCCGATACACAGAATCACCGGGGGAATCCGGCAGACAGGTAAGTTTCCCCTCAGTTAACTCAGGTTGAGTTCCATGATGGATGAAACTCAACCTGAGTTAACTTGGGCAAAATGCCCAAGAGGTTACTAGGATCATACATATGGGTCACTGTATATCCTGGAAAGAGTCCATGATAGTGTTGAAGAACAATAGTAGTTAGGTTTTTATGTTTTTGGTTACAGGAATCTGCGCTCTGGAATGGGATGAAGGAACCGGGTGGGCCTTCCCATTCCACCAAGATACACCTGCTGGACACTAAAGAGGTAACTGGGTGTGTGTCCACAAAAGAAGAGACCACTCATGGAGCCCTGACTAGGTTGGGAGATGCTGGTGCTGGAGCAGATGATATAGAGATCACATAGGGAGTGTGTGGCCCAGGCAATTCCATGGATGTCTGTTGTGTTAATTAAACCCTGTAAATGTCTTTTCTGTTTCTGGACTATGTAAATAAATACAGACAGGAGTCCTAAAGAGAACCTGTCATATGGACTGAAGTATTTGAGGCTGATACCCCACAAAAGATCTATGTCTGAGGAATTTGTAGTTCTTTCTTGAATCTTGGCATCCTTTAGTTCCTCCAGATCTATGTAGCGCCTTAAAAAACGCCTCTGGTCTAGTTTCCACATATCTTTATGCCTACAGGAAAATGTTTTTTGTGTCTGAGGTTAAGGTTTTACTCTGCAGGTATTCCCCTTTGTGGTATAGAATATGGTAAACACACTTCCTAGTTAGGGAGCTCCAAATACATGAAAGCCACAAGTATTGCGTTTGGACTACATCTACAAAGAAGAAGCATGGTTCACCAGCACCAGTAGGAGTCCTTCTCTGTCAATCATTCAACCCCTCATGAAGGAGAATTGTAAATGTGCCAAAATTACATTGGGTCTCATTATATGTGGAGGCAATCATGAGATTTAAGCTCTCAATCAACATGGCACTTCTCTATTTGTTATTTAACGATGATGGTAACGTCCGAGAGGAATACAGAACAATGCAGGAAATTAGAGGGCACAGTAGGAGGTGCACTTATAGAAGGAACCTGTTGTTAGTACTTGTATACCAGCAAGTTTAAATAAACTCAGAGGATGTTAAGTGTTGAACGTGTTGTACGGTACTCTATCTTCTGGAGACCAAAAGTATTTTGAACAGAAACTTGTGGGACTCTAAAATTGTAAAGACAAAATAGGAAACAACACACACAAATACATAGTTGACTTTTGTACTTTTATAAATTGTTTCCTTATTGTGCGGAACAAGTACATATTGATCAACACATTTGGGTGGCAAAGGAGACAGAATTACTATCCAATTGCTTACCGTGTTATTCATTATACTTTTCTAATGACTTACTAAAAAAAAGGAGAATACAACCTCTCAGAGCAGCAAGGGTCCTTCACAAAGCTTCTATTGAAAAGCTCATATTCTTTCTTTTGTAAATATAGCTGACAAAGAGGCTTCAGAGCTTTAAAAGCTCAAATGTATTTTTCTTTTTTTATTATTGTATTGACTATTAAAACATAATATTTGAACAATATTTTTTTCCTTTTCTGAAAACTATTACAAGTTATACAGTATAAAATGAGGACAAGGCAAATGTTTCAATTTAATAAATTAGTACAGATGTTTGTAAATATTTTTGAGCAGCCATATAACCTCCTTTGAAGTAATCGTGAGTGTGGTTTGGGGAAGTTTATCAGTACCAACATCTGTAACCCCCAGTTATACATGGGATGGCTTGTCTGATCCACAAGAACTGGCAATGTCCAATGTCCATCAATGTCTATCCAGAGCACATAGACCAGTGGTGGGCAACTGAGTTGATATAAAGGGCCACAAGTGTGGCCCTTGGCATCATTAGAGGGCCACACATTACATCGATCTAGACCCCCCCCCCCCACGACAGATGCCAGGAGGAAGTGGACCATATCTGGGCAGGCAGTCAAAACCCGACTGCATGAAACTCCCACCCCTGGGTGCAGCGTTAATATGTAGACCTGGTTTTCCCAATCAACAAGTCGGGTCAGCGTGTGAACGCTACACATGGTGATATATGAAATGCCCCATATATATCATCTAAGGTGATGTGCCTTATAGATTTTATCAAATATTATAGTGGAAGCATAGGCGCTCAGGCGTTTGAGTCGCTGATTGGCTTTCACGTATGCTTATTAGCCTGCTTAGTTGGAACCTGGCCGAGTCCTTCGCCTCTCCTCCTCTTACTGCTCTAAAAAGATCCCAGACGAGGACGCGTCGATGAAGGATTGTCGAACAGGTGAGTTCCAATGCCATATGCATTAACAGTTAAGGTTTGGGGGCCGCAAGTGGAGAACCAAGGGGGGGCCACCAAACAATGCCCAAAGGGCCGCAGGTTGGGCACTTGGGACATAGACACTCTGTCATTGATAGAAAATGTCCAAATGTCAATGATTTTAAATATAGCAACCTTGATTCATATACAAGTAATACAGTTCTGTCATATTCAATCATTTATATAAGCCTGCTAACATCTGCCCAACAAGGGGTTTCTTGGGTATTAAATTAATATAAGTTGTAAAAACATTTACTGATTAATGTAATTAAATATTGTGTAAGATAGCTCTCAGATTATAGGGGCTTAATGTTACCCCTTCATCATGGTTTTCCCAAAACTGTGTTAAAGGCAGCAGTAGTCATTGTTGGTCAGCAATTTGCAATAGAGGACCTCCCTAGTAGTTACACTTAACTCATTCTGTCCAGCAACATCTGCTTGTATGTCCACTGACTTAAATGAGCAATTGTGAGGACTTTGGCTCATGTGCTCATGGCCAAAGTCATATTAGAATGGAGAAGGCCTTCCCCGAACTATATTTATACCCACTTGACATATTTAAGCTTGTTAAACATCTCCTTTAAAAACTAGGGGCCACAATATTAAGTTGCTACAAACTTTGATTGTGTGGGAACATGTGTCCTTGATGAGCAGTTGTGAGGTTAAGGGGAGATCGGCGCCCTGGTCATGCCCTCTGATGCTGTGCTTGAGAGGTGAGACTCTGTTACAGACTCTATTCTGATCGGGGGGTGATTCTCCTCTACCCCTTCTCTCTCCCCAGGCAGATAAGTGGATGCAAAGGGGGAGACATCTAAGCATCTGAAAAAATTTCCAATGCCCAGATGCCGTCCCCGGCATGATATCAACCTGGGAAACCACCCAGGTTGCCCGTACCTTAAACCACCACTGGAGGTCAGATACTGATGTCGGCTTCAAATAGGCATAACAATTAATTTAGAGGGTGTTCAGTAGGGTTGAGGTCAAGGTTTTGTGCGTTTTTTTTCCAAATCAGAATCTTCAAACCATGTTTTTATGTAGCTTGCTTTGTGTACCCAGTCACAATCATACTGAAACAAAGTAGAGGCATTCACCAAACTGTAGAATGCAAGGTAATGGTCAAAGATGGTCAAAGGTAAAGGTCAAAGATGTATTGTAGCTTTACGACATACCCTTTAATATATGTTGTATTTATTTAACTGTACAAGAATAATCATGTTATTATTAATAGGTTTTGTTATAAGTACTATTACAGTTTTACTGCACCAGATGCCTCTCTCATTTCTAGGAATTTAGGGTAGCGGCAATATATAAATAATGAGTTATCTTCAGTAGTGAGATGCATTTAACATAAATATTGTAAGGATAGGTCATTTCTCTGCCATTTTGTAGGAGGCAAACAGCAGGCATAATTGCCATTATTTATTCTGATCTGCATTTCCTCTTATAATTTGTCTCAATTACAGAACACTCCTATTCCAGCCAATACCCAGTAGATCCTATGTTATGCATGCACAGCTAAACTCTGATGAAGAACTATTATAATGGGGCTAGGAAGTGACATTTAGTTGTTCTTCCAGTTTTTATTACCTGGTATGAAAACATATATGCAACGTCTTTCTGAGAATGATTTTCTTGGCATTGGTGCCATTCCGCTCACGTAGTAAACAGGAAGCTAGGGAACAGTGGACCTTACACTTATTTCTAGTACGAAACCACTGTTTGTAGTTTAAACCATTCAATAAATAACCAACAAAATGCATCAAGGAGAAGTGAAGTGCTTTGGAGTTTGTTTCACCCAAGTAGAGCAGCACAGCGATATCTCTTTGGGAAATACACTGAAAAGAACACATCCATCTATTTTGACGGCTTTCCTCATGACATGAATCTTCGTTTTTTTCCCTCTTTACTAAAAATAGCACAATTTCTAGTGAATTTACTCTTCTGTACTATAAGAGCAACATATGGTGGTTAGTGCTGATCACTAGAGAATTGAGAATTCTTTGAAGATCTCGAATATAACCTGTTTCCCTTTAAATAAGGCATCCCCCAAAAATATAGCACCCTAAAATATTTGCCTCACGCTGAAATATAATAATAAGTCACCCCCCAAGATACGGTATTGTAACTCTTGACTGGGGTGATCAGAGGGGGCAATCACAATGACACAGGAGGATCAGAAGGGGTTACTAAAATGGTAATCCCCCATCTGAGTCTCCTGTGCCATTTTGATCCCCCCTTCTGATCCCCCTGTGTCTTTTTAAGTGACCCCCCTCCCCCACCCTGATACCCCATTGTATTTAGAGATGGTCGAATTTTTCGACTTGCTAACTTTGTGCCCCTGAAAACGGTATCATCACCGAAATTTCTGGAGATGTAGAGAAGGGTTTAGGAAACATTTGAAAGAAAAAAATTTGGCTCTAGCACATGTCGTTTTTGCATAAATTAAGTTCAAAGTTAAAGTTCCGATTTTCTAAATTTTTATTTGATTTTGAACTTAATTTGTGCAAAACCTTTTTGTGTTAGAGACATACTTTCTTTTTTGGAGTATACCCCCAACCCTTCTCTACATCTTCAGCAAGTTTAGTGATGATACCATGCTCGGGGCTTTGCAATTAAGTCGAAACCGTCGAAATGGTTGAATTTTTTTTATTTTTTTTCTCTTCATGGAGAAATTAAACATTCCATGAAAATAAGACGTAGGGCATCTTTGGGAGCAATAATTTATATAAGACACGGTCTTATTTTCGGGGAAACATGGTGTAGTGCTATATCTTTGTAAAGGCAAATACTGATTTTTCCATTAGTAGTGTTGATTACAAAAATCTTTTTCGCAAAGAAGGTAATAATGACTGGAGATCACAAATTCTTCAAATGTACTAATTTGTTGCGAATATTAGGCGAACGATTTGTGATATTTTGCAAATACAATATTGTTTATGCTGCTCATCACTAATGATGGTGTAAAAATTCTCTGCCCACTAGCAGGTCAGTTCCTAACTCCTTCCCTAAGAAAAAACTATAGTATACATTTAATGTAATTAGCCGTGTGTCCCTTATATAATACGTTAAGAAGCCTTTCCTATTGTGCATTAGGGTTTAAACTTAAATGTAGATCAATTAAGAGTTCATAAGTATAATACTTAAATAAAGTAGAAAAACATATTCCATTGAAAATTTGCGTACCCTTCAGCCGAAACAATAGGGAGCAGGGCTCAACTATTTTAAAATAGTATACTTACTTGATGTTCCCATGAGTATCAGGAGTTTCCAACTCTAGTTTCATCTTGTTGCCAGTCTTCTTGGTGCTAATTAACAGCAGTAACATCAACGGTCACTAGATAGCACTAGATAATGGCTTTCAATTGTAAAAATGCATCTCCAGAGGCTTGTGACTGTAGTATGATTAATTCAGTTATGTCTTTCTTCCCAAGTCTCTCTGCACTCAACAAAAGATGGAACTGTCACTTCCAGGGTGGGACGTCATAGGAAGCAACTGGGATTTATTGATTACAGGTAAGGTTGTATTATTTTCTTTTGACAGATTATCTGTGCTATAGGGGTTTGACTGTGAGACATGGAGGGATATGGAGTATATTAGGTGAATATAGGTGAGTGCACACTTGTTTAAGTGCATATTTATTTTAATGGTTAAGTGCAGCTACAAAGTCTCCATACATGAAAAAAGAGGTAGTTGAATACATGCCTAAAGGTCCCCATACATGGGTAAATTTCTTCTTGATCGACTATCGATTTGATCATTCACAGTGAATTAAAAAATCGATTAACCTTGAACAATAATAATAAATAAGACAAATGGTTACTGGGAAATGGAACCCCAAACCCAGTAAAAAAAGTTCCCCCTGAATGAAATTTCAGGGGCAAGGGGACTTTAACGGCCACAATTGTAAATCGTAATATAGTAAATATATGTAAAAGTAAAATGTATACATCGTATTTAATACACAGTGTTCATTAAAACCATAGACCATCACAGTGTTGGCTGACATTAATAAAAAACACAGATGGGATATTCAAATATCCCTATATCAAGTCCATAAAATACATAAGAATATAAATATTAGCAATGGTGACCATCAAAAATAGGTGTGATACAATAATTGTCAGGATAAGGGATCCTGTATCGGACAGGGTCCACCCCAACGCGTGTTTCGTATGTGTACTTCCTCAGGGGGTATCTTTATGCAAATGGTTTATGTATATATATAAGCAGTCAAAGGGATATAGCAGCCAACAGCCCCCGTCGGGTAAAGAACGGGGGGCCAAGCAAAGGCCCGGCAGCTAGTCGACCGACACAACCTGTTTAGATGAAAGGTGAAAGTAGGTCTCATAGGTAAAGGGTTGTATTATCAATCTGATATTGTTGCAAGTAAAGAAGGTAGATATACAGGTGGCAGGTGGAATGGTCGACTAAACACTCCCTCGTGTTCACTCAGTAACAATAACAACTTGACTAGATCGATTTCTAGAATGTTTTGGATCGAAAATGACGTGATTGTCATTCTAAAAATGGCACGAGTCGATCAATGAGAATCTGTCGCCCACCCTTTGTGTGCCGGCATTTATTTTGGGTGGGGCGCTGGTCCCCATCCAAAGTAAGGAGATTGATCTAAAAATTACGGACTTGTCCATAATTTGTTAGATCGGTTTATGGCCCGATTTAAGGTGGGCAAATTCGATTTGCGCCCGATTGCGTGGCAGATTGATCAACGTGAGCGCGCACGACAGGGGATCTGCGGCAAACTCACAAACCGAACCATGTATGGCCAGCTTTAGTAGTGACAATCAATGGTTCCTCGTGAACAGAAGAGGAAATAAGGAGTTAGTCAGCTACTTGGACCTTTTTTGCATTTTACTTTGGTGAATTGTGTATATCGGAGCAGTAACTATTTAATTAGAGGCATTCCTATATTTTAAATGATATATTTTCTGTTAAAAAACATACAGATTTCAGTTCAAAGATCCTGCCTGCCTCTCAGTCTAATTAATAAGAATGTGCTAACATGCTTTCCACCAGAACCAGACCAAATATCTACACTCTGGAATTGTGGGAAGGTACGCGATAACAGCCTTTTTCTCTTCCTCGCAATTGCATTCATTCTGATTAATTAAACACTAAATCTATTTTCAGCAACTTTGTTCTCACTTCTCCATTCCGTTTTTTCCTACAAAACGAGACATCAGTCTGCAATTCAAACATTCAGCAGTGGAAGGAAATGTTCAATGTTAGGAATGTCTGGCCAAAAGTATTAGAGAAAGTAAGCAATTACTACTTCCTTTGATAATGTAATTGATCATTTAACAGCTATTAAATGGGTACTGACTTCAGTTTGCAAACAGGCTGAGACTAATTACATCTAGGCAATGTAGAAGATTCAAATGACATATATTCAAGAAGATGTTTTTTTTTCTTGATCTGGGGCACAGTTTAATTATGCTGGAAATCTAAAGATATGTTTAATGATCCTCCTGTCACCCAGCATGTACTGTACCTTAGATGACTCAGTCAATAAAATCACTTCCACTTCCATGTAACCAACATTTTAAATAGTTAGCTCTGCAGCAAGTTTCTGTAATGAGAAGAGAATGTTGTTTTCTAAAGTTTCTTCACTCTCACCTTAATCAGTCATGTGTGTCAAGACAAAACTGTTGCTTTTGTTAAAATATTTATGATCTTGTTATTTTGTATATAAATGTGAGTTTCAGAAGCCATAGTTTAATTAAGAGATCTGCGACATCCCGAAAGTTTGCTTCCCTTATGACTTCAGTTAGCCAATAAACGAAAGCACTTCATCTCCAAACTTGCTGTATTCATCAATGGCTAACACGGTACAACAATCTACTTTTACTAAAGATTCTTCGAAAACCAACCTGGACGTTTTCACAGCTAAGACACCCCCTACTAGTGATGGTGTAGAGAACACAGGAATCAATCAGGCGACAGAGGCGGCTGTATTTCTCAAATTGGAACTTTATTTATCAGTGAGGCCCTGAAGGTGGGTCTCACTAGTAGCCATTAACACAGCGGTGCAACAGTCCACAGTAACAGTCTTTAGTAAGTCCAAATAAAGGTTCCCTGCCAAGCCTGTAAAAATACCAGAAGTGACGTCCGCAACATCACTTGCAGTATTATTACTGTATTAGAGACCGGAGACCCGTGTCCTAAGTGAGTGAGTCGCATAGGGATCTAAAAAATTCTTCTGCGGGCTGGATCATATTTGGATACTCAAACTTTTGGATTGGAAGGACGTTCACACTTCTTCTCGCCAGTGAAGGGGGTGGGTCGATCACCCATACTGTTCGCTGGCGGCAAGAAAATAGAACATGCAGTGTTTGCTGCGGACTCTGCAGCCATCTCTACCCCCTACTTCAGTTGTGTCAACTGGGACATATCTGACTCTCAGTGCAATTATATTTTATATATATATTATAATTTATATTTTATTTGAGATAAAAAAAAAGAAATGGCACAGATGTGTCTTTTATTTGATGTCACATGTATTACACTTTGCTTGTTCAATATTTAATGTTTCAGTTTGTTGCCATATTAAATGGTTTATCATTTTATCTGATGACACGAAAAAAACTTCTCATCAGATATAATACTTATTTAATAAATATAAAAGTTGGCTCATGACTTTGTCCAAGTTTTTAAATCCGAATTCTCTGTGTATCTGAGTTTGACACCCCTGTCCGACATTGATCATATATCCCAATGAGCATAGCTGAGGACTAGAAAAACATTCTCTGCATTGTAAGTAAAAATGGTTGTTGAAAATTTAGACTAGTTGACTTTGTGAGTTAATTGCAAAGCCCCCAGGGCATCACCAACATTGCTGGAGATGCAGAAAAGGTTTGTGGGACATACAGTATGTAGTTTGTGCATAAATTAAGTTCAAAATCACGTGGAAATTTAAACTCGAAAAATTTTGACTAGACTTTGAACTGTATGCAAATGATGGTAATCATACCATGTTCAGAGAATTATCAATTAACTCACAGCTCAGCTAGTCAGCTAGTTGGATTTTCAAAAACAGATTGTACCGTCTCTAAGCAATAGTTGGCATGAGAATGGCCAAATAAAATCCTCCAACTTCATCCCGAATAAAAAGTTTAACTTTTTATATTTTCGTGAGCTCATTGGTATCATAGCTCCTGTCATTCTTTGTGTGATCATTTGCTGAACCCTTATCATGAATTGCAGGGAACTGTGAGATCACTAGCTAAATTGCACATGTGGACTAAGCTCTAGACCAGGGATGGCGAACCTTTTAGAGACTGAGTGCTCAAACTGAAACCCAAACCCCACCTATTTATCTCAAGTGCCATCATGACAATATAACCTGAACTACACACATCACTTACACACATGAAACATGAAACACAGACTCTATTTTCTTATAAGACAAAATGGGAGAGGGTATGGGACACGATGTGCAATAAGAAGAGGGGGGAAGAGAACTGACAACATTGAGAGCCAATAGGCTGCAGTTCTTTCCTCTGTGCTGGCTGACAGCTCACGCGCGACCTCTGGCCCTTGAGTATACTGAAAATACATGTCCTTCAGTGCCTAATTTCTACTGACATCAAGCATATGCAAATTATCTAAAAAAAACATGACAACATTGAATCGCCATCAGACCCCAACTGGAAAAAAAAAAGGATTTACCCCAAGAGATGAACATCTAGGTTTTCTTTTACAGATACTGTACTTGAAGGATAGGTGTACTTGACATTTTCATAAGAAATCTGAAGTGATTCTTACACTTTGCTAATCACAGGTGAATTATAAACTCAGGAGGGACCACCATAACTATCTTGGGCGAAGTGAAGTTCTCCATGTTTAAAGCTGATGTTAAAAATAAAGATAACGACATTTATTCGCATCTCTTGCCATTAGATTGGCGTGTTTGTTTCTTAATGACTTCCTCATGAGAATTTGCCAGTCTTAGAGAAGAAAAGTTTTTTGACAAGGTCTTCCTCGGAAAAACAAGATGTTCTTCTATCTTTATGCATAATCAGAGCTAGTAGCAATTAGAGAGACTTCAGTGATTGTATGGAAACAAAAAGGGTCAATACTTTGATAGTTGATGCGTTGTGTTTGCTTAACTTCATTTAATTAAGTAAAAAAAAAAAGCTTCAAAACAAGCTTGGTGATTGTAAGGTTATTATGCTTCCTCTCGTTTTCTTCAAACAAAGTGTTACCAGATCATGGGATATGACAGAGGTCCACTTTGTTATCTTACTAAAGAGTTGACGTATAGGAAGTTTTTTAAAGAAGTAAACAAAAGATCCCACTGGGATGAATTGTTTAGTTTAGCAACATTTTAAGAACTGCTGGCTTTAATTTATTATGGTTAGAGGATAATAGAATATCTGAAAACTATGAATATTGAAGGCTAAGTGTGCCCATACACCTTTAGATTTCTCTGTCAGATATCCTTAAGTTCTCCTTTTGTTTTGCCAAAACCATGTAATATGAGGGACATATAAACCATCAAGTCTACCTGTGTTCAATCGCAGAGGACCCTATACTACATAGTTGTTGATAGATCTAAAGTATATCTGACAGAGAGATCTAAAGGTGTATGGGCACCTTTAGCAAGGTTGGAGTCTAAAACTACAGCATAGTCATTCCAGCAAGTACCCGTGTTTAAAGAAATATCCTTACTGATTTATATAGTGTTGTATATATGTCTTTGTATAGTAAGCCATGACCTGCTGGATTAATGGGGTATCTTAGGTATGTCTAGCTTAAAAAGCTTGCTTCCAGGGGATGAGGTAATGGCTCTTTTCCCGCTATTTTGCTTTTAAATTCTGTCCAGAGACTGTTAATTGGGCAGAGGTTATAAATTCCCTGTTTTGATTTCTTCCTGGGCTTTTTGCCAGTAGTCCACTCAGCCATCCACTCAGCGGTGCCCGGGCAGACCCCCATCTATGGTGAATGAAAGGGGTTAGTTTCTCCCTCAACTTGCCCGAGTGGATGAATGCGGCTTCCAAAAGGTGTCCACAGAGTTAGGGTCTACTCTATACATTGTGTGTGACAGAGTGGGAACATAGGTATCCGAAAAGGACCTGATTGCTCCGGTAATTGTCCCAGGCAACGCTACTCGTCCATGCAATTGGGCCTTGTGTAATGCATTTGGAACACCCCTTTCAGAAAATCCATGACAATATCTACCCTTTAATTTTAAGTCTACACTTCTCCTAGATCAAGAAGATTTATCCAGATAACAACTCATCTATATGTTCTTTTAGGGTGCACACTTAAACCAGGAATTAAAATTGACATCACCTTTAGTTAATCACCATATATTTCAAGAATTATTTGATATACAAATAATATACAAAGATATAGTGCTATCTGTATCCAAAACTATCCAAAAAAATCTGTATCCAAAACTAACATGCATTGTGTTCACAATATGAGCATGTATCAGTTTGTGAAAATAAAGGTTATATTATAATGACTGGAGTTCAGGAATTCTCACATTTACAATTGCGATATTTTGCAAATACAAATATTGCCTATACTGCTCATCACTACACATATATAGCAAAACATTTAGCCCCTTGATTAATACAAAATGTATTAAGCATAATACATCACTTTTGGTGAATCATAGGGCTTCGACGTGTTTCCCCATTACCAGACTTGGTCAAGAAAATCATGACCATACACATGTCCCTTTAGTGTGATACAATCTGTCTACACATCATGGGATGGCACTGGTGCCCCTGTCAGAGGGTCTATGAGTCAGGTTACTTCTAACTGTGCGGCTCAACCCCTTCCTCCCCCAGGGGCCAGATAAGCCATTCACTGTTGACCCTTTAGATTTTTATCTTCTAAATCTCTGGCCAGAGACCTAAGAAGTCAACAGTACAGTGCAGACAATAGTTACATGAGCATTGTGTAAAACATTCCCAGTCCCATTTGTAGAAAAATTTCCTGAGTGATAACCTACAAGAGAAAAAAATTCATTTACGAACAAGACCAGCCTGTTTGGTAGGGTTGCACATGGCCATACATTCTGCATAAATCAAATGTTGGGCATGTAAGGTAGGTGCCCTGTTCATCTGTTCAACACTGTAGGTACAGAGCTTTAGAGGTTATGGTAAAGTGGGAACTATCATTGAAATTATTATCTGGTCCTGAACCAGTTCTAAACTTGGTGCTGAACCAATCTGCTGATCTAAACATTGTAATAATATAAATATAATATAAAATAAATCCAGCTAATATGGGTATTCTCTATACGACAGTGAGACTGTATGTGTGAAAAATAATTACAGTTATTTGTGTTGTAATTACATCATATGTGATATTTACAGGGAAAACTCTAGACATACCAAATGTTGAATGGCTGTAATAATAACTTTCATCAGTGATATAACTTCTACTTTCTTTATATTCACATAAAAAATATTAATGTTTTATTGGCATAATAAATAGTTATTAAATAAATATGTGCCACATTGCCACAGTATAACTGCTCCTTGCTCCATGGGTGTGGCTAGAAGTGACTGGGCCCCATAGCAAGATTTTTATGGGACCCTCCCTCCCAGGCCTGCCATTCCAATCCCCCCCCCCTCCTCCTGGACCTCACACCCAAATACTACTCTGTTTCAACTGTCTGGAACTACGAATGAACCCCATGGCAGTCCGATTCAGTCCAGTTTTATGTGCAGTATAGAAAATTTAACCACTCAACCAAGCAGCCCACTGAGAACAGATTTCTGTAATAAAAGAGGTACAAAGGTTAATTAACTCACAAAGTCAGATAGTGGAGTTTTCAACATGAAATTCCATCTTTAGTAAAAATCTGTGAAACGTCTGCAAGTTGGTTAGTTGGTTTACATTTCACCAGTCCAGCTTGGGATTGCCAAGTTTTTTTCACCGCTGAGCTGGACTGGGGTTATCTGGCCAGGAGATCGGGAACAGAGAGAATAAAAAAAAAAGGAAGAACAGGAAGCCAGCAGCCTTGTGGCTTTGGGTCCCATAGCACCTGCTATAGCTGCTATGGTGACTCCTACGCCACTGCCTTGCTCCCTATTGTTGTCACTTAAAATAAAATGTCTCTTATTATTTAGTTCTTAACATGCACACTGATGAACATAAAAATATATTAAATACGATAGCAGCACATTTCAGATCATTTAGACAATGTAAAGTAATCTGTATGTATGTACGAAAAGTAAAACAATGCATGTAATGTTGACTATACACTGAATTGTATGGCTTGTTGACATTATATGGCATTGATCACATTTCATTTAAATAACATTAAATCCATAAAATCCATCTTCCGTAGACTATGCAGGTTGAGTGTGATTTTCACTGGGAATTTTTTTCTTCATATCTAAAGGTCATACTGTGGCTGTGAAGTATTTCAGTATAATGTTGCCACTCAAACATAATGCCATTACAGATAATAGGTGATATGTGTTAATTTATTTCTACATAACGCTGCTTTCCTGCTTTAGCAAAATACTTTGTTGTTATAAAATACTATTTTTCTCCCTGTTATCAGTTTTCAGGTGAAAGTCTTTGTAAATATCAAGAAACATGTGCGGTGATTCACAATAGACTTGTGTATGTAGTTTTATGTTGAAACCTAGATATCCAAGATTTATATAAAGCCCTCAGGCTGTAAAGATCAGTTTGTTGCTTATGAAATTACAATGAAATAGGGCCCCTTTACTTTTTGAATCCTGTGGGCTTATGACATAAAAAGGATAAATGAGGTTTACAAAAACCAGTTATTGTCCTCTGAAGCCTCATGCATTATGGAGCAATTTATTCACCAAATTTGTAGCAAAAGCATTAAGCAGGGAACACACGGCTCGATATTGGAGCCATCCGATGTTCCCTGCAGCATGATGACATCATCATGGTGCTGTCAGATATCGGAGGAGCTGGAGAGACAGCTGATGCTTTGCATGGAGACCCATGGTTTCCATTCAAAGCAACGGACATTGAACGTAATTTACAGTCATGTCCGATATTCCAGTTTTCAAGTGGGATTGATTGGTCCTGCTTGAAAATAGGGATGGCCGCATATGATATGGGCCAGATAGATGGCCGTGAGCATGCATGGCGCTCAAAGCGGCCATCAATCTGGCCATGTCTACATGTGTGTACCCAGCTGGCTACTGCACCCTCCCCTCTACACATTGCCAGCATCACTGATGACGCGGGTAAGCGATTGACAGGTATCGGGCATACTCCCTGTAAACAAACTTTGCCCGAACTGGATTTGGGCATACTGCACTCAGCAGCAGCGCAGTCCACAAATTTGTTTGACTAGCTGACTTTGTGAGTACTTTCTAGAGAAGGGTGTGGGAACCTATTAGATTGTAAGCCCAGGCTCAGGGTCCTCTACTCCTCCTGTGTCATTACCTGTACCTGTGTATCATCTCAACTCTAATGTATTGTACAGTGCTGTGTAATATGCTGGCGCTATATAAATAAAAGATAATAATAATAATAATAATAACATAAATCATAAAAAATGTTCTAGCTTTATATACATATATTTATATCATTTTTGCATGAATAAAGTTTTAGTTTAAGTATAAATTTGGACTTGACGTTTCCATTATTTATGTAAAAATGTGCTAGATCGTGACATCTCAAAAGTATTATATTTTGTCTGCACTTTCATTTAACAAAAGGTTTTAATGATTTGTAGATCGTTTCATTAACATTTTTTTTATTTACATTATACACCGCATCTTGTCATATTCATATATATTTATACATTTTCTTTTAATGATTTAATTATGTTTTACAATATGGGAGATGCAACTGTTTGCAAAATATCTAGAAGGGTCAAAAGTAATATGCTGCCACAATTTTTAATTGAATATCTACAAACCACAACTTTAATTAATTTCTGATATACAACAGTATCAGGAACTCAGTGTTATTTTTTGAAGGATCATTTAGCTTGAAGTTATGTTACAGAATCAGTCTCCCTGTAAAGAACCCAAAGTCAATCAAGACTTCACAGCCTTATTACTGAAGCCCCCCATACACCTTACAATCTTACCGTACAATTTCTGTACAATCAACTTTTCTTTTACCAAAACCATGTAATATGAGGACCTTTCTACACCTTCTAATCGCAATGTATTCTATCAGGGAGGACCTGGCACTACATGGTTGTTGGTAGGTCTAATGGAAATTGTATGGAGTGATCTAAAGGTGTATGGGGGGCTTAAGATACAATTCTAGTGTTGCTGACCCAGAAAAAAAAGCAAAGAAAAATCTTAGAAAAGAAAGAAAAAAATCTTTCTTGACCTTGTTAATGGCGGTCAGACTAGTTCTGTGGATCAATCACTCAGCTGATACATCCTTCTATTTGTAGGTGAAGATGTCATTTTACTGAAAGAATAGAATGCAATTCACTTTTACATTCACTTCCATTATTGACCATCACCAAATCATGAGTTAGACAACACCAGATACTGAGGATAATTTTGGACCAACCCTCTTCTTAATGTATATAAAAAAAAAATTATATGTAATTTAACTTTGACTTGCTGTACCTCTGAACTGCCATGATGGTGGTATAGCACTCCACAATCCTAAAAAATACACTTCCCTGGGATCATAGGAGAGATTCCTTATTTGTCTGCCAAGCTTTTGGGGGTTAATTCAGTGCAATATCACGAGTGGCCACTGGGGGCACCATATAATGGTTTTCAAAAGAGAAAACATTTTTGTGCAGTTCTCAATGCACATTGTGATCAGGTATTTTCCTGTCTGCTTTCAGAGACATCGGGCTTCCTCTCCGCCATGGTCCTGTGTCATCACACAGACGAAGAGAGTGAGAGTGGTAATATTGGATTTTACTTCTGCCCTATTATCGGCGCTTCTAGTGCTACTCACACAAAATACAAATGTGGGTGAAAGGTCTGCCTATGACATTATTTTGATGCCAATTTTATGTTCAGAAGCTTTGCAAAAAGGTGGCCTTTTCTACTTTGCCCTTTCCTAATCGAAAACACAGGCTGAATGCTCAATGTTTCTATTTGTTTTTTATGTTACCATTGGTGTAGAGCACCAGTCCTGTAAATTTAGTTTTTCGAGAACCCCAGATAAAATATGGTATTTACCCAAACACTCCCATTGCATGCATATGATTGTCTTTCCCAACACACATATAGACTTGTTCTTACTATAGCGATCTCCCACGATAACATGTCCTATTGGCCATGATCGCTGCTCACCGTAATTTTGAACGCTGACCGCGGGTGGTGGCTGACCGCTTCTCATTTTAATCTCACCCATTCACTCTCTAAGGGCGTGATCAGACAGGGTGGGGCAAGATGTCCTGTCCTATCCCCCACTTCCTACCTGCAGGTACTGGCGATCTCCGTGCCGCAATTTCAATCGTGGGAGACCGCAGGAGATTGCTGGGAGTTAATGGCACACAGTAGGGACTGGAGAGATAGCCTTACTGACAAGGAAAAATAGGTCCCCCGTGTCTTGTTGTGCTGTTGTACCGAGCAGATCTCAGCACATTTGCTTGTTATATCCAAAATGGGGAAACAATGGATTACATTGTCTATACCAATGTCCATATTACAATTACATTATTGGTATTGTGACTACAAATATGACCTAAAGGTTTGTGAATTTCACCCTCCATTTAGGTCAATGACGGTTTGGCAGAAACAGCAGATATTTGCTGAAGTTTGGTCCACCGGTTCACGAACAACCTCAGCCAATGTTGTGCCATCACAAACAGTACACACTTACTAATCAGAACATAGAAAAAGAAAGTGGTTTTAACCTACAACTGAAACCTAATACATCGTCCCCAGCAACAATCCTCATTTTGTCCTGTCAATCAGGAGTAGAAACAGTCAAATTTTTTTTCAAACAAGTTAATTGTAAAGCTCCTGAACATGATATCATCACCAAACTTGCTAGAGATGTAGAGGAGTGTTGGGGGCATACTAAAAAAAAAAGTAGTTTTTGCACAAATTGAGTTCAAAGTCAAGTCAACATTTCGAAATTTGGAAAGTGGTGATGATACAATTTTCAGAGGCTTTGCAATCAGCTCACAAATTCAGCAAGTCGAAAAATTCTACCATCTCTAATAATGAGTATATATACATATAAAAATACCACTATTCTCCAACATAGGCCAACATCCCAAAAGAGATAAACACAACACCCGAGTCATGCATAACCATGAGAGACTCAGGAAATTCCCATACCCAGGGAGTTTGGACAAGGGGACTTTTTAAGACCAAAGTGTAGCAGTCAAAGAAATGTATTGTTTTACTTTGCTTATTAATTTCTTTGACTGGCCTAAAAAGTTCCCTTGTCCATACTCTGGGTATGGGAATTTCCTGAGTCTCTCAAAGTTATGCATGACTCGGGTGTTGTGTTTAATGAGTATATATAGAAAAAAAATGAACAATGTTTTCTTTTGCCAACATAGTTTTTCAAAGCAGGACTTTACTTTAACTTTAAATGTTAGTTTGAAGAGCTGCCCTGGTCTTTGATGGCTCCATTGAAGATCTGGAACCCAATTCTACACTCTATTTGCCTATCTAGCTAGACCAAGCTTTAAGAATAACTTCATTTCAGCAAGTCACTTTTCCTGCTTAATAAGAGGGAAAAATGAGCTTGAGGTTTTCCCACAAGTCAGCGTTCGGCCATGGTAAAGGAAACACGGATGTAAATAATGATTACCTCCATTCTTACTGAAATTAATCAGTTTATCTGTTTGCTTACTGGTGAGAATATTGACTCATAAATTGAAGAATCTCATCATCCTACTAAATTATAGACTACTAGAAGATTCCCATGTGTCGACAGGAGATCGTTAGTGCTTACCAAGCACATCCGAATGTGCGGCTGGCATTCTTGAAATGGTTTTACTCGACACGCGTTTCATTTTCATAAACAAGAGTCTCTATTAAATATTTATCTATATTTTTGTTTCGGATATTTTTTTATTGCGTTGATTCTCTCTACAGAGACTAAAAAGTCGGGGAAGAAATGACATGATTACTAATAGATCTGGAAAACCTGCTAATAGAGATATATGTTGCTCATTTACTTTTATGTGATTCTTCCAAAGAAATGCAGAGATGCATTTTTATAAATAAGCTCAGAAAATAAGATTATTGGAGGCACTGTAAAGCTAGCCATACATGTTCCGATTCCATGGACGATCGATCACCCATCCGATCGATTCCGGCGATGTCAGCGGGAATCGGATGTCTGGACGATTCCGTGTCCGATCGCTTACTTCACAAATGGCAACTCCCCCTGATGTGTGCTGAATCGGAACAGAAAGACCAACATGCCGGATCCGATTCTGGGCCCCCGATCGATCGGACATGTTGGTTCTCTGTCGGATCCAATTCTGAGCCCCCGATCAATTGGACGTGATCACTTGGACAATGTGGTGTGCAGCGATCGGATACTCTTAATTGGCAGATTGATCGCAGCTCCCATTCCCGCTGAGATCGCCGGAATCAATTGGGTGAGTGATCAATTGGCCATGGAATCCTATATATCCTATATTTATATATATATATAAAAGGGCATTATAAATGGCCTCTAAATGCAAACAAGTTGACCATGAAAGTTGTGATGTTCCAATGGGCCACACAGTATACGGAGGCATTCTTGTCCTGGGCCTGACAATCTAGTGGGGTCCGGCGTTCGGCTCCCTTGTTGGTGCCATGTGTTCCCCAAACTGCACGCTGTATTCTGACAGCAGTCTTGATACTGCTCGGTCCAGATGTGCTGCCAATTGGGGAGAGGTTAGTAGTAGCAAGAATCTTCAGAAGCCCTGGGGTAGGGGGGGGGG
>CM070034.1:25945965-25959373 GCA_036250615.1 Ptychadena robeensis | reverse complement strand
CCCCCCCCCCACCGCCCCCATTGAGGGGGCCCCCATTGATATGAATAGTCTGCATAGCGCAGGAAACGGCCCTGGTCTGGCATGTTCACTGTCTGGCAATGGATACTTCAAGCCTCCGTCACAATAATTATTTTATGTTTTAGTGCAGTGGAGCCAAGCCCAAACAGTGTAGATTTACTGCCCCTCAATATACACTAGCATATAAGTTGCAGCTTCAGTCTGCCTGCAGTTTGCTTAAATTTTGACATTTCATTGATCATGGCTAGAGCTTATCGGGGCCTAGCCAGGAATCTTCCAACATACGGGATCACCGTGCGATCCAACATCCAGAAGATTCCTAGTTGATCTTGCCTCGTGGGCGCACCTTATTTTTGCCCGAGCAACGTGCATACTGGTCAATTGGCCAATGAATTGAGCAGAAATCTGTCCATATATGGCTACCTTAAACCTCTGCCAACAAAAGTGAACATCCTCTGAAGTGAAAAATAACCAAATTGTGCCCAAGTATCAATATTTTGTGTGGCTGCCATTATGTTTCATGTTTTATGTCTTATGTTTTATGTTAACTCTCTAAGGCACGAAGTTCACTTATGCTTTATAGTTTGCCACTGGAATCCTCTTCCATTAATCCATAATGACATGATGAAGCTGGTGGATGTTAGAGAGCATGTTGTGCACCTCCACCCTCTAAAGATGCCCCAAAGATACTGAACAGTGATGGCGGAACATCAGCCGCATCCGTTCATGAACAAGCGAATCGGACTTTAGGAAAAGTCTGACGTCTGTCTGTTTGGGGCAAAATGCTCTCTAAAACGGTAACAATATCGGAAGTGACGTCCGTGAAGGTCACTTCAGGTATTTGAAATGCACTACCAGTATCGGGGGCATGGACTCACTCCGCTGTGATGGGGGTGGGTCAAACATCCATACTGTTCGTCAGCGAGAAGAAAATAGAACATTCAGTGTTTGCTGTGGACTGTACGCCACACGAACACTTCAGCCATCTCTAATACTCAATAGGCTTTTGATCTGGAGACCTAAACTATTTCCCACAATGTGAGGGGTGTACTCACTTTTGTAAGATATTGTAAAGTATATAATGTTGTTGTATAAGATTTATATATAAAGAATACTCACTATCTTTCAGCTGGACTCCACAACTGTTTATTCACTCTACATTGAGGAGAATTCGGCAGCAGATGATGACACCATTATTTTTGTTCTATAGTCATGCGAGGTGTTACTGAATATATGTCACACGTTAACAATATAAGTCAACAACATGCAAAACGTATTCTCTATATTCATTTTTTTTAATGGCCACAAGTGGTTAAACAGCTGATCCTACACAGCTCTGTCCCCATTGCATAATGAAATACAAGCATTAATAATACATACAACCAGCACTGCAAACAAGGAAACATATATTTTGTATATATTATTGTGGATTTAAATTAGCATCCTGTCAAATTAGCTGTTAAGGTCACGAAGGTCCTCCTTACATAGCTCCACGAATGCAGATTTTGCAGTTTTCATCTTCTGGGTGTTGTAAACTGTAACAAATTCAGTTGTTCCAAAGAGTGATGCATACAATCTCCTAAATTTATTCAAGAAAAAGTTAGAACTAAAAAGAAGAGACACTTTGTGCCCTTTTTACTATAAAAAACTTGCAAAGTATTTCTACATTTAAAAATAAATAAATGTAATAGCAAAAAAAGACTGAAAGTTCTGCGTTTGTAAAACATTCTGCTGCGGTAGTCTTTTTGCCTAGCCCAACATGAAGTGTGTGGGGGCCTATGATGATCTTAACTAGGCTGAACTGGACTGTTACTAATCATTGCACAAGAAGGTACAATGAAAGAGAATGTGGATATGGGTGGTGAAGCATGTAGAGGGTAAGAACATGGATAATGGGGGTACAACACATGGATAATGGATGTACAATACAAACATTGAAGGAAATGAAAACATTGAAGTGAACCCCTGCTGATTTTCTACCTTTTCCCACTGACAAAGGAATGACCAGTCTCTAAATATTATTGAAGGTTGTTATTGTTGGTTGGGTATAGTAGCTGTGAAAAATGAGCAACAAAAAACCCTCACAGACCCAGTGCAAACCACAGATTAATATATAGTAGTGACAGTCCACACACCTGAAGGTGGTCATACACAGGTCGATTTCCCACACGATTCCTGAACGATCGTTCATCAGGCGCGTGCATGCCGATCGATCACAGTGGAATCAAGTGCAGCCCACCTTGACCGATCGACCCCGCCCGATCGACATGATCCCCAAATCGGATCGGCCAGAGAACCAACCTGTTGGTGTTTTCTGATCGATTGGTACACATCAAGGGGCGTTGACATTTGTGAATCGATTGACTGGTAACAGAATTGTCCAGGAATCGGTGGCCTAAGATGGTAGGCACAGACTTGTATGGTCGATCGATCGACGCATGTGGCTTCACCGGAATCGATCGGAGCATCGATCGATCATTTAGGAATCGACACATGTATGGCTAGCTTGAGTCCTTAAAAAGGAGGATTTTGTACCACTGCTCATTGCAGATACTGCTTGTTGCAGATACTTTGCAAGTCACAATGGTTTTGAGGCTGAGGTTTGGCGACTCAGCCTTCAGCTCCCTCCACAGATTTAAAGTCTGGAGACTGGATAGGGCACTTTGGGATCCTCATGACTGGATAGGGCACTTTGGGATCCTCATGTGCTTCTTCCACTATTTTGTTGCCTTGCCCATGTGATGTTGGCTGCAAATACCATCCAGGACCCATTTTTAATGCCCTGGCTGGGGAAGAAGATGCTCACACAAGACTTGACAGTATATGGACCTATCCATCATATCTTCTATGCTCCGGGCTTTGCACTCACATGGACATGTGTTTGTTTCTGTTCCTTAGCTGTTGCCTAGGCTTTTGCAGGTCTCTTGATAAAATAAGGTACCTTGGCTTATACTCCAGTACATATGGTATAATTATAGAGCTAATATTTTATCTAAATTTTAACATTATATCCTTCCTCCCTAAGTTGCATTGCAAATTACTGTCATAGACGGGCAACTTAAGAAATTGAGAGTTTTGGCATCAAAACCTATATTTAAGTAATGTTGGGGTCACAACATTTTGTCAACTAAATTTATTTGAAACACTAAGTTGAATTCACAAATTGACTGTAATATAATGTCTTACACACACACATACACACACCTCAAACCAATTTATACAATATTTTAAACTGCTTCTCTAAACCAGTGATAATAAATAATGAACAATTTATATTTATAAACATGTAATTAGAATTTAATTATAAAAATGTGCTCAGCCTATGCATTTCAATTAAAAACACAAACATTTTATTTATCATTAAAGGTACTAAATTAAAATTACTTGTAACAAAGGGTCTCAACTTTCGTTCATTATTAACGATATTTAGGAAACTTTAGCTGAATTACCAGAATAAAAACAATGTGACGAATAAAAAAGTCCAGCCATTTATTTGCAGTGTACAGACAGTCAATTTTGCACATTGCATACAAACATTCTGGTTATGTTTTCCAGTTTTCCATTAATTTCTCTATGTCCAATTTTAAAGGATTGGTTCCTTAGTCAGACACCTAATTACTAGAAGCTGTAAACAATAAACACATATGTTCTGGTAAAATAGAATAAAATAATACATAGAATCAATTATAACAGCATAGCTATTCCCACTACATCCCCACTGTAGAATTGTCCACTGTTAACCAAAGAATCTGTAAGAGCAAAGGTACCCAATACACGGGTTGATTTCTTCCCTATCAATACGATCGTTCACAGTTAATGAAAAATCAACGATCGATCAATTAACACCCCACCTTCATCAATCAATTTTTGAATGATCTAAATTTCCCAGATTGATTTCTAGAATGTTCTTGATCGAAAATGATGTCATTGTCATACTAAAAATGGCACGAGATGATCGATGACCACCACCAACGTACTTTGAAGGCGAACGGTCAATCCAAAAACTGACTTGTCGGATTCCTGGACGATCGATTCACCGGTCGATTCCGACAGCTTTTGGGTCGATTGTTCAAGGTGGACTGCAAACCATAGGGAGGGAAGTGGTACATGGGAGAAATAGGGTGTGGTAATGTGGGGGGTTAGGATAGGAAAAGAGGAAGGCTGGGTGATGGCTATCTATTTTGAAACAGGACTTGCATCACACTCCCTACTTATTTTTAAAATCCAAGAATCTGAATGGGCATGGGGTTTGTATAAGAATATTGTAATGGCGTATTCACTTGTTTTTCAGGTCTTTTTATGATGTGTTGCTACTATTTGTCACAGCGGTGTTGGGTGCTTGATGGTGGCGCTAATGGAAAAGTGGAATAAAGCTGGTGTTAAGCTGGCTATACACCTTTAGAGCTCTCTGTCAGATATCCTTTGGACCAACAACTATGTAGTGCTGCTGGGTCCTCTGGTAAAACAAAAGGAGATCTAAAGAAAATCTGACAGAGAAATCTAAAGGTGAATGGGGACCCTTAAGCTAGCCACACACGGTTCAATTTTGGTTCAATCGATGCTCGATTAGATCGAGGAATTCAATCGTCTAATCAAAAATCGATCTTAATCGCATCAACATACATCCCACATTGAGTTTGCGATTGTGGTGAGATTTCGATTCCAAAATATTACTAAAATCGTCGATTTTGGTATGGAAAATTATTGTGCAGCTGACTAAAATTCTCTTATGTTATTATTTGTATTTAGAACTGATCCAGTTAAAGAACCCCGTGAAAAAAAGTTTGCATTTACAAAACCCGAGTTAGGGTTGAACCTACGCGTCATTGGATACCTCATCTCTATCTTTGTATGTACAAAAGATCACTCTGGTGACAGCAAATGTATATGTGATTGTGTGATTACTTTTTATTGTGACTACGTGAACTTTCTATAGTTAACTCGGGCTGAGTTTCATGATGGATGAAACTCAGCCCGAGTTAGCTCTGGCCAAACACCCAGGAGGTTAAGAAGAGCCCAAGTTTAACCTTTTATTCGTGTAATAGATTAAGATGTGGTGGCTGTGATTTGTATCTGATGCCCTATATTTAACACTAATTGTAAGTTAACTTTTTTCACCTTGTCATAACGGGATGTTGTGTGCAGAATTCTGAGGAAAAAAATTATTTAATTAATTTTGGAATAAGATTGTAACATAACAAATTGTGGAAAGTGATGTGCTGTGAATACTTACCAGATGCACTGTATATGACATTCAATAAGCTTCCAAATAAAATTCCTTCTTTTCCAGTGGAAAACAACTGGGATGTATTTCACTGAGCACATTAAGGCTTGTGCAGCATAACACGGTCTTACATACTGTAACTTCTTAACGCAATTAATCAAAGAGATCAATACCTGAAGATGAAGACAAAAGAGCGAACTAGGAATAAAATGAGAATGGTTAATCTTAATGCTAATCAGGGCCGCATTATGTGTTAATTGCTGTAGAAAACATAAAAGGTTATTTTGATGTGATATCTTAGACTTAATAAATACTGCATAAAAGAAGGTCAGCTTTGGCCATCAATGAAGTCGCTGTCAATTATGTTCCTGCTAATGTATTAATCTTTTTACAACTCCTTCTGTTAGGCTGGCATTAATTAAGGTTTTCAATCAGCAGGGTACGTTTTATGTGGTCCAGGCCTAGAACAAAATAGAAGTAATTGATGGGAAATTATGCAAAATATAAATGTTATATAGACTGATTTATTCAGTTTGCATTTACTCTATGTAGGGATTAGATTTGTCAATGAAAAAGGAAAATGGACAATCAATGAAGTTATTTAAATCCCTAATGAGGTGATTTCTTATTGGGGAGCAGAACCTTAGGGTCCTCTGCAAGTGTTGGTTCTGAAGCTGCTACATCCATTTTTTCATTTTAATTTAATCTTGATGCAGCTTGAATGAGTTTTTTGCTCTTATTAGTTGGATGATGTGATGGAATGTTGTATAAATGTAAGTGGATCAGTGATTTTGATGCCATATAGTACTTGAAAGTGAACAGATAAGGGCTGTTCCACATTCAACTAATTGTTACCCCCTAATTTACCCTCAATATGTGTTGTATTTCACTATAGTCACGTATCATGGGCTCCTTAACCCACGTAGTGCCTGGTACATATGAAATATTATAGAATATATGCAATGAGGCACTGTCTGGCAGCCTTCAGTTTCCTCTGAATTGGAGTTAGGTTGGGTGCAGCAAGTTGTACCATTATGGTAAACATCCATTTCTCTGCTTCCTGATAAATAGAGCAGAAAAGCTTCTATGGTATCAAGAATATTTTGTCAAACTTTCATTATTTTCTTTACTCCTGCACAACTATAACTTTCTGAGGAGGAACAGAATGGTCTCACAATTGTTCTTGTGTTGATTGGAACTGACTAGTTCTAAACACCAGAACATGCATACCATTCTGCAATTAAATGCTCTGTGCCCGATTGAATTATCAGTAGGACAAGGCATAGTCACATAGTAGGAAATCCTGTGCTTCCATAAAATTTAACTTTTATGAAGTCACTATTTTGCATGGCTGCTTCGTGTGAGATTATGTTGGAGACATTCTGCGGCAAGAAGTATATGTTGGCAGCTTATGCTATTAACTACCTGCTGCTGCTGTTTGTCTCACGGTTTTCTATTCCCCACAGGTTCACTTTAAGTCTCCGCACCACTACATCAGTATAGTGACACTCCAGCTTCATTTTGACTAAAATACGAAGACTGAATACGTTTGCCAGCACCATCTGGTGAAATTATCCCTGAAGAATAGCAGTGGGGGCTTGTAATTGAAAGACAAAATGCAAAGCAACTTTTATAAAGTCAGAGGTACGCACAGAACTTTGTTCCCTTTACCACTCATATTCATTCCTGCGCAAAACTTCTCCTACCCTCTGTTTACTAAGAAAGAAAGCAGCAGGAATTGTACCTCTTTCACAAGAATTATAAGATCCTTCGAATCTTTGTGGCGCATGTGTATGTGCTGGGTGGAATCTGATGAGACTAGACAATTGACTTTTGCTGCCTGCTGATTTCAATGAGCAAAGGAGAGGGGATAGAACCAGCATAATTTCAAGCGTCTTGGGAGGCGCTCCGTGGCCATCATCTATAATCAACAATTTTACAAGTTTCCGATTGCATGCAGCTCATGTTGGTTTGGAGCCATCTGTGAGCTTACCAGTCTCACTTAGGTAATACATCACCTTGTAGGGGATCTGAATGACATGATGATTTGTGCTTCTTGTAAACTGATATCTTGCAGGGTGCCATGAAGATGCAATCCAATAAACCATTTCAACATAAAGACTGAGAAATACCTGCTGGAGAACATCCTACGACTTGATGTTATGAGTTTGTGAGTACCATTGACCCATCATCAAATAGAAATTGCAATTTTCTGATTGTTGTATTACTTGATGAATAGTCAACAACAACAAAGACCTAAACAGACCCTCTCCTTATGTTTTCAATAAACGGTAGCAATAGGTTGCTGAGGATTTGTAAATAGAATAATTTCCTGCCTTAAGAAAAACGTATAGGCCATTTACAATTAAGGACACAGAGCCTAAAATGTTTAATAAATGTATCCACCCATTAAAAAGGTATTTGTAACCTTTACTGTGTCTTGTTGCAGATACATATGTCAGGAAGAAGGCAGGGCCCCTCAAGGGTGGGAATTTAAATGGAATGTGGGGATATTCGTATTTTGTACTTAGATTTTGAACTCTATTAGCCTTAATATGTTTTATAATATATAAAACAAGTTTTTATTTAGGACCCGTAGTCCACATGCAACAAACAGATATATAAAAATAGCATAGCAGATAAAGACAAAATCTGCATCACATATACAGTTCCACAGAGAGTTACAATATTAGCACATACAGGATAAAAATAGGACACAAATAAAGATACGCCTGTGCTTTGGTGGTTATAGCGACATGTTTCGCCCCTTATAGGGGCTTTTTCAAGCTGTACACGTTGTCCTTGTTTAAAATCTGACCAACATATAAGTAATGGGAAGCCATCTTGACCAACATATTAGTAATGGTAATTGGTCTTGCCACCATACTATTTATGATCAAATCATACTATTTATGATCAAATAAATAACTTGAAATGTAAATAGAGATACAATTTTCTTTGTAACCTTTACTGTGTCTTGCTGCAGATACATCCTAATTACATTTCAATTTTGGATGTTCGCACTAGGAATTTACAAAGTCTCCCAGAAGCCATCTTTACCACCATATTAGTAGTGGGAAGTCATCTTCACCACCATATTAGTAGCGAGAAGCCGTCTTCATCACCATATTAGTAGTGAGAAGTCACCTTGATCACCATATTAGTAGTGGGAAGCCACCTTGACCAAAATATTAGTAGTGGGAAGCCATCTTAACTATCATTTTAGTAGTGGGAAGCCATCTTGACCAACATATAAGTAATGGGAATCCATCTTGACCAACATATTAGTAATGGGAATCGGTCTTGCCACCATACTATTTATGATCAAATCATACTATTTATGATCAAATTAATAACTTGAAATGTAAATAGAGATACAATTTTCTGACCCTGTCATCTTCTTTTTAGGTACATTTTGTTAGTTAAAAGGAGTTGCTATCATTGTTTGCATATGCCACATACTTTCAAGCACTTCTAGGTTGCCAAATGACCCAAAGCAAGTCTACACAATAGAAAGGTTGATGGATTTTTCTGATAATTCACTACTGTTTACTTGTCAGTATCTCAGAAGTTGAACTCTACCTATAAATTCAGAAAATGCTACTTTGGTTGATTAGAAATTCCTGGCCAATGTCTAACTTTGCTGGGCAGTTTAAGTAATTTGCCTTTACTTAACAGCTACAATCAAACAGGTTATGTGTCATGAAAAGATATTGAAAAAGAGGTGGGTTGATTCAAAGTGTTTCTTTCATATACAAAAAATAACATGGCGAACTAATGATTCTAATACCCGGCAAGACATCTTTTTCACTCCTAAATCACCATTAAATTAAACATCCTTAGGCCAACTAACTACTAGTAATGTTAGGCACATGCTGCTCCATACCTGTTAGCATTGGGCACTTGTCTTAATTGTAAATGAAGTGACAGGGAACAAAAGAAAGGGGAGTATGTAAAATTGGATAAGTCAAGTGAGTTTAAAAAGAACTGGTGAAATATGGTTTGATGTCATATTTATAATATTATTTCTATATGTATTGTTGGGTTGATTTAATTTGTTGTGTGCTTAGGTGCTTCTCATTTTAATGTCATCCATTTTGTTTATATACTTGCAACTATTCGATGTGAAATCTTGTAGTGACCAGGGTATGCACCTTATTTGTATGTATATGTGAATTGTATACTCTGCCCTGTGTCACCATATTATGTGTATATAACTTTAAATCATTTCTGAATTCCTCAGCAGCAGGTGCAGGGATGACTCATGGCTTCTAGCTTCCCGCACCTTTTCTGGCCAATACATTGTAACTTTCTAGATCTGCCTGGAGATAACCTAGTGCCAGCCTCCAGACTAGGGTATAAATATACCCCCTTAGGCCCTCCTTAGTTAGAGTTGGGTTAGCTCCTGCAACAACTACAGCCAGTGCCGTGCAGTGTTTTTGGAGCCTTCTCCTGCATTTTCCTGGGTTCTTTCGCAGGCCGTCCCATAGAAGTGCCCGGGACCAAGGACCCCCATCTGTGGTGACCGAAAGGGTTTGTCCCCTGGACCAGGACTGCCTTCCCTCGAACGTGCCCGAGCAGATGGTTGCCGCAACCGGTCAGTGCTCATGCTAGGCAGACGCAGGATTCCTCCCTACTTCACCTCACCGCCCGCTATTCCCTATTGATAGACACCTGGACTGTACCTGACCCCCTCTCACTGGGATGTGAAGCCATTAGTCTCCGTGCAGCTGGTAGCTCATCTATTTGAAACAGTAGATCCTAAGTGCGTGCACCATTCCCAGGCTTGGGTTTGGTGATTGGACTGTATATTATTCCCATTAGTAAACTGTAAATATCCCCCTACCAGCTGCCTGTGACTCAGTTTTTTGAAGTGTGTGAGCTTGATGCAGTGTGCTTGAACATCCAAAGAACCTGGTCGTTCGGAGCAAGCAATATGCCCTCCACGACACTACACTCTCACAGTATATGATGTGACAGGATGGTGGTAATGCACTACCACTAAAATTGAAAGGTCCTCTGTGAGGGTCTCTGAGGGATCACCGATCTACAAGTCAAGTAAGATACCCCAATCTCTTCTGCGGTCTTAAACTATAGACAAGCCCCCGCTTCAACGGGAGGCACAAGGTATCCCACGTAAGAGCTTAAAGCAGTGAAACCCTCCAAGGACCCCCTAGGGAGTGAGAAAACGAACAAGGGCAGATGCAAAAGTTCAGGTTTACAGCAGGGATCATACACAGAGGATCAGTCCAACCAAACACAGTATCCAAAAGTTAATCAGAGGAGTTGTCCAAAGGCAAGCAGGAGTCATTCACAAGTCCAACAAAACACGATATCCAGGCGTTAATCCAAAGAGTAGTCTGAAAGCAAGCAGGGGTCATACACAATGCTAACTCTTGAGGTCACAAACAGATTGGCATGAGGAACCCAGTAGTTCAGGTAACTGACGCTATCACAGGCAGTGCAGCCATGCACCATCCAGGGTTATATAGGGGAGGAAATGCCAGAGGCCTATTAACAGAAGCAGTGCCACCTGTGAATGCACTCTAGCTCTCCCCATGCCTGCAGGAGGTGGACACAAAAATCTGGCATGGATAAGGTAACTAAAGCTGTGGTGACAAAGGGTGACAACACAAATTATGTTGATGCAGTCCACCTTGCTGGACGGGCTGCAGGGCAGGGACAGAAGGAGAGAGGTGAGCGAATGCGTGCCTACAAATGCTGGTGCTGGCGTCCTGCAGCCCTGACATCCTCTTAGTTTGTTATGAAGAAGATACAGATATCAAGTGCCAATCCACGGTGCCTATTGAGTCCAGTTCTAGGTTTTATTAATAACTAAATATGAATGAATGAATAGGGAATGTGTTTCAGGGGCTTCCTCTTGGCTTTGCACAGCGGAAATAGTGTTTCATAAATAGAATCCAGAAAGGATTAGGGAGCCAACTTGGGGATTTTTAAGGCATTCACCACAACTGTATGTTTTACATTTTATTCAGAAGTATCAAATTAAAGATTGACCAGTAGTACTTCATGTAAATAAAGACACAAAAAATCATAGTTAAACCGCATGTGCTGGAGCAAAGCTTTTTTTTCCAATGCAATGAACTCACCAATTCAACTAGTCGAAAAATTTGACCATCTCTAGTTTTGACCCCACCACCCAGTTTCCTTTTAATTTGTTAGGTCCCCTATGCTTTTCTAAAAAGCTTGCAAACTATTTGAAACAAAAAAAGAAACAAAACGTAAAAAATTGTACATAGTCTCCTGTCCATTGGCCAGGGTAACCTTGACATCCTTCAAAAGATACCATGAGGAATGGTGGATCGGTATGCTGATTTTCAGTATTTATAATATCCATCCTGAAGTATGTTTAGTCAACCACAATTGCTAAGCAAGAGGGATTTTGAAGATTTTCCCCTGCAATTTTTTATATATATTTCTGGTGACAACAGTTGCTGGTTCTACTGTTGAATCACATCACTAAACATGACAATTCAGAAACAAAAAAGTTTCGGTGGCTTTGGTAACTTTAATTGGCCATGACTTTGGCATGCAAACAGCGCATACAAAAATTTAAACAGTAATATACTTTTCTTACATTAAAATATTGAATCTTGTGAGTTTATTGCAAGTTTCTATTTCTATTATGTGTGCAAAATCTACTGGAGAGGTTACTTGAGGTCTGAGAGGAGACAAGGATTCAGTTTCTAAACATTGATTTTCTTGAGTGCATACTATTAGTGTGAAAATTTGACAAATCTTGTATTTATGCTAAGAGCTCGCAGCAGAACAAACTTCCATGATGTTTCATTTACTATTATATACAGGTGAATTGCGAACAATTTGAATATGGTCCAAAAGTTCCTGTATTTCAGTAATTCAACTTCAAAAGGTGAATCTAATAAATGAACTAGACTTATTACATTCAATGCGAGATATTTCCAGCCTTTATTTGTTATAATTTTGATCATTATGGCTAATGGCTTACAGCTTAAGAAACCCCAAAGTCAAAATCTCAGAAAGTTATAATATTGTGAAAAGTTTCAATATTCTAGGCTCATAGTCTTATCAGCTAATGAATCCAAAACACTAGCTAATGGTTCCTGAGACTTTAAATGATCTCTTAAATGATGGTTCAGGAGGAGTCATACTCATGGGAAAGATTACTGACCTGACAGTTGTGCAGAAAACCATTATTGACACCCTCCATAAGGATAGAAAGCCTCAAAGGGTAATTTCAAAAGAAGTTGCATATCCCAAAGTGCTGTATCAAAGCACATAAATAAGAAGTTATATGGAGCAAAAAAGTGTGGAAGAAAAAGGTGCACAAGCAGCAGGGGTGATGACAACCTGGAGAGGATTGTGAGGAGCCATTCAAAAGTGTTGTGGACTTTCACAAGGAGTGGACTGAGGCTGGAGTTCAACAAGAGCCAACTCATACAGACGGATCCTGGACATGGGCTTCTAATGTTGTATTCCTCAAAATTTTGCATTTCATTTCAAAATAAAGGACCCAGAGTCAGGAGAAAGAATTGAGTGGACACAATCCAAGATGCTTGAAGTCCAGTGTCAAGTTTCCACGGTCTGTGTTGATTTGGGGAGCCATGTCATTTGCTGGTGTTGGTCCACTGTGCTTCATTGAGTTGATAATTCGTGCAGTAATTTACCAGGAGATTTTGGAACACTACATGCTTCTTCCGCAGACAAGCTTTATGGAGATGCTGACTTTTCCAGCAGAACTTTGCACCTGCCCACACTGTTGTGCTTTTGTGAAGGTGCATTGTTGTAGCGCATTTTACAGGACCAGATTCGTTAGAAGGATGACTTCTGCTAAGCACACTGCCACAAAGCTCTCACACCAATAAACGGAAGGCACGAAGTAGGGGATGTTTACAAGTTTACTAGAGGAAGGAATATTTACAGGTAGTGATGGCGCGAACCCGGAATTTGATGTTCGTGAACGGCGAACGCGAACCTCCGCAAAAGTTTGCGAACCCGGGGAACCCCATAGACTTCAATGGGCAGGCGAACATTAAAAAAGGGACCCTTTCTGGCCACAATAGTGTTGGAAAAGTTATTTCAAGGGGTCTATCACCTGGACAATGGCATGACAGAGGGGAATCCATGGCAAAACTTCCAAGAAATTTTTTTTTCACGCAATAAATC
>CM070034.1:25927816-25938060 GCA_036250615.1 Ptychadena robeensis | reverse complement strand
ACAGAAACATCTACACCACTTGAGGGGTTCACATACTTTCAAGCAGCACTGTATATGTCGTCAGCTGGAGTCATGGGCAGCCCTACCCCTCTCGGTATTTGGCTGGGCCCATCTTCTTAAAATGGCGAGTTTTTCACGGCTCCTGTACCCCATGCAGACCTTGCCGGTCCTGTTGAAGCACATGGATGTGCGTAGGCTTCAGAGTGCTTTTACCAAATTCTTGTGGCGAGGGGGTAAAGCCCGTATTGCTTACAAGAAACTTACGTTGCCTAAGAGCTTGGGGGGGCTGGGTGTCCCTGACATTAGATTGTATAATCTGGCCAGCCTACTCAGGCACGGGATTGA
The DNA here is from genome assembly GCA_036250615.1 of Ptychadena robeensis. NCBI lineage: Eukaryota > Metazoa > Chordata > Amphibia > Anura > Ptychadenidae > Ptychadena > Ptychadena robeensis. The sequence continues at coordinate 25,937,715 of CM070034.1, read as the reverse complement.
CTGGATTAGGGAGTCCTCATGCTTTTCTAATTACCGGACAGAGCGGGCCATGGTGGTTCCATAGTCTTTGCAGGCTCTACTACACTGCCCTCCGGCCCAACTTCCCCCTCATCTCAAGCATAATATTCTCATTCGAGACACCATTGTGGCCTGGAGAGAGGTCAGGAAGATCTTGGAGCTCCCTTTCAGAGTCTCGAAGTTCCTCCCGATCCGCGGTAACCCTCTGATGCCCCATTGCAACGACTCTGAGGCCTATAGGTTATGGGAGACAAATAGACTCGTTAGAGTAGCACAGCTTTTTCATAAATCCAGACATTGTCCCATCCCATTCTCCCAGCTGTGTAATACCTTTCGGTTACCCCTGTCCCATTTCTTTTTCTATCAACAAATGATGAGCTTCTGGCGCTCCCTCAAGGTTGACCCTCCGCTTGCCCTCCAAGCTTGTAAGTTAGATGCCTTCATCCAACACCCGGAGGGCCACATTGTCCAACCTATATCGATATCTGTTGACGGAGGCGAACGAGAAGTATAGTTTCGCTCGTTCCACGGCCTGGGATAAAGATCTCCCTGAACCAGGTCTTTCTGACTCTATTTTGAAGGGGTACTGCTCTGTTGTTAAACTGGTCACTTGTGAACGCTGGCGGGAAACTCAATACAAACTCATGCACAGAGCCTACATGGGATTTTACCCAATGTCTTCTCCTGCCAAGCCTCATGTCATGCCAGCAGGGGTGTGCCCTAAATGTGGCCTGCTGAAGGCTCCCCTTGTGCATTGCCTATGGTTGTGTCCGACCATTGTCGCCTTTTGGGAAATGGTCATCTCCTATGTTTACAAAATCACGGGGGAGCAGTTGGCCATGGAGCCCCTGTTGCTGCTATTTGCGGTTTCAGGGGATGCTGCACAACCTCATCTCAAATCCTCTCTTTCTCAATGGGGCCAACTTTGCTTACTTACGGCCCGCAGATGCATAATGTCTAGGTGGTTGGCGCCTACTCCCCCTGATCTTCCGTTGTTGCAAAGGTCGCTGGCGGACCTGTTCCATCTAGAGCGGTTGGCGGCGGACTCGGCTACGGACAAGTCGGTCACCAACTTTTTCCGGAGGTGGAGGAAATATATAGTTAAGACACTGTCCCCTGAGGATATTCTGAAACTGATGCTGCGGCACCAACACTCTACGTGGTACGCACACAATGATTTGCGCAACACGCTAGGGATTCTGAAGGTGGCCTAATACTCTTCCCTTCCAGATGCCGATTTTAAAGGGGAGTGCTAGATGGGTCTTTTTTTCCCTGAACCTGCACTCATTGTTACTTTCTTTATCTGTCTGTGATGCTGTACCCAATGTTTTAAAATTTTTAGTGTTTAATTGTTTTATGTTTTCTGTTTTGATACTGTTTCTAGCTCTTTTGTATATTCGCTATACATTTGTCAGTGTTTGTCTTTTTTGGCTATAGTGGTTTCTATTTTCTCTATGGTGGCCCATAGAGCATTGTGCTTATTTTATCTATGTACACCGCTGTATCGTATTTTTCTTTATGTGTTTGTTAAAAAATGAAAAGTTAATAAAAATGTTTTAAAAAATATATATATTTCTTACTGAAAAGGGTGGTTAAAAGGATCCATTGGACTTGGAAATAACTGTACTAGCTCATCTGTTAACACTAAAGGTTATGAGAAACATTAGGCTAGTCCCATCACAATATTCCGGTGCAAACTCAAATTACTAAGAGGGGAAAAGGGGCACATCCCAATGGAGACTGTGATTGTATAGTCATCAGTAAGCCAGAATGTTAACCTGAACTTGATGGGTTACTGTGACTTTTCATAATTCAGAACCTGCCAACTGCAAAAAGAAAGCAAGAGTGAAGAGCAAAGAGAGGACCCACTATACCCAAGACCCCCCCCAAAAATACGATACCAAACGTTTAAATCAATAATAGAGTGTCCAAAAAAAATTATGAAGTACTGGAGAAAGGCTTACGGAAGAATTTAACTCAAAGCTGAATTCTCGGGCATACAAATCTTTAACGTTGTACTTTTGATTGCCATAATCCTCCCCTGCCCCGCACTCTTCTAAAGGTAGCCATGCAAGTTCGGACTCTCCCACAATTCTTAAGGGACAGACCGCAGCGTGATGACGTCATCAACCTCAGAGGACTGCCATCCCCATCCAAAGTAATGGGATTGGACGGGAATCTACCAGCATGATGGATCACGTGCCATCCGATATGCAGCAGATCCCTGGTCGATTTCGCTAGGTGGGCGTACCAGATTTTTACCGAAAAATTGGGCAGGAATCTGCCTGTGTATGGCTTCCTTTAGTGAGGCAATATCTCCAATAAGCCTCCTAAAGATGTGGTACAGTATTGCCAAAAAAAAGACAGCATTACTACCTGATGATACCTGTTTCTGCATCAGCAATATACTGTAGCCCATATGTACCAATTTGTTTTTTATATGTGTGATTTGATGTGTATAGATTTTAACTTGTGTACATATGTGGGTTTTTTATTATTAATAAATAACATTAATATTTATTTTGAACAATTGATGCCTTTAAAGTCCCTTAACCCTATAACCATACCATTTAGTGAACAAACACAATCACCAGGTTATTGTATATATTGGTTGGGATATGGCATTGTATTATTCTTTATAGAGTGGTGCCAATACCACAATAATTTAATCTTTACCTTTGCTGTGGTTCCTCATTTCACTGCTTGCTTACCTACTGTATTACTCTGGTTGTGTACTGATCCTCAGTGTCTTTACATATAATGCAAGACTGCTGACACTGCAGGATATCATTAGAGACTAGTGAAGGCTAAAATGACTAGTGAATTCACCCTGTGGTTGGTTCGCCAGTCTTCCTGCCATACAATAAAATGGAGGCAAACAAATGGTCAGATGGTGCAGTACAACTCTATGTGACGGAGATGTATTGAACTGTGTGAGGCAAATGGTGAGATACAAGGGAGACATATTATGGGGATTGAACTTGGAAGAGTTGGTTTCATGACTGACTATTGATTTTAGGATTAAAAATTTTTTGACTGGACCATACTTTTGAAGACAGAAAGAGACCAGGATCACCAACCCCCTTTCCAAACTTCTCCTTGCTATTTAAATCGGGAAAAGACAATCAAGGTAGGATACACAATCTGTTATTACAGCACCTAGCTCAATTTGAATAAGCCTGGTCAATAAATTTCCTACATGCATTGGTACATGTGTTATATCTCTTTTAGGAAGTGATTTACTTATCGTGAAGAGACTTAAAAATCCTCAATTTATATAAACCGAGCCCCCGTCATCTAAGGCTGTTTGTTGACCGCTTAATAAGGAGACACTGTTTATATTAAGGTAATCTTTTTCCATATACAAGTGCATTATCACTGTCTAACTAATTTGGATATACAGTATATTAGAATGCTTCATTTAACTATCTATATGTATTGATTAATTCGGTATCCTTGATATACAGAACTTCATCATTTTAGGGGGTTTTCCCACGAACTCTCCCTATCCTCTCACCGATACAGTGAACTGTGAATTTTAAAGTTTAACTTACCTGAAGAAGCCCATGATGGTTAAGGGCGAAACGCGTCGTACACCATCCACCAATTAACAGTCTGTATAGTTTTAACTGGATCATGTTTATACTTTGTACAAAATCAAAAATCATGTGTTATGAATTTTAAAGGAACAAATTTCCATTTTCCTCTTTTGATCATGTTGTTTGTTTAATTATGCGTATCAGAAATTAAATAAATTATGTTTTTATAAAATTTTGGTTGTGAACATGGTAGAGGTATTACACTATTGAAACAATTAGTAGATGTTCAAAACATCCTTGGGGTGGAGGGTACCCACAAATTTTGGCTACTTACCTTCAATTCTGGTTGGTGTTTGAGGTAATAAGCTAATAACCTTGGTTTCAAATGGTGGCCACACCAGATACACACCAGTAATGCAAAACTGCACGTTTCAGAGTCACCTTTTATTGAGGACAGTCTAAGGCACACCTGTGCAATATTCATACTGTCTAATCAGCACCTTGATATGCCACAACTGTGAGTTGGGATGGATTATTTCAGCGAAGGAGAAGTGCCCACCAACACAGATTTAGACAGATTTGTGAATAATATTTGAGAGTAATTGGTCTTTTGTGTATATAGAAAATGTTTCAGATCTTTGAGTTCAGCTCATGCTAAATGGGGGCAAAACCAAATATGTGCTGTTTATGTTTTTGCTTAGTGTATGTGGAATAGTAGTGTGTAGCTCTTTAAAACTTTCTTGTAGATGTGTAGGAGGTCCTTGGGAACTATGTTCTCATTTAAAAGATGGGGAAAGGGGATCCTCTTGCTAAAGGGGAACCCTTGATACTCAATGAGCCCCCACCCACCTATTTTGGGGGCGAGAACCCCCTTGTTGAGGTATGGAATGGGGCCTGATCGGACATCCGATATCAGGTCTGATATCCTCTGGGAGGGGACCCCACACTGTTCAGGGCTCCCGTTTTCCAGAGCATACCTGTTATCCACACCTCCTGAGAGGAGTCTACGTCTGTAGGACCAGGTTTTCCACCTAGAGCCCCCCTAATGGGAGATAGGCCGATGCCCCTTGAGGGGACACCGGTGGTGTATTTCTGCTGGCTCTGGTGCTGGTTGACGGAAGGTCTCTCCCTTTCAGGAACCCCAAATGCAGGAGGGTTGGCAGGGCTGCGGCTGCCCCTCTGTGGAGGTTGGCACACAGGATGAAGTGAGCTTAGGCGTTTAGCAATGCCAGGGACGAGGCAAAGTTGAGGCAAGCAGAGTTTCATGCGAAGTTCAAGGGTACAGGCGTGGACCCGGGGCAGGCGGGCAGACATCGAGAAACAGAAACAGGCGTAGAGGTCAGGAGCGGGGAGAAGAGTCAACGTAGTCGGTGGGACACAAGCAGGGGTCATACACCAGGATATCAAAATAGCAGGATTACTCAGGCAAGGACAACAGGGTAAGGGAGCTGTTCAGGCAGCAACTGGCTTCAAGCACTGCGCAAGCTTATTATAGCCAGTCTGCTGAGCCGGGCATCCACCCCTGGGTTACACCCATGCCCCCATCCGTGTGATCAACTTTCCAGCTCCTCAGCCCAAAACTGGGAGAGAGGACAAACAAAAACAAACAAAATGGAATCTTCATGCGCACCGACGTGCTGGAGCCCACAGAGGGGGGGGGGGGGGGGTAGATAGCGTAAGGGTAACATCAGACCAGACCCAATACCCTGGTATTGTGGCTACAAATGTTTCCTTGAAGGTTACTGAATTTCACCCTCCATTAAAGTCAAAGTGGTTTGCCGCAAACTGCAGGTATTTGCGGAAGTGTTCTCTGACCTCTGATGTTTGTCCATCACTCTCTATGACCAATTGGGTAGTAAGGAGAATATGTTTTGGTAATTGGTCACATGAAGAGGAAAAAGACTTCACAGGCACAGCATAAATATTTCTATAGGCCAAATAAGCAGTCACCCTGGCAATTGGGAGGGAGACCATATTCAACAGTAAAGGTTTTTTGTTTGTTTTTTTGCTGTCATTAGCTTTAAGCTATTACACTTTAATTTGTTATCTTGTTTTTAAAATCAAATGATATTTCTTTACTGCATTTTGTAGGTGCTTCTTTAGACACATCACATCCTCCACAACACATTCTCCTCTGAAGCATATGGCAAGGTACATATGTTCCGGGGTAGCTCTTGTGATACTTCCTCATCATGTACACCAGAACAGCCACGTAGAGTAAAACTTAAAGAATAACACTTTTAACAATGAGTGTTGGATAACCAGTTTGAAGGTAATGTGCTTTTTTTTAATGAGTTATAAACAATTTGACAAACTCCAACCTTTTAGCCTTTTCCAGCTGAGTAGCTGAATGAATCAATGGAGTTGTAAACAGAGTTCCACGTGATCAATGTTATTTGGTAAAGGGGCACGTGTGGCAGGATGCAGCCAACTTATGAGAAGTCCTCAGAGCCAGGTAGGAAGCAGAGCAGTGGAGTCTATCTGACAGCAAGCCTCTAATTAACTATAGCAGAAGAGCATAGATTAGATAGCTGTCAAGGCAAACAAGGCACACTGTAACATAAAATATCAACAGGGGGTAATAGAGCCCAGAAAAACACATTCATAAATGCTCATTTTTCTTCTTCTTTATCGGCTAAGATTCTGTTTAAATATTTCTTATAAGCAAATATGTTATATTAAAGTATCGCATTTTCCGGGAATACTCATTTTCATTTATTATTGTCATTTAGTTATGATCTGCACAATTGTACATGCTTGATGTTCTATATTTTCATGACCATATGCTGTATTTAGACTATTATGTTCTCCTGCAAGTATCAGGCTGTGTAATCATGAGCCTTGCTGATTGACTGCTGCTAGGAATCAATTAAAAGATAAGAGGCCTAGACACTATATACAGACGTTTTCACTGTGACAGCTCACATCTTCCAATGTATACGGTCATTGTAAAACTTTTGCTTTGTTACCCCTCGTAATCCAGAAGGTAAGGTACTAAAAGACCATAAGATTTGGATTTGGCTATGTTGGGTATATGTGTATACGTTAATCTGTTGTTTTATTCTTCAACACAAATGTTGCCTTCCTTTCAATGGCATTTTTAAATAATATTTTCCCCCAATGTGTGTCTCTTTAGGTATGGCTGGTGGTAGGGTGCAAGGTGATGTGTAGTGTTGAGCTGCATATGGCATATTTGAGTTCGCTTAATTTTGCAAATATATTACGGAACATTTGAAATTCGTTACATTCAATTTGACTGTATTCTATTGCCTTACATTGCACGTGGCTGTTCGCAATTATTAGAACCAGCTTTACAGCTCCTGTTCTTTCTGTACAGAGCACTGTGCGTATTGCACATATCCATTTGCAATGCGCACAAATATGTGCGATGTATGCCAGTTAACAATGTTGAAGCATGATATGACAAATATCTGCCATTGCGAAATATTGCAAATTCTCGAATGTCAGATATTCATCGAATATATATTTTCGCTCAACACTAGTGATGTGTATAAATAATGAAAATAGAAATATGCAGTAGTGTCCACGTGTGGTGCTGAGCCTACGTGACCCAAAAGAACTGAACAATTAACATTAAAACAACACAATAAAACAATAAAAAATTAATTTAATGGTAAGATGATGATGAATTTTATGATTAGAGATGATAACATTTTAAAGAAAATGTTGACTAGCTGACTTTGCAAGTGAAAAGCCCCAGAACAAGGTATCATCACCGCAGCGAACACTGCATGTTCTATTTTCTTCCTGCCGGCAAACACTACGGGTGATTGACCCACCCCCTTTGCCGGTGTGAAGAAGTGTGAGTATTCTTCCACCATCCAGATCAGGCGTACAGGGATCAAAACAAGATCGGTGGAAGAATTACACGCTCCATTACATTTTAGGGACCTCTGAACTCTGTTACTTATTACTTACATACTGTATTATTGATTGCTATTAAAAAAATTGTGCAGTTGTTTTTTTTTTCAACTAGCTGACTTTGCTAGGTCCTGAATATGGTGTCATTACCAAAAAAGGTGTTTTTCAAAAACATGTAGTTTTTGCATCAACTTTACCGTTTATTGGCTAACTGAAGTCATTGCAAAAGCAAGTTTTCAGGATGTCTCAGATTACCTCAATTTGTTTAACCTGTAGTAGAGAGAGAGACCACCAAAATCTAATTTTGCACGGCATGTTGTAAAACCCGAAGCCAGCTGTGGTTTGCACCAGTAAGGGCCCCCATACACCTTTAGATCTCTCTGTCAGATATGCTTTAGATCTACCAACAACTATGTAGTGCCGGGTCCTCTGCGACTGAACACAGGTAGACTTGATGGTTTAGAAAGTTCTTCATATTACATGGTTTTGGTAAAACAAAAGGAGATCTAAAGAAAATCTGACAGAGAAATCTAAAGGTGTATTGGGGCCTTCACTTGGTGTCTTATCTCATAATGGCACCATGACATTTAATAGATATCTAACCTGCTTAAAGCCTGCCATACACCCACAGACGGGTGCAGACAGACGAGCTCCGATGAGTTTCGATATGCAGCGTGATGACGTCATCACAGTGCATTCTGGGGCTGCTTTAATCGGCCGGGCACCCTTTGTGTGCCAGCCATTATCTTCAATGAAGACGCTGGTCTTCATTGAAGTTAATGGCATCGGCTGGCATCGGCCAGAGAACATCCGACATGTCCGTTCTCTGGCCGGCCGAGCTGTGGGGCGACAGGGATCTGTCGCCCCATGTGGGCACATGCTGATTTGCGGCCGATTTTGCCGCCGATTGACAGCGCGAGCGCGCACGCCCGTCAGTCAGCGGAAAAATCGGCTGCTAATAGGCATGTGTATGGCAGGCATTAAAGCCATCTTTAGCTAGAGATGGTTGAACTGAAATCTGCAGACACATAACATCTGCAGACACATAATAGACTCTCATAAATTTATACCACTTTCTAAAATATGTACATACTTTTCATTCAGTTTTCTGTCTTTTAGTCAGAAGTTTTTTGAATGTCGTGTTATGCAAAAATCTCAGTTAAACTCACTGTGGATTCCTTTGGGATTTCCTTGTTTTAGACTAGTTTTAAACTTTTCCTTCATTGCTATATGAAATGTTATGCTAAGAAGAAAGACGGAGAGGTGTGACAGGTGTATTCTGTTCCCAACTAGAGAGAACTCAGGGGAATATATTTCACTATCTGTCTAATACAGTAAACCAGTGTCAATCAATCACCGTATCTCTGAAAGCACGAGGTTATGCTTAGTTCCGCAAGTCTGGCTTCAAGTGAAGAAGTGTGTGTCACTTGCAGCGGCTTTACCTTTTTCACAGTAGACTCAAGTGAGGAGTTGTCTAGACTTATGTGAATAATAATCATGAAGCATGACCTGTGTCATGAGTGCATGTTGATGTACCTCTGACAACAAAAAGGAGCCGAAATGCTCGATTACTTGCAGCTTATATACAGAGTCGGAGATGGATGAGAGAGACTGTTCCAAACATATTTTATCAGTGTCTCTCTGCACACATTATTACACTGTAATACAAATTATTAAAGTTTTTCACATGATCTAAAATCAAATAAGCTGATTAAGCCGGCCATTATGGTCCTCTCCCTGGTGGGTTCTACTTGGGCTGCAAAATATGGAATTCAAATGGAGGCCTTTTCACATGTTTTTTTTACTTACAGATAAAAAATCTCCTTATGTTAGTAAAGGCTTTGAATTTTTACTTAAACCCTTATGTTGGACTTATTTAGAGCAATTGTTATATTATATAATTCTCTGGTCTCTGTGTTTCCATGCAATGTTGATGAATAGCAAATTTTCTAATTGCTAATTTTTATTGGGAATATAGGCACTTTGAGAATTCATAAGGATCTCAAATATAGTAATATCTCCGTAATCGTAAATATTAAATATTTTTTACATCAGTACCTTGAACTATCATGCATTGCATTTACAATATGCGCATGTACAAGTGTCGATTTGCCCAATGAAGGTAATCTGCGATAAGTACCATGCATTGTGTTTGCAATATGCGCATATACTAGTGTCGATTTGTGCAATAAAGGTTATATTGACTGGGGATCACGTATTCTCAAATTTATTTGCGAATATTAGGCCAAAAAATTTCCATATTTTCTGAATATTTACCTATGCTGCTCATCACTACTGATGAAATGACTCAGTAAGACCCTGTACATACTCATTCCAAACAGTATTATGACATGCCTTTAAATCATCAAATTCATGTGTTAAGGCCCCTTTTAGTGGCCCCTGTTCGCCGGAGAACTATCCGCGGCGAACATCACATGTTCGCGTCCGCCCATGTTCGCG
>CM070034.1:25872363-25882695 GCA_036250615.1 Ptychadena robeensis | reverse complement strand
ATCTAAATTTTTATATGACAAAGTTCTACAGTATGACAGGAAGTCAAAAAGACTTACTCAGCCCTGCATGGTCCATGACATGCAAATATCAACATGCTTTGAAATCACCTTTTGGGCATGTGAAGTAGCGTGGGATGTCACCTATGGAACCAGGCATGCACAGTAATTGTAGGAAATTATTGTGCATCCCCAAGAGGTGATTTCAGGGGATGTTGATATTTACAATTGGGTTTTTCCTCAGTCCTGACTGGTATATTTAGTCCACCCAGTGTGTTACACATCTGACTTGGCTTACCAGTAGTGATGGCTGAACTTCGGCCTGGTCCGTCTGCGAACTGGCAGATTGGACTTTTAAAATACTCCGCCGGCAACCCATTGGGAATTTGAATCAGGAAAACCAGAAGTGACGCCAGTGAATTCACAACCGGTACCTGGAACCATAGTTCCTGGTTACTATTGCCGGATGTGACGTCACTGACATCACTTCCGGTTTTTGGAGCCGGTTTGTCAGTGGAAGATCTTAATGCTCCTAAACCTGCCGGAGGAAGAATAGTAAGCTCCTTCTTGCTGTGGAATGGGGCGGGTCGAACACCCATACTGCTCGCCAGCTAGAAGGAGTGCACATATCCATGTTCACAGCTGAACTGTCCACAAGGCCATCACTACTTACCAGTCTCTCTTTCTCTGCTGGGTTCTCTCTATGGTGGCCATAGACGGTTAGATTTGCGGCCAATTTCAGCAGATTCATCTGCTGCAAAACCAGCCGCAAACCTAACACACCCAACTTAAATTGGCCCAGAAATTGATCTGACAAATTACGGACCTGTCTGTCATTTGTAGGTCGATCTCATTTTTTTGGATGGGAAGCATCACCATTCAAACTAAATGCCAGCACAAAAAGGGTGTGCTGACGATTCTTGGCATGATCTGGTGAGAAATCCAAAGAAAAACGAGAAGTCTATGCCCAGCTTCAGAAATAGAAATGTCTATGTAAAGTATATTTAAAATATATTTATTTTAGACACGCATTGTCACACCCTAGTACAAAAACCATCAATGTTGCTGCCCGAATCTCCTACCAGGCCACAAGAGGTCAGCAATCCACTTCACAGCTTTTCCATAGGATTATAATAATTCCTCTCTCCCTGACTGCCTACCTTAATTAATTTCTGATTAATTAAAAATGGTAAAAGTAATTATGACAGCGAGCAAAAACTAAACTAAATGAGCCTGCAAAGTTTTACCTAAGTTGTATATAACTGCTACATATAATCTGGAGAGGAAGTTTGTCATAATAAAATTAACACTTCCCTCATAAAAAGGGGACAAAAAGTAGAAGGGAGCACGATAGCAATTCCTAATTAATCAGTCCAACATATCCTCAGGGAGTTTTCAAGTCGTGCTAATAGAGCTGTTAGATTTTATCTGACCTGTATCAGTTGGCGCATTCACAACTTCCCGCAAGTCTTCATCTGCCACTTTGTGAATTCTAGCTTTACGATAACAGTTCTGTGTTTTGTTTTGTTTTTCTTTGCCAAAATATATTCTTAAAGCGGGTCTGCTAGCATGTTCTTTTTTTTCCAGCAGTAGGTTGTTAAGTTTAAAAAAAGTTATCAAATAAACTTTTTTGTTTATTTGTTCTTTATCTTTTTTCACTTTTTAATGCTGTGAACTTGATAAAGGATCTATTTTTGTTTATGGGGAAGGAAAGCTATAAATGATAATACACTAAATAAATACATTTAATAAAATCAAATAAATATATGCCAGGCTGATCTCACAAAGTGTGCCCGCCCATCAGTTGAGGGGCCAGTGTTCTGAGACATTTTCCTACACTGAAATATTTTCCTATTCTTACAACTGCTCATGTGCAGATAGCCCGAGTTTTGGTGTTTTCAGGGTAGGAAAATATCTCAGAATACTGGCTGCAGCAAGATGTAGTCATCCCGCTGTAGTCCATCCCTCATCTTTCGAGGGAGAATCGCCTCATGTATGGCAACCTTAACTCTCACAGTTCAACACAGTTTAAACCCCCAGATCTTATACCTCAGTAGTACTCAAATTCCGAATATCGAACCGAATATTAAGCTAGCCATACACGTGTCGGATTCCATGTCCAATCGATTCATCATCCGATCGATTCCGGCGATTCTGCAGGTGTGATCAATCAGCCAATTAAGAGAATCCATCGCAGCATACCACCTTGTCCAACGGATTCCGGGACGATTCCGTGTGCGATTCCACCTCCGATTCCACCTCACAAATGGCAACTCCCCCTGATCCGGGCAGAATCGGATGAGAAAGACCAACATGTTGGTTCTCCGTCGGATCCGATTCTGAGCCCCTGATCAATCGGACCTGATCGATCGGACAAGGTGGGCTGCATGCGATTCCGGCACGATCGTTTCGCGTGCACGCGCCCGGAATCGATCGTGCCGGAATCCGGTGCGAATCCGACACGTGTATGGGGGCCTTTAGAATTATTCATGAAGTAGCGCAAATTTGAATATTGCCTATGCCACGCATCACTATTGCACAAGTGGTGCGTTTTTTTTGCAAGTGTTCCACATGCAATGAGCCCTCCCTGCTCCTTCCTTGACATCCCCGTGAACAAGGTGGGCAATTTCAATTTCCCCGCGAACAGGCAGATGTTAGACTTTTCTAAAAGTCATATCTGCCTGTTCACGAATGGAGGTGGCCGATGTTTGGCCATCACTACAAAGGATGTGCTGAAAAAAAGTGCAGCCTACCCACTGAAAAAATCAGAGGGATTCCGTCTGCTTTCTCGGGACGGGTGAGTATGAACCGGAGGTTAAAGGGGGTTTTCATAAACTCCCAGAGCCCAGCCATTTAAAACCCCATTTCAAATATAATTTGACCTTCTTGTGGGAAATTTACAGAAGTGGTGAAATTATAAGTCAGATTTCACTGAAAATATAAACATTTTTTTTTTCAAAATAAATATAAAATACACTATTATTTGTATTATATATTGATGGCCAAACTGTCCGCAAGGTGCTGGCCGGCTAGAAGAATGTGTGCACTCCTTCTAGCTGGCGAGCAGTACGGGAGCAGTAAGATCCCGATGGAGGAAGAATCTTTTCACTGAAGTCTGGGTAGAGAACCCGGTCTTCCAGGGAAAAGCCAGCTCCGAAAACTGGAAGTGATGTCAGTGACGTCACACCCGGCATTCATAACCAGAAACTATGTGTTTCAGCTAGAGATGGTCGAATTTTTTTTTTTTTAATTCAACCATTTCGAAGAATCCCCTGAGCATGGTATCATCACCAAACTTGCTAGAGATGTACAGAAGGGTTGGGGTTATATCACAGAAAAAGTATGTCTCTAACACAAATAGTTTTTGCACAATTTAAGTTCAAATTCAAGTAAAAATTTTGGAAATCGCAATTTTAAATGTTGTTTTTGAACTTAATTTATGCAAAAACTACATGTGCTAGAGCAATACTTTTTTTTGCAAATGTTTCCACAACCCTTCTCTACATCTCCAGCAATTTTTGTGATGATACCATTTTCAGAGGCTTTGCAATCAGCTTACAAATTAAGCAAGTCGAAAAATTTGACCATTTCTAGTTTTAGCTACTGGAAGTGAGGTCACTGATGTCCCTTCCGGTTTTCAATTCAATTCAATTCAAATTCCCAGCCAACAGGCGGGGAATTTAAATCTGCCCATAAACAGGTGGACGTCAGACTATTTTAAAAGTCCCATCCGCCTGCTCGCGGACGGACCTGGCCGAAGTTCGGCCATCACTAGGCACTTTTACACTAGCCACATTTGCATTGCAATACCTAAATGTAGAGCAGCTAGCGTTAACTGAAGGTACACAAGTTTCCATTGAATGGGAGGCGCAAGTACAGCGCAGTGCAAAAACCACAGGTCCATCACTCTAAGTGTGAAAGAGGCGTTTTTTTCTTTTCTCCATTTTTCGTTGTCCACCTCTTTCATTATCATCACTTTTATTTCAATTTATTTCTTTTTTACAATACCCTTGTTGTTATACTTTCACGGTTGGCAGTGTACTGTAACAAAATAACAGCAACGCTCATAATTGCTACTTTAATGGCAAGTCGTGTAGCTTTGACCCTGGCTGGATACTGGGCAGTAATTCCGCTGGCCCCATTTTTAGAACTCTACTGATTTAACTGTTTTATCGGTCATGTAAAACGATTTCATAATCAACATATAAATCTTATATAGTGCCGTATCATATAGTACATCAGATATCTGCTTATTAGGGAAAACAGTAAATCTGATATATCTGAGGTACTAAAACTTTTAACAACTTTACAAGCAACTATTCTGAGAGTAAAAATGAAACTCCTTTTAACCTACAGAGCAGCAATGAAGCAAAATAAAGATGCTCATTTTTATTGACCTGCAGAATGCCGGATGAATAATAATTTTGGTGAGACCAAGAAAAGAGCGTGGCACGCTCCTATAAGGTGCCTAAAGAGAACATGGAACTGAGAACATGGAGGGATGGAACTGATTGGTCAAGTACATAATAGTTTTTATTCTGTTGTGGAACCATGCCAAGACTGCAGAGGGAACACTTCTGTAATCATTATTGTTACTTATACCCTAAACATTTTTTGCACGTAAAGACCCAGTTACCTGCCAAATGGTGTGTTTTTCCATTCAGTGTTGGAATTTCCACAATCTGATTGCATGGCACTGTTAAGGTGGCCATACACGGATCGATTTACCGTTCGATCGATGAACGATCAATCACCTTGTGTGTTCACGATCGTCACGATCGAACGGAAAATCGAGAACAAAATACCTTCCTTGAAGCAGGATCGATCGAACCAGGAACAAACATGTCCGTAAATCCTGGTCGATTGTGGAGGCAGAGTTGAGAGAGGCACACAGCTTCTCTTCTTTATTCCCTGATCTCAGCCAGCACAAGCACTGTGTGCATTGCGCATATCCATTCAAAATGCGCACAAATATGCGCAATGAATGCTGCAAACAATGTTGAAGCATAATATGACGAATATCCGTCATTGCGACTATCCGAGCACAAATTCGCAAAATATTGCAAATTCTTCTAATATGTCGGAATGTTGGATATTTGTCAAATATATTTGAATAATCTCACTCAACACTATCATTGAGTTGTGTTACCAGTTGTACCATTACCATTGTAATGCATGACAACCAGCACATTACCCCTAGTTTTTTGTTTTTTTATTTATGAAAAAAAAAACAACGTTGGGCCCCTCTCCTTTTTTCCCCCAGCCTCTTTAAGGAATGTGACCTGGCTGTAGGGGCAGTTCTGTAGTAAGTAGTGATGGCCAAATTTCCACCTGTTCTCAGTGAAATGCTCTCTAATGGTAAAATAGTGTCCGCGACATCACTTTTGGTATTTGGAACGCAAAGCTCCGCTTTCCAAATACCGGAATTGACGTCAAGGACACTGTGATGCGGAGAAAGCGGGGGAGCTGCACAGGAATCTAAAAAATTCCAGCTGTTCTTGATGGATCTCTGCGCGCCTGATCCAGGAAAAGAATACTTACACTTCTTCTCGCCGGCATGGGGGGTCAAATACCCATACTGTTCGCTGCTAAGAAGAATATAGAACATGCAGTGTTCGCTGCGGACTGTCCGCCACATGAACACTGCAGCCATCTCTAGCAGTAAGTCTAAGCTTAGCTTGCGAACTAAAAGTATGTGTGAAATTATATTTGTAAGGGGAACTCAGCAATAGACTTTTGTTCAGGTACACTTTACACCATTAATACAGAGGACTGAATTACCATGCAGCATTTTGTTTGGAGAAGTTTGAACAGTTGACTTTTTGATCAGTATCTACAGAAAAGAATAGGTATCTCCCAAAGACTTTGCAGAGTATACAGTTGTTTTCTGAACCCAAACTAGTTCTATTCTAAATGTGAAGTCTTTGTTTAGTCTGTTTTATTGTACAGAAATAAGACATGCATTGCAAATTCATTTTCCTAGACTAGCTCACTCTAAACCATAGGGCCCTTGTATTCTTTATTAATCGTAGAACAGTTCTTCTGGTGGATCCTGGAGAAGAGCTTGGGAGCTTATTCGTACCACTGTCACCATCAAGCAGTGAATTAAGCATAGGAAAATGTTCTCAGCAGCGCACAGCACGCTACTCATTAGTCATTTTCTCCCTACAGTTGTCTTGAACTACCTGCGAGACATGGATCAGACAGACAAGCGTACAGAGAAGACTTCCTTTCTTTTCAAACACATTTTTAGCATTGATGGGGTGCTTTTAAGAGAAGAGGATCATGTCTTTCTCCTTGCCTGTTTCAGTTGACAGCTTGCAAATATTTTTAACATGAAAGATCCTACTCTGTGTTAACTTGAGGTTTCAGTCCCTATTGGGCATTCAAGAACAACGCCAAATATAACGGAAATCATATGATATTTTCTATAGACTGGAAAAAGAAACAAATAAAAATATAGAATACATATCGGTACCCAATTAGATGAGTGAGTGGTCAATCACTAGGGAAAATAGGGTGGTCTTTCTTCATCACTTGCATATTAAAAATCAACCTACATACTTTCGGCACCTAAGGGTTTCTCTCTGTATGTTCAGATACCTCTTTGAGCTTTCCTAATGCCCTGAAGCTAGCTCAAAAAGCTCCAATATGAAAATAGCAACTTTTATTTCCTGAAGGTAAGCTTGTACCCAACTTCTAACATATATTCAGCATCTCTCAAAAGTAAGTTCACCCCTCATATTATGCTTAAAAGTTTATAATATATTTTAATGGCACAACGATGACGATATGGCACTTTGATACAATGTAAAGTAATCAGTGTTTAGCTTGTATAAGGGCATGACTCCACAGCATTTTGTGATCCATCAAGACCCCAATGTTAAGTGCAGTGCTTGGCGGGGGGTCCCAATTAGTAATCTTTTAAAGAAGTCCAACGTCTGCCTGTTCGCGGACAGATTCAAATTCCCAGCCGAGAGGCCGTCAGTGACGTCACATCCGGTACCTGGAATGCATAGTTCCTGGTTTCGATTGCCGGATGTGACGTCACTGAAGTCACTTCCGATTTTCGGAGCCGGCTTTTTACTAGAAGACCGAGTTCTGTACAGGTCTACTAGTGAAAAGAGTCTTCCTCCGACGGGATCTTACTGCTCCTAATTCTCCCGGAGGAAGAATTCCGAGCTCCTTTTCGCCAGCGAAAGGGGCGTGACGAACACCTGTACTGCTCGCCGGCTAGAAGAAGTGCGAACATCCATGGCCATCACTAGTCCCAACGGATCACGATAACTTTATCTGCCCGGCGGATGGACTGTTCAGATATCCGCCGATGCAGGGGTAAAAGTACTGCACTGAGGATCACACAGCGCTGTGGAGACATACCATTACAGTGTAAATTTGCTGTTATAAATATATATATAAAATAACTTAACACAACCTCTAAACCTCTGGCAAATATTTTGTTTGGCCACCATTATTTTGCAGCCCTGTCTTGACTTTCAACATATAGGTTGCCACTGTAATCCTCTTCCACTTCACCTAGCTGGAGGATGTCAGAGAACTTGTGCTCCTCACCCTTACATTTGAGGATTTCCAACAGATGCTCTTTGAGGTTAAGGCCTGAAAACAAGCTTGTCAACCATGCCATCTTTTTAGCATGGCATGTTTATGGTCTTAGAGGCATGTTTGGGGTCTTTTCATGTTGGCATAGTGCCCTGTGTTCAGTCTACTAAGGTAGGGAATCATGCTCTTAGCATTCATGGTTTCCTCAATGAACTGTAGCTCCCCAGTGCTGGCAGGACTCATGCAGCCCCAACCATAACACCCTCATCGCCATGCATGGCTGTAGCCAAGAACCACTTGTCTTTGTACTCCTCACCTGCCGCCAGACACATTTGACACAAATACATTTATCTTGGTCTCCTCAGACTACAGGACATGGTTCCTGTAATCTATGCACGTAGACTGCTTGTCTTCACCAAACTGTTTGTGGGCTTTCTTGTGCATTATCCTGGGAAGAGTCTTCATTCTGGGTTGACAGTCATACAGACAAATTTACAGTGTGTAGTGCAGTGGTGGGCAACTGAGTTGATATGGAGGGCCACAAGTACGATCCTCTGTATCACTTAAGGGCCACACATAACATTTTCAATCTATACTGACTTGTATAAGCATTTTATAATAAAAAGAGGACAGCAGGCAAAGCTAGAAGACATTATGTTTCATTCAGTACATGGAACGCACAGTTGCTTATTCCGATTAACGCATGTGGCGTTACTTTTTTAGTTGATTTCTCTCTAGAGACTGGGGTCTCTAGTGTATGAATTCTTCCTCTGGCCGGATCTTTCTGTGCCTGATCCAACTGGCGGAAGAATAATAAACTTCTTTTAGCTGGCGAATGGGGCAGGTCAAACACCGGTACTGTTCGCCGGGAGAAGAGAAGTGAACATTCCACATTCGTGGCCGAACATCACTAATAATAAGTAAAGTCTGTCTCAGAAAAAAAACATGTTTTAATTATGTCATATACAGTAACTATTTTAGGGAACATTAAAAAATGGACTTCAATAACTTACGGTGGACCAAAAAAAAAATGACTTAATTCTATCTCAAAAAAAGTTCTGGCACTTCAGGGGTCAACCAGCTGTTTAATCTAGGATCACTCTGTATAATTTTACTCAGAGTACATAAAAATTCCCTTTATCTATTTTTCCAACTCTCACGGGCCGCAGAAGCACACTCTCAATGCCTGAGAACCACATACAGATTTTGGCAATTAAAGATAATTAGAACTAAACTATGTAAATAGGTTTTATGTAGCTATCTCCTGAAACCATGAATGTCTGAAGTCTTTCAGGAGCAGAGTTCAGCCACATTATACTAAGCACTGTTTAAGCCTTTAATTCATTTTTAAGCTTACAGTAAACTTAAATTATATTTGTACAAGTCGTATAACTTGATTCGAATGAGATGGAAGCCTTTTGAGAGAACGTGTCCACCAGAGTACAAATGTATTTGCGGATCTTCTATTGTACCACAGATTGTTGGCTCATGTTTATAAGACAAGTTATAGGACATTGCATGTAGTCTTTATCTTTGATCATCACTGTGTATATGGAGTATTATTTTCCTCTTTCGAGGAACAGCATGGTGCCCTGTCTTCTTACCATATGTAAAGTAGGAGTCCTGCTTTTTTTGGACAACTGACCATAAATTATACATCTGCATATATTTTGTTCAGTTGGGTAGTTTGTAATGGTCACCTTCCTCCTAATTATCTCATTGTTGTATGCCTTTCAGCGATGTCAGCTAATTCCTTATTTTGCTAATAAATTCTGCCTGGCCATCCTTTCTGAATATTTCCAATGCTGTTGTGCCCCCTCTGTTAATCTTAGTACTTTTCTTGGTAACTTTTCTCAAGCAGGTTACTCTTCACTTCCTTACTTACTTCCTTATTTGTGGATTATTTTCCATTGATCATTGATTTGTATGTAGAAGCTTTGTTTATTATTGTTACTATTATTATCATTTATTTATATAGCGCCAACATATTATGCAGCGCTGTACAATACATTAGACACAAACACACAATAACACACAGGTACAGGTATAACATAGGAGGAGTAGAGGACCCTGCCCGCACGGGCTTGCAATCTAATAGGTTGGGGAACCAGGTATACAATACGTGGGGGGGTGACTGGCATGGTGGTGATGTTAGGGGTGAGAAGATGGATAGGCCAGACTGAAGAGGTGGGTTTTTAGGGCTTTTTTAAAAGTGCCAAAAGTAGGAGCAAGTCTAATGGGGCGAGGGAGGGAGTTCCAGAGAGTAGGAGCAGCCCTAGAGAAGTCCTGAAGCCTTGCGTGCCATGAGGTTATCAGCGGGGATGTTATTAGTAGGTCACTGAAGGAGCGGAGGGGGCGGTTAGGGGTGTATTTGTGTACCAGGTTGGAGATGTAAGGAGGACAGGAGGTGTGGATTGATTTAAAAGCAAAGCACAGAACTTTGAATTTAATTTATGACATCATATGGAGCTATTTCTGGCTGGTAACGGACAGCGATAATGCTACAGTCGCTAACAGTGTCCATCACCTACGAAAACCCAGTGCTTTTAATGCTGCCCGTCCTGCTTTATGTTACTGTACCATAGCTGCAGCTTGACTACTGCAGCTGCTGGCAGCGAGAAAGACCTTAACACCCATAGCCCTGTACTAGAGATGGACATTTTAAAATGTACATACTGGATTTACTTTGAGGGTATATCTTGATATAATCCTCATACAGATGACCACAGTATTTACGTGGTTAAAGTCTGATTTCTGTCTCTCCGTTCCTCATGG
>CM070034.1:25828680-25840316 GCA_036250615.1 Ptychadena robeensis | reverse complement strand
AATGAATTAAAAAGAAAACAACCACTCAAAGTACTAAAAACAATGGCACAAGATAGTTATGCTGCACAAAATGGGCCATGAATTGGATTTTCAGGAGCTACTATCAATGCTGCACAAATCTCTAAAAGGATGTTACCATTTAACAGGACATGTAAGCTTTCTTGACCTGTCTCCAAGATACACATGTATGTAAATTTTATGAATTCTATTTCATTCTATACACAGGTTAATATATACTATGCAAGGCATCTAAACAATCATTTTAAATTTCAATTAGCATAGCTCTTAAACCACAGTAATACATTCATCTGCATGGAAAGATGTACTTCATAGGCAATATATAGGTATTGCTATTAAGGTCTTCTCTCATTTGCATGAAACCTTAATGAAATGTTGAAACTAAGGACCGCTAATTATTGAATTTTTAAGGCATATATTGCTTGTTGAATTGAAAATATAGACATCTTCATCTGGTATATGGATATGAATTAATAAGTAGAGGCATAGGGTCCTGAGAAGAGACGAATACCTGTATCCCTCTCAATATCTGTCAAGTAATGTGGCTCAGTCCACCATCTTCTACATCACAAGTGTTTCTTCCAATGGTGTACCAGATCAATTTCCGACAAATCAAGGTGTGTATGGCCGGCTTTAATGATAGACAGAACAAATCAGAGCTCAGATGGAGACCCTTGATCCTACACTTCCAAAATTATTTAGAGAAAACAATTCTCTGAGCATTAGTGGACATGTAGAGAATGAAGATGAGGTTTCATAGTGGTAAAAATAGTCTAATCTAACTCCCAACACTGTAAACTTCTGGCAAAGGCAGAAAGCCAAAAACAATGAGATGTAATTCTAAATAAAGATTACCATTACTTAACAGTTCCAGTTGAATATGACTACTACCACTAGCTATACCATAACCTGGACACATAAAAATCTCCACATTTCACAAAATATTCTACTAAAATAACATTTACTGAACTATTGGCTTTGCTCATTTTTAGGACATGGCGTCCTCAAATTTTTCAAGTAACTTAACTCTTTAACCGCCGCTATCATCTCATCATGGTCAGGCCCTGCAGACAGGGAGAAATCCATAGTAGTCACTTGACCATTCCCAATGGGTCACTGACATCAGGGGGCAGGTAAGTAA
Organism: Ptychadena robeensis; assembly: GCA_036250615.1. Taxonomy (NCBI): domain Eukaryota; kingdom Metazoa; phylum Chordata; class Amphibia; order Anura; family Ptychadenidae; genus Ptychadena; species Ptychadena robeensis. The sequence goes on along the minus strand of CM070034.1, from coordinate 25,839,157 downwards.
TCCTGAGTATGGCTCAAGGTTACAAATTTTTGTTAATTCAAATCTACCCCAAACCATACTTCACAGGTGACGCGATCGGGGGCAGACCCGGAAGCATCGGCATACATGCCGATGCTCCCAAATGCCGGGGGAATCCGGCAGACCGGTGAGTATCTTACTACTTAACTCGGGCTGAGTTTGTGATGCATGAAAGTGAGCTCTAAGTGAAGTGGCCCGAGTTCCTAAGTGAACTCGGGCCAAACATCCAAGAGGTTAACAGTTGTGTGTAAATTATAAAGTTAAGTTTTTGTACAGATATTTAATGTGTTCTAGCTTTCATCTCAATCTCCCTGCAATATCAATTTCAGCTGCAATGTCACTAGTAAGCACTTGCCGTCAGAGAAGCACTGTAGTGTAGTGGGATACACATACAACTGTATATTTGTGATCCTGCCATGACATGATTAACTTGCTGTATACATGTGTGTATAGCTTTAATTGTTTGTGCATTCCTCTGTAGCAGGTACAGGGATGAGTGATGGCTCCTCAGTTTCCCTCTCTTTTCTAGGCCTTACATTGTAGCTTTTCATAGCTGCCTGGAGATAGCTAGTGCCAGCCTCCAGGCAGAAGGGTATAAATATACCTACTTAGGCCCTCCTTAGTGAGAGTTGGGTTAGCTCCTCAAGCAACCTGTATTCCAGCCAGCGTGTCTCACACTTCTGGAGCATTGGGATCCCACTTTTCCTGGGTTCTCCCGACGGCAATCCCTCTGAAAGTGCCCGGGATCCAAGGACCCACATCCGTGGCTCGTGAAAGGGTTGTGCCTCTGGACCAAGGCCTGCCTTCCCTCCGTAGTGCCCCGAGCAGATGGACACTGGAAACTGGTAGGTGTCGAGTTAGGCAGACGCAAAGATTCCTACCTTCTCCACCTCCACTGGACTGTTCTCTACTTTCCCTGACACTGGACTTTGATCCTAACCCTCTCCCACTGGGACCTGAAAGCCATCAGTCACCCTGCAGCTGATAGAAGTGTTTGTAACAGTAGATCTTCAAGATTGTGCCCCATTCACAGGCTTGGGTTTGGTGTTTGGACTGTACATATTCCCTATAGTAAAGACTGTAAATATCAGCTGTCTGACTCCGTTTATGTGTGATTGGTGTGAAGCAATACCGGGCATGGGATTTTTCTTAAACGAACCTAGGGCCGCTGGTGCACTAACAAGTCCAGCACCGGCCTCCCTCGTTACAGCACCACATAGTTGGCTCCTTTCACACACAGTGGGGAGGGAGAGGGTGCGAGGGGAATGCTGCAGTCTCTCTCCTCTCTGCCTGTGATTCAAATACATGGAGGCGTATAGGCCCTGGCACCTGGCCTATAAGACGATCCCCGACTTTTGAGAAGACTTTCCTGGGTATAAAAGTCATCTTATACTCTGGAAAATACGGTATATTATTTTACAGTCATCATAAGTATAGGAAGTATTAATAATAATTAAATTTTTTTTTACTTCTAGACACAACTAACAAAAATGGTTTTAAAATGTTTCGATAGATTATCTTGGTCTCCCATCAGTTCTATTCATGAGTTCTTTTCATGTGTTTTTTTTTTAAATGTTCATATTTTGTACATTAAAAAGCTGGTAAAGTGACCATTAAAAAATATTGGTAGGTTTCGTGGTATCCACTCAAAAAAATAGATGCTTTTTGGGAAAAAAAAAATAGGCCTATTTTTTTTAGTGGATACCACAAAACCTACCAATATTATTGGTAGGCATTGTAGAGCACGACCAACACTTCACTGCATAGGGACAGTGAGACAGAATTATCTCCACCTGCTGTTTCATTGAAATAGGTTGCTGGTTCAAAGAACTGACCCGCTACTAGGGTCAGCATATGACCAGCAACCCAAAGAGTAAGAGACAATAATTATTATACTAATATCTGAGTCACCATAAGGGTCTCATTCCACGACTAGTGTCTCTATACAGCTCCTCAATATTTTTTTCCTCTTTGTTTCTTGTAATATATATCTTTTCTTTCCCCCTATTATATATTTTTTTTACGTTTTAAGTTGGACCCTCACATTGAGGGAGCACCTTCAACAAAGCCATATAAACATTTAATAAGATTGTCTCATTGGCCTTAAGAGAACTGGTTTGGATAAGAAAGCAGCAGCTGGGGATGTCTAGACATAAGCACTTCAACCTTCTCAGCCAGCCATCACTGGCTCTACTACCAAAGCTATGGAACTACAAAAACATCCCACGGTACTATGGAACTACAAAAACATCCCATGGTACTGTACATTGCAATTGTGAAGAGGTTGGGATTTCTTTGTGATACACTTCGTGATTGTGAGTTTACTTCCTGCTCCATTTTCTTCTTCTGAACTATTAGTGGATCATTCATTTTTGTTACTGTCAGTAACAAGCTGCTGGAATCTGGAATATTGTCAGCTTTGATCGATAATGTGATGATTAAACATGACTAGGGTATGAAGGATAACTGCCACTTTTTGTCTGAATTGTTCAATCGCATTCTCTCCCCATGAACCTAAATGGAATGACTCAGACAGACTGGACTTTATTACATCCATAAATAACAAAATATAATGTATAACAATCATTAAACAGACCATTATAGATTACAATGAAGACCCTTTGAAGGCAGTTATCCAGCACCCTGCATCTGCATTACCCAATCTATAGGCCTCCGGCCATACCACACTGATAATTAAAATACAATGCAGAATATACCTTACAGAACTAGTTGCCTGGCACTCCAAAATCCTTAACAAAGGGTGGAACTCTGTACCTATGATGTTCCCATCCAATGACCTTTTCAATGACCAGACCACCTTCAAGGACCTTACAACCCTGCCACTGCAAGTTTTGAAACCTGAAAGAAAAGTTTTATAAACCAAAGAAATTGAGGGAGGGAAGGTGGTAAATTTACCCAATGCACACTATCCTCTGACTGAAGTGTGGTAAGTTCTCCCCCCCACACTAAACTGAAAGACGACCCTTCTAGCAACTGACCTAACCAATGAGATATGTGATAACATAATAACATAACTAAGCATATAGAAAATAAAGAGTTGCACCCAGTGTGACCCAGGGAACTCCCCCTGGTCACCTGATGGAGGGACTTTTAAGGCAAAAAGTTTTACATACAAAGATTATGCGTAAACATTCAAGTTACATACACATAAAAAGCCTAAGGTTGTTTGAAATGTTTGCTTAAGTTAGCAAAAGTTGCATATTTCGAGGCGTTTCGCGAGGTTATCTCGCGTCTTCAGGAGAAAAGCATATATAGGCAACCTTGAATCATCAGTAGCTGGGGATGCAAGAGAAATAAGTATATAAGTATGTAAATCTATGAGGATATAAAGTCTGTAGTAATATAAGGTGACGGAATATCTCCGGATAGGAAATATATCCACCGGAAATACCTACTTGGGCGCTGTCTCTGGATCCTCGAGTGGGAGCTCCCCCAGCCAGGCGTCCGCTATTCAGGGAACGGGGGGCACAGTTAGGGTGGGCCAATTTTAACAAAGTCAAGCTAGATCAAGAAAGGTAAAGATATGAGTTTAGCAAAGCATTGAAGGGAGAGGGGAAGGGAGGGAAAGAGGAAAAGAACTAGAGACCCACCATTTTCACCACACTACTTATTGTGCTAATAAAAAATAGGAGGAAAAAAAGGAAAAGAGAAGAAAAGGCGAGGAAAATGTGTTAAGTGATTTAGTGGAAGTGGGGTGTGATTATGTGTACATAACTAAGCATGTTTTTAACACTTACTAACCCTTAGTATGCCAGCACCATGGGGAGGGGCACCAAATTTTATGGAACCTTGTATAGTAAAAAATAAAATTGTACAATTGAATTAGGATTTTATTGAAAAAAAAAACACATTAAAACAAAAACAAAAAAATTTTAACAGTAAAAAATATGGGTTGTGTCCTCTGCTGTAATAAATGTTCTGAGCGGCCGGTGATCTTCTAAGACGCAGAAACACAGTGCCGGATGCTGTTCCGGCACCGTTTTTCCACGTTTTCCCTGTGCTAAATTAATAGGGCACAGACAAACTGCCCGCAAGCCGTGAAGAATCTGCTGGCAATGTGCTGGCACGAATCCGCAGGGGACACATGGACCATCTGATCTTTGCCTGACTACCGACTTTGTATGGACATATTTTAGTAAGTTACAGGCCTATGGTGTGCCTTTGGTACAGAAATCTAGACCTCAGCAGTGCGCTAGAGAGGTTTAAAGTTAGTTTAGCACCTAGTGTAGTTTACCACCTACTTAGAATGTCCAGATTCCGAGATTGTGTCCACTGCATCCTAGTGACCACTCCTTACAGTTGTAACATGTGTATACCTACGGGCAAAATAAATAAATGAATCTGTACATCTTTGCAAAACAATTCACATTTCCATGTTTTGTTTTATTTAAAGCATTCCAAGTATGGAAAATTATCTGCTGATCCTGTGAGTATTAAGTTCTGAGTTTTCCCCTGGATTACAAAGCAACTGTCTTCATAACATTGGGTTCCTTCTGTCTGAATACCCAGAATTGGTTAATTTGCAATAAAATCATCAATTAAACATAACTCAATAAAATAATGGCTTATTCAGATTCTTTCAATCCAAAACTAATGAAACTTAATAAGCCTTAAACAGTTGTCAGCAAAATCCAGAAGCACCTTTAGCTGTGACTCATCATAAAAGAAGAAGTGCAATGGCCTTGCCAAATACAACCAAATCAATAGCAATGTGACTTTTTAATGAGTATGGGGTAAATTTTAATGAAAAAAAATCAAGCTTTCCTTTCCTCCATAAGGGATAGACTAGAATACATGAACTCTCTCTCTTAAGGTAGACATACACGGCCCGATTTTCACCACCCGACAATTGCCCGTTGGTTGCTCGGCGAAAATTAGGATCAAATATTATAGAATTATTCGCAAATTTGAATATTGCCTATGCCGCTCATCACTACTTAGTGCTACATACCCAATAAAGTTAAGAGAACCCAGGTTTATTGTTATGACAGGATGGCTTTTCAAGGCTCATATGTATATGTCCGAGCATTTACCATTAAATATATCCTTTGTTTTCACATCCGTGTCTCATACCTTGTGCCGTTAAAGTCTCGGGGACTAGCCATCCCACAACCGTGAGTCGATTCTCGATCCCACGTATTTTTTTCCCCTGGCTTTTCAAGGCACTTCTTATGTTCAAACATGAAAATACATTTCCATTTAAAAAAGTCATTATTATTATATTATTGGGACCAATACATGGAATGGGATCTTATTTAAATTTTTTAATCATAAGCAGTGGAGTGTTCTATTTGAATTTCTATTTAATTCCTTCTCCAGTAACAATTCATAAACAGGTCACCAGTAATAGTAACCGGCCACCAGATGGCAGTGTGGTGCTGTTTGTTTACATTACATCAGCTGGTGTTGGAAACACAACGGAGCTTCTCAGAGGCTGCCGGTGCCTCTGATTCAGCAACAGGTGACTGGACCCTAACTCGAGGGGAGCTTTTTCAGAACATTTTTGGCTTATACACGGTATATAAAGTAAATCTAAACGTCTAAAGATAAATTCTGGCTCCTGTTTGCCCATGTCTATCAGTAATCTTAGAAAGACATTAAGATCACATAACTCAACGAAGAGAATAACAAATCTTCCGTAGAATATCACATTTATATCTCTACTTTTTTTTCATTTAGCATTTTGCCTTAAGTTCTCCTTTACAGAAATGTCATGCAGAGAGATAGAGATAATACAGCTTGTGAGAGTGAGCTCCATAGGCACTCCCAAGATACCGCATACTTGTAATTTTACCAGATAAACCGCCTTTGTTTCCCCGATTTTACTGTCACACTCCAAGCTCTGTTTTACATAAAAACTCATTAAGAGATACAATGCAGCCCTTCATGCTATTGTTATTGAAGGCCCCTTGAACTGATTGATTAAGCCCGTCGAGATTGCTTATTCAGTTTGCCTATTTTCATAATAAGTGTTTGGCCATTTGAATTCCTGTTAAACGAATGTTTGTTTTAATCTGCACGTAGAAACTGTATCAGCGTGAAGTGGTATACTGTATATGTGGCCATGTTTCATGGATGACTGCCTCATGTGGGCTGCTGTACAAATACAAACTTAAGTTTAAAAAAATGCATCATATTACCAATAACTTTGGAATATCCACAGAAAAGTGATATTTATCTGCATAGATTTTGAAGGGGTATCTAATATTGGAAAACTTCATTCTATAAATTGGTTTGGGTTTTTTTCAGAGTCTTATGCAGTAAAATTGTTGGTTTTTCAATTTGTACCTAATGGACACGAAGCATTAATTTAAGCATATCTAAAGCCGAAAATATTTTTTTTGCAGCTAAGTAACCTTGGTAATTTATTTGTTTTCCTTTTTAGGCTGAATTCAAATTACCGTATATACTTGAATATAAGCCGAGTTTTCAGCCCAAAAAAATGGGCAGAAAGTGCTTCCCTCGGCTTATACTCGAGTCAGCTAAGGGGGGTACACTCACCTCACCTGAATTGCCATGCTGAATGCTTTAGACAGGCTTTCCTCTTCGGTAGATCTTCTGTGATCTCTCTGAGTTCCTGTCAGCTCCGGCTTCCCCGACAATCAGCTGATGGATATCAACAAACTCCACACTGCCACCTAGTGGCCAGTTACTAGGACAGATACAACACTCCATAGCCTAAAAAATAAGAATTGCCTTGCACAACCCATCCTGTAATAATAATTATCCTGTGTTCTCTTACATTTATTGAGGTTGTGGCACTAAGATTAATCCTGTTTGATTAATTTCTAGGGGCAATGGTGCTTTCTCTATATTTTCTCATTTAGAAAACTCCACTATCTGACTGCATTTCCCACCCTCGGCTCAATACATTTTTCCAGTTTTGGTAGATAAAATTAGGTACCTCGGCTTATACTCGGGTCGGCGTATACTCGAGTATATACGATAAATTTAGCTGAGGTTTGAGGCATTAGGGTAGGTATATGACCTCTGGGATGTCTATAGAGGTAGCTACTTTTGGACAACATTGTCAACCTGTGAAGAGGGCAGCTTTAGACTGAAAGATCTGTATGGATAACATGTGAATAACAAAAATATGATTTTAGTATGATTTAATTATATAGAATAGTATGTACATTATATATATTTCATCTATAGAGCATATATATAGCCTGCAGAACCATTTCCAGCATCCACAGTATTGTGACCTGTCAAATGTACATGTCCATTGATATGAGGGTAAGCTGTAAAATCACCTTGAGGTCCCTTCAGAAGCCGAGGGTTGATAAAGCATCCCACACATATGTAATTGTGTCCACAGTGGAACTACACATATCTAAATAGACAAAATACTTGAAAGCGAACCCTTCCTTGAGATTATGCCCAAGGGTCCATAGGTTTTAATTACCATATTTTTCGGACTATAAGATGCACTTTTTCACCCCCAAAATCGGGGACAAAAAGTGCCTGCGTCTTATGGTCAGAATGAGCAACCCTCTCTATCCCTCTCTCCCTGTTCGTGGAAACTGCAATCAACTCGACTCTTGGTCGAATTACGATCGGACCTTCCATGTGGTACTACTTTGTATTTGATTATGATCGGTGTCCGATGAAAATATCAAGATCTAAAATCTAATTGAAGATCGAGCGTGCTAAAATCGAACAGTGCATGTCTAGCTTAAGACCATATTTCCCATACCTGGAGGTGTTGGTGACGTCTCCACTGCACTCTGGGAAAAGCCCTAATGCTAATCTGTCTTGATGACGCCAATGTCTTGCTATTTTGCTGCTTGATTATGCATGTCAAATAGAATTCCACCCAGATTGCCCTTTTATAAATGACCTTGTAGGGATTTGCTCCTGAGATATACGTGACTGTTTTAAATTTAGTTAAAATGTAATTTGAACAATGTAAATCAATGAACCTGATTAAGTGTAGCTAATGAACATCAGAAGAAATCAGCCATTGCTTAAAACAACAACAAACCCAAAATGTGTGTTGTCATCACACGCTTCCAAATAACATTGTCAGTTATCTTAATGCAAGGGAAAATGTTTGGTGATCCTTCAGATTCTTGTGCTGGGCATAGACGGGTAGATTCCCGTGTAACCTATTCCAGTTGAGCGCAAGCTTCCTTAGTAATGAGGTGCAGTACTGTTGCATTGTCAATGTCGCCCAATAATGTTGAGCTAGAATATTCAAATTGCAAATATATTTGTCCAATATTGGCTATTCCAGAATTCACAAATGTCTCTCATATATATTGGCGGATATTCGCAATCTCGAATATTCAAGATATACACCGGCAAGCTTTATGACCATGCATTGCAATTATTTTTTTGCATCTCAAGAATTGCGATAATAACTATACTATAGCGACCATTCATTTTGACGATAATTGCAATGCATGGCCATACATGCAAATTTCATATTTACAAATATTGAATAGAATATTAGTAGAATTATTTGCGAAATATCGCAAAATCAAATATTGCCCATGCCGCTCCTCACTATTTCCCAATACTTTGGATACAAAACAAAACTAGTTGAAGATTTGAGAGAATCACCTTAAGTATTTATTAAAGAAACACCAAGGCATAGCCCAGATATACCCCTGGGCACTGGAAGGTACTATCTCTTGGCGCCAAGTATGGTTGGTCAGCTTTTTAAAGGCGAGCGGCTGCTTTTGCGCCTCACGTTTTTAGCAGCTGTTTTAACTGTTGACTTCCTAGCTGGTATTTGGTTCCTAGGCACCTGTGGGGGGATCTGAGGAGGTTGGGGGCTATAATATAGCTATTATGTTACAGGGTTTCTGTTCCTGGGGGTCCTTTATTCCCTCTCTTCTGGTTCTCATCTTCCCCTGGCCCCATGACTTTGGGGCAGTGGCCCCTTATTGGTTACTGTAATTTATCCTGTTAATCTGGTACACTCTGTGGACACTTAAATTCCCTCTATTTACAATTTTTTATGTTCAATTTAGTGACCTATGTTTGCTGTGAGGGGATGTGTTTGGTGTACAGTGTGTGGTGCATGGTGAGCACTCAAATATTTATTTCTTACCCTATTTGTAATGTAATAACCTATGCTTGTATTTGAACATCATTATGTGAGTGGATTGGTTTGTCCAACCAATTAAATGTCACTAGGGGATGTTATAATATGTGAGCAGCATGACCAATTTACTGTTTTATTTACCTAGATTACTTTGTACTTCGAAACTTATTTCATCTATACCTGATATTGAAGCTATATTGGTTCCCTCCTCATGTGGCCAACCTTCCAAAATGCCGAAATGTGTTAAGGAATACTCAGGGCCTCCCTGTGACTCCCTCTCCAATGTTGGCAACGTACTGTATTGATTATGCGTTAATGGATGTCTCCTGTAGGACTGTTCCTGACCATCCTGTCTAGGGTGCATCAACATGTGGACTTTGAATTTACCGATCTTTGGTTATTTAGATCTTGTAACTATAAATTTTTGCTTAATAAAAGTGTTTTAAACTCACACTCAATGTGTCCCCTAGTTACATTACGCCACATTAAGGTACCCAAGGCTAGCCACCCTTATATGATCCATCTGATGGTGTATCTTTCCTTTTTTGTTGATCTCTCTGTTTATCTTTCTGTTTCTCAAAAGAAAAAGCTATCTTTAAAAATGACTCGAAGCCAGAGATCATATGTTCTAAGCTGTTTGGCAGGACGTTGAGGAACAATAGGTTTTTATTCATGAAAGATTGAAGTACTTAAATGCTTTGTCACATAAATAACATCTAAACTACCTGCAGTGCAGCTATTCCACTATTTTTATACATATGCAAAGAACGCTGAAACCTTGTCGGGGAGGTGAAGGTGTTAACCTGAATTTTTCATTATTTTGTTGCCCTGCTCTTTTTTTAACACACAAATGAATTAAGTCACCAGGGTAGTGCAGCCGTTAGCAAATCATTAGGGAACCAGGAATCACAGTTCGACATTTAGTCCATATGTCTTCAAGGCAAGAGGAGGGAATATTCTCTAGTGGGACTTGCCCTGAGGGTCTTTTGCTTAGTACAGAGAAAGAAAGGTGAAAATTCTTCTACATAAAACAGAAAGGATTTTTTTCTCTCTAAATGACTCAGTCATCACTTATTCCCACAGAAAAAGCTGAGAAAGCAGAGCTCTGACCAAGCAGTTTGCATGTCTCGGAGATCATCTATCACAAGAGAGACTTCTGGCTGTCCATGGAGTAGAATCCTTCCTGACGTTTCAGCACTCAGGAGCTGTCCAGCGCCTAGATTTGATTGGCTGTATTCATAGCATGGGTCAACTATGGCCTAATCCAAAGCATGTAAAAAGAATAAAGGTCAGACATTGTAAGAAATAAAACCAGATCAACTATTCTACTTGAAACCCAAAAACCCTCAATCTGAACGTAGTTTGAATGTGGGGGGGGGGGGG
>CM070034.1:25793586-25807841 GCA_036250615.1 Ptychadena robeensis | reverse complement strand
GAACACCCGATGTTCGCCGCGAACAGTTCGCCGGCGAACAGTTCGGTCCATCACTAATGGTGCAGTATAAGATCGATTCTGTAATTGGAATAGATTCCAGAATCAGATGCATGATCGTTTAAAAGATCGATCGCTGGGAAATCTAAACGTCTATGCCCAGCTTAACAGTTGGTTGTTATTGTACTCATTTAGTGTGTTGTACAATCATTATTTCCTTGATTGGTTTGCCAGTATCAGCAGGCTGCCTCTTCTGTTTTGTAATTTATTTATTTTTGTTAAAAGATTCAATTAAATAGTATCTAATAAAAAGTAGAATTTAACTACATTTGTTAATAAATAATACAATTCTTCAAATAATGTTTTCATTAAATATGACGTTTTTAATTTTGGTCCACATTATCTTTATGAGTTTGACACCCCATGAATAGAGATATAATCACAATGTAATAATAAATAACTCATGTCCCCATTCATTTTGAAGATGCAATTATATTATTATTATTATTATTAACACAGGACAATATGCGCAAATTTCGTATTTAAGAATATCGAAACGAATATTAAAAGAATTTGAATATTGCCTATGCTGCTCATCACTATCCAGCAGTATGAAAACTTTATTTATCCAAAAACTTCATGAGTAGTAGACGAGTTCATACAAGATCAATTGCCCTGCCCAAGAAGAGCGAGCTGTAGTGTCTCTCTTTATAACAGGACTGCACAAAGGAAACGTTTTACACCAATAAACTACTGTACAGAATACACATGCTTCTTGTGTTGAGACACATTTTTTTCTGCTATTTAAATTTCAGCATGAAATTTATTTTTATCAACTCACATTGCTATTTTGAGTGGAAAGGGTCCTATGGTTTGCTTTAAGGCCATGTTCACACCAGCAGGTGCCAACCGCTGCCATGGGTGAGACATGGCAATTTTCTTATGGGATTATCGGAGGCTGCTGGGAAGCTGCCCCATTCACTTCCTCATAAGGGTGGTCAGGGGTGGTTAATGACCGCCCACTAACCGCTCCCACAAGGACTGTCACCAATTGGTATGCCCAGTAGACAAATAGTGAAGATAGTCTTAATAGAAAAAGTCTTCTTAGAATTCTAATATATGTTCAATCTGAAAGGTGTGTGATCTGATTAGGCCTGCTTATAACATTAGCAATCAACCAGGTCTCCAATTATTCCCACATCCCAAAAGTTATAAGAAACTTAAAACAATAAGGACTTAATATCTTTATTTACCATTCTCTATGCCTCATGGATTGTCCCTTTCTCTCCATATTTACTTGACTTGTTCTTGGCAGGCAAAGCAGCAATCCATATCTGGAGGCTCTTTTTCTTTTGCATACTTGGATCTCGCCATACATGTTACCGTTGCCTGCTGTTTGTCATAGATATCAGGGAGTTCTGAACGAATCAGCATCAGGGAAGCAGTTTGTGATGGCTTCCACCCCTAAAATGGGACGACCAGCAACAACCCCTTTGATGCAGATGTCCTTCTTGGCACTGTAATACCCCTGACGAGGTGGGTAATACCGCAGAAACGCGTTGGACAAGTGCTTAATATCACAAACCTTGTGTGTTCCCTTGTTATATATCTAGATGTCACCCATTCAATGTACTGTCTGTATGTGCAGATCAAATTGATTAACTTAAGATATGTTTTTAATAAAATAAAATATTTTTGAATATGATGGTTACTCTTAAGACTCTATGCTGGGTCTCACTTAGATGTGGGAGGTATAGATATTTGCTTGCTAGGCAACTAGCTAACAGGCTGTTCTTCATAAACTTTATAACTGGGATGTTGGCATAAACTGAACGCAATGGTAAAGGCTATTCTTTTTCTCCAACAACCCCTTGGCAAAGCTATGTCTTTAAGTCACTCAACATTCCATATCCATTTTAGTATCTTCTTTTCACAGGATTAACACTGGGACTGTAATAAAATGTTACCGCTGGGATTAACTAGTACTAAAAGTTTGTTAAAGGGGACACCCCCCCCCCAAAAAAAGCTGCTGTTTTAATGCCAGATACAGACAGCATCATGTATGTCATTTTTATTTTGACCAGTGTTCTGCTTTAATATCAAAGATCTTCTCACCATGTGTTAAAGTATAGAAGACACATTTTTATGTTGCAAGTTGACTTCAGGTGTCTGTTGCCTGATAACTGTGATATCAATCAAGAGCAGACATCAGCTCTTAGATGCTGCAAAATGCTGCAAAAAATGTTCAAACGGGCCAGCTGTAATTTTTCTGTTGCTCATCTGCTAATCTTCCCTTTGGTACGACAAGCACGAATGCCGCTGTTTTTCTGTATAAGTAAAATATATTCTTGTAAGATAAGAGCACGCATATCTGGTATTTTTAGACCATCTGCTTAAAGTATATTTAAAGGTAAAGTTTTAGAATTTTAGATTGAAGTTGGCAAAAAGGCAACTTGGGATGTGTTTTTTCTGTGTATTTCCCATTTCTTACATCTTCTGAGCTAGTGATAGAATGCTAAATGTCTTCCCTTTACTTTGGGGGTCATAATGTCATAACTTATTACCAAAAAAGTAGCATTTGTTCTATAGAATGTGACTATAGAATCTGTAAGTTCCCTTTAATAAGGGAGGAGCCAGATATCTAGATAATTATTCCTCCTTACCTATTAAAAGAAGCATGTGAACATAAATAATATTAAATATAAAAATATAAGCATTTAAACATTGGAAAATACAATAATTTATTCAAATGCAGAGGTAAGGGAATAGGGCCTTGTACATTGCATAAAGGACTGGCCAAAAAGCTGCATTTAGGGCTTAGCAAAGCATTGGATGCAGTGATTTAAACTAGAACAGTGGAAGACCATACTGTGGAGTGATGGTTCTCTATCAGGCTACCCAATAGACACTTTGACTACCAATTTTTCTTGTTGGAGAAGGACTAAAATGTGGTATTGTTTTTCAGGGGTTGGACTTGGCTCTTTGTTTCTAAAATTATTAGAGATGGTCAAATTTGTTTTAAAAAAATGGACAAATCTCATGCTGGAGATGTAGAGATGGGTGGGGGTATACTACAAAAAAAAGGTATTGCTCTAACATTGTTTTTGCATGAATTAAGTTCAAAGTCAAGCCAAAAATTTAAAAAGTCGAAATTTCGACTTTTAATTTAATTTATGAAAAAACAACAAGTGCTTAATCAAAACTTTTTTTTACAGCCCTTCATCTCCTCTAGCAATTTTGGTGATTATACCATTTTCAGAAGCTCACAAAGTCAGCTAGTCAAAAAATTTGAACATTTTTAGAAATGATCTCTGAATGTTTAAAAATACCAAGAGATTTTGGATCATTTTAAACCTCATCCTGTTCCAGCATGACTGCCTACCAGTGCACAAAGCAAAACATGGATGAGGAATTTGTTTCGAAGGAATATGACCAGAGCCTGCAGAACACTTTTGGAATAAATTAGAGACTTTTGGAAATCCTACTCAGAAGACATTAGGGTACAATGGCTGCAACTAGGGTAGTTTTAATTCCTTCATGGTACCATTCGGTCTGACTTTAGTATGTATAAAATGAAATAAATGTAAATGGATTACATAATATTGATGATACTTTTAGGACCTAGGTCATTAGGTAAGCACTTGCCTATTTCCTAAATAGTAAATAGGTTAAAATGAAATATTTTTTTCATACATGTTGATTAAAGGGTTTGAACGATATAAAAAAAACAGATGATTAAAATGCAAAAAAGAATCACAGTTACATCAGACGCCAAGCATTTTTAGCCTCTAAATAGGTCATAAGCCCATAATATATTGCTCGACGTGTTTCGCCCAGATATTGGGGCTTACTTGGGAGCATAAGAAGTCCATATCAAGTTGTACAAATAGGCAGAGAAAGTGCTTGTGCATATGATAATTATCCCTACAGATCAAAGGGGAAAAAGTCACATTATATGGTTGCATCACATTTATCCAATTGCCATGATCAGAAAAACTGGGTAAGAATCCCACATTTGAAATTAAATTAAAGAAAAGTACAAAATCTATAAGTTATATACACAAAAGGACAACGTATTCTTACAGTTTGTTTACCCCAATTTCCAGTTTTCCTGTAGAGGTAATGGTGATGGTAAGAAGGAACAAGCCAGTGCAAGAGATCACTTTGGATCCCAAAGTAGGTTGATTAGCAATCAGTTTGCACCCACTTTGGCCACCTTTGGTCATTGACACTAAGGATTTGAGTACTTTGGATGTATTTGCATGTGAGATAATACAGGCATATGTGTGAGCACCTGGCCATGTTCTAGGTATCAGTGAAGACGCAAGGGAAGTGGGTGCTGATTTAGATAAGCGGTAAAATTTACCTCTAGCCACACTTGGCATTACCACCAGGGAGGCTAAAGACAATTCTTTTGCCAGTATGCACTTTCCCCCCAAAAAGTTTTTTTTCATAATATATTATATTACATATAATTCAGAGGCAGTGGAAATAAGCTAGTCCAGCTTAAATACAATTGCTATCATGGAGAGTAAGCCATGAGTCCGAAAACTTCAGCTTCCAATTGAGGTTTTCTTAAAAAGAAATACAATTTTATGACAGAATCAGTAGTCTCTGCACATGCACACACAAACACTCACACGTGTATCATTGTTGATCGAAAAAGTAAGCAGAACTTTGCTGAATCCATATTATAATAGAGCTCAGTTATTAGTCATAGATGCTTCAACATTTAATTATTTATGTTCTGTTCTCAGAATTACCTTGTGTTTTCTCAACAATGAACTGCCTAAGCTAGTGAATGACAGCCACATTTGACAAGGGAAAAAAAAATTCAGGTGAATTGTCGAAATAAGAACTGTGAGAACAAAAAAGTGACAGAACCTTGTTAAAAATAAAATCAGTGAAATGAGTTGTAAAAATAAAGGAAACGTGTAACAATAAATGTTAGAAAATAGCTCATGGAGGTGTTTGTGAAGATCCTCGTTCATCCAGGTCATAGTATAGCTAATTGTAGTTAGTAATATTCAGTTGGACTTAAGTATATTAAGTATATTGGAATATTAAGTAATGCTGAGAGATGTTGAACAAGTTTCATAGCCAATCCCAACCACTTCTGCTATTTAAATTCAATTTAAATCAGTTTCAAAAGTAGCTTGGAGTGGCTATAAATTGCCTTCAATTGAACAAATCCAGTTGAATATAACTACCCTGTTTCCCCAAAACTAAGCCCTAACGAAGGGTGCTGGAAATATAAGCCCAACGCCAAAAATAAGCACTAGATACAGTTCTAATAAATAGCTCTATAGTGTTTAGGCAGCTATATATGTAAAAGTGTAAAATCAATAGGTAATAGAATGCAACAGGACAGACAGACTCCTTCAAAATTATCGTAGACCTACGGAATCCAAAACAAGTTGGAACATCAAGGGACAGTAATTTAGGCTTTGGAGAGTTATTTTAATATTATTAATGTGATCACATAAATATATTTGAATAAATGTTGTTTAATGTAGATTGTTGTTCATGTAAGAAGAAGACATCTCCTGAATATATGTTTTAGGGTAAAATGTAAAACATGTTATTTTCGGGGAGAAACTCTTTCAGAAGGTTGTTAATCTGTTGTATTTCGATACTTTGTCTAGAATAATGGCTTATTTGTCTCTCTATCTATTTACAGTGTTGTATAAGAGACAAATACTAAAGGTGCCCATACACATACAGATGGGCGTACGATCGATGACCCGTTGGAGCATCATTGTGACAGCACCCCGCTGCGAGCGCCTGTCTATTGGATGGGAATCAAGGAGCTCCACTTTAGGTGCTAGATTCTCGGTCAATCCTTTGGATGGGGAATAGTGATGGCTGTTCGCACTCCTTCTAGCCAGCAAGCAGCACGGTTGTTGGACTCGCTCCGTTCGCAGGCGAGAAGGAGCTTACTATTCTTCCTCTAGAATCTTTTTACTGAAGTGAAAGATTTCACTATTGCAGTGAAAAGCCGGCTATGGCAATCGCAACCAGGAACTACGTCACTTCCATTTTTTCTGATTCAAATTCCCCGCCAACAGGCGGACAGCAGACTATTTTAAAAGTCCGATCCCCCTGTTCGCGGACGGATGTTGGGGAAGTTCGGCCATCACTAATGGGGACCCTGGTTCCACATTTGATCAAGATTTATGGACATGTCTGTTACCTGTTTGACAGGCCTGTCTTCAAGCAGGATCTGTTGATGCCGCTTGAAGACAGGGGTGGGTGCATCTGATCGCCACACAGTTGATGACTGCGAGCGTGTGCGGTATGACATCAGCGCTCAAAGCCCATCTGTATGTGTATATGGGCACCTTAAGGCTCTCTTTACATGGTTGATTTTAAGGTGGCTAACACACAGCAGTGTGCAAATGCTTTCACAATTGTGTAGGACCTGGGGGCCTTTAGATGACACTCCTATGAAATCTCCTTTGGGAGAAAACCACCTGACGAACATCTCATGTACATGGCTTTTGGGCATTTAATGGGTGATTATTAACCACCTGTATAAATGAGCCCTAAAGGAGGCAAGCCAGAATGTTGGGAATATAATAAATAATTAATAAAATGATAAAACGAATCTGGTTCACAATTAGAAATACCTGCAAACCCCAAATCTTCCCCTGTTCTTTCCACAGCTGAAATGAAAGTTGGATGTTGTCCAAATTTCCCATTGGAGTCTCTAGTATGGTTTCCAAAGGTTTGCCTGAAAGATCCATTTAGGGTACATTTACACTGTGTCCCAGATGCCCTCCAGTGCCATTTATGATGCTTTAAAGAAAAGACGTTTCTACAAAATATAAACAAGCCACTGCCAGATCTTGTGCTGCAGTGGCTTTCAGAGCATCACCGTTAAAGTCAATGGGGTCGTTTAACGACCAAACGTCCCTCTGAACAGAAAACATACTGCTTGATTAATGATGGTACATTTTCTGTTCTGTAAATGACCTCATTGACTTCCATTTTAAACTTAAAGCAAAGTTGTTTTCTGGTCACTTAAAAGACCAGAAAATGACCTTGAAAACAACAGTGTACATTTACTGTAAAGGGTAATGCCCAGGAAAGGGTACTGCCTGAAAGAAAATGTAAAAAAACTAAAGCTTATTGCTTTTTCATATCTCAATAAGCTGCTAGGATAAAATTCCTGTTCTTATTGGCTGAGCTCAGTGGACATTGCTGCAGACTCATTATATTGAAAGGTCACATGAAGGTCCAGCTCACATCTCAGAGTAACTTAGTGGAATAAGCATTTTAAAAGTATCAGATTTACAAGTCTTGCAGAAAATTTTTTTTCCAAAATTTGCAGAAAACAAGATGGTAGCCTCCATTAAACCATCCATATTCTGCAACATGCTACAATTCAGGACAGGTTTTGTTTAGAAAAGCAAACTGCAGTTAGATACATTTAAAAATGTCTCTTGCATTACTTGGGGAAGCCAGCGTGCTTTGCATTGCAGAGATACTCTAGTTGGTGGTTCAGTTGCAAGCTGGTAATTTGGATGGATCTTCATGCAAAGTCTATGTTGTATGGTTAGTGACTGGAAATGTTGATGCTTCTTCTGTGGCCAGTCTAAAGCTTTCACCGTTGTTTGGTAGATTGTTATCTGAAAAGAACAAAACCCACTTTAGGCTCTCCACCATGAACAATAAATGGAGAGAAAAGGGCATATGTAGAATGGGGTTATGATGACTGTGACTTGTGATAAACGGCATAGGCAATATTCGAATTTGCGATATTTCTTGAATAATTCAACTAATATTCTATATTCGTAATTTGAGTGTAGGGCCCTGTATTTCAAAAATATTGCAATTGCCTTCAAAATTAATGGTCATAATATAAATTTGCAATGCATGGCCATAAACTTCCCAATGCACAATATCTTGAATATTCGAAACTGAGAATACCAGCCGCCATAATCATGAATTCTTGAATAGCCAATATTCCTTGAATATATTGACAACTCAAATATTCCAGCTCAACACTAAACAAGCCGATTCCCAGCCATAGTTGCAGGCGACCGACGGTCATGCTCGCTTTGGCCAAACACATAAAGCCCGCAGCTACAGGGGAGACCACCTTGAGAATCCAACCATAAAAGCCGGCAGGTCGGATTGCACGCGGATCTATTCTGTTGGTTCTTTTTGTGGCCAATCCTGTTGCAGGCAGTTAACTCGGAGGGGGAGACTGCTCCCCCTCCAAGTTAATTGGCTACAATCTGACAGGAATCACGTGTGTTGGTGAAACACACAGGAATTCTGTCCGTTCTGTAGCCGACTCCTCCCAGCGTGGTGACGTCACCTCGCTGTGAGGAGTCTGCTACCAGCCGACCATAGATCGATACGTCTATGGCCGGCTTAACTGTGACATGATCCTGTTCATCGTTAGAATATGTATCAAAGAACCACACATGCACACACACTTAAGGATCATCAAAGAGAGTTTGCACTAGTGAATGTGTTGTTCTTGAAGCGTTAACTGAGCAAGACAGAATATAAGATTGGAGTTTAGCTTTGAATTTGAACTAAAATCTCTGCACTATGATCACAGATATCTATAAACTCTAGAAAGAAAATATCACTCTTGGCCATTCTATTAAAAAATATGGGCTGGAGTTAGATTTTATTGACATTAGTTTGCAAATCTTATTGTTCTTTTGGGTCAAACGAGGCTTAGTCATATTGGCTGGAATACCAATCATACATTCTATTCCTAGTTCAGTTATAATGCAAAGACTGCTATAGTTACACTAGGAACATTGTTAATTTATGGAAGGGCAGATCATGTACTGCGACATTTAGACATTCTGTTAAGTTAATAGAAATTTCCATGCAAATGGTTACAATCAACTAGGGGGTCATTGTCCTTAGCATCACTTTTCATCAGTGAGTGAGCAGAATTATGAGAGGTCAAGGAAAGCAAATGTATTAGATGCTCAACTCATTTGTTCAACAATGTTTGTAAGAATCTTTCCCTATTATTTATATTTTATTTCTTCTCTAGCCATAAAGGATTAATTTACATTTATACAAAGTGCACTTATACTTTCTACTTGGTTTTTGCAATTTGAAGTAACTCACCTTCCTTTGTTGTAGATATATCTTTACCTAACTGTAGTATCAAAACAAGAGGCAATTTTACCATGGCACTGGACACTTCTATTGTACAACCCATTGGTGTTCAAGCTATTGGCTACAGGAGAATTCTCAAATGCATTTGACTTTGCAAAAATTTCACTTCACCATTCAAAAATTCTCAAACATAATGCAAGTCTGATGGTTAAAGCCCCCCATACACCACATACAATTACCAACTTTTCTTCTACCAAAACCATGTAATATGAGGACCTTTCTAAACCTTCCAATCACTATGTATTCTATCAGGGAGGTCACCATACTACATAGTTGTTGGTAGGTCTCATGGAAATTGTATGGAGGAATCTAAAGGTGTATGGGGGGCTTTAGGATTATAGGGATCAGCACTCCACAATCATCATCTAAAGCCCCCCATACACCACATACAACTACCATGCAACTTCTGTACAACCAACTTTTCTTCTACCAAAACCATGTAATATGAGGACCTTTTTACACCTTCCAATTACTATGTATTCTACCAGGGAGGTCACTATACTACATAGTTGTTGGTAGGTCTCATGAAAGTTGTATGGAGGAATTTGCAGGTGTATGGGGGGCTTAAGACAACACTCAATGATATACTTTTCCTGTTAGTGGCCAGGATTCAATTTATACATAATTTTGCCCTAGACATACTTGAATTATGCTGCTTTTTGTTACAAATGTTACCCCTTGTGTCACATGATTTTTAAGGTGGTTTCATTTAAGAAACAAACATTTACATTCATGTACTTTTCTACAGTGCTGACTACCAAATAAAGGAACATTTTGAAATTGCGGACCTGTAAAGAGACGTATGACTATTTTCAACATCCACTGTGATACTGTGATCTAGAACTGGAAAACTGAAAGACAATAAGAAAACAATATCAGCATTCATCAAACTAAAGGCTTTTTGTTGCCCCATTCATCCTACTGCCAACCTTAAAGCCCCCCATAGACAGGCAGACTCCTCCATACAACTTTCATGAGACTTACCAACAACTATGTAGTATAGTGACCTCCCTGATAGAATACATAGTGATTGGAAGGTGTAGAAAGGTCCTCCTATTACATGGTTTTGGTAGAAGAAAAGTTGGTTGTACAGAAGTTGCATGGAGGAGTCTGCTTGTCTATGGGGGGCTTAAGGTTTTAAGCCGGCCATAGACGTCCCGATCTATGGCCGGCATTTAGCAGACTCTTCACAGCGTGGCGATGTCACCACGCTGTGAGCAGTCTGCTACAGCGAGGACAGGGTTCCTGTGTGTTCCACTCACACACGGGACTCCTGTCAGACTGTAGCCAATAAACTCGGAGGGGGAGGAGACTTCCCCTCCGAGTTAACAGCCTGCAGCACAGGCTGAAAAAAAACCAGCAGGACGGATCCGTGTGCGATCCGACCTGCCAGCTTTTTTTCTACAAAACTCAAGGTGGGCTCCCTCATAGTTGCAGCCGACCAACCTTCATGTGCTCGGCGGGAGCGAGCAGGCTGGTTGGTCTGCTACAACTATGGCCGGAAATCGGCCCGTCTATGGGGGGCTTAAAACAACCTCTAAAGGATATGCTTAGCATTGTATTTAAACAGAAAAAAAGAACCTCTGTAATGTTTTTTCTTATGGCCCATCTGCCCTTTCTAGTCAGGTTAACTCTTTGTTTGTCCGAAGAGGGTCAAACCTTGCAAACAAATGAAGAAGTGATTTTTCTTTTAGCCAAAATGTTTACTTAACTTGGAACTTAATTCATACAAAATATACTAGAGCAATAATTTCAGGGGCGTTGAAATTAACTACCAAATAAATGAAACTAATTGAATTACTTGACTATTTCTAGTCACCAGGATAGACATTTACAGGAATGTCTATCTTTATGATCAGAGTAAACCTTCCAAGGGGGGGGGGGGTTAACTTCCCCATGAAATAAAATTTCCCTGACTTTGTAAAGGTTTCCTCCCAGTTCTGTAAAACAGAATGTAACATCCATTTACAAGGACATTCAATTCAAACTGAAGATATAAGATACCGTATTTCTTTGACCAAAAGATACACTTTTTTCCCATCAAAATTGCGTCCACCCACGGCCACTCGCCACGTGCCTTGGCTCCCCACCATCATCCTCCTTCTCCTAGGAAGAAGATTAGCCAGGGAGGTGAAGGAGCTGTCAGATGGGAGAGCCGCCCATGGCCGGATCTCTCATCTCATCTGTATTGTGTGTGAGAAAGAGGAGATCTGCTGTGAAGTGTGCTCTCTAGTGACACCAGTTCAGTTGTGGCTGAAATTTAGCACTGCAGTGGATTGTTTTCCCAATTGATTTGAACACTTTAAATATATTTATTTTGGTTTTCCTGCTCTGAAAACTGGGTGCGTCTTATGGTCAGGTGCATCTTATAGTCCAAAAAATGCGGTATACAAGTTCTTCAATTATGTAGAACAAGTTAAATTAAATGTGAGAACCATAACTAGCTATACCTGGGTTGTCCAACTTCAGTCCGTGTGATCACCCCTGAGGACCTGGATCACATATTTTTAATTTTTCTTTAACAAAGTAATGAATGCATAATAAAGAGCCTTATAATGACTCTGTCTATATCCAAATCCACCTATTTGTGACCCTTGATGACTGGACAGCTACAAGCTACTTTGACCTGGATAAATGAGAACCTTCAGGCAAACAGTCCTTTAATTGTAATCACCTTTAAAGCCTGTACACTCGCATCTAGTATTGATTCCAGTTTCATTCATGTATAGTCACATTTATTTTACTATCCATTTACGCTGACTGAACTCTCAGCATGCAAGGGAAACACCAACAGTGTGACCTCATCGTAATCTCCTTTCATTTTCCACCATATTCTACTTATCACCAAGGTCAGACTATCCATTCACTTATCACAGATTGCCAGTGGTTACAATAATGCTGAATATTTGCTTAAAAATGGCTTTTAGCATTTCTAAAACAAGACTGGGCGCCTCCTGAAATTGATACAAAGAGGTGAATCACTCCAAATGTATGAAATCTGATACTATGTGCATAAAGTACCATCTAAACTTGGTGACAGAACACTGCCTATCAAATTCAGCTGATGTGCCCTAAAAGACAAAGTCAACACAAATTTGAAAGTCAGTTTCGCAGAAGTAGTTTCATCTTTTCTATCTTGTCATTATTTAATTAGCCATTATCCAAGGCGAAATGTTAAGTAACAAGCAAACAAGACTAATTAAGTCTCTTATTCATATATTCACTGGAAATAATGTGTTGCTGGAGACCTTAAAAGCCTTAAGAAGTAAACTGTAAGCAAGACTTGAGTCTTCGATAACCTGTTACAAGAGTTTTCAGGCATCTGCAAGAGTTCTTGAGATGTTCTGGGACAAAATTAACCTTCCTTGCCTGATGCAACTGTCAACATTCAATAATCACATTTAATAATAAATAGAAGGGTGGAA
The DNA here is from genome assembly GCA_036250615.1 of Ptychadena robeensis. Lineage (NCBI taxonomy): Eukaryota > Metazoa > Chordata > Amphibia > Anura > Ptychadenidae > Ptychadena > Ptychadena robeensis. Next base: position 25,795,263 of record CM070034.1, on the reverse strand, counting down.
AATTTGTTTTTACTAAATCATATTCTAAAAGAGTAAAAAGGTCAAACTTTAATGCTTGTGACTGTGGTGTGGGGCATGTGGTCGCACACTTTACACACATACTGCCCCTTTGGGTGGTCTATTGTGGATCTCCTGTCCTCTGGCCCTGAGCCTGGGTGCTGTGGCTGGGGGGTGGTAAGAGGTTCATGTGTGCCATGGTGGGTCAATAGACACTGGGCCTGTGCATAGTGTGCCGATGGCTTGCCTGGTTACTTCACTCATCTCCAGCCACATCCTGTTTGGGCAGAGTCATAGGACCGTGGATGCTCTGGTGCGTCGGCACATCACACAGGTGGCCGCTACACTGACCATATTTGTATTGGTGGTGCAGATCACCCTATAGCGAGTAGATGAGAAATGGCTCATATTGTTCATCTGTTTAAACATCATGTGTGGATGCAACCCTTTTTACCTAGTGGGACTTCCTACAAACATGATAGTGTATTCTTGTTGCGCTTTCCATTTAGTATTTAGGGCTTGTTTCCATTGATGCGATCCCGCGCGTTTCCGTGCGTTTGTAACCGCACGGTAAAGTGTCGACAAACGCACCCATAGGAAACTTCAATATCGTTTCCATTGGTGCGTTTGCGCGCGATCGTGCGCGGATGCGGTTTAGGGCGCGTTTGTGAACGCTAGCTGCAGCGTTTTGAAACGCATCCGCATCCCATCCGCATCGCACTATTGACATTATAAAAAAAAATCGCGTCACAAAAAACGTGCGAAATCGCGAGCAAAAACACGCAAAAATGCAAGGCATGCATTTTCGCGCGGACGCGTTTTTTGTCGCGCAGTTAAAAACGCATGCATCCACAAAAAACGCACCAATGGAAACAAGGCCTCAATGTGATTATTAGATTTTGACAGTTACATCAGTCAAGCACGCTCTTTCTCCTTCTCCCCATTCTCCTGTTGCCAAAACTAGCCGCCCGCTGATGCAGTGTTAACTGTAGATCAACTAATTCATGAACATCGATATGATCGATATGACACAAACCACCCCAGTAAGGTGTTTTTTTGCAATATTTATTATAATGATGTTTTTGACTGATATCTATTTATCCATACTCAATATAGAGATGACACCTTGCAAGTAAAATTCCCGAAAAACGGTTATCCGTGAAACATGTCAGAATGGTGGAATGACTTGTGATTTTAACATTGAATGTTGTGTACACGGACATTTGTATTGTAATACATGTGGTTAAAACCCCTCTTTTATATATTTTTACAGTTATATGTCAAAAAATTTAATGAAACATGTTACTCTTTGCCGTTAAAGTCACCCTGCCTGTCTATAGAAAACCTTGCTTTTCCTTTTATTATTCAAATTGTGGATGTTGGCAAATTAAATATGATAGATAGGTGGATTATTGACTCTCCCTAAGCATTCAGAGTTGCCTTCTAAAGTAAATTAGTGACAACCTAAGAGGTTTTCAACCTGTTGGATCCTTGCTGAGAATTACTAATGGTTGAAACCTATTAGGATTCCCGTTGCTACAGACTTAGTAAACATTTGTATATTCTCAAAAATCATTCAAAATGAGCCCATTAAGAAAACCTTACATACAGGCTCAGACAGTATCCTCTTTCCTAAGCATGTAGCAAGAAGTACCCAAGATGGTACAATGATTGTAAGGG
>CM070034.1:25766524-25784161 GCA_036250615.1 Ptychadena robeensis | reverse complement strand
GGGTGCAAGAACCATATTGCATGGGAGCTGTCCATAGTGCTGACTTCATGCACAGTGATGGGGGATACACTAAAGATGTATATGTCTGTTTTATTAGAAGATCATTTCCAAATCCAATTCTTTTAAGTTCATGTTGGTACAATCCTACATAAAAATTAAGTACATAAGTTAAATTACACATATGATGTTGCCGTTCTCTAACATTATCTGTTCTTTTTATAGTATTAGGTATTAAATACTGATCCTGCCAGAAAATCTTATTTTTACCATTTCACATTCATGTGGGTGCTAAAATGACCAGCTAAATTAAAAGCTTAAAAACTGATAAAACTGATTAAAACAGATAATGAATGGGTAAGAGGAACACATAGTGACACACTAGTTCACACAATCTACTCAGAGATTTGTACTTGAGTTCATGATACAACTGCCACTGGGCTATGACCACCTAACATGCTCAGAGACAACCTGGGGCCTACTGGGTTCATAATCAATTTTTTGGTGCCCTGGTTACTGCTCTTATGCACTGAACTACTTACCTCCACTCTTTCCATTGAAATGTCCATTGAAATCTATTTACCCATCTAGCACTGCCCTCACCGTGGGTTACCAATGCTGCTGTCCAAAGGAGGTAGAATTATCCTCCAAAACAAATATAGGTACCAATATCTAAAAACTATTGAACAGCAATGTTCTTTGAAGCCAAACCAAAAAGGCTGAGGGAAGAAGAAAATATTCCCCTCACTAATATTTCTCCCAAAACTTGGACATGGGGACATTTTGGGCCCAAATAGCATATTACATAATTACATAAATATTGATTTACAAGATTGAAAAAAAATCAATTTAATAATTTGTATCAAATTTCACAATAACATCACATGGTTCATTATACACATACTTACATGCAATACCCTAGCACAGGCCACACACTGGATGTTTTGAGCACAATCAACCCGACGCGTTTCGCCGATAACAGCTTCAGGGGGAAGCTTTCGCTATTGCATGGAGCATTTATAGGTTGTGGACAGGTATTATGTGTGATGCAATTTCCAGTTAAAACATTGGGTATGAATCCCCCAAAGGTGACGGCAAGTTCACAGACCAAGGCCCCACAGTTAAAGTAAAGATGTATCCATCTGTACAAAGTAAGTAAGTAAGAGTAGACTGTCTCCAAATACGTATATCTCGGGTATATCACAAACTTTCTAGGAGTATCCTGGTAGATGACTTCACTGCAGGGTGCACATGTCCTCACAGGGGATTAGTACTTTAAAGCCAGGCAACAAGCTTGCATATTTCTTTCATGACCAACTTCCTTTGATGCTTCTTGCCCAAGGCTCAGACATAACCTCTTACGGCCACTTGTATGTATTTAAAAAGAAAGTGTAAACTGAACATGAAAACTCTGTCTCTGGAAGTCCGCAAAGTATGAAATTTAGTATCATAAATCCAAGTGTTTTATCTTTTCCTGGTGTTCTTCTCTCAGAGTCACAGTTCATCAGAACAAGCTTAATTGCTTAAGATACTTGGTAATAGTGTACGTAATGCTAAAAATGCAGACTCTGGTATAAAAGTCTGGCTGAGCCAGTAAACACAGACTTCAAATCATGCATTAGCACAGCAAGCCTCTCTGTGTTATTTTTTTTGCAGTCACAAGAAGAATAATGAAATCTTGTTTGCAGGGGGATTATGGATTCCAGCAAAATGCAGAGAATGCAGAAAAAGAGACCATGAATTATGTGTGAATGCTAGCTCCACTCTACCATACCCATCCTGGGAATACATGCAGCACTGGCAGTTTGCATTCTGCCAGCTGCGCTAAGAAGAACTAAGTAATTAAGGTAATTGGAAGTGATGGATTCACGCCCATCACTTAGGCAAAGAAAAAACTATAATGCACAGATAGACTCATCCCATTAACTAGGCTCCTATAATGTACAAACAAGACACAAGATGCAAAGAGCAGTTGGGTCATCTCGAGAAAAATCTTTCCCTGCATTGTGTGCGTTTTTTTTTCCCTTGCATGTAAGTCTTCAAGCACAACCGTGTCACTGGTGAGCTGCAGGGATTGAGGTGTGAAGAACAGCTGGTGGCCCTCACAAGTTGACTTCTGCGGCGATGCATTATTAATGCAGCTCTGAATTAAATAGAATAATTTATTTGCTTTGGCTTCAAAAAAAAAGGTCTTTCAGTGAAACTTGAAATAAAAGAGCACACCACACAAAGTATCAGGTGTAGCTTTTAAAATCAGTAGGGATTATATGCCCTGGATTGACTGTATGAGGCAGAAACAGGGACTAGTTGTGAGATCTGACAGGTTTGTAAGGAGAAAAGGCTTGAAAGCTGGAGAGTCTTCTTTTCCCCAGGTAAGGGAAAAAAGTTTCATCGTTGTTTAGTATTATCTTGGGAAAATCACTGTACAATGGGACCGAAAAGCTGAGTAAAATAGACAACATTTTGGCTGAGATAGGTATTACTGGTGTTTGCATCTTTAAGTGCCTTCCCCAGAAAGTTACATAAATCAGGACTTGTGGACCCACAAGTCCTGAAAAACTACATGGGGTTTCCTGTATGACGGCACAACAATATCAGGTATTTTATCAGTTAAAAGGGGTTTAATGTGGAGACCATATGTAATACATATACATGTTATAAAAAACACACAGTTACATCCTTATTAAAATTTATATTGCATCCATAATTTACATAATCCACAATATGATGTTATGGCGTCCATTCTCATGTCCCACATGTTTCGCCCTCATGGGCTTCCTCAGAGTAGGGCGTTCTCTGGTGGACAGATCAAAATCAAAAGCACGTAAGTGCTTATAAAAAAGACTAAAGTAATACCAGGGAGAGCAAATAATCGGTCAATTTTGCAATTCCTTGAATTCAAACTGAAGGGTTGAACTTTCCATGGTGCGGAAATAACATCTAAAGGCGATTACATGGAATACTCATGGAAACACTACCTTACACCTGACATATCTCCTTACATTGAACCTGGCTATGGCTTGTATTACCCATGATTACCTTGGATTTCTGGTCTGTTTTGTAGAATTTGCGAGCTCTACTGGCTGTTATTAGGCTTTGATACTAAATAAAAGAATAAATAAACCTTATTGATGTATAACAAACAAATCATTGTATGATTTCAACAATTTAGTCAAGTGGCACATGCTTTTTAATTTTAGCTTACAGATTCGTCTATTTTATAAACAGATTTTATATATTTCTTCTACGTACAGAAACATCTTTAAATACTTGTTGAGATCTATTTCTGGATAGTAAAATGATATCTCTGCTCCCCTCAGTGTCATGAAAATCTCTTATCTTAATGGAAGACATATATGTATGCAACAAATCTATACTTTGTACGCAAAAGTTAAATGACGCAGAAATCTAAAAAATTGTTCCACCAGTCGGATCTTTTTTAGATCCCTGCAAGCCTGATCAGGCAGAAGATTACTCACACGGTGAAGGGGCGGGTCAAACAGCCGGCGAGAAGAAAATAGAACATACAGTGTTCTGTCCACTGCCCAAACATTGCAGCCATTTGTACTCACAACATGTAACACCAGTCTTTGCTACATGTTTTAATACAGGGGTGAAGAAAAGAGACACTATGCAATTCTCAATCGATTGATTGATTAATTGATTGATTTTTATTGATTGCTGGTTAGACTAAGTTGAGTGCTCTCCCCACCCCATATAAATGTGCTTGTTCCTGATCAGCAACATCAGCATTTTCACATGGGAGGATGGGCATTGGATCACATGATCTGCTGTATGTGGAAGTAACTATTATAGACATATTTTTTAATATATATATATTTATTGTGACAGACTGGTCATCTGTCACTGTGAAATTAGACCGTGAATTAGTTTGGTGGTTTCTGGAAGGAGTCTGGGAATGATTATTGGCCAGCGCCATTAGGTTGCTTGATGTGTTTTGTTTTAGTTTTGTTTTCTTAAAGGGCTCCCGGACTCTGGGATAGAGAGGATGGAATGGGGTGGGCCTCTCTATTCCCCTTTGAACACGCAAACAGTTAACACCTGGGTTGCAGGTGATTGGAGCTAGGTGTGACTCCAAATAGCTGCAGAGTCCAGTGTGTTTGTGCTCCCAGATAAAGTTGGAGACGGGGCACACAGAGTGTGAGGCTGTGGTTACTGGGGAAGCTGGTACAGGGGACTCACAGGGTGTGAGGCCCAGGCCTGTTGCTGCTGAGAAGCCAAACCAAGGAAGGACAATTTATGTTGGACCGGGTAGAGCCAGGAGGCTTGGCATTTTTAGGACATTTGTTTTGTTTGGATAGTAACCCCTGCAAGGGTAACTTTGCTTTGGACTGTGTTGTGTGCAAATAAACACGAGCAGGAGCCCTAAAAGGTAAAACAATCGTGTGGATTGATGCTTTGAGAGAAACCGTTTGGAGCTGATCCCCCACAATATATATATATATATATATATATATATATATATATATATATATATATATAAAATCTTTCTTGATGCTATCAGAGAAACCTACAGCAACTTCGGAACTCTGTCTTTGTGAAGTTAAAATATATGGAGATATCCTTTTATTGAATGGTCATTGTTTATCTGACTTCCAAAAAAACCTTTATCCTATTTCTCTCTTTCGGATTGGCCAACTTCTTGGGGTAATTGAACCTTTATTGTAATTTCAAGTCATAGCATTTCTATATTATTTCTCAATAAGGTTGCCTTCAATATGAATTAATGCTTTATATAATTATCTATAGTTTTAGCATATACAAAAAATTATAGTATTTCATTTTATTTGAATATTTATAAATAATAGAATTATAATTCCAGGTTCCCAATCCTCTGACTCCTACCATCAAAATTAGGATTAAATTCTTCTCATTAGATAAAGTCTTCTCATTAGAACTTAAAAATGTTAAAGCAGACCTACCACCAGAAAATAATGATTACATGAATGGCATTAGAAGTGCAGATAACAAAAAAAACCTACCTGTAGAAGATCCCTCTTCTTTCCCTGGCCCTGATGACGTGCAGCCGCGGTGGCACATCAAAAGAGTGCTGTGATTGCCGAGCAATTCAGTGATCTCAGCTCTCCATTGAAAGTAAATTGGCAAGAATTCCCATTGAAAACCATGAAACGTCCGCAGTGGACACTCCTGTGTTAACCTATGGAAGCCTGGCAAATAAATATGAAATCTCGCATATGATTCCACGGAACAGCAGGAAGGTATATTATTTTAGAATCCTAAAGCTAGCCATAGACGTGTCGATTCCTGAGCAATCGATGGGCTGTTCCGATCGACTCCGGTGAAGTCACAGGCAAGGAATTGTGTGTGAAATCGACCTGTGTATGGCTACCTAAAGCTACCATCATACCAGCCACTATCATACCAGCTCAGAGGTAAGTCAAACTTTGATTTTTTATATGTATTTTTTACATATAGAGTTTACATCCGCTTTAAGTCTTACATGTACTGGATGTCAGAAGCATAGGCTCATGTCACTTTTCTCTCCCTTCTATGTATCAGGATGACTGACAACAGATCAGTGATATATAACGTGCAGAAGGGAAACCTGAGTTTTGTGAAAATTGGCATCACGATGTTCCTGTTACAGATAACACGTCTGATAGGATGTGATAAGGTTTTTGATGTCTGATCTGTAAAATAGACAGTTGGTCATATAAGTAGAAAAGAAGGATAATTATTTGACTGCGGGAATTGGGAATTTTATTTGCTGGTTTCTGAAAGTGGTCAAGCTAAAAAAAAAAAAGAAGAAAAAGAGACTGGAAGATTGTTTCTTCATTGTTATAAAATGAAAATAGAAACACATTGAGGGTGTTTACACACAATATCCATATATATTCACTAAGCCATTCAACTGCTGTTTTAATTCTAATTTAAAAAAATAGTTTGCACTTAATATGTTACTTATATCTACTCTAATACTCACAATGCAGGAACAAAACGCAGGTGCAAAAAGTCCAGGGGTCAGGAATGTCCAGGATTCAGACTCAGACAGGGATAGAACATGAAATGAAATGAAATGCTCAGCCACTCATTGTGGGTGAAGGACGCCTATATAGCCCTCAGGCTAACTAGGCAGGTGTGCAAACACAGCTCACACATGCAGGAGGTTAGGACAACTTAGGAGGGAGGGTGGGGTTACTCCTAACTTCCCGAGTATCATCTGTGCAAGTAGGGTGGGAACTTAGGATAGAGAGTAACACCCCCTCCCTCCTGAATAACCCCAATTTTAAAATCCGTAATTATTGAAATTGGGATTTGGCCATGGAAAAAAACATGAGTTTCCCGGCCAAAACAGGATGCTGGACAGGTTTAAAGAGCCTTTTAATGGGACAGGATTACCAGATTCGTAGATGACTTGAATTACTCCTCCACAAGACTTTATACTCTCAGGGGACAGAGGAATGCAGTTCCATCGTTAGGGCGACGTATACTTCAGCTAGAGCCAGTATGGGCAGACAATGGAGATGCAATAGCCTTACTACTAGACATCGATTACATAACTGCATATAATCATATTTTTCACATTAGAATTTATCTTAGAGTTGTGCTAAACTTCTGTAAAAAAATATGCAGCGGATGTGTTAATTTTCTTTGAGAGCAAGCTAGATTCTGAAGAAAATTCTGAACCATCTGTGCAAGGTTACAAGTAGAATACTCAGCATAATGGAACATAAGGGTGGAGTGCTGAGTGGAAACAGCTGCAAATCTTTAGGTCTGATAACCTTAATCTGTCCTATACAAAGCTTATACTCACAAAGTCTTAAAGCCTATTCAGACTTTATTCAAATGTGAGTAACTCAAGTACCCTTCCATAATAAAACTGGTAAATGACCAACCTTCAAGAAACAGGTACTGAAAAAACATATTTAATTTTGTAATATAAATTGGAATCTACAGTATACAACTTTGAGTGGTTTTCTGTGAATGCAAGAACTCTAGGATGTTATAATGGTAATAAGAAAAAAACATTGAATGCATAAAGCTGTGTATACTCTTGTGTGGAAAACTAAGAAAGATCATAGATAGTTGCACACAACCCTCAGTGGGTGTATGGGACCTGGGCAAAGATCACAGAGTAAAATTGGGTCAGTATGAGGGGTGCGTGTAGGTGTGCAGATCTCAAAATGGAGGAGTGTGGCCCCCTGTTACAGACAAATAGGAACAAGGACACGAGGCGCACAACCTAGTACAACAAAGTAAGGTACTGTAAATCTTGTGTTGGATTGGGGATAAATTCAAAGATGTAACCTGTGGAATCAATACAATGTTTATTTAGGAACACTATGTACCATATTTTTCGGACAATAAGACCCATCTGACCATAAGACGCACCCAGTTTTTAGAGCAGGAAATCAGAAAAAAATTGTCATGTGTTTAAATGAATAAGTGAAAAAATCTCATGCAGTACCCCTTTTCAGCCACAAAAATAATGACACTAGAGAGCACACATCGGCATCTTCTTTACACACAGGGAAGGGAGGGGAGCCAACCTACGGGGGAATCTGCACACCGATCTCCCTGTCTCCTCTTTGCTGCATGTGTGAGGAAACTGCCTGCGAGTGCAGCTTTCCTCACACACACTCTGCATTGGCTATATGTGCAGGGCTCTGCAAATATAGCCAATACAGTTCAGCTCCCCACCAGGAAGGGAGCCAAGTTGCAATAACCGGCGGCCAAATGGCCACAGGTGGTCGCACATTCGGACCATAAGAAGCAGGCACTCCCCATCCAATTTGGGGGTAGAAAAAGTGCATCTTATAGTCCAAAAAATACGGTATGTGATTTTAATTGTAGCTATAGTACATGTTCTTGTAGACTAAGCACAGTAACAAAGTAAATGTGGCCATAGATGGTTCAATTTGTGGCCTTTGCACGCTTATGGCAGATAGATCATCACAAATCACACACCCACCTTAAATTAGGCCATAAATCGATCTGACAAATTACAGACATTTTTAGATATGGATGCAAAGTTGCCGGCCATGAATGTTGCTGACATCACACGTGGTTGATCGGCCAGGAAATCGGCCCGGCATCGAGACTTCTATGGCCGGCTTAATCAATATATATGCATATAGTCCCCATGTTTTATGCTGGAAATTTGCTGTATATTGGTAGGCCTTGAAGCACCTGCATGACCTTTTTCTGTCAAGGCTATGAACAGAATTCCTGGATTTAGCTTGTGAACAGTTTTTGCAACTATTGTGATACATTTGCAAACTTTGCAGTAAACCCTACACAAATCATACAGTGTAGTTTGGTTATTAATAGCATTGATAATGAATATTCTAATTGGAAATTTTTATATTATTGCAAATATCAGCACTTTGAGAATTGACAAGGATCTTAAATACAGTGCTATATCTTCAAAAATGTGAATATTTAAGATGTTTACATCGATACCCAGAACTACCATGCATTGCATTCACAATATGCGCATGTACAATTGTTGATTTGCACAATGAAGGTAATAATAACTGGAGATTTTGAATTTATTACTAAAATTAGGTGTTATTTTACAAATATGAATGTTGCCTATGCTGCTCATCGCTAGTTATTAATGGGGCTATTAACCTCCTTCTGCCTATGTTATCTTGTGATGAGTTTCTCAGCTGATAAAACTCTCCCTGAGATAACTACACTAAAACTGACCTGTCTGCTGAATTCCCTTGGCGAATCTGATCGTCACGTCGGACGATGACGTCACGTAGGACACTTTGGGGGGGGGGGGGGGGGGGGGGGGGGGTAGGCAGAGCCATTGACCTATTTGTTAATTGAGAGGCGGCATTTAAAAAAGCGTGCCACATATGCAATGCCCAGGAGGTTAAGCAAGCTATGCCAGGGCAGGGGAAACTGGGAACTACCATGGGTGATAATTACCAATGGCAATGTTTGCTAACCCTGGAAAAAATTTTTACAACCCTCTCAACAATATGACTTCTGTGAGACCTCCTTGTAAACCGGGATCTGGGTCATTCATTTTTATTTATTTTTGGTATACTTGCTGACTACTATACATTACAGATTTAGATATATTCCTGACAAATGTTGCAATTTGCTAACTTTGTAAATAACAGTGATCTGCTGAGAACCCATGACAATGGTAGTGGCAGGGATTGGTTCATTACATAGTCAAGACAAAAAGGAGCACTGCTATTTCACCTTCAGCTATTGAGGATGCTATATGCATGTGCACTGGTACTGGGATAGCCTCAAGGTGGAGGAAATTCACTGTGTAGGTGATTCAGGAACACAAGAGTAGTCAAGATGAAGAGGAATATCTAGTAGAAACATGAAAGACATAGGCAAGATCAGGACAGGTGGTGTACTAGTAAAGTCAAGTCAAGCAAGTGATTGATACCAACAAGACCAAGAGGATACCAAGAGGAAAAAGCAAGATTACTAACTAATACAAGTGATGGAATATATATATATATTGTCTGTTTTAATGAATTTAAGTCTTTATCACAATAAGAACAGTGAGAATTAAGTGCAGTTACACATATTTACATTAAACAATTTCAATACCTGTCTTTTTAATGAAATTATTCACAGTGGCACCAGTCTATGCGATTGCCATTTGCACCAATTAATTTAGGCAGAAATTTGAGAAATCACAGGCTGAAGGTGTTCTACTAGAAGTACAACTGCATTTTGTAAAGTTGTGGAAACCCATTAGTAGATTGTTCTGTATTTTAAGGAATATGTCATATTGGAGGGACTGCATATTTCAATAGACTGCCTGATCGTCAATTAGAGATAATCAATTGTTTTAGGGAAATGTTGACTAGCCTCCCTAGCGATATGCCCAAACCCAGTTCGGGCAAAGGGACCCAGCAACTATCGATACGCCCGAACAGGGCATTTTTTCTTTACTTTTGGACTGGATTAGAGAAATGTCTTCTCTCCGGCTGCACACAAGTGTCTCCGGAAATAGCCGATCTCTCCGGCTATTTCCGTGTTCGGCACTCGTGTCCTGATGACGTCACGCGCCGGGCGGGAGATTTAAAGGTACAGAAAAAAAATTTCCCTAGATTTTTTTTTTTTCTTTTGATTGGATTGGGTAAATGTTTTATCCAATCCAAATCAAAAGAAAAGAAAACAAGTGTAAACTTAAATAAACATTTTTTTCTGTACCTCTAAAGCCGACCATAGCGCTTCAATCTGTGGCCGATTTTGCGAATGATCACCGTGCGCATTCGGGGTGATCGCTTGGTGATCAAGCGCAAAATGAACGCGCCCACCTGGAGCAACCGTTCGTACTCGCACAAAACTTTGATCAGCCAGAGAACAAACGTTTTTCTCTGGTCGATCGCCAGTACTTTGAATGGGGGCAATGGTCCCCATCCAAAGTATTGGTTGTCAAATTGTAAATGGTGTATTTCGAACGATTGACCATGGCATGATGATGTCATCATGCTGCGGCCGATTGTTCGATAAACGCCTGCCAAGCATAGTGTCTATGGCCGGTTTAACCGCTCTAGCGTTACGCCCGGAGCAAGTACTGGCGCAGTCTGATCATGACTCAAACTGCGCCCATGCCGGAATCAGGCGCAACTGCTGGCTCTCTGTGTGCCTGCAGCATTTCTACAGAGCTGCAGGCAAACAGAGCCTTTCCAGAAAGGCAAAACACTGTATCACTTTTGGTACAGAAATCTGGACCTCAGTGAACCGCCAGGGAGGTTAGCTGACTTTGTGAGTTAATTGCAAAGCCCCTGAATAAATCATTATCACTAAAATTGCTGGAGATATAAGAAAGGGTTGTTGGAACATTACAAAAAGAAAGTATAATGATTTTTCATAAATCAAGGTCAAAGTCAAGTCAAAATTTTTTGAGTTTGTTATGTTCTCACAATCTTTCTCAAGTTTGGTGATGATACCATGCTGGTCGAATTAAAAATAAAGTTGCTTTACAAATAAAGTGGATCTACCACCCTTCAGGGCACTTTACATTATTGGCAACAGCACTGCTGATTATTAAGGCAATCACGATTAAAAAAATACATATATTTCTGACATTTCTGATATTTCTGACAACAGATGGGAAAATGTTTCCGGTATTGCTCCTCTTACTGTGTGACGTGCTGCCATGGCGGGTGTTTTGTAAATAATCACTGCAAGGGCACTTGGGATGGTTGTGTCACAAGCGCTCAGTCCCGTCTGCAGGATGTAATGTAAAGATAGCTCCATCTAGTGGTAATTTTGTTAAAATTTAATATCCTGACAACTGGACGGAATCAGCTTCTCTTTGCCGGTATTAAACATGCTGGAGCCAGGAATGAGTAAAGGCCCCCATACACCTTACAATCTTACCATACAATTTCTGTAAATCAAATTTTGTCCTACCAAAACCATGTAATATGAAGATCTTTCTAATACTTCCAATCACTATGTATTCAGGGAGGCCACCATACTAAACAGTTGTTGGTAGATCTAATGGAGATTGTATGGATCGATCCTAAGGTGTTTGGGGGGCTTAAGTAAGGATTTTTTTGTATTGAAGTTTTCCCAGATGTAAACTGCTGAAAGATAAGTATTATATCAATATAATGTATGTGAGCATAGAACTGCTTTAACTTCCAAAACAACTAGTCAAAATCTCTTGACAATTTATAGTATTAGAAACCCCTTTTGTGCAGTTTCAGTGTCCATTTTAATTTGCACCTTTCTGTATGTGAAACAATGTCAAGTGGATAATGCCCAGTGGCAATGTTGCTAGTTTATGTACAAGGAAAGCACATGCAATGGGTCAATTTATGTTTAAAATGTATGATACACAACAATCCTATTATAAACAAAGGTTTGTTTTTGATGCCTGGTTCCATTGCATAGTGTGTGCTCTCATATTTAATTCAATGCATTGCATTTTTGATTGGATATACCTTTATGTTTTTGACCCTCTTCATTTTGAGTCAAAGACATTCAACATAATGGCAAGAACCAATCTAAGCATTTCTGCAGGGATAATAGGAAACTATTACTAGTGATACTCCCTCTATTAAAAACATGGGAATAGCCATCTTCTACAATGACGTGTCAATCGATACATCTGAAGTTATGGTACAGAAGACATAAGCAATTGTGTTGAATCTGTAATTGATTTCCCTAGTTAAACGTTAGGAAAAATAATGTGTTGGCCTGACACGTCAATTTTATGTTTATATCCAGATTACATTTTCTACAGCAACGTGGCTCTCATGTTTATAATTGATCAAACTGATGTTGTACTTATACAAACACATTTTTCAGCAGTGACTGTTCAGCAGTTTGGAGAATATGTTGAGCTGCAGCTAAATGACTAGCAGAGGAGAGCTTTATACCATGAAGAATATTAACATATTTTTCAACTATTCGTGATTCTCAGAGACTCTTCTATGTTTTTTTAGATCTGACGCTGGAAATGCTTGTCCGTGGAAATGTCCATGGTTTTCAGAAATGACAGCTTTACAGTATAAAATGACCCTATTGCAGTCAGTTCTTCTACATATTTCACTTTATTATTAAAGTATTTCTAAAATATTACATTGTTATGATAGCTTCGTGTTGAGGCAATGCACATATTCATTTTACTGCCACCCTAATGCACTAAAGCAACATATGTACAATAACCTCAAACACATGTTAATATATTATCATTCATTGTTCAAGGTTGTCTATAAAAATTATAAGGTCCAATAAAGGTCTGTAAAAGTGCATTGGAAGGCTTCCCAAGTGTAGCTTGGGGTATATTTTTATTACCAATAGTAACTGTAAGGTACTTGCCTGGCCAGCGATCCGGCATTGGTGGCCCAAGGGATAACAGACAGTCTCAGCATCATGGTGGAAGCGGGTCTCCTTGTTCTGTCCAGACTGCTTTTTGTCCAAATGGCACACAGGGTCCCTGCAGTCCTGCTCTACACATTGCAGGCATGTCTTGCTGCCCCCTTGGTGGTGGTTGCAGTTCTGGCTGACTCAGTGTTTGACCAGGGCTGCAACCCCAAGAGCCATGTGGACGTGTTTGGCACAGAAAGCCCAGGTGGAAGTGTTCTAGAGTGAATTCTTACAGCCCCAACCAGCTGCGGGATATTCACCAGCTATCATCCACCGATCCTATAGCAATGGGTTGCATGCTGTGATTGGGCAGGACTCAATTTATTGGGGCTCTGCCCTGCACATAATGGCCCTTTATGGCTTCTGTATAACAGTGTACTTGGGTGTGCCTAACTGCTGCATTACTAACCTGCCTGTCTGCACATGTTCTTATCACCAACAGTGACACAGCCTGTTTGCCTAGACTCTCCTTGCCCCGACCTTGGATTGTTTGACTAAAGCCCCCCATACACGACTAGATTTTTCATCCAATCAACTCAATCCAATCAATTTTTTGGGTTGATTGGTTGAAAACTATGGGCAGCCCACATGGTTGATGCACACCTAAACCAATTAAAATGGAAAAAAATTGATTGAAAAAGGATTGACATTTGGTAATTTAAATTTTGGTTGTATTGAATGCATTACACTTTCAGTCTATCTACAGAAAGTTGATCAAATATCTGTTACTACGTTACAAACTACACATCAATCACAATTTCCCTGACCCCCAAAAAATTGACTTTTTTAGTTGATTGAACAGAAAATCTAGACGTGTATTGGCTACTTAAGTCTCTTTTGCTTGTCCTTTGTTTTTGTCCCTGTCCTTACAGTCCTCAGCGGCAGTCAAGAAATATGAGGGGTAGGGGGCAGTGCTGGTGGGGCTTACAAACTGATTAAATAATTTGTTTGTATTTTTTGTATTGCTTTAGAAAGAGGTTTCCTAAAATAATGAAACCACCAGGGATGTAAATGGCTTTTTTACATGAGCAGTAGTCTCTCTAACCTGAATATAGCTTGTGTTTCTTACCCCCCAAACAAATCGCATTTTATATACACGCACGAGCCTGTAACTGCAGCATGGCTAGTGTGAAAGGGCCCTAAATGTAGCCACTAAATACAGCAATATTGTCTTTCTTTGGAGAGGGTAACGTGTGATGGAATAATATTATAGTTAAGCCCCCCATACACCTTTAGATCACTCCATACAATTTCCTTTAGATCTACCAACAACGTTTTAGTATAGTGGCCTCCCTGATAGGCAGAGTGTCTGCCTCTGAATCCTCTTTAAAAACAGCAGCCAGAAGCATGACAATTAAAGATTGGTGGATCTTCCTAAAATGGTGGCTGTCTAGTGGTTCATAGAAATAGGCAACATATTCAATTGTCCTACCTAAAAGGTTAAGGTTAGGCACATACTTATAGGCTTAGAGATGTTCTCCAGTGATGGTCAGTAATGATGCCAGGAGGTACCCTAGCCATTCGCCCGTAAAGAAATACAGGCATAGGCATCCTGGGCACTTACATCCCAAATTAGGCATCCTGGGCACTCATATCCTAAATGCAAAGGCTGCATGTGTACAGGCAGAAAGAGCTGGCAGGAAATTTGATAGAATACATTGATTGGAAGGTTTAGAAAGGTCCTCATATTACATTGTTTTGGTAGGACAAAAGTTGGTTGTACAGAAATTGTATAGTAAGATTGTAAGGTGTATGGGGTTCTTATCAGTATTTTTTATATCGAAGAGGATGTAGACAGCTGGCTTACACGGTGCATAGGAAAGATTCTATTACAGACCTGTCAAGTCTCCAGTTTTGGCCGGGAAAGACACATTTTTATGTGGCTTTCCCGGCCAAATCCCGATTTCAAGAAATCCTGGATTTTTCCCAGGTTCTTGAAATCGAGCTGATTAGCAGGGAGAGGGCGTTACTCCCACCGCGCCGTGCACATTATCAGCACAAGCGGGTGGAACATAAGCAGGGAGAGTAACGCCCTCTCCCTGCTAGATCAGCTAAAGACTGGCAGACGCCAGGAGTGACGTCAGTGACGTCACTTCCGCTACGTGGAACGCGGAAGAACCACAATCCATATACCGGAAGTGACGTCACTGCCGATACGTGGAACACAGAAGAACCCAGATCCATATACCGGAAGTGACATCACACACGTCACTTCCTGTACGTCCCCCGGTTTTTAAAAAGCCAAACTTGACTGGTATGTTCTATTATGTGTGGATCTTTATTACTGCTCTGTGATTTCTTTCTGTGAGCTGGGCAGCTTGAGCTTAACTCACATACAGTGGCAGATGGGAGAGCTGCCAGACACACCCCACAGGTACTGGGTGGGTGGAAAAGGAGGCTCTCCAATCTTCTGCTACCTATTTCACAGTCCATGCCCTTTCAGCACCAAGAACTTTGCATACCTATACTGCCATTACATGCTGCCATGTTTTTTCCATTAATAATGATACATGGAGAACATTCTCTGCCTTTACAAGTCATGTAAAGCATTAAACAGAGTAATAACACAGACTGTTCTATCTAGAATCTTAGGGATTGTCTTAAAGGGGACACAACCTAAATATTGATGACTCATAGACTAATTCCTAGTATCCTGCATGAACCTGACCTGTGTAACACAAACATGGGAGATCAGCCCCAACCAATTTAGTTCCTTCTTCAAACACCCAGATGCTACACATGCCAACTGTCATTTACTGCTACTTAATCTGTTCCTTCTGGTACCAATAGGAACAGTGATGGTAGGGAAAGGATACTCTACTCTGTACCGACAAAATAAATACAGAATATAAAATTCCCTTCTATTTGGTCAGCTGTCAGGCTACCAGTGAAACAGAATGGCACCATAATGCAATAATGGGGATGGATGTGAATGGGCTCCAAATGTCTTGAGAACATTTACAGTTGACATTTTAGAATTGATGCATATTGAAAACATGGGACATTTCAGAACATTGTATTGTTATTAAAATTTGGGGTTTGCTGGCATTTGTCAGCAATTGAAATGGTTGAATTTTTTTGTGAGGCCTGCCAAAAAAAATCTTCTTTAATACTAATGCAGCATTAATTACTAGAGAAAAGGAAATTTGACAAAGTGCTTTTTCCTTTTTACTGGGTGACATCATTGTTGTTATCATCCTTAATGTTGCAGCTTTTCTCTTTGCTATATGACTTGCAAAAAGCAGAGCGACTGCCTCTGAATCCTCTATAAAAACTGCAGCTAGAAGCATGACACTTAAAGATTGTTGGATCTTCCTAAAATGGTGGCTGTCTAGTGGTTCATAGAAATAGCCAACATATTCAATTGACCTACCTGGAAGGTTAAGGTCAGGCACATACTTAAAGTCTGTATAAATTATTATTATGATTCTGCATACATTGCCCTCCCCCATTATCGGTTACCCTGAGCCACACTCGGGATCACCTGCTGCAGGCAGTCTGCATTTTTTTTCACCAAAGATGGTCAGTGATGATGCCTGAAGGTCCCCTAGCCATTTGCCCGTAAAGAAATACAGACATAGGCATCCTGGGCACTCACTTCCCAAATGCCAAGACTGCATGTGTACAGGCAAACAGAGCTGGCAGGGAATATGAACAGGTGACATGGTACATTTACAGTAATAAAAAGATAAAATAAAAAAACCAGGGAAGTTAAATTGTGGTTACATTTGACAATTTACAAGACGGGTTAAGTTTAGGTACCCTGCATGGTGCTTTTTTGGCACCAAAAAACAGGGGCCACGGTTAGGCACCAAGACAAGGCAGAAAAAGGGTAAGGTAAGGTTAGATATACATCAGCCCATTGATTTAAAGGGGCTGCATGATTGGCTGTGTTAAGTGGTGCAGCTAATAATGTGGCCCGGATCTCATTATATGCGCTGACACCAGCACATCCAAGCGCATAGTGGATCCATAGCCTTACTGGTATGGATGAAAAAATAATAATAACATTTGACATGCCAGATTGATAACCCCTTTATGCAGTATAGCAACCAAATGTATCCTGAAGAAAACTGATGTGAAAGTAGAATTGTACTGCACACAAATATATCTATTATATGTTCATATATACCCAATTACCATTTTACATTTATATTTATAACTCATTTTATAATAAATCTTAGGGGGGGGGGTTAAAGAATAAATCTTAAATCAAATAAAACAAGTATAACATATTCTCTGAAACAATTTTGCAAATGAATGAAACTATCTGATTCATCCGTTTTCACTTTACTTTTGACCAGATCAGCTAGAATGTTTGATTGATTGAAAAATCTCCACAGATAAATCAGGATTTCAAACAATCAAGGTGAAATCTGTACTGGAGCTTTGAATAAAACATTTCTTTTTTTGTTGCTTGTGACTTATCTCATAAAAAGAGATAATATAAGATTACTATATCTGTTAAAAGCATCATGATGAGTATAATGTCAGAAAATTATAATACCAGCTTTACTTGGCAATAAAAATGAAATTCTAGCACGGTACTTACAGAATGTGTAATGCTAACCTTACATTGAGTTTGTGCTGTTCCTGGGCACCTAATTGCCTTCTTACTAACATATATCAAATGAAAGGGGATGTTCAACATATTTAATGATGGGGTACCGACTTGTAAAATGCTGATGGGTAAGATACATTTCATTTAACAGAGTCATAAATACCATGTCCAATTAAGGCCTGGAGGTCTAAACCCCAGGCCAGCCAAATTCCCTTACCTAGGCAGGG
>CM070034.1:25703474-25719464 GCA_036250615.1 Ptychadena robeensis | reverse complement strand
GTTGTTGGTAGATCTAATGGAAATTGTATGGATCGATCTTAAGGGGTATGGGGGGCTTTATAGTACCTCATTTTTCCCCCAAAAATTTTAATGGAAAAACAGAATGATATGAGTTTAAGCCTAGGGTGGGTGGTGCTTTTGTTTTGGGATATCATTATTTTAAATAGCTAATTTGTGAGTTACTTGCAAAGCCCCTTTGAAGATGTAGGGAAGGGTTGTGGCAACATTTGAAACAAAGATGTATTGGTCTAGCTCAACTTAGATTAACATAATCAGCCAGTGAAATTTTAGCAATGTTATCTCTTGACTCAGTTCCACTCACTTTATGTCATTATGTTAGAGGAATGTGAATACCTGTCATGCTGAGGCATGAGTATGGAGGATATCCTGACACAAGAGGTGGCTGTGGGAGTTAGTTAAGGCGGTCATAGGGGTGATAGGCATGGTTTGGGCAGGGTGCTTTAAGCGGACCTACCACCTGGAATGTCACTCAGCAGTATCGGCTCAGCTCACCTGATACTGCTGAGATTCTCAATTGTAAAAATAAATAAATAAATAAAGATTGTTCCTTGTTCCGAGTGCGCCCCTCCCACTGTACCTAGGCAGCCGAAATGGGGTCTGGAACATCTCTCCCAGGCAGGAACTCAGCAGCCTTTTCCCCCTCCACACCCCCTCCCCCCCATGGAGCTCTACAGCTCCGACAGAGAGGAGACAGGAGAGGGAGGTGGAGTGGAGGGGGGGAGTAGGGATCAGTGAGGGCGTAAGCAGCTGCACTTGTCCAAGAGCTAAGATGCCGGCTTCAGAACTGAAAGTAAAGCAGGTGTTTTGGGTTCATCCTGTTCCTCCTAGCACAAAATAGTAGATATCTGTCATGCTGAAGGGATAAAGACCATCAAGGGCCCTGTCTAGCTCTCCTAAAGTAACAACATGTCTCTTGCAATATCCTCCATGCTCTTGGGACTGTGCTGGAAGACACAGATAATCTTCTAACAAGTACTCATTGGTTTACTAAATCCAAAAGTAAGTGAGGCACTTGAATTTCCTGTTAAAAGAAGAGTTGACCTTGCTTGGTACTTATTGTGGTGAAAGGATATTTGTGGGGGTTTTGTGTAGCAGTTTTCCAGCATCTGAACTGCTGACAGGTGAGTATTGTGTCTATTTAATGTATGTGTGTTTTTTTCATTTGTGTTTAAAACCACTTTAAGGCCAAGCAATAAGCAGGCGGGCGGGTTTGCTGTCGTGTTTTATACTTTGTTCCATCATATTTTGTACTGTTATATGTCAAAGCATGACAGAAGCTCTGCTGTGCCACAAAAGGAAAGCCGAGTCTTAAGGGCTCATGTGACGTGTACAGATTTCCAACTAGCTGAATTTATGAGCTCATTGCAAAGCCCCTGAACATGGTGTCATCACCACAACTGCTGGAGATGTAGAGAAAGTGGGAATACAAATCGTTTTTACATAAATTAAGTTCAAAGTCAAGTCAAAATTTCAAAAGTATTTATTCAAGAACTATTTGTGTTTGTGAGCAATTTTTTTCCTGTAGTATACCCCCACCCCTCCAGCAAGTTTGGAGATGACACCATGCTTAGTGGCTTTGCAATTAACTTGAAATGGTCGAATAAAAATTCTACCATCTCTAGTGACGTGTTGGTATAACAAGGGCAGTCACCGATTATTGGTGGATTATATGCAAGGTGGGGCTTAAACCCCTGTCATGTGACTTATGTTTATGTGAAATTTTAAGGTACCTACTATGCTAGTATTCAAGGGCTGATGGCTGGTATGGTGGTTTGAAGTAAGGCAGGGAATTGGCAGCACTTTTGGAGGACCCCCCAATTTAATATGTAATATTTAATGTCATAATGTTTACAATGTTACAGGCTGTGGCCAAGTTTTGTCATTTGCATTTACATTTATATAAACAATTTTTTCAAAGAATATTTGGCATCAGTAATCATTCCTTTGTCGTGGTAAAGGGAACGGCTCACTAGTCCTGGGGTCATGTAGAAATCGTAGTAGGGAGCTGGGGAGATAAAGTACTCCTTCCAAATTTGCAAAAAGAAAGGTCACTTTAAATAAAAATAAATCCATCTTTTTCAAAACAAAATGTTATTAATATATTAATATTTTTCCACTACAGATTGGTTATTAGGCACTGGTAAATGGGACATATGGAGATTAAAATGCTTTTAGTTGCTTTGGCTGTCAGAGTGGAAAATCTCATGCTGTGTTTGCTTACACATGCCACCCTGCTTCACTTAAAGTATTGTTACATGCTGCTACAAGCTGTAAGATGACAGGACCTATTGCAGTACAATGCTGAGATCTGACAGGACCTGATGGAACTCACTTGCAACCTTTTCTCTTGTTTTATGCAGAAATATCGTTTTTTGTTTTTCATGCTATATTTTTGTGTTTGTCAACTTGTTTCTGCATCAGTGATACTTAGCTTAAGATTGTATTTTGTTTAAGCCTATCAAAGTTCAGAGGTTTTGAGCAGAAGCTCATGCTTCATATGTCTATGATGGTTAGCTTTGTGCAGCAAAATGTGGTCTTTACATACAGCCACAGATATAAAAAGAGTGTTGCATATATTTCTAGGATTAACCAGATAAAACAGAACTAACATGCTCAGTAAATTTGGAGCCCTCTGGAGCTTTGGGCACGCCTACCTTGTTAAGCACTTCTTCAGCAATGTGAAATTTACCTCATTCTCCGTTGCTGCATTTCTTCACCAAAATATCTTCTAGGTTCATAGCAAAGAGCATGTGTGTTTCTTTATGCACAGAACAGTAGAGCCAAATCATCCACTAGAGAGATTTCTAATGTGCTTCCTATACTAAAGGAGGTAAAGGAAATAGTTCCTGATAGGGACACAGGGAGCAATATAGACCAAACAGGACCAAATATCTGAATATTTGTGCAAAAGGTTCCATGGTCATAGCTCCATGTAGGTGGTGCCCAATTATTAATTAATTGGGCACCACCTACATGGCGCTATTAACATGGGTGATTTTGAATGGTTTATTGATTATTGTATTATGTTGTAGATAAATTGGACAAAACATGTTGGAGGCGGGACTACAGCCAATTTAGCCCAGTTTATGAGTATACCGCACATATTTAATGTTTCTGATTTTAATCTAAATTGGGGTCATCCACAGATGTGTGTTTGTGGCTCTGACCCATAAAACTGTCTTATCAAATGTTTAATAATTATTTAATAAAGTTTGTAATATTTTATTCAATTGGCTTTTTTGAAGTGCCTCAAAAACCCAATTACTTGGACGGACCCCAAGGACCAGGAAATTATTTCCCCCTGGACTCCGGGGTAGTAGCCCTTTGAACAAATATTCACTTACTCAGGGTGTGGCACAGATTAAACGGTCCCCTTCTCTATTGTATTATTCTATCTTTTAAGGACTAAACATGTATCTCCTTCATTTTGTATCTTAACAAGGACATACAACCATAATATTGGTGGTGAGAACTTTGGATTAGTGCATAAGTGAGTATTTTAAGTTTTGGTGATTTTCTTGCTTTTTCTGTGTGTACAATGCAACCTCATAACCTTCCCTTTTATCCCAACCCTTTTACTGTTTTTGTGGTGAGAAGCTTCTAAAACAATCACTCCAACTGAGTAGTACAAAGCAAGGTCAACTCTTCAAAGCAAGGTCAAAAATTCCATTGTCTCACGTACTTATTAGAAGGTTAGCTGTATCTTCTGGCACAGTCCCAACATAGAAGATATTGAAAGAGACATTTTGTTATTCTAGGAGAGCTAGACAGGGCCCTAAAGGGTCCTTAACCCTTCAGCATGACAGATATCTACTCTTTTGTGCTAGGAGGAACAGGATGAGTTCTGCAAGAGCCCTGTAAAGTTTCCATCAGTAGGTAGGCTCGTTTACATGGGCGGTTGTTAACTGCCCGGTAAACAACCAATTAGCCCAACCGACCAGCAAACCTGACAATATGCGCCTGCCAGTTGTTTTTTAGGCTTACAACCAATATACTTTGGAAGGTGATGTTATCTAAACGACCCCAGAGCACCTGCAAATTTTACAGAGCCATTCATTCAGCACTGCATACAGTAGTTTTAGGTTCATTGGCATCATCGTTGCAGTTCATGGAAATAATGGCTTTGTGGAAAAGGCCTTAAGGCCCACAACAAGAAACCATAACCATCATGGTTTACCTTTACTGAAAATAAATAAGAAAAGGACAGGCAAATGAAGTGGACGTCAGTAAGCAAAAATGTCCTACTGATTAGGTGGGGGTGTGAAACTAGGCTTTAATAGCAACTTATAGTTAATACTTTTGAATTTGTATGTTTATGGAAAACGGAAGAATAAAGATCATTTCTGTAAATATGACAATGTTTGCTGTTATCATTATGCTCACTGCTGGTGTTTTCAACAAATAAACCACTTTACTTTAGTCAAAGTAACAACTCTGCCAAGTAGAAATCTTCACAGGAGGAATGTCCACTTGGTAGTGCGCTTGAATACGATTCCTTTGGGGCGCAATTAAAAAGTTTTGTATGCTGGAGATGATATTGACTATTATAGATTATTTAAATGTTTTCAAACATACGCTGCTTAGGTATTGATGGGATTTCTACATGAAACCTTCAATTTTAGAGGCAGACATTGCATGGTGGTTTCCGAAAATAGATCATTACGCAGACCTTACAATGAAGAATTATGATGATGAGGATCCAGCATTGATGATTACCTAAACTAATGAAACAAATCAAAAGCAATGTTCCTTCATGCTGTCTAAATAACTTCCTAAAGAACCCAACACACACAATTCAAGTGACGTCTATCTTGATCTAGACATCCACCATACAAACCACTGAGTGTTCTGAAATTAATCATTTTTTCTTCTAAAATTCTGTTGCTAACTATCACTGTAAAGATGGTTTTCCAAATTTGTACTGCGTATTTTTTGCAGATTATTTTCCTAATATTTTAAGACCCTGGTACACGCAAATATAGCATACGCAATTCATAGAAGTTCCGTGTACTGATGTAAAAAATCTTGAATATTAGAAATTGTGAATATATGCTGCCATATTCAAGATCTTCGCGAATCCTTGAATTGCCAATATTTGCAACAAATATTCGCAATTCGAATTTTCAAGCTTAACACTACTTAACCTCCCTAGTGTTTGAGACAAACCCAGTTCGTCCACTGTTTGGGCTCATCAAAAACACTAGGGGAGTGGGGAACGGAAGAACCCAATATACCACCAATAAGCTGCAGCAATTTTCTAAATCACCGCAGCATTTTGGTGTTCTGACACTGCCCCTTCACCGTCAGTGACGCTGAAGGGCCCGCACTATAGACCTGCATGATAATGGAGAGGTGTTGGTCTCCCAGCCCAGGTTGCCAGCGTCATTGATGATATGGACAGATAAGGGCAGGAATTTTAAGCGGAGTACAATGTACAATGTACTCTGCTGTGATGGCACTAGGAAGGTTATTAGTCCCTATATTTTATATATTGTTCATTGTGGCAGATGTAAGGTACAAAAATTTTACTTGATCTTGGGTCCTGTGCAGCAAAGTTTAGAAATGGAGATGAAGGGCAGCATAAGCAAAAAATCTGTTATGGTGAATACATGTGAATTAGAAAGATGGAGAAAAAAAAGTAAAAATGTAATCTGTCCATCGCTGTCCTGTCAGTGACTGGTGAAGGGACCACAAAATACCTAAAGTATATATAATCCTAGAAATGCAATGTATGGTGTAAGGTATGTACCACGCTGGTGATTCTGCATCATTCTCTATGACCCTAGGGATCACAAGGGGGGCCTGTGCAGCAGGCAGCATGGCATGTCTCCCCTGTCAGGCAGAGGGAATCATTTTGACCAAAATAATGTTGGTACAGTCTAGGGGCAGTCCTACCTTGCCGCAGGGTTTCAGTTAAATTTGGTAATTTTGTTTACCAATCCTCTGTGCCAGGTGGCACAAAGTGATTGGGCAATCCACCCATTTAATGAGGATCTGTCATGCAAAATTGCCCATTAAAGCCCCTGTATAGCACTGTGCTCCTATGTTTGGTTTACCTGTCCTACTGCAAATGTCTTTGTTGCCAACAGTGACCCAGCCTGATTCCTAATATTGCTTGAAATCTGCCTGCACTTACTTTAGATTGTCCCTGATCATGTTTTCTGCCTTATCCATCTGTACTGTACTTTATTGGACTGACCTTTGGTGTATGATACTTGTCTTGTTTTCTAGATTTCCCAATACAGCCTGTTAACAGGATATCCGGTGTTTTGTCTGTCTTTAGATATATCACTTAATAGTTTTCTTCCCTTTATTTCCACCAGGTAATCCTGTGAAAGGCACAGCTCCTTCCTTGGCTCCAGCTTAAGTTTAAATATCCCTCTTGGGTTAGCTGACCTTTTAATAATTTGGATTTTGTGATATATTACTGGATTTTTGTTACTATAAAAAAGCAAAAAAAAAAAATACGTTTTTATCATTGATTTATTTATATGCCAACTCGAGACTCTTCAGGTAAGGTAAAGTAATTTGCCCAACTCTACCCCAGTTGTCACTAGGACGGGTGTACTTGTTTGAGAATACCCTTTTCACTTTTTCTCTTTTGACAAGTGTGCAATTTAACAACTTTTTGAGCCTTTGCCATCTCCATATAATTAAAATATAAGATAATGTGTACATCTGAATAATGTATATGTTGCAGCTATTAAGCAAGACTGATCAACGCAGTTTGGTCATCTTTTCATTTACTGCAGATGCCAGGAAATCTTCCTTTACCCCCTTGAGGCTGTATTTCTTTTTTATATGCTGATTTAATCCAACAGTAGATAATTTATGTTACTATATACTTGTGACACAAGTTAAATCACACACTTTACTTTATTACCCTAATGAATACATTTTAGATAGTCATGAATATAAATGAGCTGGCAAATGGTATTTGTGGGGCAGCGTAGAGGTAAATTGCCATATTTGTTGGCTCTTGTCCCTGTTTTATTGGTATTCTTTCATTAAAATACCTGCTGACACAAAGGAGCATCCTGTAGGAACATCTAGTAAAATAGTTTTTTGTTTTTTTTAAATAAAGAAAACTAAGATTGGAATGATGGAAATAAATCCAATGTGTATTGACATGCATATGTTACTTTAATAACCAAGTTAGATGCAAACAAGTGATACAGTTTGAAATATTTCCTGTGCTCACTTTCAACAAGCATTGATCAGCAGCATTTCAAATGTTTGTGGTCCTAACACACAGACTTTCCACCAAATTCTTACGTTTGGTCACCTTGGTGTTGAATGCATATACATTTTAACTAACAATAGAGAAAACCCTATACTGACAGTTGACATACTATTAAGGTCTATGTTTTTCTGGTGATCCTACATATGGTTAAAATTGTATAGAATATGAACCCTATGGATAGTAGGGTAGCAACCTCTTCTAGTTCTACATGTCCTTCTCTATATCAATACATTGCTGATGACCAGCAGTGACTTTATATCAATACTTGTCTATATTAGTGATAAGCGGCATAGGCAATATTCGAATTCGTGATATTTCGCAAATAATTCTACTTATATTCGATTCTATATTCGGAAATATTTGCGGTATGACCATATATTGTGAAAATCATATTCACATCGCGAACATCTTTAAAATGAATGGTCACATGCAATGCTTATTTTTGCAATGCGAATATTATTTTCACAATACATGGCCATATTCCAAATATTCTGAATTGTGAATATCCGCCGACATATTCAAGATATTGGCCAATTCTCTATATTCACGAAAAATATTCGGCATTCGAATATTAGAGCTCAACGCTAGTCTATATGACCAGCAGTGTACATTAAACCAGATATTTTTGTCATAGTTTTTCCTGTTACCAATTACCAGATCTCCAGAGTATCTGAATCCCAGGACAATTTGGTTAATTTAATGAATTGGGCCAACAAAAACTCAATTTGAAATCTACAAAATCACAAGGGTGGATGAGGTAAGCAGAGCTGGGCAAGATCGACTAGGAATCTGCTGTATGCGGGATTGTACGGTAATCTGACATGCCGGTAAATTCCTGGCTGATCCCATCCAAAGAAATGTCTGGCACACAAAGGGTGTTTAGCCGATTCTCGGCACTAGCGACGTCATCATGCAGCAAAACAACCCATCTTTGCCCAGTTTTAGTAAAAGCAAGGTAAACTAAGTGAACAGTGGCATGATGGTTCAGTGGTGCCACTCTGAACAACCAGGTTAAAATTGTGGTCTGGACACTATCTGCAAGGATTTTGCATGGCATCTGTGGGGGTATCCTCATGGGTAATGGTCAGCCCCTACAGCACCATTTTTAATTTTAATTTCCCGCCCCTGACCACATCGCTGGCCTCATCAATGACACTGGCGATGCGTGCAGGCAAACTGACGCCACTTTATTATAATGGAGGTCTATGGTGCAGCCCCCCCCCCCCACAGTGTTGCCAAAAGCATGGTCCCACAACCCAGGAAAAGCTGCGGCTGGATAGAGAATCGCCGCAGCTTTCCAGGGGTATGGTCGGTTTTTGCAATCCTGGGGCTATAAATGTGATTGATAGGAGGGGCTAACGGTCTTTGCTGCCTGCAGCTTTCTAATTCAGCGATGTCATAGGCCACGACAGAGGTCTAAGTAACCCCAAAGGAAGCAGGATATTTGAGCAATTAGACCTGACCCACGGGCTTGTGTAGTGTGTGAGGAACAACCCCTGATACTTAGCCCTGGGGTCAAGCCATTTCCCCTCAGAGTAGCCAGCACTTTCTCTACTGGGAATTTTACTCAGTTTTCAAATCGTACATACAGCATAGTCCTGTTCCAGCCTTGTCCTTATATTGCTAGTGAGTCATGCAGTGCCTGTATGCCCCTGTCCTGAGGAGTTGAGATAAAAGCCCACCAAATCTGCAGGGCCTGACTCCCCCTGCCTGGGTTGAGACAGCAGTAACTCTTCAAAATTTACCACCTAAAAATAAGTCCACACAGCTTTCAGTCCATTGTCTATTTACCTCGCCTGCACAACCCTATACCACTATGGTAGAGGCATAACATTGAGAGCTCCTCTGAATGACAGTGATATGACTATGAACTCTGTAAATATTCAACACTAAAGTCACCAACACATCCCCATCAACGGGAAATCTGATTTGGTGTCATCAACCGGACACAGAGAGTTTTTTTCTTTAATCCTTCCGCTACATCAGTGTCAGAATTAAGACTCTGTAGCCAGAAATATTGCCTGTCCTAAAAATTTCTAGAAAGGGTAAAAAAATTAATGTGGTTTGATGCCATGAAAAGCAAACTACCAGCCACAAGCATTGGATGTATCTAATAGATGGCTATATCTCATCTGTAAATAATTTCTTAAAACTGAAATAATTGAAGCCAGTACCCTATACTGTGTAAGAAATGTCTTGTATCTTATTGACATATTTTGGTTGAGGATTTCCCACTAATCCAGTGTCTCCTACTTTAAATACACGCTGACATTTCACACAGCTCAAAAAGAAATGCTACCCTTTTCTTAGGTGAGAAAGAGAAGGATAATCATTAGTTAACTTTACAAATACGAAAGGCTAACCTTGTCACAGATGTTTACTGTGACATCAAAGATATAGAGTCTGACTGCTGGAAAGGTTGCACTGGAATCGGTGAAGCTTCTGTCTTCACTCTGTCAGGCAGTCAAATTCTTATGGAAATCAATGTAAAAAAAAAGTAAAGATGATAAATAAATAAAATGCACAAAAAGCTGCAGACGCTCTATCTGTCTGACCTTCACACACCTAATAGATATAAAACGTTGCTATCTCATCATCTCTTTTTGAAACCAGCTCCCATCAAAAGAGAGGGGTATTGTGTGTGTCTTTGTTAAATGTATCATTGTATTATGTCTTTTCCGTCTTCAGTATGATGAGGAGGTGGCTGTCACAGTCTCTTTGACATGCTTAGGAGATCAAGTGAATACGTAATGTTGTTATATTATAAAGGCGCTGTATTGTAGTATCATGCTGGTTGGTTGTCAAGTGTGCAGGAGGAAGTTGAGTAATTTATATCAGGTCATGTCTACATTACAGCATGCTATGGAGCTCCACAGAGAGGGTAAAACTGCAAGTCATTGGAGAACTTGTCAACTTCTAGTGGGATCACCACAATCTACCACACATGTTCAAATGTATCAGCTGAATACACCATTAAAATATACATATATGAGCTGTTTTGTATTGCCATTTTTTCCCAATTTTGTTAAGCTACTTTCCTAACTAAGGCACCTCTGTTGATAAGTAAGCAAAGCCCTAAACGTTGGCCTTTCTTGACTACGGCCAACGCAATACTTTTCGGTTGAGGTTATGTTTGCATGGTGGAAGACCAGCGTCTAAGTCATCACTGTGCTCACTCTTTCAATCAGTATTCTTCATTTCATTAATTACACAGTAAGCCTGCTCCATTGGTTTGCTTGATTTTCTACCCTTTGGATTATAATAAATGTAAATTGTAGAACCTTCAACTAGCAAATGGTCCTCCTGCAATTTAGAATTATTAGGCACCAGGTCCCTTAAATGAATATTACAAATCTACTAGGGAAATATAAACCCCACAAAAAAGGACTTTAATGGTACCACTAATTCATGCTTTGACAGATAGGTACATGAGAAACCATCATTATTATATGTACCATAGTAAGAAGATATTCAATGTCTGTAAAAATCATACAAAAGAAAATAGGGAAAAAAAAGCATCAAATTAACAAAATGATCCCTCAAATACTTAAATTTATTATAAACTGTGAGAATTCCCATGACCCCATAATTTATTCAGATGGCAGAGAAATGGATTTCTACCCAAATAGGTGAAAGTTGATAACCATCAATTGCATTGCAATTCAACACATTTTTCCAAAAAGACTAAAGCTAGGCATCCAAGGTTTGATTTTAGCACAATCGGCTTTTGTTTTTGGATATTGATCTTTTCATCAAACATTGATCGGAATCAAATCAAAAGTAGTACCTCATGGAAGGTTCAATGCAACTAAAATCGATCAAAAACCACTGGAAAGAGAGTCATATATAAATGTGTTCGAATACAATCGACTCGACCCAAAAAACTAAATGCTACAATTTTAGTTTGATTATTATACAATCTATGTTTTGATCGTTATCAAACAATTTTCGCCGAAAACCATGTGTGCAGCATACAATTAAAGTTTGATTGATGTTAACTCTGATCGAAGTTTATCGAATGCTAAAATCGACCTGTGTATGCCTGGCTTTACTCAGGGAACAACTTTATAAAGTACTAAGTAAAGGTAAGTTAGTTGATCAAATACATTTCTAAATAAAGATCAGAAAAATGTCCTGCCATATGAATGTCTACACACAAGTTAATATGAAGTCATACAGTATCATGGTGAAGTTCATAAAAACAAGGACATGCACACTAGACTGCAAGCTGAATGCAATTGGCCCAAATGCTCATCAGGTGTAATGGGAGTCAGCCTTGAGTAAGGCCCCAAAAAGTTGGCTGCAGAAGAGGGTAGCTGGATCTCCCTGCAGTGTTCCAACAGACTTGGTGGTGAGGCATAACAAAGTTGTGGAAATTGGCTCAAATGCTCGTCAGCTGTATCAGGAATTCCCCTTGAGAAAAGCCCCAAAAAGTTGCCTCCCTGAACAGAGTAGCTGGATCTCCCTGCTGTGTTCCAACAGACTTGGCGGTAAGACTCCATGATGGTTGCAGGCGCAACATAGTTGTGGCAATTGGCCCAAACCTTCGTCAGCTTTTACGGGAATCAGCCTTAAGTAAGCCCCCAAAAAGTTGGCCTCAGATGAGAGTAGCTGGATCTGTCTGCTGTGTCCCTACAGACTTGGTGGTGGTACACCATGATGGTTGCAGACGTAACAAAGTTGTGGCGAGCTCTATTCTGTGAATTCTATGAATTCTGTGGGAGGGTGGTGAGCGATCTGGCTCTTGACTGAAGTAGTCAGAAGATAAGAGAAGGCAGATATGAAAAGTACATTTTAAACATTCTTCGAGAAAATGGGAATTTTTTGTTACTCTGAATTTTTTATGAAGATTTGAATTTCACTCTTTTGGCATTATTTCTGTGTATGTACTAATGTCAAAGGGGAAGGTAAAATGAGTAAATGAGTAAGGGTCCCCACACACGCAACAAGTGGCCGCCTAAGCTCAGTCGGCCAGAGAACGGACATGTCCGTAAATCTTTGGCCGATGCCATTAGTTTCAAAGGGTGCTCACCGGTGCTGTGAGCGATGGAGAGCAGTGTGATGACGTCATCGCACTGCTCTGCACAGCTCATCTATCGGTTCCCACTTGATACGTGTGTGGGGACTAGTGATGGCCGAACATCAGCTGGGGCTGTTCGCGAACAGGCGAATCGAACTTCTGCAAATACCCGCCACGAACATGCGAACAGCGAACCTCCATTGACTTTAATGGAGGACAAATTTCTCAACCCCTTAGGTCATACTTACCAAAATACCAATAAAAAAAGAGTGCAACCACCTGGACAGTGTCACACCAGAGGGGGATCAATGGCTAAACTTCTCCCACAAAATATGGATTTTTTAAAAATGCTTTTTCCTTTATGTCTAATGGCCGGAAATCACATCTAGATTACAGATTTTGATAAATGTTACCGGACAGTACCTTCTGCAGCGCATCACATTTAGTCCGATCTCTCTGCAATTAATAAGACAGCATACCCCACCCCCAGAGAAGGACTTTTGTGGCTCAGTCATGATAAACTACATGTAACAGAATACCTTAGCTATAACTTCAGATCACTGGATGGAGTATAATAGCAAAGTAGCTCAGCCATCCCTCAATCAGCAGCGGCTCTCCCTATCTATCTAGTACTGGAGACACAGGATAAATGTAAAATGGCCGCTGGGCTGCTTCTTTTATAGAGGGGGGTGTCCTCCAGGAGGAAAAAAAATGTGTTATTGGCTGTACTGTACCACCTGACTATAGGGTGAGGGGTCTCACTTTGTCTCCATGTGAAGGTATAGGGGGCGGGTCGAACACCCATAATGTTCGCCGGCATTGCCAGGCGAACTTTTCGGCCATCACTAGTGGGGACCTTAAATCTTTTTTTTTTTTTTGCAAGCAAATTTCACATAAAAGATCTCTCAAAGTTAAATTTAGAACTTCTCTAAATAAAATCACTACTCGCCCTAATGCTATTTTACTCAGTTTCCATGCATTATAACATTTGAATAACTTCTTGAAAGATAAAACTAAAGGTTACATTTATTAGTTGCATCTGTGTATATCTAATTTGAAAGGATATTCCTATGGGGAGCGAGGCATGTTTAAAGGGGTAACATATGGGTGAGTGATGTTTTTTATATTGAAATCAGACACCTAGAAGTACAGGATTCAGATGGTAATTATGGGCTGGCCACAGGCCTCCCTTTGCTTTAAATTTAAATATCATCCTCCTCCCTACATAAGCTTCTTTATTTAAAATGTCAGATTCAATATAAGTAAACAGAGCTTCAGGCTAGCCCCTAAATCTCCATGCTGGATAATGACCTGGTAATGATCCAACCTCATGTCTGGTAGCTCGGAATGCTCCAAGCATCACAAGAAAGTCAATTCTCCATAGTGTCTGATAAATCTTTAGTTGAGTGTATACTTATAAGAAATATGTAACTATAATATATATATATATATGTATATTTATATATATATTCTTTAACATTCAGGGAAAAAAGGGATCACCAGCACAGCCATGCATTAATCAAAGCTTATGTTTATTTTCCCCAACGGAAACTTGCAGTACATTAACAAACATCCACTGGTTTTAAAGTCTCTGCACCTCACCAATGATGCTCAGTCTGTCAGTAGGTTTAAAGTTCCTGCTAGCTCTCCACCCCTCTCTGATCACCTGAGGTTTTTCAGCCAGAGTTCCTGTCTGGCTCACAGCTATTTTAAATCCTGGAGTGTATGCCGGGTGGAGTGGGAAGGCCCACCCAGTTCTATCCTTCCTACTCCAGAGTCCGGGACCCTAAACAACCTGAACATTTAGCAACCCCAGGCTGCACCTGTCCATCGCCGGACTGGGAATATATAGACTAAAAAATAGGTAGACACATCTGCCATCCAGGACCCATACCTGGGGTCCTCCACAATACACACACATATACATTATCAAAAATACAAAAAGGTACAAAAGGCTGCTTTTATCCCCTAAAACCAATGCTTTATTCACCTTTCTAATTACATCTTTCTTAAAGCTGGCCATACACCTTTAGACCTCTCTGTTAGATATCCTTTAGATCTAAAAACAACTATGTAGTATAGGGTCCTTTGCGATGAAACATAGGTAGACTTGATGGTTTAGAAAGTCCCTCATATTTATTTGTATTTATATATTTATTTATTTTAGTAAAACAAAAGCAGATCTAAAGTGGTGTGTGGTTCACTGTCAATAATATAAGTGTCAAATGGCGTAGCAATGTTGTATAGATGATGAGAAGGCAGAGGCAGAGAAGACTTGACCATCAGGCCAAGAGACAAGTGACCTGATGCAGGACTGCCACTGATATCTCTATCACATGGAGATGAGAAACACTTCTTCCCTGAATTAAGACTCCACCAGTATACAGTGATTGCAGCAGAACTTTAGAAGTTATTTATTGGTGATAGAGCAAATAAAAGACATATAAGTGGATACTCATGTATACGTTAATGTTCTTGTAGAAGTTTTTGTTGTAGTGCACATCTACAGCAAAGTATTTACTCATTTAGGAGCTACTCATTCCACATTTTCTGCCTTACAGTTGGATTCAGCAGGATCATAAACACTAAAAACCTATTTAATGCATTGAAGAAATACTCTGGTAATTAATAGAACAATGAAAGCAGCATAACACTTCCGATAAGCATTGCTTATTTCTTTGAGAAGTCAATAAAGCCAGCCATACACAGTCGGATTCCATGGCTGCTCGATCACCTATCCGATCGATTCTGGCGGGAATCGCAGGTGTGATCGATCAGCCAATTAAGAGAATCCGATCGCTGCATACCACCTTGTCCAACGGATTCCGGGACGATTCCGTGTCCGATTGTCCACCTCACAAATGGCAACTCCCCCTGATGTGTGCAGAATCGGATCAAAAATACCAACATGTTGGTTCTCTGTCGGATCCGATTCTGGGCCCCTGAACGATCGGACGTGATCGATCGGACAAGGTGGGCTGCACACGATTCCGGCACGATCGCTTCACGTGCACGCGCCCGGAATCGATCGGCCCGGAATCCGGCCGGTATCCGACCCGTGTATGGGGGCCTTTAGACTTCCTTTTTAGAAAGGTTGTGTCGGCCTCTACTTTTATTAAGAAAACAGAATTATAAATTACTACCATTCTGGAATTGAAGGTGTAATTCAATAAATAAATCAATGATGTCCTCCTAGTGTCTGCTTCCTGGATCCACATCCCGGCATCAGTGATGACGCATTGGATATGGGGGCTGCCTTCACTGTTTGCCCTATTACCCGAGTAGGCTGGGGGGAAGGATATGTAAAAATAGTACTATATAAGACTTTTTTTTTTTTTACAGTAATGATTTAAAATTTCCTGCTTTTGCTATGTGTGATGGAAGCAGCCCAAAGTCAAACAGAGCCCACATCATTTGGTCATCCCAGAATAATCTACCCTTTTCTTCTCCAACCTTATGGGCCATGGCAACCCCAATTATTAATTCATAATTAAACTCATGTTATTGCCAACAGCAGGTGAGATGTGACATGGGTGTGCCACCGGCAGTTGCTGTTCAGGGTCAGATGGAAGCGGTAAACAGGATGCTAGTGACCAATAGTGATGGCGCGAACATGGAATTTGCTGTTCGTGAACGGCAAACGCGGACCTCCGCAAATGTCCGCAAACCTGGCGAACCCCATAGACTTCAATGGGCAGGCGAACAT
>CM070034.1:25686173-25697403 GCA_036250615.1 Ptychadena robeensis | reverse complement strand
AAGCGCTATGGCCGGCTTTAGAGGTACAGAATTTTTTTTTTTATAAGTTTACACTTGTTTTCTCTTCTTTTGATTTGGATTGGATAAAACATTTATAAAACTTTTATCCAATCCAATCAAAATAAAAAACAAATGTAAAAAAATGAAAACAAAAATGAAAAAAAATAAATTCTGTACTTTTAAATCTCACGCCCGGCGGATGACGTCTTCGGCACACGAGCGCAGATTACGGAAATAGCCGAAGACCTCGGCTATTTCCGGATCTGCTCGGGTGCAGCCAGAGACAGATCCGACTAATAGAAACGCTCAGCGCGAGCATTTCTGCTAGCGGGATCCACTTTGAACTGGATTATAGAAAGACATTTATCTCATCCAGCTCAAAAGTAAAAAAAAAGATAAAAAAAAAGAAAATTTCTTTTTTTCTTTAAGACCGGGTCCCGCCTCCGTGACGTCACACGTCACTCCGGGACCCGGAACAAGCCGAAGAAGAAGGAAGATGGCGATGGCAGCGGACCAGGTGAGCTCCCACGATGTGCCCGAACCCAGTTCGGGCATATCGCTAGGGAGGTTAATGCTTCATCATTGTTGTGGAATGTTTCTATAATTCTTCTCCCTCTCAAAGTGTTGTCCCTGTTTTCTAGTTTCCATGTTTTGTTTTAGTTAATTTAATGTTCTTCCCTCAAAAATTTTACAATACATGGGCACCATAAGATATATTTTGAAATGTATGCAAGAACATTCATAGCATCATCATCAAATGAAAATTCACTATCCGCAGTGGTTTTGTATATTATTTATGCGTTGGTGTGGGTTTATTCCAGGCACTCTAGATTCATCCTACAAAAAGTTCTTGTCCCTACGTAAGCCTAGACTTTGCCTTCTTCTTGGCCTTACTTGCCAGTGATAGCATATACTAAACTGCTAGGATGTGATGTGACAGACCATTTATCTGTATCTGATCTGTATCTGTTTTATACCTGACCATTCTCTGTCTGCTGCCTGCCCTGGTTGGAACCTAACCACCCTTTTCCCTGACCCTTCTGGATCCCTCGTTTGGCTTTCCTTTATTTATGACTGTTGTCCTTACAGGCCTGGAGCTATGTAATGGAATGGAGTAAGCGTAAGGCCTACATGACAGGGATGCTTAGGGAACATAGTACATGGGGTCATGTATAGGTTGGTGTAAACAAGAGGGAGAGGGAAGGGTTGTTTACATACCGGATTGGTGGACAACAGAATAGAAGGGGTTATAGTGAAGATAGTGGGGTTACTAGCCAGTCTAGTCACCATTTTCAGTCATCTTCAAAGGAGAGATAAATTCCCACCCACCCTCCCTATATATATATATATTTAAACTGATGGCTCGGCGTTGGGGGGTTCTGGTTGCGTGTAGATTATGGAAGTAGGTCAGATGGAACTAACCAATTGTTGGTGGGCAATCTCAGTAGGTCTGTGACAGCCTTAGTGTCTGTGAGTCGGTGAGTAGCGGCTGTGGGCCTTCAGTAACTAAGGCGGCAGTCACTGAGGATCGAGTAACATGTGTGGTAATGAGAATGGGGAATCCTTCAAAGACTCGGAACCAGCAGGAATATATATTGGTTTAACATGTTATACAATTTGTTAATAAAAGGTGCTATGGCCATTTAAACCCAACAAAGTGTCAGTGTGTTATTGAAATATATCTGTATGTGTGGTGGGTATTGGTGGGGCCATGGTGATGTAGTGGGGGGACGAAGTCCATTGGAGCTATCCTGGTCATGACTTTGTTTCTGCATCCTTGGATCTAGTATTGTGTGTAGCAGTGGTTGCTATTGTCAAACACCAGGCCTTGTTTGTTTGTTTAGGGGCTCCTGGTCCTCTATCAATCCCTGTTCCCAGATACCATCTCTTGGGCATGTATGTCTAGTATATGTTCTTGGATGGTGCTGTAGTGACTGCTATGTGCAACTATCCTGAGTTTAACTACAGGCAAAAAGTGCAGTGGGCTACAATGACGTAGCGCCAGGGCCTTACATACAGTTATATATCCGAAAAGTGGCTTGACAACAAACATCTTCAATATCAACTCTACAGCCATCAACAGAAAGAGATTCAAATCAGGGTCATAAGACCTATCAGCTGCACAGTGTAGCAAAACAAATTTATGTATGCCAATCATTTTATGAAAACTGATAGAAATTGTTTTATATTAGAGTTGGTTTTTTTTTGCTTATCATTCCCTTTGATGCCGCGTTGAGTCATATATTTGAAAAAGAATATTAATATGAAAATGAAGCACAGCTTATTAAATGTAATACACTATATTATCAAGTTTGAAGCATTTGACACCAGATTACAAAGTAGACTATGTTAATATGTATCCATTTCGGCTTTCAATGATGCAAGCAGGTATGCAAATGAAGACAGTTATCAATTATCATTGTCATCCAAGTGGAAGGAATCCTTCTCTTATTCCTCCTGCTGCCAATTACAAGTACTCTTTGCGTACAGTTTCCATGCAAATTATGTTAAGACAATGAGTGGAATCACTGCCGCTTATCATATTAGCATAAAAGTTATGCATTATCCATATGGAGCATATGGGAAGCATAGGAGTCACATGCACATATGTTAAATGAGGCGTACATTCTACAACACATTTGTTGTCAGCTTTAAGTTGTGTTTCTATATTAAATCTGGTGCTTACGACTCACTTTATTAAGCAGTTCTAAGACAAGATGCACCTTATTTCATGCTTAATGGCCAGTAAAATGCCATATTTTTGAAGCATTTAACAAATATGGGTTCTTCTCCTTACACAGGTACATTAAAGGTGATATATCTGAAAAGTGAAGGTGCTACATTTCTTGATATGAT
The DNA here is from genome assembly GCA_036250615.1 of Ptychadena robeensis. NCBI lineage: Eukaryota > Metazoa > Chordata > Amphibia > Anura > Ptychadenidae > Ptychadena > Ptychadena robeensis. The sequence continues at coordinate 25,694,547 of CM070034.1, read as the reverse complement.
ATTTCTCTACTTGTTTTCAAGGGCGGCTATTCTTCTGTCATTTAATGGATTCAAAGTGATGTGATTATTCGTTTATAGATTATTCATTACTTTGTGAGCTTGTACACTGATATATTTTAAGCAGGGATCTTTGTTAGCGGGTCTTTGAGGGAGGTGAGGTGGCTAAGCTTGTTTAGCTGGAAGGAAAGCATTAGCAATTTAAATCTTTAGTCCCTGTTCAGATGCGATATAGTATCACATGTGTTTTCCTGTGAATTGTGCCATGTGTTGTGATATGATTATTCAATCTAATAAATAGGCCACACATTAAAAAAAAGTATATAAACTTTTTTTTCAATGGTATAAAGCACTATGTAAGGTAGTTACAAAATAATGCGGTGCTTTATAGTTCAAGGGTGCTAACAATGATAGTTGGGGTGCCAAATGAAAACATTGTAAAGATCATAATGTATACATGAATGTAATGCTTATTTTACTGGATCTCTTCTCTGCCTGTTCTCTACTCTACTGACACTGTAGATCACCCTCTTCTTCTACATACCTTGCACTCTATTGGTATTTGTGACTTGTGATTGGCATTTTCCTGGTTCTCCTTCTACCTGACTGACCACTGTTTCCAAACTTCTTTCAATGGCTCCTCTTCTTCTCACATCCCCCTCCTTGTTGGTGTCCCTCAAGGCTGCGTCCTTGGCCCGGTCCTTTACTTCCTTTACACCTCCTCCCTTGGCAAACTCACCCTTTGGTCTGAAAAAACATTTATATGCCGATAACTCCCAAATGTACCTATCCACCCTGGCCTTTACTCCACCTGTCCTGGGCAACATCTCCCAGTGCCTATCGGCTATCTCTTTATGGACAGTAGTGATGGCCAAACTTCCCCAAGGTCCGTCCGTGAACAGGCGGATCGGACTTTTAAATAGTCCACCGTCCTCCTGTTCGCAGGCAGATTCAAATTCCCTGCCTATTAGTTTTCCGAGCCGGCTTTTCACTGCACGACCAGGTTCTCTACTCGGTCTCCAGTGAACAGATTCTTCCTCCGGCGGGATCTTACTGCTCCTGATCCTTCTGGAGATAGAATAGTAAGCTCCTTCTCGCCGACGAACGGTGCATGTCAACAACCATACGGCTCGCCGGCTAGAAGAAGTGCGAACATCCATGTCCATGCGGACAGTTCGGCCATCACTAATAGACAGATTCTTTAAAGTTTACTTTCAGTAAATAACACCATCATCTCCCCCATTCCTCAAGAACACTGCCTTGGTGTCACCTTTGACTCTGCACTCTCCTTTACTCCCCACATTCAGAACATCGATAGAGTTTTACTTGTATAAAGAGAGACTTTACATTATTGTAGCTGCCAGTACTGGAAAAAAAAGAGTGAGCAAAAGGACAATTCCGATGCGTTCTAAGTCTTCAAAGCCAAGAAGCATCACAATCAGAGAACAGAGCTTTCAGCTCATCCTTTAATAAGAGCTAGGCCCACACCTTTCTCTATCAAATTGTAAGCCGTGTCTGGTTGGGATTTTACATTATCCGCCACTATATTTTCTCACATTGTGTTTTTACAGCCCCTGCCATGGCAAGACAGAAACAGCAGTAAAAAAAGGAGTGCACTATATATTTTATTGATCTATCACATTTTGAATGTCTGTGCTAATACAGTGTAAGTCTGTAGCAAAAGCTTTTCTAAGCAGACATAAATTCCATAAATGTGCAGCCAGACTTTAGTAGGTTTTGTCTCCTTTTTTTTGTCCCCGTATTCCAGTGATGAGTTCATTATGTTCAAAGTATATTAAAGGCTCAGAGGGTTGACACAGGGCCTTTCATCAGCTCAACACTTCTACTAGTCTGGTCTGCAGACTCACATAGAACCTCAAGTCCTGGATAATCTTATAGTGTGAGCTGGGGATTATAGAAGTAAAATCTTTTCTATGAACACGAGGATGGATTTTGTTTAGATATATTTATGGCTGTTGTTTGGCTGTGTCAGTTTAAGGATTTTTGATTTTTTATCTTTAAAATTAACACGCTCTGTGAGCCCCCTGTTTCCCCGGCTCCAGTAGCCACAGGTCTAGGCCCCACACTCCTTGTGTGCCCCCTGTCTACCCACCGTCTCCTACTTCTATCAGGAGCTGTGTCTCCAACATCTCTCAGGAACCACTGACACACTGGTCTCTGCTCCTTTTGTGGAGACACACCTGGCTCCACTCACCTGCAAACAGGTGTTAACCCTTAAGTGGACCCTGGGAAAATAGGAAGGCCCATCTAGTTACTTCCTCCCTATCCCAGAGTCTGGGGGCCCTTTAAGAAAATAAAAACAAAACAAAAAGCACCCTTATGGTGCTGTTCAAATAATCCTTCCAGGACACTACCTAATGGTCCATTCACACAATGACAGATGACCAGTCTATCACAATTCCAACATTATTTGTATTTAAGGTGGCCATAGATGGAATGACCACCATGCACACTGACAGCGATTGATCTGCCACAAAATCAAATGCTCAAACCTTAACTGAGGCCATAAATCGGCCTGATTACGGACATATACGTAATTTGTAGGTTGATTTCATTTTTTGCATGGGGACCACAAAGATTCTTAGCACAACCGTCCATGCCAACACTATGCTGAGATTTCAACTTAAGTTATGCAAAAACTATTTGTTTTAGAGTTATACTTTTTTTAGTATACCCCCAACCCTTCTCTACATCTCTGGCAAGTTTGGTGACGATACCATGTTTAGGGGCTTTGCAATTAACTCAAAATCGTCAAAATGGTTGAATTTTTGAAAAAAAATTAGACCATGTCTACTTCCAATCTGCAAATGGAAAAAACCCCACTGTGGGCATAGACAATAGGGCATAGAATAGTTCTTCAGGGATATCATGATCTCTTGCTTCCTGAAATTTGTTTCCTGAAACATAATCATTAGGAACGTGTCTCAAATATTCACTATCCCAATATAAATATATGAAGAGTGGATCAATAGAATGGTTACAAGAAATTGTTAACATGGTATTTGGATGGATTTGCATCAGATTGTACTATGGAGCTTGTGCACAGAACGAAGGAAAGACACTGATCGGTTGTAATTGGATGACATCATGTTTTCCAAAACGTTCATTTTAAAATCGTTTTTTAAGTCGATCGAGCGGAAAATCAAGCTGTGTATACCCAGCTTAATAGACATATCTGAAGAAAATGGAAAAAAACTTCCAACTTCAACGTTCCACATGGGGGAAGTGATGTCACTGATGTCACTTCCGGTATCGAATTGAGTTCACAGTTGCTCTCCCTGCTAATGTGCGGGACGGGACATTAGCAGGGAGAGTAACGCCCTCTCCCTGCTAAATCAGCCAAGAACTAAATCCGATACCGGAAGTGACATCAATGGCGTCACATCCCTTTCCTGTCCAAAACAGGAAGGTTGACAGGTATGTACTCACCAAATGCACAATATGTCCCTCACAGCCAAACCCCCCATTTTACAGACAATCTTTCAAAAAAGAATTGAAAAACCTTACTTGTAATCACAAAATCCCAAGTGTCTTGCACCATGCCTCTCTTTGGTGCTACAGGTGCAGAGACACTTGAAAAGTAGTTCTCTACTCGGTTTTCTAGTAAAAAGACTCTCCCTCTGGCGGGATCTTACTGCTTCTGATCCCACCAGAGCAAAAATTGAGAGCTCCTTCTTGCCAGCGAACAGGGCGTGTCGAACACCCGCACTGCTCGCCAGCTAGAAGGAGTGCGAACATCCATGCTTGCAGCCAAACTGTCCACCTTGTCATCACTTTTGAAAAGGGAGAAGTCAATGAAATTCAGGAGTCTCTAGAGGAACATTTATACCATTGAAACCAATAACTAGCGCCATCTAGAGACAATTAGTTCGCTTAACCCCGGAAGACTGGTAGGAAGAAAATCAATTTTCTAGCCCTACAAATGGCAACCACTGAGGCTCAAGGGAACTGCAGGATTTTTTTCATTAGGATCGTCGAGCACATTGCCAGCTCAGAGGTAAGTAAATGTTTAATTTGCTATGACTTTTTTTTAGTATGCCTCATTTTCAGAGGCTTCCAACATAACCTTTAAAAGGTTTAATTCTTGAACTTCAAACAAAAGCCCCCATACACCTTTAGATCACTTCATAAAATTTCAAAAAATTTGATCTACTAACAACTGTGTAGTATAGCGACCTCACTGATAGAATACATAGTGATTGTAAGGTATGTATCACTGCTATGTAGTGCCAGGTCCTCCCTGTAAAAATACATAGTGATTGGAAGGTATATATCACTGCTATGTAGTGCCAGGTCCTCCCTGATAGTGATTGGAAGGTATATATCACTGCTATGTAGTGCCGGGTCCTCTCTGATAGAATACATAGTGATTGTAAGGTATATATCACTGCCTTGTAGTGCCAGGTCCTCCCTGATAGAATACATAGTGATTGTAAGGTATATATCACTGCCATGTAGTGCTGGGTCCTGCCTGATAGAATACATAGTGATTGTAAGGTATATATCACTGCTATGTAGTGCTGGGTGCTTCCCTGATAGATTACATAGTGATTGGAAGGTTTAGAAAGGTCCTCATATTACATGGTTTTGGTAGAAGAAAAGTTGATTGTACAGAAATAGTATGATAACATTGTAAGGTGTATGGGGCTCAACTAAATTGAAAACGATACAAACTATACCTTAAGACTCACAGCCTGATTGAGGTAGTTGGACTATAAAACAATAAAACACATTTTATTTTGGTGTGAATGGCTTCAATGGACATCTGATTAAATGAGACCAATGTTTTGGGGATTACAAAGACAGTTCATACAACCTTCCAATAAGTTGTGGAGTGGACCTTCTCATGCAAGCATGATTATTTGGAACCAGCTTTACACATGGTGCTCACATTTTTATGGTCTGTATTACCAAGTCCAATGGAACTCATCACATAGCAGTAACAAATTTAGTAAGAAATATTGACATCAGTGGGGTGGAGAAATACATCAGTCAAGGTAGAATAAGTTCTCTGTAGTACATAGAACTCAATGTTTGCAGTAATATGAAATTCCTTTGCAGGTTATGGTTTGACACATCTGGTTTGGTTGCAGCAATAATAATTTACATTACTTGCGTATCTGGCCTTTTTGTAAGTTAAATACACAACAAGAATTTCTTTCTTGTTTTAATACCGGAATAAATATACAGTTTCAATCCAACACACCTGAGGCTCAGTCTCATTCTTGGCCTGGAAATCTTTGGTAACTTTTACTTTGTTTTAATTTTAAGAAGCATTGACCCATCAAAATCCATTAACCAAAGCGCTCACTTAATTGTAAATGGCTATCGATTGTCAGCCATGGATTAGTAATGTTCTTGAACACCTTCAAGCGGCTACATTAAACATTGTTTAGTCCCTAGATAGTGATGCATATTTACTTATGTCCAGTCCATTTAAGGTAACTGGCTTGAAATTTTCCTGGTTGTTTACAAGTAAGAAAGTGAAAAAACCAACTGAGTTTTAGAAGAAATTTGCTTTGGGAATCAAAGGTCTTGTGGCATCTGCTGTACTGTGATTATAACATTTATGCTATTAGTAACAGCCTTTTAATTACATTTTTTTATTTTCTCTGCCATAGGCTGAGTTGGCCAGGAATGGGGGAAAAAAGCTTTATTTATTTTTGTTTAGCAGTGACATCACTAGGTTCAGTTCTACCTGGGGATTGGAACCCATGGTGTCACCCCATAGTGGTGTATAGAGATAGTTGCATTTTTTTTTTTTAAATTCGACCATTATAAGTTAATTGCAAAACCACTGAGCATGGTATCATCACCAAACTTACTGGAGATGTAGAGAAGGGTCGGGGTATACAAGAAAAAAAAAAGAGCATGACTCTAACACAAATAGTTTTTGCATAAATTAAGTTCAAAATCAATATAAAAATTTCGACTTTAACTTTGAACTTAATTTATGCAAAAACTACAAATGCTAGAGCAAAAACATTTTTTTCAATGTTTCCACAACCCTTCTCTACATCTGCAGCAATTTTGGTGATTATATCATGTAAAGGGGCTTTGCATTTACCTCACAAAGCCAAAAAATTCGACCATCTCTAGTGGTGTATATGTAGTGCTCTGAGTAACTTGGGCAGCTATGTTTTTGGGACTGGACTGTACTATTCACAAGGGGTGGGGTCTAGCCAAAGACTGTGATGTGGCTGTTGTTCCTGAGGACGATTGAAGTCCAATTGCTGACTGACTAGGTTCCTAAGAAACCAACATTAACATTTTATAAACAATGTACTGGAATTCTGTCCATGGCATACCAACACTAGTATTTCCCCGGCAATGACTGCAGATTTAATTTGCTTGTCATTGCTGTCCTATTTTTTTTATTAGGGCTTGTACCTACTCCCCTTTAGCCCTCTAATTTTGATGGGAAATGCTCAGCATTTTCAAAGAAGGTTGACACCCACCAAGCCATTGATATAGATCAGACATGGGCAAAGTAGGGCAAGGGGGCCAAAACTGTCCCATTTAGTCTTTTAATTTGGCCCTTTGTCACCTTGGTGTGAACATGCTCCGGCTTCCCTCTTCCCTGCTAGTTACCTGCAATACGTGGATATAATGGCTAGAGGATGATTGTTTGGGTCTCCTCCTAGAGGCTGTAGAGAAAATGTGGCAATGATGTACAGAGCAGAGTCCCATTAAATGGCGAGCTTGCCCAATTACATCATGCCACCAAGTGCTAAGGGATTGGTGAATGAGAGCTGGTGAATATCCCGCAGCTGGTTGGAGGTTGTAGGAATTAATTCTTGAACACTTCCACCTGGGAGTGATGTGCCAAACACGTCCACAGGGCTGTTGGGGATGCAGTCCATGTTAAACACTGAGTTAGTCACACCTGAAGGCACTACCAGGGGGCAGAAAGACATGCCTGCATTGTGTAGAGCAGGACTGCAGGGACCCTGGGGTCCTGTTTGAACGAAAAGCAGTCTGGACTAAACACCTGCTTCCACCATGATGTATGCGCTGAGATTGTCTGCAATCCCTGGGGTCGCCGGCCAGGCAAGTACCTTACACCGCCTTTATGCAATGCACATTCATTAACATGCAGAAACAAATTGCTAAAGTGTAAACCAATCCAAAGGGTTTTTTATCTTTTGATGACTGTAAGAATGTATTCTAATATTCTTTAGTATTTATAGACAACACCATTCCTTTCCATGGGAAAGGCAAACTTTGGAGCTATTAAAGCATGTTTGTATATTTTTCATAGTCATTATACTTTAAACCGACACACAATCATAGAGGCAGCAGAAAGAAGTCATTCAAATAAACCCATCTAAATGGAGGATAAAACGGATCTAGTCATTTACATCAAGTGAAAAGACTCATCAAACCCATTTGTAGTGTGCATTTATGTAACAAAAATAAAAGTATAAAATGGCTGGCTGTATTTAGAACCATTTCTGTCAAGGAAAATGTTCTTTAACATCAGGGGTATTAGAATATTTGAATTTAACTGCATCCTCCCTTCAGCTATAATATTTTACATCTGCTTAGAAAACACAAATTGCCTTGATTGAAATGCTACAACCATCAGAAAAGTAAGTACTGTATATGATTTGTATTCATCTAAAAGCTATTTACCATTGTAAAGCTAAAGTTTCACCTCCGTTTTAAAGTTATTTAGGAATTACATTGAGGTTGAGTTTTTTTTTTATTTCTTAGAGATGTGCCTTGTTCAGATTCACATATGTGTATACCGTGGTGAGTCAGGTCAAACATAATCTTTTGTGATTCATTTATTCATCTTTTGACTTTATAGTCAAGGGATAGAGACGAATACATTTCAAAAGGTTATCTGGTTATCTTTCCTATAAATGGTGTGAGCTCCAAGTTTAGAATACAATGAGGTGTCTACTGTGGATATGTTTTAAATGGTGCTTAAATATCATATTATATAAAAATAATATATATAAAAAAGAAATTCAGCACAAGAAAGAACAAACAATAAAAAAAGAGAATAACTAATGCTTCAAGACTTCTCTAGGGCCGCTCCTACTCTCTTGAATTCTGTCACTTGCCCCATTAGACTTGCTCCTACTTTTGGCACTTTCAAAAGAAGCCCTAATATTCCACCTCTTTAGTCTTGCCTACCCAGCCTGCTAGCCTCCTCCTCTACCTATTGTATACTTTGTATCCCTACCTACAAAAATCTAACTAGGGGTGAGATGCAAAATACATCAACCCTAGTTCAAAGTTTCCTCTGTAGGTACAGAAGCTAGGGGACTTTAAAGGTCAGTTTGTGTGGAAACACATGTAAACAGCGTAAAAATGGTTAACATTTATTAGACAATTAGCTGATATC
>CM070034.1:25666668-25686073 GCA_036250615.1 Ptychadena robeensis | reverse complement strand
GCGTTTTCTGCATTGAAAATGCTATTCAGTATGAGTCAATGTTAAATACTCACGTGAATATAGGAGCCGCTGTCCATGCTGTCCTTAATCTCCTCTTCTCCTCTGTGTGCTTCCTGATTCTCCGGAGTGCTGGTGACATCACCCGGGGGCGGAGCTACAAGTTCAATAGGGAAATACATGCAGTACATTGACTTCAATGTACTACAATGCATTCCTATGGAGACCGCACTGCCATCTTGTGGATGAAGTGCTAATTTTCCTAGTCTTATCCTTTTAAATGTTAAATTTATATTAAAATACATGATTTTCTGAACATGGTATTAACCCCCAAATTGCTGGAGATGCAGAGAAGGGATGGAAGAATATTACACAAAAGAAAGTTTTGCTTTAGCGCTTGTAGTTTATTTATGAATAACATTTTTAGTCATGTAAAAAAGTTTGAGTTTCATTTTCCACTTACATTTTAATAAAATTTATGCAAAAACTACACATGCTAGAACTAGAACAATGCTTTATTTTTTTTTGCAGTGTTTCCCCAACCCTTCTCTACATCTCCAGCAATTTTGGTGATGATACAATGTTTAGGGGCTTTGCAAATAACTCTCAAATCAGCAAGTCAAAAAAATTCTACCATCTCTACAAATTACTAGTGACCGCCGAACTATCCGCAAGGCGGACAGTTCGGACGCAAACATAACATGTTTGCTTTTATTCCCCCGGCGAACAGTTTGGGTGTTCGACCCGCCCTGTTCATATGCGGGAAGAAGGTGACTATTCTTCCTCTGTCAGGATCAGGAGCAGAAAGATCCGGCCATTGGAAGAATTCTTTGACGAGAGACCGCAGAGAGAAGCCCATTTCTAATCAAAGTAGCGTCACATCCGGATAGAGAAACTGATAACTGTGTGTTCCAGGTACCGGAAGTGACGTAAAACAAAAATTAAAAAATGAAAGATACATTAAATTTCATAACTTATTTGTGTTTCAGACATTATTATAGTCAGGATGTCTACTAGACCCTTGTACAGACATATTTTGGGAAGTTACAGGCCGACAAAAAAAATTCCATTTATGTCTATGGTGCGCTTTTGGCACAGAAATCAGGACTTTGCAAGAGCGCTAGGGAGGGTAAACACACATAACAGCCTCCACATGGGTTTCCAAGTTATCAAAGTTATCAAATTTAAATAACCCATAAATATAATTTTAATAAAAAATTAAATTTAATAAAAAGTAAAATATGTTTTTTTAAAATATGTATATATAATATACATGGTATTATCATGTCAACATGAGAGACAGTCAAATTTAACCATCTCTAGTCAACACCTTTAATGTCCCCATAATCGGAATATTCAAGTTATATTGACATAACTCAAATTGCATTACGCTGGTGAAGGCAATTGATACAGCAACAACTAGGCAGAGAACCAAGTAGTCTTTCTTTACAGAAATTACCACCTGAAATAATAACCAAACCGTGAACCAGGCAACAACAAATGCAGATGCTAGATTCAAAAAAGTATGGCGGACTACAGATTATATTATAAAAACTACTATTTACTACTATTCATTAAATAAGAGAAAACACTTTATATATACCATATATACTCAAGTATAAGCCGACCCGAGTATGAGGAGAGGTACCTTATTTTATCTACAAAAACTGGAAAAACGTATTGACTCGAGTATAAGCCGAAGGTGGGAAATGCAGAGTTAGATAGTGGAGTTTTCTAAATGAGAAAAATATATGACTCGAGTATAAGCCGAAGGTGGGAAATGCAGTTAGATAGTGGAGTTTTCTAAATGAGAAAAATATAGAGAAAGCACCATTGCCCCTAGGAATGAATCAAACAGGATGAATCTTAGTGCCACAACCTCAATAAATTTAAGAGAACACAGGATTATTATTATTACAGGATGGGTTTTGCAAGGCAATTCTTATTTTTTAATCATAGGCTATGGAGTGTTGTATCTATACTAGTAACCGGCCACCAGGTGGCAGTGTGGAGTTTGTTTACATTGATCAGCTGTGAGTTGGAAACGCAGAGCTTACAGGAGCTGAGAGAAGATATTCAGTTGAAGAGGGAAGCTGCCTGCCTGAAACATTCAGCACAGAAATTCACCTGAGGTGAGTGGACCCTGGCTGACTTGAGTATAAGCTGAGGGGAGCATTTTCTGCCCATTTTTTGGGGCTGAAAAACAAGGCTTATACTCAAGTATATACGGTATACTTTTACCACATCTTGTGGTGTAGGATAAACCATTCAAGCAATTTTACATCACATTTAATTGCATTATGCAGCTTTACAAATCATCTCCATACCATTTATGACCTAATCACCTTGATTAGTTTACCATATTTGCACACTTTAATACACCTACACTTGGAAAAAGGAAAGTAGGATATGAGAAGTTATTTAAATTCAGCTCTTATCTAGTCGGTGGATCTGTTCTGTTGATAGAGCCTCTAGCTACGGTTCTGCTAATTGCAATGCTTTTGTAATTTGAAATAAGACTTGTGTCCCTTGATTTCTTTATGGATTGGTGTTAATAAAGACATGTTCCTCTGAATAGGGAATTCAGCCTTGTGCAAAATGAGGTTAAATAAATAGCTTATAGGAGCACTCAATAATTCACAGCAAGGGATGCATCCCATTAAGCAAAGAAATCTCAGATCACAATGCAATGTGTATTATATCACAGACTGTAATTAAGTAATATTCACTCCGGAATAAATGTTGAATTTTTTATTCCATTCATGTCTCGCTCACTCTCTCTGTGGCTTTATAAAGTGAACCACACAGTGCTTAGGAGTCTTATGACATCAGCAACGCAGAACAACACCGGGGAAGACACTGTGCTGAATAGAAATATATTTACTAAGGCAGAAGCATTAAATAATAAGGTTAAATGTTTTATTTAAATGACATTTTCAGTGTTTGTGATGAACGATAACAACATTAAAGGTACATTACAATTCAGTCCAGCATGACAATTTAGCATTTAAACTGACTCAGGGGACCGAGTTCCTCTGCTTTGCAGCTCGCTGTATTTCTTCTCTAAATTATATGACTGCAGTTATCATTGTTTTTCAAACATGACTACAAGCTTGTATGAGTGTTTCCAAATCTTAGAGTAAAGACTGAAAAGCAAGAAAATAGGTAAAAGGAGACTGCAGTGAAGCATAAATGCCATAGAGTGTGATGCAAACATAGAGTAAAGTGTGATAAGAACAAGGACAGAGGAGCACAACCTAGTACAACAAAGTAAGGTACTGTAAATGGTTCAAAAATAGGGAATGGAATAAAATGAAACAAAACAACAGACAAGATACTCATCTTAAAGGAGGTTTACAAGGATTGATCTCTCAGGGCCGTGTGCTTTCCAGGATGACCTCATTTCCTGGTTGGGAATGAGATCACTTCCTGCTTACAGATGCTGGAGGGCATAACAGGAACAATGGGACACGTTTCGAGCGGAGTCTCTTTTTCAACCATAGGGGGCCCCATTATTTGTTTCATTTTATTCCATTCCACATATTATTTAACCATTTACAGTACCCAGTACACTTTGTTGCACTAGGTTGTGCGCCTCTGCCCTTGTTCTTATTTGTCTGTTACAGGGGACGACACTCCTCTATTTTGAGAGCTGCACACCTACACACAACTTAAACACCCACACCTTATATTGACCCTATTTTACTCTGCAATCCTTGGCCATACACCCACTAAGGGCCCTTTCTGGCCACTGAAATCTCTGTAGTTGTGTAATTACTGCTGAAGGTTGTGCACAACTATTTATTATCTTTCATAAGCTAGCCATACACTGCACGGATTCCCTGGCTGATCGATTCAGCACCGATGGATTCCGGCGATTCCGCCGGCATCCACAGGTGAGAACGATCAGCCAATTAGGGAATCCGATCGTGGCAGCCCACCTTGCACGGCCGGATCCGTGTCCGATGGATCGGCTCCCTGACCGCAACGCCCCCTGATCAGAGCAGAATCGGACCCGAAAAGACCAACAGGTTGGTTCTTCCTCGGATCCGATTCTGTGCCCCCGATCCATTGGATGCGGTCGGACGGGCAAGGTGGGCTGCAGAGGATTCCGGCACGATGGATCCGCGTGCACGCGCCCGGAATCCATCGCGCCGGAATCCGGCACGAATCCGTGCTGTGTATGGCAGCCTTTAGAGTAAAGTGTACCTGACCTCAGAAATGCTTTTGCCAAGAAGTTTTAAGCTGAGAAGAGTTTTATTTTGTGTTTATGTTGTGTTTATGTTTCTCAGATAAACGTTTGTTGTTGTTTTTTATTATAGCTGGTATCCAGGGTTGCTCTGAAAGACAACTCAACAAAAAATGTCACCCCCAAGTTATTGTTTGTACTTTCCTAAAAGTTCTCCTACCATTAGCTTATCTCTACAGTAGGACTACATCATCTTTGTTCAGACCTCCAACCTGAGGATCTACCTTGAGGTGGCCATACGCGGGTCGATTTTTTTTCGATTCTCGATTTGATCATTCCTGGCAATCTTGGAATCGGCAATCAATCTTTTTGGAATCGATGGAACACCACATTGGGAATCTGATTTGTGGTCGATTTTGACAGGAGCCAATTGGCAAAATGGCCGATTCCGAGGCTTCTCTCTCTTCTCTTCACAAAGTCTCACAGACGTGACACTAACGTCACACCTCTGAGACTCGGGCACAGGGGCTTGTGGGAGAGAATTGCATGTAACCCCTGCAGCTTATTATGTCCTGCCTAGGCGAGACGTTATACAGTGGGAGGGGCTGTCTCTAAAAAGGCACCCCTCCTGCTGTCAGAATCAGTTTTGTTTATTTTAGTCAGCCATCTCTGCAGTATCAGCTGAGCTGAAGCTGATACTGCAGAGAGACCTAACAAGTGGTAGGTCCACTTTGAGTAGCTTAAGTTAAGTCAACAGTTCAATATAATTTAAAGGGCAATAGCTACCTTCTATCATATTAATTATTCTTTATGCCCATCCCTGAGGCTCCTTGCCTTGCTTACAGCCATGTGAACACAGCATTATAGAAAACTTTTTTGAGGGTGTACAAAAGTATATCTGTGGTCAATGACTGCAAAGACTTACCTAAAGACATAAGACTAGTGCGCCTTACAGTAATTCTAGCTATACCTAGACTACCTTATACACCTCCATAGTTACCACAAAAAGCCAGTGCATAGCATCCACAAAGTAATGCTTAGCTCTGTTTAGTTGCTTACGTAGCCATACAGCATTGCCATACCTGTCAGGCTTCCCTTTTTGGTTGGCAAAGTGAAGTTTTTTATGTGACTTTCCCAGACAAATTCAATAAATCCTGGATTTTTCCTGGGAGTTTAAAATCAGGAAAACATAAGAGGGAGGGGCATTTACTCTTCCTCCTAAGTTTCCACCCAACTCCTAAGTTTACACTCCACAGATGATTTGCTGGGTAGGAAGTTAGGAGGCAGATTAAAGCCCCTTAGTTAGCCTGCTAATAGGAAGGACAGTAGGTAAACCTTCAGATACCAGAAATGACTAACCTGAAGTCACTTCTGGTATTTGGAACAGAAGTATTTCTTTTACTGTTATTTCAGTAATCGATAACTTGATAGGTATGAGCATTGTTAGGAGGGAGTGTTTCAGAGGTGCCCAAGACCGCCCCCTTGAAGGCTACATAGAGTCTGGATTTTGGTATAAATGGTTATTTTCTGACTCTTTTAAGCCACACCTTACTTTTTTCATTGGTCTACAAATATCTGACTTTTGGATATAGACAACATTAGGATGTTCCAATGATACCAAGTAAATGTTGAGAGTGTCAAGTCATTATAGGAATCATTTTAGAAGTTTAGCTGTACATTAAAACATGGAAGAAGAATATGAACCTGTGATACTTGCTTTTTGACTTCATTTCAGACTACTCTGTAACATACAAAAAAATTAGCTTACAGCCACTTGGGAAATCCAGGTAGCATAACCTTTATGAAATGCCCCAATTAATTTTCCATTGTTGGATAAATTCTGAACAAAAAGCCCTCTTGGCAGTAACAGTCATGCATTAAGGGCAAACTGGGGGATTATAGCAAAACAAAAAGAAGCTATTAAATGTCCCTTCATGAATGAACCACGGGATGAGAGATCTATTAAGTTCCCATTTAAAACTGATTCTCATCATCCAGATATTATGTCTGAGAACGGAAATGCTGTGCTGTTCTTTTTAACACCCAAGGTGCCAGGAATCCCCATTGGGAAACATTATTAAAGATGTATTGTAATGAACCAGTATGGTACAATCATGTTGCGTAACCTAGTTGACCTCTTTCTAATCTTCCTCTTCTTGCAAGCATGCTCTTTTAAATTATTTCTTTAGGTCTCCATGCAAACAGATGAAAGATGATCAACATAACACAACCAAATCTTCCTTATGAATACAAAACAGAGCACTGAATGTAATTTATCAGGACATTTTCTTTTAAATGCTCTATTGACAAATTTTCACTACATCAATTCACATCACATAAAAGTCCCCCTCAGAGCAACAAATATTCTCCATCTAGATTTGAGTATGTATATTTACCCGAGACAGACAAATACAAACACCCCAAAAAAATGGAAAAAAGAGAAGATAAAAAAGATGCACTTGGATTACGCAGAATTCAGTTCCCTTCATACTCCAGTTCCCTTGCCATAAAGCACCTCATCCATGGCTCCCATGTTTACTCAATATTCCCTAGGACTATCTGTTATTATTGCCTCTGTCTTTGCATGGGCCATTGCCTGAGATACTCTCCAACAGTCCTTAGGACAGTCCTTGTTTCCCATGCCTTGGCAATTTCCTGTTTATTTCCCGGTATACCACAAAAAAGAAAGTATTGATCTAATATAAATAGTTTTTGCATATCTTAAGTTACAAGTCAAGTTGATATTTTGACTGTGAACTTGCAAAAACTACATAAGCTAGAGCAATACTTTATCTTTTATTTAATTGTCCCTACAATTCTTTTCTATAGACCCAGCAATTTTGGTGATGATAACATTTTCAGGGGCTTTTCTATCAACTTTCTATCAACAAAGTCAGCTAGCAAGGGCAGATGGTATTTACATAATATTAGGCTGAAGTGTTTAATTTTACTTTGCTCAGTCCTGGAGGTGCTGCAAACATTAATCTCACCCCATGACTTATGCCCCCCATACATGTTTAGTATTCCTGACTAGTGATGGCCGAACTGCCCTCAAGGCGGACAGTACGGGTGCAGTATAGGTGTTTGACCTGCCCCGTTTGCTGGCGAGAAGAAGATCTGTATTCTTCCTCTGGTCGGATCAGAACCTGCGAGATCCTGCCAGAGGAAGAATCTTTTCACTAGAGGACCGGTCATGAAGCCGGTCTCCTAGTGAAAAACCAGCTCAGGACAGGAAGTGACGTCAGTGACATCACATCCGGCTCCCTTGACCAGGAACTATGTGCTCCGGTTTCTCAGATTCAAATTCCCCGCCTAGAGGCGGGGAATCTGAATCTGTCCGCGAACAGGCGGACTTCTTTAAAAGTCTGATCCGCCTGTTCGCGGACAGACCTGGCCGATGTTCGGCCATCACTATTCCTGACGATCTTTTGGCAAATTGTGCTGAGAATCATCCGTGCACCCTTTTTGTTCCGGCATTTACTTTGGATGGGAGGGCTGGTCCACATAAAAAGTAAGGAGATTGATCTAAACATGTCCATAATGTATTATTGTACATCATTTTGTGGGCCAATTTATGGCATGATATATGGAGGACGCTTTAAATTTGTGGCCGATTTGGAGACACAACGATGACTTACGATCGATGACTGTGTAAGGGAGTTGTTCGGCCGTGAAAAACGCCTCAAATCAAAGCGTATATTTAAAGGATGGGGTTTAAAGGATAGATATAATGTTGCATGGATATCAATCAACTTCTGTTACTTTAACTCAATTAATATGCCACCCGCCATTTTTATCTTTGGATAAATCTTTATACATATATATCAGAATATATAAGGCCACAGCTGTAATATATATATAGAATGTAAACCAACTATAACAAGAATAAAAAAACAGTGCCTTTCCATAACCAAGTTAAAACCGTCTGTACCCATCACAAGCCCTATTAATCAGCTCTGTGGTACCTGTGACCAATAATAATAATAATAATAACTTAAAGAGGAATAAAGGTAGAGGTTTTCACCCCCCCCCCCCCATACATCATTTTCCTGTTTATTCCTTCGTGACTGTCATGATGTGAAATACACACCACCATGATCATGCTTTATGGAGTTTCTTCTGAAGGCACTGCCGAGGACCTGCCAAGCTGCAACAACAAATTGCACTCCCAACCACCAATACTGACCCCATCACTGCCTTTCTGACCCAACTCCCAATGTAAACACACCCTCTCTAATCTTTCAGATCAGGTGTACAGTACCTGTAAACATGAAGTGATATCAGCCATAACCAGGAAGTGACATCATCCTGGTATCCACACGGCTAAACACACATAGCCTTGTAGAAGATCACTACTTCTTACTAAGCCTGCTTTGTATCTCCATTATTATTTACAGTACTTTACTGTGTTGCAGTAGGTTGTGCTCCCCTTGTCCTTGTTCCTATTTTCCGGAATAAACATGGACTGATTATATCCAGCACCAAAATCCTTGTCTGGAAGTGAACAAAGCTCGATAACTGGGGACACCTTACCACTAAGAACCCAAACCTGGTGTCCTAAACAGTATATGCATATTTTTATATATTATTCAAATTCCAAGATTGTAGTTTTAGAAAGCACAACAATGATTTCATTTTACAATGTTTACTACTTTGTTTGCCTGAAGCACTTTTAAATGATGTAATTAGTAGACATTAAAAAAACAGTAACTAGTATCATATCAAAAAGTATAAAATCTAATTATGACTATTTAAACCATTTAGCCGTAAAAAAAAAGTTAGTTAGCTGCTCTAGTCAGCCACATAAATCAATAATTCCTAATTATAGTGACCCACGATCAAAGCTATGAAAACATCATGTCTGTGTTTTAAATGGCTCTGTTTTCTCCTCCATTGCTCGCCATCATTTTCAGGCTTCCCAGACAAAAGATGAATTAATGATGACATCATGCAGACTACCATGTCTGCTGTTGTTGTGTGATGTAATAAGAGACAGCAGTGTTCTTGTTCAATAACTGTTTAATAAGAGGCATCTGGCAGCTTACAGTAGTATACATTTGTATGTTTGTCCAGAATTTTCAGCTGCAGACAATTACATGGAATGATGCTGTCATCGGTATGGAAGAAAATTAATGCAACGCATCAAATCTTTCTGAAACCGATATTAGAAAATAACTGTTAGTGTTGGTGATGCAAATTTGAACAATCATTCATTTGTATGTTAAGTTCATACTCCATCTGCTTCCGCTTGACCTGTTCCAGATCCAATACTGCTAGGCATGATGGCAACATTGGCATCTGAGTGACCATCTTGTGCTGTCTGAGTAAGGGTAATGCCAAGCTTTTTAACATTTTTATTTAGATAACCAATTATAACAGACAGATAAGGTTCTCTGCAATTTGCCCTGAAAATCCATGGATTGGGTAAAAGTATTTTAAACTGCACCATAGAATTGAACTTTGAGGGTTTACTTATTTGCATACTTTCACAAAATTATAAAAACATCATTGCTGATGGAATGTACATGATTGACAATCTTTTGGGTGGGCTTAAAGCCCTCTTGATTCAGAAATCCATCGACAGACTGCTATGTTCCCTCGCTACATGTGATGTCCTCCTACAGTACAGCTTCCTGGTAACAGGCCACCAATGTACTTGGACTGGATCTCTACATAAGTTGGCATATGAAGTTACCATGCTGTGGGAAATTGCAATAATTATCAAGAGTGTAAAATAAAATTCCAAATGTTTCTCTTAGTAAAACAAATCACAGTTTTGTACATAAAAGTGTATATTTCTGATGAATATGAAATTTACTACAAACTAATATAACATATTACAATTTAAAGAATGTATATTATTAACTATCAGTTTGCAAGAAGCTTTTCATGGTCTGTTAAAGCTACATTGAAAGGTCGATACTGGGGCATGAAGGTTGAGTGCTCATTAAATCTGAGCCAGGAAGCCCAAGTAGGCCCTTGAGTTGAACTTTACTGGCTGGGGCCTCAAGTGGCTCTGGTATAAGAAGATTTGATAAAGTAAAGCTTAGAGAATTTCCACTGAATATTGCAATAATAATTACAGTGGGGCAAAAAAGTATTAAGTCAGCCAACAACTGTGTAAGTTCTCCAGAAAGAATCCAGAAAATCATTTTGTCAGATTTTTAAAGAATTTGTTTGTTAATTATGGTGGACAATAAGAAATTGGTCAATATCAAATGTTCCTCTCAATACTTTGTTATATACCCTTTGTTGGCAATAACAGAGGTCAAACGTTTTCTGTAAGTAACAAGGTTTTCACACACTGTTGCTGCGTAGAAATGTGGGAGCAATAATTTTGAAAATGGAAGACATACAAGACCGCTGATAATTTTCCTTGATCTGGGGCTCCACGCAAGATCTCACCCCATGGGGTCAAATTGATCACAAGAACGGTGAGTGAGTGAGTGAAAATCCTAGAACCACAAGGGCATCAACCCGTGAATGGCAGCCTTAAGAATCCTCTGGGTTACACACACAGAGCTGGGAAAATTGGTGCTGGGGCTAGTATGAAAGGTTGCATATAGGTTACGATTCAGTTATAGGGACACTATTTTCTTTTGACGTTTCTACTGTATTATTTTATGTATTTGTAATTAATAATGGAAACATGTTTATGGTGTGTGCTTCATTAATTTAATGTCTTATTATAAATTATTCTAAAGTGTTGTGTTATTTAATTGAAGGTTTTGGTATTAAGATTTGAGGAAATAAGTACTTGGCCATAGTACATTTTTTTTTACTTATTATCCCTGCCCGAGTCATGTGAGGTCCCAATGTTCCACCACAGAACATTGCCTGAAGATGAGCTTTAATGTTTTCACTGATCACTACCATTCTGCCTGCTTTTGAAAATGTTTACGAATATTACCAGTATTACCAATAACCTCTAATATAAACATTACGCTAAATTGTGGACAGCTGTTATTTTGTGGTTACTAAATGTTGTGAACTTCCCAAGTGGAAATGTCATTCACTTCAGAACAATATCTACTGATTATTTGGAAGCAGAAAAGATTTGTTGGCAAAGAAGAAAACACATTTTGTTTTCTCTTTTATTGTAAATTCATACAGTTACAAGCATGGATGATGTTTGGCTCTCTAAATACCTGGAACTGATCTCCACCAGCATGATTAGGGTTCTTATGTGCCCATTAAATGCTTGTATTGATAATGCAGATTGCCAGGTTTCCCCTTTATTCCTCTTAATGCTCAGTATGCATATTTGACAGGAGGTCAACAGATGGGTTGAGAGATGTTTGCTAACTTGTACCTTGTTCACGAATTGGTTATTGGGATCTTTTGAGAGTCCAGAGCATCCTGACTGTTTGCCGTAATTGTGGTAGGCAATTTGACCTCATCTTATATTTCCTTAAGAAACATAATATTAGTGGGTTGGAAAATTATCAGTACCCACATCCCTATATAAGAACATATAAACAACTGTAGTAGAGCATATAAACCAGCGGTGGCTAACTGAGTTGATATGGAGGGACACAAGTGCAGCCCTCAGCATCACTAAAGGGCAGCACATAAAATTTTCAACCTATACTGCTTATACAGGTTATATGCCCCTATTCTCATGTTATGTGCCACAATATATTTTATACAATCACCCCCCATTCATTGGTGAAATAGAGGGAGCATAGGCACTTACCAGTCTGCTGATGCCCCACCAACACTAGAGGAGAGGAGGAGAGGCAAGGGATTTGCTCCGGTGCCATCTGGGTCACTTATTGGCTTTTATGTACGCCTATCACATAAGTTTATCGCCTCTCCTCCCCTTCCCACAAGAAGTTCCCAGGCAAGGACCTGTCAGCGTTTGATCAGCGGACAGGTGAGTTCCTATGGCCTATGCAATAACAGTAAGGTTTCGGGGGAGGACCATGGGGGGCCTCCAAAGAACACCCAAAGGGCCGCATGCGGCCCCCGGGCCTCAGGTTGGGCACCTGGGATATGAACAATTGATAATCTAAGGGGGCAACCTCCTGGGACTTTAGATGGTTACCAAGTCACATGAACGTTAGAAAAAAGAAACAAACACAATGAGACCTAATCAGGGTTTTTGGTCTGGTTAATACAACTGACATCATATAATAAATCACCCAGTGGTGGGTTTCTTTTAATGCATTTGACTCCTATTGCGACCATTGTGAGTTCTAAATATAAAATGTAAATCATTAACTGTTTATTAACACTTTGTTCATAATAAAAATATATCAGAGTATCTCAATGACATCATATTTACAAAGTTATGTAAATTACAAAAAAGGCAAAACTCTGGGACGTCTGAGTTTACATCCTTAGTGATACAGGATGATGGTGGTGCCTCACAGGACGCTGATCACCATCCAAAGTAATGCAATCGACATGTCCATAAATTCTGAGATTGATTTCCTAGCAGATTCATTGATGAATTTACCTTTTAAGTATTAGATGTTTGGTCGATCAGTGGCAAAATCGGTTGCAAATCTAACTGTCTATGGCCAGATTTAAGTATACATTTATATCTTTTTACCTGCTTTAACCCCCCTAGTGTTGGCGGCTTCATCTTGTCCAGCGCGAAACTCACCGTTCTGCATTGTCCTGGTGGCTCAGTTCTGCATTGTCCTGATGAACACACCAGGGGAGGGTTAACTTCAAAGGGCACATCTGGGGAATCACACTGAAACAGAGGGTGCCAAAGGGAATTGTACAAGATACAGTGATAACCAGTGATAACTGTATCCAATACAGTTCAAAGAAAGAAAAACCCACAAAACACATTTCCAATCGAATTAAACTTTTATTGTAAACAAAACATAAATATAAATACATACTGTTTTGAAATCTATCATACAATAGAAGTATTGTAGAGATTTTATCATTCAAATGATACCTTGTATTAATTTTTTTAATGTAATTTTTCTTACATAATTGTGTGTTTCAAACATTATTATATTCAGGATGTCTATTAGACTCTTGTACGGACAGATTTTGGGAAGTTACCGGCCTACAAAAAAAAAAAAATCCATTTAAGTCTATGGTGCACTTTTGGTACAGAAATCTGGGAGGATAAAAAGACCTAAACCAAGTAAAACCTAAGATCATTCAGGTTAGGTAAGACGAGGGTGGGAGGAGGAAGAAGTAAAGTTTAAATCTTGTAGAACCAGAACTGGACCTTAATGAAACTCAAGGCCAGCTACCTGCTACAGAGTTGATATGGATTCATACATTATGTAATTGCTTGAAGATTGCACAAACCTGCTTTCACACGCTCAGGCAAGTCAACACATTTTTCAGTTTACCTGATTTGCGAAGTCACAGCAGATGGCCATAAGGTAATTAACATTGTTATGATTCATTGAAAATGCATACCTTTATAGCAATAATACAAATTGCTGTTACCTGTATTTCTATTAAATGTTTCTTTGAACTGAAGGCCTGCATATATTTATAAGTATGTCACCTTATTCAGCATTTGGAATGCATTCTTCAGCAAAGAAAGTGTTTATGCCAGGGTTTTCCTACATTTGGCATGCAAACTTTTTTGCCATTGTAAGTGTTTTCTGCCAAATGTTCGGTAGTGAGAGTTCTGTTCTTCAAACTCAGAAAATTTGAAGGAAAGAGCAAAATGCTTTAGAAATTGTTGACAAAAAAGGCATTTAAATTTGCCAAGTTTGTTTGTTTTTCCACTTCTGACATTCTGCACAAAAATAGCTATGGACATCCTTTAGTAAAAAAAAAAAACAACGCACATGTGACAGGCTGATAAAAAAATGTATTCTTTGTATGTAAAAGTAACTTTTAAGAAAATGGGAAGTTATAAAGAATAAAAAAAAAAATCCATCAATGCGGGCCTGTCCAAAGTCAAAATGCAGCCCGTGCTCAAGTTTCAATTGACCCACAGTCATAAAATCAATGATATGCAGAGAAGATCAATACTGGGGTAACACCATACAAGAGAAGGGGGGTGATACCACTCCCCTAAATGGTTGGCCCTCACACATTTTCTTCTTTTTGTGTGCCATGTACTTTGGCTTTTTCAACTGACCACTGTCATGGCAAGTGACACCAGAGCAAACATAACTGCAAGGAAACATGAATAACTATGAAAGGTTGCAGTTAGGGGTGTGAAATTGGGAATGTAAATTACCAATCCAAAATTTTGAACTTCTAAGGGTGTTGGAGATCTGGTGGATGAAAGTCAGAGCTGGAATAGGACTATGAAAGGATGACATTTGGACTGCAGGTAGTCTCAGGGGTTAGTTAATAAGTCAGAAAATTTCACTGTCACACTACTGAGGTATGAGATCTAAGATCAAACAGTGTTGTACCAAAGCCAGCTGGTGACCTGTGGATGGAGACAGCTAATCGCAGGCTAAATAACACAAGAACAGGGAGGTCCATTTGCAGCAGAGTCTACCAAGCAGGAAGCTGACGGAGAGGACAGTGAGGAAGACCACCCTATATATGAGCTGAGTACCAAAAAACATGTCCTGGTACTCTTGGCTTTTTCAACTGACCACTGTCATGGCAAGTGACACCAGAGCAAGGGTGACACCGGTGATTGAAGGGTGTAGACTGACTGGACCGTCTTGCACAGTTTGCAAAGGCGCAGAGTCTAAAGAAATGCCTGGTGTTCTTGCCTGGTGGTGCTTCGCTGTCCCGGACGCACCTGTGGATGTTGGCAGCTGATGAGACGCTAAGACGTAGTGCCAAGGATTTAGAGATAAGGACGAGCTGAGAGTCTGGAGCCAGGAAGTCAGAAGAGGTAATGGGATGAAGTGCAGAAGATCAAGAGGTAGGGAAAATCCGTTGGACAAGCTGAGAGTCTGGAACTGAGAAGTCAAGCAGTCAACAAGCAAGAAGGATGGAGGTAAACACATGAGGGACCTATTGCTCAGGTGATTTTCTGTAGCCTGACACTTCCTTTTAAAGGGCAGGAGAGAGGAGCAGCTGAGTAAAAAGCAGCTAGTATCCAGTAAAGGGAGCTCTCCAGCTGGACACTTTAATGCTGTGAGGCAAGGGCAGTATGAAGGGATAGTACTGGATGTAGGCAATACAGAGCTAACAGACACAGATCCCCTGGTCCTGCAGCAATCTGTGACAACCACCTAATAAATGCATGCATAAGAAGAGGACATCTTTTGTGAGGTATACATGTCAGTAAGATCAGTAGAGACTACTGACCTTACCTGTACTTACCTGTAAAGTCTTGTATATGGCTCACAGAATTTAGTAACCTCAGGGATTTTAAGGCAATAAAAATTGGGTTCAAGTCTGAGGAACTGATGCAACTGAAATGTTCCAGTGTAAAGAAATAATCTAGTGTGAAAAGGGATCACCTATTTATGACCACTTGCTTTGGTGGACATATTTGTGGGTTTCTATACTGACCATTTGATCGCAGTTTGATCACTGGTGGTGTGTAGAGGGCTGGGCAGAGATCCGGCAATCACGGCGGAGTGCAGTGTATTCCGCTGCGATTGCGGGAGAAACAGCTTTTTGTGCCATAAAAAATGGCGCGAAATGCGGTAACGCCCAGAAGTGAATCTTGAGGCTTTGCAATCTCTGGTTTTGGTTCTACCTACCAGCTAATTACCCATTTCCCAAAAGTAAAGCTGGCCATAAGTCGCCCACTACTTTCGGGATATGATTTATCGCCAATTTATGCTCCCGATCTATCATTGATATAACAAAAGATCAGCTATACATAAAAATGCAATTGGAAATAATGGAAGTGGGATGAGTCCTGCATGGGTCTCCAATAACATCCTTCGATTTGCAATAGATCTTCAAAAAATTACAGACATGTAGAATCCCATCCTGATCGATTTTTCATGTGATTCCTCGTTGCTTTGGTCGATTGCACGCTTTAAACATGTATCAATTTGTGATCGATTGATTGGTCAGAAACCGTGGGGAAAATTGAGATGCCTATGGCCAGCTTTACACTTTGAGGAGGGTAAAAAAATCCATAATTTTTTTTTGTGTTATAAAAATGTTATCTATCATAAGAACAAGATGTGTGTATTGTGAATACCCATTATTCACTAGACTGGGTACACTCTGAAGTCTGCCTAGGGCCTCACTTCATTTAAAAGCAGCCTAAGCAGATGTTAGCACTCAGCAGGTTTAAAAAAAAAAAAAACACACAATAATATTCAGTTGGGAAGCAACATTTGAAACATACATAATAAAGTATTTGGAACCCGCATGAAGACCCATTTTATAAAAGTTTACCAGCTAGCAAAATAAATAGACTTCTGAAAGTAAATCGTATGACCCACATTCCAAAATCAATGCCTTCTAAATGCCCTAGCGCTATCTGAAGATTCCAGACACTTTGGAGACTTTTTATTCCTGTAAAGTTTTCATCCTTGGTACCTCCAGCAATGACGGACTTTTTCCAAGTCTCTTTCACGGCATAACATTTCGTTCCATTTCACTAACTCTCCCGATGCCGCTTCATTCTGAGTAGCATTGCTGACATATGCAGTGACAACTTGCCGTTTTCTTCAGCCTTACAAACTATTTCAATTCACAGGCACTTCAATCCTATCCCTGTCGCCTCCACTGGCTCTCCGTTCCCTTTCCTTCATAATGTCTTCTTATTTGTAATAATTGTCACCATGAAGGCAAAAAAAGTTTTTTACTGCTTCTAAAAAAATGCCTGACCCTCTGTTCTATTTCTGTTATTCTATTTATTGTTTTATTACATTATTTGTATTTTTTTTTTTTTCTGTTGCTCTTTTATTTATTGAAAAGTTTTATTAAAAAATTTAATTTTTTTCAAAAATTCGTCCATTTCGATGTTCGAGTTCATTGCAAAGCCCCTGAACATGGTATCATCACCAAACTTGCTGGAGATGTGGAGAAGGGTTGGGGGTATACTACAAAAAAGAAAGTATGTCTCTAGCACAAATATTTCTTGCACAAATTAAGTTCAAAATCAAGTAAAAATTTCGAAAATCAGAATTTCGACTTTGATTTTTAACTTAATTTATGCAAATACTACATGTGCTAGAGCAAAACTTTTTTCTCAAATATTCCCACAACCCTTGTCTACATCTCCAACAATTTTGGTGATGATACCATTTTCAGAGGCTTTGCAATCAGCTCACAATTTTAGCAAGTCGAAAAATTCGACCATCTCTAATCCCAAACACTGTCACACACATTGTACCCGCATTAAGCGAATGTCCACACAGCTGGTTAGGGGTTAACTGTTTACTAGGAGTTATATTTAAAAAAAATTCTCCCAGTAAAGCAGAGATTAAGTTGAAGCATAGGGACTAGAGTTCCAAATGACACTAACCAGCTGCACAGGGGGTTGGCTGATGGCTTTACCCAGAATCAGAAGGAAAGTTCAGTAAGCAGCATAAGTGGTTCAGTGGAGGTGGAGAGGGGAGGAATCCTGCATCTCACCCTTACTCTTCAGACACCTCTTGAAGCTGCATCCAACCACTCGGGCAAGATGAGGGAGAGACTAACCCTGGTCCAAAGGACAGTCCTGATATTTGCCAAGGATAGGGGTCAGCCTGGGCACTGCTAAGTGGATGTTTGTTAATTGCAAAGCCTCTGAACATGGTATCATCACTTGCTGGAGATGTAGAGAAGGGTTTGGGTTATACTACTAAAAAAGTTATTGCTCTAACACAAATAGTTTTTGCATAAATTAAGTTTAAAGTCAAGTCAAAATTTTGGAAAATTGGAATTTCAACTTTGACTTAGTTTATACACATCCCCATGTGCTAGAGCAAAAAATGTTTTTCAAATGTTCCCACAACCCTTCTCTACATCTCCAGCAATTTTATTCCATTAGCATATCATTTTCAGAGGCTTTGCAATCAGCTCACACAGACAGCTATATAATGCATAACTGTATGTTCATGTATATAATGCACACCTGTGTGAATGTTTATGTATATAATGCATATATAACATATACATATGTAAAGCACAGTTGTTTGTATGTTTATGTATGTAATGTGTTACCATGTATTTTATTTGCATTGTAAGCTGTGTGCAGACTGCATGCTAGTATGTGTAGTACAAAGTTATGTGTGTTTTGCAATGGTAGAAAAATATGTATGTGCTTCTGTGTATATAAAAATGTGTAAATAATAATTTAAAAAAACACAGTGCTAATATATGTTTAAAGCGGACCTACCACCAGGAATCTATGTTTTCATTAATGGCACCTGAAGTGCCAATAATAGGGAGGAATGCAGTGAAAACCCCTAAAAACGTACCTGTAATGAGCAATTTAGTAATATAATCAGGCATTCCTGTTCACTTCCTGGTTTATGGAGAGAGCAGACCGCGGCAGCTTCGTCACAACACGTGATTTTTCAGTGAGCTGCTTTGCCATAGAATATCACTGAACGCCCCCAGTGGCCACCCGCGATATTGCACCACCATGTGTTGGATTTACACTGAAAAATCACGTGCTGCTGTGACGTTCTGCCGAGTCCTGCTTTCTCCATTAACCAGGAAGTGAACAGGAATGCCTGATTATATTACTAAATTGCTCATTACAGGTACGTTTTTGGGGTTTTTCACTGCATTCCTCCCTATTATTGGCACTTCTAGTGCCATTAATGAAAACATAGATTCCTGGTGGTAGGTCTGCTTTAATGCCTTTGGGATCCATTTACATAAATTCTGCTGCACTCCAGCTCACCTTTCCGAAGGCAACGTGTGGCAATGTGTTAGCGCATGTATTGCACTAGCAAATATGTAACATTCACCTTTTTATGATGTGCTATGGATCTCATTTACCACAATAAGATCAAACATGTTAAGGAAGAACAAAGTAGCAAAACACAGAAAAAACACAGAAATGATTCTACTAACATTGAATGTATTAACCTCCCTAGCGGTTGTGACGAGCCCAGCTCGTCCAGAGTTTGTGTGAAGAACAAACTCTGGATGAGCTGGGCTCCCGTGCATGCCGCATATCCCCGGAAAGCTACTGTCAGGTCCCCGCTCTGCCGCCGTCCCTTTCTCCCCCTGAGCCGAGTACCTCCTTACCTGACCAGCATTCCTCTGAGCGGCTGTCACGACCTGGTGCTGCGCGTGCGCGCGCTCCCGTGCGCATGCGCGCTTCATGCGTGAGCGCGAGAGAGACCCATTGCCGGAATTTTAGAGGTCTGACAGGAAGTGTGCCCCAGCTGCACGCCCCTCCCATGGGGG
>CM070034.1:25632687-25650743 GCA_036250615.1 Ptychadena robeensis | reverse complement strand
ATGTTCTACTATGGGGCCCCAAGATTTCTGATGGTGACCCTGGTCTGACCTTACCACCCAATTTTGATCAATAGAATCCATGTTTGGTTGAAGAAGAAATATAAAAACTACATTTTCAGTTATCATTGGCAGGTAATTATCCATAAAGGTCTATGCTTTGCTGCCCTGATGACAACCAGCACAAGGTCCTTTTGTCACAGAGCCAAGAAACAAGGGATAATCTCCCTATTGGAACAAAAGACATAAATTAAATGCTCACAGTCATGTTTTTCTTCCCCATGCAATGTGCAACTAATGAAAATATAAATTTGCCGCAGGCTTAAATAGATGTAATCGAATGGTGGCAGGCTTGTTTGTCTTTTACAGCCAAATAAACAACATAAAAAAAAAGTTAATAGACAAAATTTTTACTTTCAGACTGTTCCAACAAAGTCTGACTTTTTTCTTTAGTGTTTCCCAGAGGCTCTGTGTAAATCATTACTGAAACCTATCCATCCCGCTCCTACCCTTTCTGAACCCGAGTAAAAGGAACAAGGCTTGGTGTTGAATGGACCTCTGTGAATAGGTCACTCACATCAGCTTGTGACATGTATAGAAGCGAGATGGACGCAGAGTTCTGTTTTATTAAACCTCGCTGTGACTCCCTGAGGGACCACAACACATACACACACAAAAAAAAACAGCAGAAGAAAAATCGATGGTAGCTACTTGACACAAGATAAAGAAAGTAGAAAAGAACAAGAAAAAGAAAAAAAATTGAAGGGTAAATTTGGAATGTACAGTTTGTATCTGCTCTTAACACATAAAAAAACACTTTTTAGATAGAAAGATCATTTAGTGGTTGCCGTAGAGTATGCTGTCATTTAGTATTGTGTAATGTTTCTTTCATCACACAACGTCTTTATCCCTTAACGCCTTGTGAGCACTAGAAACTTAAAATAATTATACATCATTACTGGATCTTGATCATGGCAAACAAAAGTCAATCAACTAAAGTTACCAGACTTTATTAAATCATAACTCTGGGAGTCAAGAAATACAAAATCCACTGCCACTGGAAAACATTTCCTAAAAGAAAGTGATGCCCAAGGAATACAAACCTAATCCAAGATACCATAACCATCCTCATTGTCAGTTGTGGTTCTTACAACTGGTCCCTTCAAGTCATTATTCTTGCTAATAGGTCCCAATTTCTTCCCAATAGACTGACGTTTCATTTGTTCGCAGTGTGTCAAAAATCGATGATCTATCGATTATCAACCCACCTTGAACAATTGATTTTTGGATGATCCCAGAACGATTTCTAGAATGTTTTGGATCGAAAATTATGTCATTGTCATACTAATAATAGCATGATTGATGACCATCACCGACGTACTTTGGAGGCGAATGATCGATCCCAAAAAAAAAAAAAAATGTTGGGTTCCTGTACGATCGATTCTTTCGTAGTGTTGAGCGGCATATGATATATAGTGATGGCCGAACTTCTGCCAGGTCCGTCTGCGAATAGGTGGATCGGACTTTTAAAATTCACCGGGAATTTTAATAGAAAAAAGCGAAAGTCGACGTAACTGACGTCACTACCGGTTTAAGCGGTTTTCTTTGACGAGAGACCGGCTTCTCTCTGCTGTCTCTCGTAAAAGAGTTCTGATCACTGGCAGGAAGAAGGTTACCATTCAAAAGGATTGAGCAGTGGAAGAATTGTCACCTTCTTCCCGCTAGTGAACAAAGCTGTGAAAACCATGGCAGCTACTCTATGAGCGGAGCCCTGCACTGGTTTAGCCAAATAAGAAAATCAGAAGATAGTTTCCAGAAATCAGAGTTAATGGTAGCAGAAGCTACACCCGTTGGTTGATTCATCAAATTTTCACTAAGTCAGCAGTGACTAAACTGTAAAACTGTTAAGATCATTTACATCATGCAGAACAAACAGCAGTTATTGGAATGGCTGCAATAGTCACATGACCAGGTCCCTAATGGTTTAATATAAAATATAGTTTTGTGAAAAATGTCCAAATCGGAGATATCAGCAAGAAACAGTAGCAGTTGAAGAGTAAATTGGCTTTTGTTGGCTACAATAAATCAATGTATTCTTCTAAACACATAAAAGCCAAAAAAAGAAATATATATAACAACTCCAGCAGGAAAATGTGCTGGAGAGAAAAGTTACGATTCTGATTCTAAATATTTTCAAGAAAGTCCTGTCTATCAATACAATATACTAAAATATTCTAGCAAATGGCCTGGTACCATATACTATGTAAATTTGTAGCAAGCTGGTTGGCATCAAACCTGACAATGGCCAATTATTATATGGCCATTTATGATATTGCCAACAATGGAAGACCATTGTTTCCATTAATCCTGTTGAGCCCCCCCCCCCCGCATCTGTAAGCAGGAAGTGATCTCATCCACATGCCAGGAAGTGAGGTCTTCCTGGAAAGCACACGGCCCTAAAAGATCAATCCTTGTAAACCTCTTTTAATGTGAGTATCTTGTCTGTTGTTTTGTTTCATTTTATTCCATTCCATGTTATTTAACCAATTACAGTACCTTACCTTGTTGTACTAGGTTGTGCGCCTCGTGTCCTTGTTCCTATAGGATTGTCTAACATAGCTACCCAGAAGTCTTGGGGTTTTCACTTTGCCCCAAAACCTCTTTAGCATTAAACCCGAAACATTCAGCGTGCAATCGCAGTGGATTACAAATGTAAACATGACCATTCTCAGCTCTCCTCCTTCACATCCCTAACATCATCGATTAAGCCAGGGATGTGTCATCGATGAAGCCAAAGACTTTGCAAAGTAAGTCAGCTTAACCACCCAGCTCAAACTGGGCAGTATCACCAAGTTTAGCCCCCCAAGATTAGACCCTTCCAGTGGCCTGACATCAATCCTTGCAAAGTAATGTTACATCAAGGAGACGCCTTGGGCATGTCTTTCATGAGCTTTATAATGCCATTCAAATGTAATTGCTTGCATTTCATCTACGTAATTTAAACACAATAAAACCTTTATCAACATAAACATTTTACCTTCTAAAAAGTGTATTGTTAGAAAAAAAACAGTGCGCAGCTAAACATTTGGTATATTGTCACCCCCATGATTGTTATGGCTCATTATATACTTAAACTCTTGGCAAGTAGTGCTCATACATAGCAGTTTTCACCTAGTCCAAGTACTGGAAACTGCAGTGCTATCTCCTGAGATGGGAGAGAAGCCAACGTACAACATACAGCAGGTTTAATTAGGATATAAATGTGTAAACAGGGAGCAAGAAAACACACAGCCGGATAAACATAAGGTAGAGGGGAGCTCATGGTAAACATGCCATCTATCCATCACTCATCCCTCACTGCGCTTGGCTCGTGTATCTATTGTGTTCGATGGGACACATGAACGTCCTTATATATATGACAGCGGAGAGCAATTTATCTACGGCTTTATAAGGTGCTATCCAGATGTTACTGGCATAATGTCAAGCAATGGCATAATCCGTTACAAAGGATAACGTATACTAGCATATCCATGTCATCGTTAGTGTTAAGCGAGAATATTGAAAATTCGAATATATTGGAGAATTCACTATATTTTGCAAATATGCGCTTGGATATTCGCAATGGCGGATATTCATCATATTATGCTTCAACATTGTTTACCAGCATACAGCGTGCATATTTGTGCACATTGCGAATGAATTTGCACAAAAGAATGAAGAAGAGAAGCTGTAAAGCTGGAAGGCAATAGAATACAGTTGAATCGAATTTTACGAATTTCAAATGTTCCTTAACCTCCCTAGTGATTGAGACGAACCCAGTTCATTCGCAGTTCAGGCTCGACCCAAACGCAGGGGAACTAGGCATCGGGTGCAGCCGATACTCCCACGGAGAAGCACTGGCTTTCCTGCCCACACAGGCAGCGTCATTAATGACACTGGCTGTTTGGAGAGGGGCGGAGGGATGGAGGAAATGGCAGGCAGTGTATTCTGTACACTGCCGCGATTGCCCATACCATGCCGTTAAAAACGGTGCGGTATAGGTGGTGCGCTAGGGAGGTTATTATAGATTTGCAAAATTACGCGAACTCGAATATACCATATGCCGCTCAACACAAGTCATCGTGTTATCCTACACAAGTTGCCATCATCTGTGTTTTAAACAAAAAGAAAATACAGTTCGCACCTATATCCCCCTTGATCCTGTGAGCCAGAGAGAGGATAACAGGATTTTAAGGCAACAATTTAGTAATCATTAAATGAACAGTATGTAGTAGTGATGGCCGAACTTCCCCAAGGTCCATCCGCGAACCCACCCTATTGGTGGGGAATGTGAATCAGAAAACCCAGAAGTGATGTCAGTGATGTCACATCCAATACCTGGAAAGCTTAGTTTCTGGTTGCAATTGCCGGATGTGATGTCGCTGACGTCACTTTCGGTTTTCCAAGCTGGCTTTTCACTGCCGAAGTTCTCTACTAGTGAAAAGATTCTTCCTTGGGTGGATCTTACTGCTTCTGATCCTGCCGGAGGAAGAATAGTGAGCTCCTTTTCGCCGGTGAATGGGGTGGGTGGAACACCCATACTGCTCCCTGGCTAGAAGGAGTGCGAACATCCATGTTCGGACAGTTCGGCCATCACTAGTATGTACATATTTAATTACAAAAATCAAAGATGGTTAAGTCAGTAGATCGTCATCAGTAGATCGTCAGTACATTATTAGTCATGTATATTAATAAAGTCCAACATATACAGGCTTATTAGTGATTCCATATACATGTGTTAATAGATAATGTCCAGCATATACATGCTTTTGAATAATTTGAGGTGTTTCACAACTCTAGGTTGCTTCGTCAGGAAAATAGCATGTATAAATCCAATAAGCTTGGGTTGAAAAAATCTAATTTTGTATTTAAGATCAATCATGTTATGATCAGCCCTTTTAAAGGAACGAGAAACCATGTTGAGTGCCACATATTTTCTAGTAAACTTGTCTTAGTTGGTTGGCTTGTTAGTGTGATCCAATTAAGAATGTCCAGGGTCCAACTATGAGAAACAAGCAGTGAACTCCTGTTGGGTGTGCGCTGTCATCGAAAGGGGGGTCTCCGCTTTGTATAGCCCCCAGGTGTCCAACCTGCCGCCCGGAGGCTGCATGTGGACATTGTTCAGTGGCCCCCCTTGGTCCTCCACTTGTGGCCCCATAGGGCAAAGGAACTCACCTGTTCGCTGATCCTCTACCAACGTGTCCTCTTGGGAGAGCAGTAAGAAGTGAGAGAGAGAGGTGAGGGATGTGCTCAGACTCCGGCTGAGCATGCTAGTTGGCATACATAAAAATAAATCAGTGACCCAGACAGCGCCCAAACGCCTATGCTTCCACTATACTACTTTGATTATATCTATGAGGCACATAAACTTTTTAAGATGTATATGGGGCATTCCATATATCACCATGCTCAGCGGTCACACTCTGACCCAGCTTTCCTAATCAACTTTGGCGGTCCTACATCAGTAAAATTGTCAATGTTGATTGGAAAAACCAGGTCTACATATGACAGTTTAAACTATGGGCAGGAGGGGGTGATGGGTGCTGTCAAGTTTTGACTGCCTGCCAGGATCTGGTCCGCCACTTGCTGGGATCTGTTGGCGGGGGGCGAGGAGGGGGCTGGATAGGTGTTATGTTCGGCACTTTAGTGATGCCAGGGGCCGCACTTGTGACCCTCCATATCAACTCAGTTGCCAACACTGGTCTAGCTGTTAAAAAATACATTGTTGTCCATAAGAGAGATTTGTTTTTCTTTCTGACCAGAAATCTAATAATGGGGCTGGGCTTTGGAACCCAGATTAACGATAAATGTTTTGATTGATGGTTAAAAAAAACATTTGGAGCTGATTTGCTTGTGTGCAATGTACCTTACATGTATCTTCTCATGGTTTAGGCATTTTAACCCAATGGCGTTCCTTTTTAGCTATACCATGCATGAGTCTCACTATACTATACTCTAACTTGCATAATCATCATTACCTCTCTCTGGCAAATATAGAGGAGAACTTCAGTGGTCATATTATTGATAATGTTAAGCCCCCCATACATGGGTGGATGCCCTTGCAATCAAGGAGCCTATATATTTTCTTTCTGAAACCGGTGCCTGTATTATTTTTGTCTCAATTCGAGCACAATCAGTCAACTTGAATGCGCAAGACAATTGATTGTGATATAATCAATAGAAAAAATCCAGCCGTGTATGCCTAATTTACCGTACTTTTCTGACTATAAGACACATTTTTTACCCCCAATGGTCCGAATGCACAACCTTTGCTTCCCGCCAGCTCTCCCAAGTAAGATGAGAGATGTGGCCACAGCTACATCCCTGATCTGTACTGTTTCTACCAGCAGAGCGCTGCTGCAGCTAACAGCTGGCAAGAAGGGAGAGAAAACTTCAGAATCCCCTGTGCTCCCCCTCCCCTTCTGCCTCAAATGTGCTCTCTAGTGATACCATTGTTGTGACTGAAATTTTCCAACTGAGAACATTTCTCATTTTTTTTTGGTTTTTCTTGCTCTAAAAACCGGGTGCGTCTTTTGGTCTGATGTGTCTTATAGTCTGAAAAATACTGTAAATCTGACTGATTTCAATGAGGAATGACATATGACAAACTTTATGAAGATGTAGAGAAGGGTTGTGAGAAACTCACAAAAAAGAAAGTATTGCACTAGCACGTGTAGTTGGGGAATAAATAAGGTCAAGACAACAATTTCAACTTAATTTAAATACATTTCAACTTCATTTTGAACTTCATTTTTTTTTGTTCCTACAGCCCTTTCCTACATTGCGAGTAATTTTGATGTTGATACTTTGTTCAGGGGCTTTGCAATTAACTCTGAAATAAACATTGTCACGGAGCAGCAGGTGTGGACCCACTGTGCCACGTGTCCTACCTCCTCTAAGGGCATGGTCTAAGTGAACCCACTCGTTCTTCACAATACTCCTGATGGTAGAGATAGACTTTCCCGAGGGGTCGCTACCTCTTGAGGGATGGTAGGAACACAGGCAGCTGGTCCAGGTAACAGCAGGGAAGACTCCAGGGACACAGGTGTTGTCAGCCAGACAGTGTGAAAGGCGGGCAACGCAGGTAGCAGAAGAGTGCAGCAGGCAGGTAAGGGTTAACAGGTATCAGTCTCAGAACACAGGCAGTCTCTATCTCACAGGAACAGCAATGGCAGGCAGTGCTTAGCATAACACAGAGACCTTAATACTGAGGCAAAGCTAAAAGGGCAGGGTTGCTTATATAGCTGCAGGAGGTCCACTATTGGTCAGCCAGGTCACATCACGAATACCTTAAATCCCAGGAAATGACACACGCTGGTGTTTAAGGAAGTGTGTAGGAATATCAGAATCACTGCTGAACAGGGCGCCTAGATCTGCAACGGTAAGTAAGGAGGCGACAGTGGCATACAGCAGCTGCCGTTACAAACATTTTGTGATCATCTCAACTTTCTGCAGACCACTATACGAGGGGGTGGGTACAAGACCAATCACCCTGCACAAGTAGACAGAGTAGTAGGCATATAGGGCCCCCAATGGTCCCCGGTGCTCTATCCTGCATGCATATTCTGCATGTTAATTGCTACGCGTTTTGGCCAAATGATAGCAGCCCCCCCTAAACAACTCTGCTGGCTGAACGATAGCAGCATCCAACCCCCCTCTGCTCAATATGTAAACCATCAGGGTGGGCCCATGCAATAACATTGCATAAGGCCCCCCAAAGGCTAGAAATGGGCTTAGTAGCAGACACTGGTCTTCCTTACAGGCAGCTCCTGCATAGAGGCAAAGTTTCAAACTGGATTTTTGCATGAGAAATACACAAAATACAGTAATCCAAGAGAGGCCATTTATGTTTGTTCTAGTTAGACAATAATATCTTTTTTTAGAGTTCAGCATTTATACACCAGTAAACGTTCACTGACCTCTTTCCACTCTTCACCTTCAGACAACCTTCTAACCTAAAGCAAATGATTGTCTGCCGCACTTTTAAACATCCATCCAAGAATGACACATTTTCCTGTCTGAAAAAAGGTGTCAGACCTCTGTAGACGTATATACAACAGTGTCTGCGTGCAGGTTTCACAATCTCAGCAGGCACAGAAGATCAAGAGTCCTCCAGTGTTCTGCACATTAATACTGTGTGTGCAATGGCCCATTATGTGAATGAAACAAGACAAACACTATATCAGCAGATGAACTCCCATTGATTTACCATTAATAACAGCAGGATCGACCTTCCTTTAACAGAACACCTCTGCATACCTGACCATAGTATTTCCCATCTGGATGTCAGTGTTGTAATTGAGAAGAGGAATTCAACACATTATGACCGCAGTAGGGCCGAAAGCAACATGTGCCACTTTGACTGACCTGGCATATGTGTGTTGCTCATAAATTGACAGATTACAATTACAAGATTAAAATGTCATGCTCAAATGGGATTAATTCAAACTTCAACTTCATCTGCTTTGTTGCCATCACCATTTTGAAACCAATTTCCTTCCCCCTCAACGATTCGTACTATTGTCTGAATGTCTACATTAAAGGTAGCGATATTTCTGTTCTATCGTTAAAGTTCTTCGTTTAAAAATAGATTCCTTTTTACCTGACTCAATTGACCTAATATGATGGAAATGGAACATGAAATAGATCAAGCATGTTGGTTCCACAGGTATTCTAGGTATTCAGATGGATTTGTATCCGATGGGACTATGGAGAATGCACACATGCTTGTGGTGTAATGGATTTGGCAATGAAACAGTTAAGCCCCCCATACACAGGTCGATACCCATACAATCGATGACCTGCTCTAGATGGAATGGAGATCGAACAGAGTTTATCAACATGATGGTTCCCTGTTTGATCTAGCTTTCTTTGGTTCAGCTTGAAGACAAGTTGTGCACAATTGATGACCTGTGTGATCGATGACGGCGAACGCGCTTGGCATGACATTATCAATCGAGCGGGTCATTGATTGTATGAATATCTACCCATATATGGGGGCTCTTATGTGTCTTCTATTACTTCTAATGTAGATGAGTCAGCTCAAGGGAGGTGCTTTGCTCAAAGAGACATATAAATGTGATAGATAGGAGGGGATAGTCAGTTCCTGTCCTGGATGTGACCCTGCTTGCCTGTTTCTGCAGCAGCTGTCTGCCAGGATCTCTCAATGGACAACCTTTAGGGCCAGGGGATCTGCAGGATCTGCAGGACAATGTGAGTTGATCATCCTCCTCAAAGGGCTAAGGGTATCTCTTGACAGACACCTTTTACCACTAAGATTACAAGCACACCCCTCAGGACTGGGGTCATATTTGCAGACTGTTTGCAACTGTAAGTGATTACCCTAAAGCCCCCCCCATACACCTTTAGATCACTCCATACAATTTTTATTAGATCTACCAACAACTATGTAGCTCCAGGTCCTCCCTGGTAGAATACATAGTGATTGGAAGGTATATATCACTGCTATGTAGTGCCGGGTCCTCCCTGATAGAAAACATAGTGATTGTAAGGTGTAGAAAGGTCCTCATATTACATGGTTTTGGTAGAAGAAAAGTTGATTGTATGGTAAGATTGTAAGGGGTATGGGGGTATGTCTGTGCCCTATGGGCTTGTTCCCACTAGAGCGTGATTTTTGATCGTGCGCGGGATAAAAAGAAAACCAAGCCAGATCGCCCCTGAGAATGAATGGGTGTGATTACAAAATTGCGGGCACATGTGATTTTTGATTGTGTCCATTCATGTCTATGGGCACGATCCGGGCCGATCGGTTGCAGCCGTCCAAGACTGCGGTGAGCGTTGTCTATGTGGGGACAAGTCCATTCAAAGGAATGGGCCCAACCACCCGCGACCGGGATCAAAATCGCTCTAGTGGGAACACTGCCTATCTCTGGGATCAGAGATAGTGCCAAGCTGTATATAACAACTACTAGAAAAGAGTGACCCCAGTTTAAAGCATAACTAGTGTGTGGACATCCCTTTATTATATTCTAATATTACTAAATCGAGTAATAATAAAACATCTGCAACTAGTATAATGGTATTTTCCAAGTGAATCTAAAAACAATTTAAGGTATAACACAGCCCTATTTTCCATTGTGTTGCCTTTTGCAATTTTTTTTTTTAATACAAGCTCTTGAAAATTGACATTTAAAAGACAATGACATTTTAACAGCCCAGGTTTGCTAAAAAATTTATTTCCAAAAGACAATTTTTTTCCGTCTAGCAGTTGAGCATGAACATGGCGCTTGATTGACCTGTACAAACAGAACAGGTTTCATTGCACTTTTTGGATGCACCATGAACAGGGCAGCAAATGTCACAGCTATTCACTTCAGCGGTGGGATTCTATTATCAAACTGCGTGATTATTGCCCAGCCAAGTATGACAATAAAGGCTAAATGAAACATTCTATAGTGATGCATCATTTTAAAGTGAAGTTGTAAACAAATCGAGCTATACCGCAAGGCTTCATGTTCAGTGAGGTTTTTCTTTTTTTCAGCACTCAATAGTTATTGGTTAAGGTCCCCATCCATCTTACAATCTTACCATACAATTTCTGTACAATCAACTTTTCTTCTACTAAAACCATGTAATATGAGGACCTTTCTAAACCTTCCAATCACTATGCATTCTATCAGGAAGGACCTGGCAATACATAGCAGTGATATATACCTTCCAATCACGATGTATTCTATCAGGGAGGACCTGGCAATACATAGCAGTGATATATACCTTCCAATCACGATGTATTCTATCAGGAAGGACCTGGCAATACATAGCAGTGATATATACCTTCCAATCACTATGTATTCTATCAGGGAGGACCCGGCACTACATAGCAGTGATATATACCTTCCAATCACTATGTATTCTATCAGGGAGGACCCGGCAATACATAGCAGTGATATATACCATCCAATCACTATGCATTCTATTAGGGAGGACCCAGCACTACATAGCAGTAGTATATACCTTCCAATCACTATGCATTCTATCAGGGAGGACCCAGCACTACATAGCAGTGATATATACCTTCCAATCACTATGTACTCTATCAGAGAGGCTGCTATACTACATAGTTAATGGTAGATCTAAAGGAAATTGTATAGAGTGATCTAAAGGTGTATTGGGGGCTATATACAAACCTACAAGCTATACGACCTACAAGCTATACAAGCTATATTGAAAACCCATGGTGCAGCTTCTTATCCTGGACACCTGGCCTAAATGCTATTCCATGAGGGGAGGGTCGACATTTTCAACTGTGAATGAGATATGACACAATCATAATGGCGGTTATAAGGTTAGGACCACAAAGAACCAGAACCACAGGGGGCCACCGGGAAGTCAAGTAGCAATGCATTGAGGGCAGACTACAAATAAATTCTACTTTGAAAGGGCAGGGTGGCATGCTGTCTTCAAAGTCCAACGCCACACTTTGTTTTTAGATCATGTAGGAGGTAGACTTTTTATTGCCATCATTTTCATTAACTCCTGTTTCTGAAATTACATAAAGGAAGGTTACTTGTCATTGTGATAGGAGAGCAATACAAATATTGCTGAGACTGTAGAACGTTCTCATGTCCTCACAGGAAGTATGTTAGTCTTCCCAACTTGACTGCTGACTGCAATGCAAACCTGCCTTTTTCTCCAACCCTTCCCTACTTGGATCAAAATAAAATATATAGTAAGTGGTAGTAAATGTAGGGGTAGGTTGAGATGTAAAAGGTCACAAGGAGGTCATTAGGTAAATACAGCCATTTTAAGAAAAAAGACCCCCAGCCTCCCTTCCATATTTTTATTGCATTGTATGCTGTACTTGGCTATGTATTGTTAAGTGTTTGTATTTGTATTTCAGATGGATTCGTTTTCAAGTATTACAATGACATTGTCAGTAATG
Organism: Ptychadena robeensis; assembly: GCA_036250615.1. NCBI lineage: Eukaryota > Metazoa > Chordata > Amphibia > Anura > Ptychadenidae > Ptychadena > Ptychadena robeensis. The sequence continues at coordinate 25,638,805 of CM070034.1, read as the reverse complement.
AAGGGCTTAGGCTATAGGTTTACATGTTATTTGTTTATTTACAAGGTTATGTTTATATAGGTATCCACTGAGCTGGATGTTAAAATGGGTAGTGGCCGGTATAGACAGTTATTATAATTATGGTGGATATAAAAGTTCAAATTTTAAAGGAGGCACTGTAGAGGGATCTTATTAATAAAAAAGGATATATAAAATATGTAGTTTATGTTCATATGCATTTACACACATACATATACCATATTTTTCCACCAGACCATAAAAAGCACCCTAGTTTTAGAGAAGGAAAAAACGAAAAAAATGTGAAATGTTCTCAGTTGGAAAAACAATTTCCTGCATTACCCAATTTCAGCCACAACAATGGTGTCACTAGAGCGCACACTTCAGGCAGAAGGGGGCGCAGTGGATTCTGCACTCTCAAAGTTTCTGCAGCGGGCCATGGCAACACTCTAATGCGATAAGAGGGATTCATGTAGGAACTGTTCATTGATGATTGGCTGATAACATGCAATTTTATTTCAGATGTCATAGCTCTGATGGCAGGTTCTGGGTCTTCGAAGGTGGACAGTTGGAGTTAAAAGGTTGATGGGAACCATCTGAGGGTGGTATCTCTTGGGTAGGCCAAGAGTGAGCTGACCAAATCTGGTGAGTGGTCTCAATCGAGTCCTCGTGTCGGTGGGTGGCAGCTAAGGGCCTACACAAAGTAATGTGACAGGCACTGGTTTCCTGTGTTGATATGTGGATGGTGATTGGACCCTGAAGACTCAGAACCAGGATAGGATTTACGTTAACCTGATCTGTTATGCCTAATGTTTACATTAATGTTTATGTTATTGTGTCAATAAAAGGCGCTATGGCTATTTAACCTCCTATGGCTTTTTCATGGCGCGAAAAGCCACTGCACGGGCAATCACAGTGATTCCCCGCTGACCTCCCGATTCTCTACACACCGCCGGTGTCAAATAGACGCCGGCTGTGTGTGGGGAAAAGCAACACCCCCTTCATTAACATGAAGGTCTATGGTGCCGGTCCCCCTCCCCTTTCGGCATCATCGGTGACCCCTGGCTGGAATTGGTGACCCCTGGCCGGAAAAGCTCAGTGAGCTTGCAGCTTTCTTTGGTAAAAAAACATGGTGCAAATAAGTTTCATGAAAGTGACAATTACTTACCTTTACCTTACCCACTACTCACCTCTGGCTACTAGCCTGAAAATAAGCGTGCACAATAGTAGGGATGATCAATCCTGTATTCATTCATTTTATGACCTTTTACGAATAGAAATGCAGCTTATAGGCTGTAAAAAATGCAACAACATTCCTTCCTGCCATCCATCACCATTACTTTGCAGTTCAGATTCCTCATTTGGCTCTGAGTTTTTTTTATGGGGGATGAGTCCATTCTCTTTACCTCAAAAGAAAGGAGGCTCCATACATATGGAAAAGCTGAGTGAATCAATAGTGGTTGATTTACTAAACTCTTCACTCTATAATTGTAGCTTTGTTCACTTTGAATTCGTTTTGAATGCCCAATATGATCAGATAATTAATTAGCACTGTCATGATTGGCTGATCCTGTTTTAAGCTATGTCCACTCTTTAAATTTTGGTTGAAACAAACATTTGCTATCCATTTCAGGGTACCACACCCTAAAAAATGTATGCAAAATAATAAAAACTTCCCAAAGGAATAAGTACCTTGTTAAAGAATGGCTTTTAAAGGTACCTATTAAGTCACAGAACAGCAGCGTTGATGACCAAAAAAACATGCAACTGTATAGAAGATGCTTCAGTTGTGCCTGCAAAAATGGTGGGCACATTCAGTAACGCAACGATGATGCTGAAGAGGCGATGCCGGAAGTGATTTAGAATCTCTGCGGGCTTGCCAAGCAAAGGGACATTTGCCTGATCTCAGCTCAGCCAGAGTTTGTTTTGTAAACAAGCCTGAACCGGTTTGGGAAACCACCAGGGATGTTAAGTGAGGTGATCATTATAGATCATCTCAGCCATATATAACTTTAGGTATGTATGGGCCTTTAGACTACACAGTAACGAGAAATGAGACATAAGGAAACCATCCTGACCAGCTAATCAGGAAAGCAATCCTATGATTTGATTGCATTGACCATTTGCTTCCTGTAACAATTTGATATACCTACTGTAGATCAGGTTTTTTCAGGAGTCACGAGTCCCGCTGGGTTGAGAACACATTACCATATAATGTAACTGTACAATTAACTAAACTAAAATTGTTAGATTTTTGAGGGGGTCCTAGGATAATGTAGTTTACATTTGGATTCTCGAAACAAAAAGTGAAAGAACCTTTGGCATAACTGGCACAGTGGACACTAAACGTTTTTTGTATACAAGAGCTCTCAAGTCAGCAACTGGACTCCAACCTTCCACAAGAACCTCAACTGCAACTGTCTTTGGCTTTGTTTCCACTGTGAATTGTACAGTCTTTGCATATATAAGAATTTCTCTGCAGCACCTCCCCTGCATTCTTGGCTACACATATCACTGCATCCTCAACATCATTTAATGGTTGGGTAACACAATGGGTTTCTGGCACCAGGTGACACCAAACCTAGTCACACCACTGGTAAGAGCCTCTACTTTAGATTACAATGGGTTGAAAAAGAGCGTCCGCTCGAAACGCGTTCCATTGTTCCTACTGAGCCCCCCAGCATCTGTAAGCAGGAAGTGATCTCATCCCCAACCAGGAGATCCACCCTTGTAAACCTCTCTTAATGTGAGTATCTTGTCTGTTGTTTTGTTTCATTTTGTTTTATCTTATTCTATTCCACATGATTTAACCATTTGTTGTACTAGGTTGTGCGTCTCTGTCCTTGTTCTTATTTGTCTGTTACAGGGGGCCACACTGCTCCATTTTGAGAGCTGCACACCTACACACAACTTAAACACCCACCCCTCATACTGGCTCTTTTTTACTCTGCAATCCTTCCTCAGGCCCCATACACCCACTGAGGGCCTCTCTGGCCACTGACATCACTATAGCTGTGTAATCACTGCTGAAGGCTGTGCGCAACTACATATTGTCTTTTTTAGATTACAATTGACTTTTATTGAGAATATTATAATTTTTGGGTTTCTCACTTATATAGGAAACCTGTATCTGTGTACCTATCCGTTACCGACCAAAAATGCCAGTGCAGCCGCAGGAGCACATAAGGGCCCTTAGTATTGCTCAAAACTAGAATTTGTTAACCCTACTGAGTAGCTAACAAACAACCTACCCGGCATAAATGATCGGTCTATGATCTTTATGATCTAAAAGTGACATTTGTTCAGTGAATCGAGCTCTAGATATTGCACAGCAGTAAGTAAATATTAATTGTGCAGTTGACAATACACTCTGCCACAGTGAGAAAGAACAGACACGCATGTAAGCCTTTGATGGTCGTTTTCATAAGAGAAGATGATAAATCACAATGTCAGCTTTTTAAATGTACATGTCCCCACATGGTAGTTGGGATAGACACGAGTACATAATAGGGATGTCATTGGTTTCTTCCACTTGCTACCTAATCACATTGCAAGTAATAAAAAAATATTTATACCTCTCGAGCAATTAACTCTAAATTAATTTAGAGCTTCAATATTTTTACTATGCAGTCTTCTTCTCCAAGAATAATTCAGTTTTATTTTTTTCCTCTAGAGGAATATATTATTGTCAATTAAAATTTGCCTTAAACTGCAATCATGGGAGAGGTAAGTGAATAGTTTTAATGTTTACTATATGAGATTGATACTTTGACTGGCTAAAAAAAGAGTCGCCAACAAAAAATTAAAAGTCACACACTCTAATATTCCGTTGGACCGCCTTTAGCTGATTACGGCACGCATTCACTGTGGCATTGTTTCGATAAGCTTCTGCAATGTCACAAGATTTATTTCCATCCAGTGTTGCATTCATTTTTTTACCCAGATCTTGCATTGATGATGGTAGAGTCTGACTGCTGTGCAAAGCCTTCTCTAGCACATCCCACAGATTGTCTATGGGATTAAGGTCTGGACTCTGTGGTGGCCAATCCATGTGTGACAATGATGTCTCATGCTCCCCGAACCACTCTTTCACAATTTGAGCCCGATGAATCCTGGCATTGTCATCTTGGAATATGCCCGTGCCATCAGGGAAGAAAAAATCCATTAATGAAATAACCTGGTCATTCAGTATATTCAGGTAGTCAGCTGACCTCATTCTTGGAGCACATACTGTTGCTGAATAGAGATTTCGAGTTAATATGCAAAGCCCCTAAACATGGTATCATGACCCAACTTACTGGAGATGTACAGAAGGGTTGGGGGTATACTACAAAAAAGAAAGTATGTCTTTAACACAAATAGTTTTTTTCACAAATTAAGTTCAAAGTCAAGTCAAAATTTTGAAAATCGTAATTTAGACTTTGATTTTGAACTTAATTTATGCAAAAACTACATGTGATAGAGCAAAGCTTTTTTAAAAAAATGTTCCCACAACCCTTCTCTACATCTCCAGCAATTTTGGTGATGTCATTTTCACAGGCTTTGCAATTAGCTCACAAAGTTAGCAAGTCAAAAAATTCGACCAGCTCTATTGCTGAACCTAGACCTGGCAAACTGCAGCAATCCCAGATTTATCCAATAGGAGCCTTGTACCCATTTGCTTAGCTAAATCCAGATGGCAACTTTTTTTTTTGGCCAGGCAGTGTATAAGTGCCAGATACTTGAAGTTCAGTATCATAGATGCTGTTTAGCGATCTGGAACATGGAATAGCTCGATAATATGTAATATGGATATAACAATATTTCTGTAAAAACTATAACTTTCATGGTTAATACGAAAAGAAAATGTGTGATCGTTCATTACTAAACAATAAAATAAGTATATGTTTGTTGAAACAAAATAAAAAAAATCCATATTTATTTATTTCTACTCTATTTTAGTTGTCTCAGAAATCGCCCCTATCATGTTCCTCATCCGAGATTCAACCCCCCCAGATATTGTCCCGCCAGGAACTTCCATCTGGCTTAGGAGAGCATCATACCTTTTAAGCTATATGCGGTCTCTGAAAATCTCTCTTTTCTACATGTCCCCCACTCCATCTGCTCATCAGCAGATTACTCACACCTCAGAGTGATCAGCAGTGTAGTGTCCCTGGGAATATCAGTCAATGCCATCTACTATTCAACGGCTGCTCTGAAAATAGAACCGCTAGCCATTATTCTTAACTCACAGTGCTACACAGTGCCGGAGGAAATGATATTCCTTGACTCAGCAGTATAGTTTCCATGAAAACATCATGTCATGCTCTACTTTTGCAATAGCACATCACTCTTGAAAATACCTTTCTTATACTGGATAAGCAGTGAATTGAGCCCGGAAATATAGAACTTCCATTCCTAGCTTGGGACTGCAGGTATAACAATGGGCCTGCACATAGCACTGAGGACAAGAGATGGTCATGAAATTCTGACTAGTTGATTTTAGACTTAGCTCTCTACACACCGCCGGTGACACCGAAGACTCGTGGCTGGAAACACTCCGTGAGCCTGCAGCTATGCAGAAACGCTGCAGGCTCATGGAGAGATCATCTCCATGGAGAGATCATCCAAGGTCAAACTGCACCTGTACTGGCTTTGGGCATAACGCCCAGGGACATGGTATCATCACCAAAACTGTATTTAGAGAAGGGTTGTGTGAACATCACAAAAATGTAGTGCACCAGCACAAGTAGTTTTTGCATAAATTAAGTTGAAATATAAGGCTAGGTTAACACTAGGCATCCCCAAAATTGGAGTTGTTGTTAAGTGTCCATGGCACCAGTGCATGGTTTGCCCGCTTTTTGGGTGCTGTTTCTGTTAGTTTTTGGTGCAGTATTTGCCATATCTGCAATAATGCATCCTATACTTTCCATTATCCAAACTCACCCGAAAACACATCAGGCACGTTTTGCTCATGTCACATAACGCGTCCATTAATTAAGTGACTCCGGTACGCCTGTGTGATGTTGCCAACTGATCCACAATCCCTGTGCGTCGCATCTACTGCAATGGCCACTGACGCAGGTCATGATGTGCCAGTATAGAATGGCACATAATTTCCTGTAGGGGAATAGTGATGGCC
>CM070034.1:25604558-25632662 GCA_036250615.1 Ptychadena robeensis | reverse complement strand
ATGGCCCAAACGTTCGCCGGGCGAACTATCGCGGCGAACAGCGCATGTTCGCGTTCGCGCTTTTTTCGAGAACATATGGCGAGTCGACCAGCCCCTTTCTTTTGGCATTGAAGAAACTTTGACACCTGTGAGTCACAGTCAGCAAGACATAATCCAGCACCCAACCACCTCACGACCATCCCACCCCCTATACATAGCAAGGAGAGGACGCCATTCACATGCTGATTGAGAGAGTGGAGGGAGTTAGATCAGAGAGCTGCGCTGCATATGGAACTATTAGCTGCCTGTGTTTCTTCACATGTACTCTTCCTTATTGCTGTTACTCTGCTGTCAGGACAGAGTCCTGAAAGACCCCAAAAGCCCTTTTTGGGCTATTTTGTTGCTACCCTGTTGCCTGCTGGCTGGCATGCCAGGCTGTGGCAGTGATCCTGCAAGCCATATATCACATAGTGCTCTACTGCCGAGTTCTCATATCTGGTGGCACTTTGTTACCCCAGGGTTTTCACCTATTTTAGGGGCTATATTGCACGGCTTTTCATCACTATCAGCCTTGGTGCCAACTGTGTGTGCGCCCACATGCCCAGTGCCCGCCCATAGTTATCTGGTGGCACTTTGTTATCCCAGGGGATTTTTCACACCCTATTTGGGGCTATTGCAGGCTTTTCATCACGTACAGCCTTGTGCCAACTGTGGTGGGCCCCACACTGGCCCAGTGCCCACCCATAGTTATCTGGTGGCACTTTGTTCCCCAGGGGATTTTTTCACCCATTTTAGGGGCTATTGCACGGCTTTTACATCACGTACAGCCTTGTGCAACTTGTGTGTGCCACATGCCCAGGGCCCACCCTAGTTATCTGGTGGCACTTGGTTACCACAGGGGATTTTTCACCCTATTGTCGGGTATTAATAAATATTGCAGCAGGGCTTTTCCCTTCCCCCCCCTTCTGTCCATTTAAGCTTGTGCACTGTTGTGCGTGCCAAACACTGACCCAGTTGCCAGCACACAGTTATCTGGTGGGAGGGTCATACCAGCAATTTTTTTCACCCTATTCATAAGGGTATTACTAAAAAGTGCACAGCTTTCCCATCCATTACAGCCTGTTGCCAAACGCCTGTGGCCAGTGCCCAAGCCACAGTATCTGGTGGATAGAGGTAATACCCAGAATTTATTTTCACCAATCCATAAAGGGTATTACTAAAAGTGCACGGCTTCCATCCATTACAAGCATTGTCCCCCCGCCAAAAACGTCCGTGCCCAACCAGAGTTATCTGCTGCCACAGGGCCCTGTACGCAAAACAGATAAAAAGACAGGCAGAGGCAGAGCCAGACCATCCCGCAGGGGTCGCGTGCGGTGTCGTGGTGGTGCTATTTCCTTTGTCCTAGAATAATGGCCAGTGTTCAGAGGCCACTTACCGGTCAACACAAGAATGATGGGGACTTAGTTTTGACTGGCGTTTACACAGGACACCCATATTCGACATCCACCGCTTCTGACCCTGGACACACCATCCTCCGCATGCTCGGCTGCGACACCTATCAAGTTGCCACTCACTGCCCGCAACCAATACTAGCACCAAAGCGCTAACATTGACCCATCAGAGGAGTTGTTTTCACATCCTTTTGAAAGGAGAGAGTGATGCGCAACCATTATTGCCAGAGCATGTAGATGACATGGAAATGACTCTGACAGTAGCATTACACACATGGAGGTTGCGGTGTGATGACGGTGAGGTGTGTACCGCTGCTGCTTCCGTTGCTGAGTGGGTCAGCTATAAGTGAAGCGTTGATGATGATGATGACGATGGTGTCCGTGATGTCTGTGGGGTGCCCACAACCAAGAGAAGAAGAACAGGGGAAAAGTTCAGATGGCGAGACAGAGGAGGAGGAGGCAGGACGAGTTGTAAGCAGGGCGGTAATCGCAAGGAGGCGAGTGGACACAGTCAGGCAGATGGGGATCGGCACCTGGGGTCCGCCAGACAGCACGCCAATCAACACAGCTGTTGCCACACACACCAGTATGCCCGTCAGTGCAACGCTCAGCAGTGTGGCATTTTTGTGTGTATGCCGCTGATAGAGCGATGCCTTTGCAACCTGTGCCAAGAAGATACTGGAGTCGTGGGAGTCCAAAACCCACCTCGGTACAACTGCTTGTTGAGAGAAGGACATGGATGTCGCATCACAAACGCCTTTATGGATCAACCACATGGCTACAGCAGGCAACACCACTCGAAGGCCACCCTCCTCCTCCTGTTCCAGCTCTTCAGCCACTGCAAACACTGCTGTCATCCTTGCCACCTCTCAACACCCAGCCAGCTTCGCTCTCGACTGTGAGCAGCTCCAGCTATCTGACCACGTCAGGTGTCAGGGAAGGAGATGTTGAACGCAAGAAAACAATTTTGTCACAGAGTCACCCCTCAGGGCGTTCTGACAGATGGCTTGACGGAGCTCTTGCCGCCAGCGTTTAACCATACCGCTGGTGGAGTCTGAGGCCTCAAAAAATGGGGCTATTGGGACCACAGGCAGTGAGCCTGGAAGGTACAAGTCGAAATTTTGTTTTCCAAACCCATCTTTATTCCCTTGTCGAAAGGAAGTCATGGCATCTCTGGGCATACAGTGGGGGGCAGGGGCCATTCTGACACAGATACTGGTCTGCAAAGCACGTCAGGCAGGATAATCACGTTACACTGCGCATTGGGTAAACCTGCCTGACATGGAATGCGTGGCTCTGCAGCCGACTGGTGTTTATGACACCGCCAAGCTTTGCAGGCAGGCCTGCTGCCACCTCTTATATACTCCTCCTACTTCATCCTCATCGGCTGAGTCCTCTTCTCTTGATGCCCGTCTGGATCCACATCATCTGAATTCCCTGCAGCTCCCCAGGGGCTATTGGCCAATTTCCCGGATACGACAGTGTCACGCTGTCTTGGGCTGACTTGCCTGAAAGCAGAGAGCCACACCAGAACCAGCACTCCGGTCCGCCCTTAACGCACGGGGGGCTCAGGGCCTGACCCCGCCCACCTCGGTGTTATGGCAAAGGGGTGTGTGACAATGGAGCAATCTGTTGGCGAATGAATTTGGCAAGTTGTCACATGTGCGTGAACAGTCTTAAAATCTCATGTGCAAAGATTTGTGGACAAGTACCCCAGGCTTAAAGGACGTCCTCAAGCGGTAGGAAAGGTGTGTGCCCATTTCAGCATTCCTACACGGCTATGGCGCAAGTTTTCTGAAATTCGCGGCGAAAGACATGCCAGTGAGGCTCTTGATTTGCGACCAGTCCGAACTCGTTTGAATTCAACCACTCCATATGTTCGACCGCCTGCTCCAACAAGAAAAAAAGCTGTCAACGAGGATTTGTATGACAGGGGTGCTAGACAGCCTTGCGGAGTGGGTATTTTTTGCCATCTTACTGGACAGCCTCATGCGCAGTGCTGTAGGCTCACGAGTCCTTTTGAATGAGGTGACAAACCTTGTAAGTCCAGCGAAGGCCACAATCAGCGACCTCATCCCATTGCTTCTTCCTGGAGCGTGCCCTGCGAAAGTGCTGGATCAGGCTGTGGAATCAGCGGAAGAGGAAGAGTTATGGTCACCATCACAACAGAAGGAAACAGCCTTAGCAGCCTCGCTTTTGCCGGAAAGAGGAAAAGAAGGACGAGAAGAGGAGGGGAGGAATGCGATCTACAATAATAAAACCCTCCACCCCTCACTGTAACTACCCCCTCCTGCCTCCCCGCCGGATCTCCTTTGACTCCCGTCCCCCCCCGTATCAGAGGAGGAATGTGGCTGGGGAGGAGGAAGACAAACCTCAGCAGCATCCCACGGTGCTCCTTGTGGTCACCTATCTGGGACACCGTGGGTTGTACGTGGCTGGGGGGGAGGAAACAGACCCTCAATGACAGGAGAGGGGAGGAGCAGGATAATATAAAAGTCGGCATCCATCCTCGTGCAAATGGGGTCTTTCATTGCTGTCGTGCCGGTTGGAGTGATCTCGTATCAAAAGGAGAAGGAGAACGCTCTGTACTGGGTGGCCACACTAATAGACCCCGATATAAGCAGAAAGTTAGTTGGAATTTTTACCGATTTCAGGAGGTCTGAGTGGAGCAGCAATTTAGAGCGAAGCTACAACATCTGTCTACACCGCTTTTAAGGGCGACTGTACAGCAAACGTGGCCTCTACTAGGGGAGAAGAGTGACACTAATCCTCCTGCTACCACAAACGCGCCGGCAACGCAAAGGACAGGGGCTAACAGAAGTGCTGTTGATGGAGGACATGTGGAGCTTTTTAAGTCTACGCCATCGCCACAGAGCTTGGATCCACCCTGAGAGAACGACTCGACGACAGATCGACAGGACTACATCGTCCTTAACTGCGGATATTGACACACTGGGAAAGCAATGAACCCTTGACTAATGGTTTTGACGACTTGACATGTGGCCAGAGCATATCCCAGTTGCTCTTGAACTTCTGTCCTGTCCTGCTTAGAGTGTCCCTGATCAGAAAGGACACTTCAGTGCTGCAGGGGCATAGTGAACAGAGAAGAAAGCGAAGTCGCCTTGGTCAAAAAAGTGGGGATATTACATCACCTTCATGAACCTGAGAGCAGGATTCCGAAGGACTGACAGTGGGGGATACGTTTGACAGAAGCAAAAGGCCTGATTACTGCATTGGCTTACAATGTCCCAACCGCTGCTACCGCATACAGGACTTCAATGATCCTCCGCCACCAACTAGGGTTCAAGCCGCAATGTTTTCTTTCCATTCTGCCTGAGAAAACATCACATTTCTGGGCCGCTGCTTACAACAGCGGCTGCTACATACCTAATTTTTCTGTCAAATGTACAGCGACAAATTTTTTATGGCAAGTTGGTACTTGCCTTAATTTTTCGGACTTGGCTGTGGCTGATTAAAAAAGGCACATACATGTGCCAATTCCCCTTCGTGATCGCTACCTTGTCGTGTGAAGAGAGGCCTTCTTGCGGTATCACAATGAAGAGATCACCTCAATGAGTGGTTGGCATGTGGACACCCCAGATGAGGAGGCGAGGCTTCATAGTGATCAGACCAAAAAAGCCGATCGGTGAATAAGTTGTCGTATGGAAAAACATATTTTTTTTTGGGAGAACCGACTACGGTTGCCCCCAGGACGTAACGCACAAGGTACCTACTGAGAACTGAGACTGGGGAAATCCTCCAAGACCCCCATAGGGAGTAGTTCAGAAAAACAGTGACAGATGCAAAGACGGTTTGTGCCGGGTCATCAAGGAGATAAGTGTAGCCCCTGCTAGGGACAGGAGTGTAGGTTAACTGTTTAGGAGGGAGGTTGGGTCACAGAAGGTGCAGCAAGGCTGCCTGTCAGCCACAGGCCTTGGCTCTCTGCCAAGGTCTGTGAATGTATCATTTTGTGTGTTTTCTACCTGTATCTCTGAAGAGGCCAAGAAAGTGGCCTTTTCCAGGGAATGGGAGGGGAGAAGGTGATAAAAGTGCTGGAGACAGGATGTCGAGTTCAGTCCTTGCCTCTATATGCAGATCTTCTTTTGTGTATACTAAAGCTAGCCATACACGGGCAAATTCTCGTGCAATCGACATAAAGAGTTACAGAACCAACAGTATTGTTGGTCCTTCAACTTCTCTGCTTCATATAATCTATTTGATGAGATTGGAAGAACTCATTAAAGTTTAAAAGAAATAAAAACTTTGTTTACATTTGACCTCCTTCCTTTATCACCTTAGTAATTATTGTGTTGTTGTCTTTGTTCCTTTAATAGGTAAAGTTTTGCATTTTATATTTCTTTGTTCCTTGATGTGTTTTCATGTTTCAAAACAAGCGATGAACTGAAAGAAATATTTTATTTCAGTTGTAAATAACTTTGCCATCCTTTGTAAAGGAAATAGAATTTTAGCGTCATTAGACAATGAATAAGATGTAGATGTTTTGTCGACAGAAGAACGAGTTTTACAAAAAACAGGGTTCAAACGGGAGAAATAGTATTCTTTTGTTTTGCTTTAGCTTTTGTCTGCAGATTTCATAGAAAATACATTTTATTCTAAACAATATTGTAAAGGAAAAAGCCTAATTTGCACTCAAATAAGTACAGTACAGTTTAACTTTATCTTAATTAGTGACAAAGTTACCGCTAAATCGATAGGCCCATGGCTGGAAAAATGTTGTTCTCCATTGGATTCTATTGCCCTGGGTGGTTGGGATCTGTATGATAGGCTCTTGCCAGCCACCTGAGACAGCGTCCACAGTACCTAAAGTGTCAAAGTCCAGCCCGGAGGAAAAATCTGGCCCACAGTGCAATTATATTTGGCCTGCAAGATTTTTTATTTAAAAAAGGATTTATGAACATAATGTCACAGATGTGTCTTATTTTTTTACATTTGATGCCACATGTGTTATAGTATTAGACTGCTTGTTCCAGATCCAATGTTTAACCCCCCTAGTGGTCTAAAAGTGGCACAGTACAGGTGATTGCAGCAGAGTACACTGTACTCTGCTCAAATTTCCGACCCACCCCTGTCCACATCAAGTGGGCTGGAAGACCAACGCCCCTCCATTAACACGGAGGTCTATGGCATGGCGGGGCATAGAGGGGCAGACCTGGAAACCCGTTAATGTTACGGTGATATAGAGAATCCTGGCAGCTTTCTGGGGATATGGAGCAGTCATGTGATCCTGGCTTGTCTGGAGTTTGTTTCATCTACTGGGTTCGTCATGACCGCTAGGGAGGTTAAGCAAAACTGAAATCTTAAGGGTGCAAAATATTTGTGGTCAATGCGCCATGCCTCAAATTGAAAGCTAAATCTAGTATCCTAATCAAGGAATGACCCCTGATACTCTTCCCTACTGGGACTTTATAGCTGCTTCCAAAGTCAAACCTTGATATAAGCAAAACTGAAATTGTTTCCATATGAAAAGGCTCATCAGTAAAACATCCTCAATTGTAGACCTTGTTTTTATAAATATTGAAGTTGGCCCATGACTTTGCCCATGTTTTAAATTTTGGCCCACTGTGTAATTAATTGAGATGGATCACCCTGCTATAGAGTGAATTGAGGTGGAGAGGGCTAGTAACAATTTCAATCAACCAAAAAAGTTCTGTTAATGTGAATCGAGCAGGATGGATTCCAATAGTGATCAATATTGTAAAGAAAAATTATTGAACATGTTGGTAAATTTTGTGTAGTGTACCTACAGTGGCTATTGACTACCCAAATACTCTTTGTCTTGCTCCATTTGATTCCAGTGGCTTCTGACCATGGCTTGTTACTGACCACTCTACGGCTACTTCCTATCTGCTATTACTTCTGGTGAACTGACACTGCCTGTTTTTTTTTGGCTGTTTCAGCTACTGGACTTTGAGCCTGAACACAGATTGTTACAGCAATACAGTATGGTAAAATGTTTATTTACTACTGGGTGGGTAGTTAAGGAGTTTCAGAGGGGGTGATTAGTTTCCATAAGCAATAATTTATGAAAATTAGAAAAGACTGAAAAGAGGCACCTTGCCTTTATAAATGTGACCAGCGCTGCAATGAAATGACACTTGTGAACCTTTTTTTTGATTGTACCATTCAGCAGTACTTGCCTTTTACATCACCAAAAACTGTCAAGCTTTGTATATCTAATTTTAAGCCATGGCATGAATAGGGGAGAGTTCATTCACATAATTTCCAGAATGAATAGAGGGAGTCAATGTTTATAGAAGAGCTTTGCTTCCCGTTAACAGTTTAAAACTGTGTAAAACAGTTTTTACAAACAGCACACCCAACAAAAAGCCAAATATAACTGGCAATTCACATAGCCTATGTATTATTAATTATTTTATCGATGGTTATGTGTGTAGTGTGAAACGCGTTAGTCCCTTCAGCCTGTGCTGCTCTTCTTACTTATTGTTCTTAAACAAAACCTTCAGAGACAATAGCTTTGTGCTGAGCAGACATTGTTTCTTGTACTGTATTTGTTATTGAACTGCATTGTGCCTGGAGTTTTAGCACCTTTTTTACTTTTGTTTTAGTTTATAAAATCACCATCAATATGGTTGAGAGACAAGAAAAACAGCCATGAAATGTTTTGGAAAAAGTTCTTCATATAGGCCTTAGTACAGCTTATGGCTATTAACCTCCCTAGCGCTACGGGCTTGTCGCTGAATTTTAATGACACGAAAAGCCGCTGCCAGGGTAATCGCAGCGGTAATCGCCGCTGGTGTCAATTAAACGCCGGCGGTGTGTGGGGAGAAAAGCGACGCCCCCTCCATTAACATGGAGGTCTATGGAACTACACCCCATCCCCCTTCGGCCGTAGGGGTTGGGGGGGCGGAAAGGTGCCGCCCCCCGGCCCCCTTCGGCCGAAGACACGGGGCCGGAAAGGCTCTGTGTGTCTGCAGCTATGGAGAAATTCTGCAGGCTCCCGCAGTTTGATTCAACATGGAGTCATGTTCAGATTTTAGCACAGTGCCCGCATTTTTGGTTTTTTTTTGCATTAGGTGGTCCCAATTGATGTAAAATTAAATAACATATTACCTGCTATCACTGTTATTGTATTATTTTATATTACTGGTTACATCACAATTTTGAGCTTTTTACCATTAAAGATCCGTGATAAAATTAACCATAACATTACCATGCCAGGACTGTTGAAATACAGAAGGTCTTTACATGCCAATAGTAATTTGTATAACACTGAAAATGATATCATTGGGAAATACCTCTGTACGCGGCTCAGGAAACGACATATTACTATACATTTTCACAGCGACTCTCAATTGGGCAATACAATATAGTCAATTTTCTCTCTATTATCCAGCAATGTAAGTATGATATTGGAGGATATTAATACACAGTAAAGGAGTGTTAGCCATGTCATTGGTGAGTAGCCTTCTATAATAAAGAATAATAGTGTATAGAAGACGTACTGGACGGTGGTGCCAAGTCAGCTATGGCATGGATACAAATGTACCGCGTTTAAGTCTGGGGCTGTTTTGCTTCTGCAGCACTTAGTCCTTTGTCAGACATTATGCCAAATTGGAGTTAGATTTATTGCTCTGAATCACAACCCAATAAGGGTAATAAAAAATAGCAAGAAAGCATGGCAGTGTGATTAAAGAGTTCAGTCTGGAATTCACATTTTCATTGGCCTAATCTCTTACTTTATCTTTTACTGTGTACTGAAAAATGAGATCCACACAGAAAATGTGGCACTGATGTAAGGGGCACATTACAAGGACACGTTTAATATACTGGCAGATGGCATATTGTGCAGATGATTTATAAAAGCCGGAATCTAGAAGACGAGGGTGAACCAAGCAGCTGGCCAATGCAACGAATCAGGTTTCATCAATATAGCAAAGCAAGCAATCTTATTGGGTTATAGGTAACAACTTTCCTGGGGTATTTGAACCCCAAAACAAAATATCATATATTATATATTGCTTATATATATATATTGTATGTTTATTATTTTTTTTACTTTTTTAATGCTCATCCTTTCTTAGGGTAACTACACTCAACTGAATGTATCTATAGAAGAGAGATGTAGCCACTCTTGGACAGTATTTGCAATCTTTGTAGATGGTAGCGTTGAATGGATTAACAGATCTATGGTAAATGGCTTTATATAGTTGGCAAGCAAAACTTGACTCCTGCTACCACCAATTCATCATAACAACCCATTATAACACCACTCCAAATGCAAAAACTTTCTTACTGGTTTTGAGACTTCCTGGTCGTGATTTGAATTACACATTTAAAGCTTCCTAGATGCCTTCCAGTGGCAGAAAGTGTTAATGAAGCTTTAAAGCACAGACATTTGTAAAAAAATATACCCTATCTTTAAAGCCTGAAAAATGACCAGGGGAGGAGGGTTGAGTGTTCAAGCAGCCCCAGAAGGGACTGCAAAGGTCACCTGACCCTGCAGGGTGCCTGGAAAGGTGGGATAGCCACTCCGAGGTAATTTTTTTCAAGACTAAAAAAACGAGTGAAAAAAGTTTTGCAAAAGCTGAAGTCGATTTCAGAGCTTCTCCATTGTATTCAATGGGGTAATTTAATGACCAAATGACCCTCTGAACACAACAGAAGATGTTCAAAAAACGTACTGCTTGATTAACAACCTCATTGACTTCCATTTTAAACTTAAAGCAAGGTCATTTTCTGGTCGTTTAAAAGACCTTTATCCTTAGGTTCAATTTACACTGGCAGTTTTCAACCCTTTAACATAACCAACCAACGGACGAAACATTAGGCGACCACCAGTCCGGTGCATCTTATAGTCTGAAAAAGATGGTATATGTAATTTCTTCCATAATCACATCCTTAAATCATTGCTCTAACCTTCTTGGTGAGGAGGCAGGTACCGTATTTTGCATACTATAAGACTCACCGGACCATAAGACACCCCATAGTTTTGGAAAAATGTCCATAAGTTGCTCAGTGGCATTAGGGAATGGGTACTGCAAATGTATGGAAACAGGAATAAAGTATTAGCTCTGTACGTTCAGCTGCAACGAAGGCTCCTCTCCTGGCACTGGCCTTTTAGCTTGGCTGGAGGGAATGGAACAAATTCCAGCCTCCTTGGACACATTGCTACTTCTTGATTTCAATCTGAAAAAGTGTGTCTTATAGTCTGAAAAATATGGTATCTCTGATATAGACAAGGTGCATATATTTTATTATTCTAATCACAATGTAGACATTTTAGTGTTAGTTTGCTTTTGTAATTGTTGCAATTGTTTTAAGAAAAAGAGCCTGGAAATAACTTCTTTAAGAGTTGAGAACAAAAAAGTTTATTTTACAATACATGTATTCGCAAATATATTCGCTTCTTTAATATTTTATTCTAAAGTGACTGAAAATCTACAACTTATATAGCATACTACTTAATAAAAAAAACTGCATAAAACCTTTTTCTTCAAGATATACAAAAAGAAACTTTATACACTTCAAACGTATGTAAGAAGTTTTAAAATGAATAGTTCCTGTGCACAAATGAAGATGCAGAAAAGGCGCCTTTTGTAGTATCTAACAAAAACCACCCACATTTCGTTTTTTCAATGCTGGACAACCTAGCATTCTACACCTTTCAGTGCTGCTGAACTGAAAGGTTTTATACTAAAACACACTTTTGTATCTAATAGTAAAATTAAATTAAAACCCTCAAAGTTTTGAAGAACTTCATTGCTGAAGGTATGTTATTTACACATTTCGCTAACTCCATCTATAGGCATGTTATTTCACCACTGAATATTCACTGTAGGATGCTTATAAAATCACATACAATACAATATGACATGAAGTTAATCAACACTTAGAGTGTTAAGTTCCTATTGTCCTTTTTTCACATATAAGAATTACTTCTGCAAGTGATCTTTTTTAGTTTGGCGCAAGGATATTGTTTGAATTTAAAGCTGATCTCTAACCTTACCTTGCTCATCTCATTCTCTGAAAATGCTTACTATAATAGCCATAGCTAGTGATGGCCAAACATCGGCCATCTCTGTTCCCAATCAGGTGTATTGGACTTTAGGAAAAGTCGTACGTCTGCCTGTTCACAGTGAAATGCTCTCTAATTGTCACAGCGGGTGACACAAGAGCAGCGGTGACACCGGTGATTGAAGGGTGTGGACCCACTGGACCAACTTGCATGGTTGGCAGGGGTGCAATCCAGGGCACAGAGTCTAAGGGACACCTGGTATTCACCAGAGCTCCCCGCGATGGGAGTTGGATTTGGCTGCAGGTAATCCCCAGGTTGCGGTCCCCAGAAAACACCTGTGCAAGATGGCTGCTGAACCAATACATAGTACCAAGCGGATCAAGACGTAGGAGTAGTCCGAGGAACAAGCAGGGGGTCAGGAACCAGGAAGTCAGGCAGGTAATACAAGAAACTGGAAGCAAACACATAAGACCTAAAGCTCAGGCGACTTCCTGTCACCCGATCTTTCCATATAAAGGCCAGGAGGGAGGAGCAACCAAGGGGTAATGCAGGAACATAGCATCCAGCAGAGGGAGCTCCAGGGCTGGAAACTTAACCCCTGGTGTTAAGGACGGTTCCTTGAGCTGGAAGCATCTACAGCAGACACAGACCCTCCAGTCCTGCTGGGATCTGTGACACTAATACAGTAAAAATACAGAAAGTGATGTCCACAACGTCACTTCTGGTATCTCTAACGCACAGCTGCATATTCCAAATACTGGAAGTATCAGGGATGTGCACTCACTCACTCCACTCTCCAGCGGGATGGATCTTTTTTAGATTCCTGCATGCCTTATCTGGCCGGCGGAAGAATACATTTTCTCGCCGGCGAATGAGGCGGGTCGAACACCTGAACTGTTTGCTGGTGAGAAGAAAATAGAACATGCAGTGTTCACTGTGGACACTGTGGACACTGTGGCAAACACTGTTGCCATCTCTAGCCATAGCCAACATCAATTGCGGGTTAAACGCACAGGAATCTACCCGTATATGTCTTTCCTGACGCACTGACATTTGGTCAACTTTTATTGTGTATCATGCATCTGGAGTGAAGCTGAAGATAATTTGATTGCAGTAGACAGATTTTAGGGTCTCGGACCAGGTGAAGATTGGACAAGCTGATAAACATTGGGTGGAACTTATAAGAATTCTGACCACTTCTCCTGAGAAAGATCCATAAGTAAGGCAGGGGAATCATGCATGATCTGCTCATATGTACTAGGCCTCTGAGAAATTGAACATGGAGCCTGAGGCTCTGCGTACTTTTCACAGTGAGCATATAACAGATTTAGCTACAGAAGGTAAAAACGGTATTTGTAAAATTATAGAATGTTCAGATATCACTTATCACTTTCTCCAGAAGGATTTTCTTCAATTCAAGGTCTCCAGATGTCAAAATAAGGATATTATACTGTGAAATGATTAACGTTAAATAACTAAATTGCATTAGGGAGTAATTTCAAGGCTTGCAGATTTTGCTGTGGACCACAAAGTGAATGTCCAAGTTTTGTGGGGAAAAAAACTATTTATAAGACAAATGTCTTTTGATCTGGTCAAAAACATTTTTGTTTTTTGAAGGGGTTTAGGTGGATGATATTATCTGATTAGAAAACCGTATGTGATGGTGGGAGGACATACCGTCTTTTTAGGACTATAAGATGCTCTGATGTATAGGAAGCACCAGGGGCGTTGCTAGGGTTGAGAAAGATCGGGGGCACCTCTGGGCACCTCAGTGTGTCCGGCAAGTGGGCGTGTCCGGCAAGTGGGCGTGTCCGGCAACATTTGTAAGCTTGTAAGTAGAGGGCAGTGATTGGAGGAAATCACAGTTAGGTGCATTAGATACAATCATTGCCATCTTATAATGTTTCAAACGTATTCACTGTAAGTTTCCTCCAATCACTGCTATTTTCCGTCAATTATGATGGATGATGGGCAGTGATGTGGATGAAATTGCCATGTTAGGTACTTGGATCATCATTGTCATCTCCATTCTATATGGTTTCCATGTATTCAACTGTCATTTCTCAATCACGGCTATGTTCCTCCATGGAGATGGCAGTGATTGGAGGAAATCCAGTAGGTACTTGGGATACATATAGTGGTGTCTAGTGGTTCCAAACTGTGTGGGTGCAGCTAGGGTGTTGAGGAAGGGAAGCAGGGAGTGCATGAATGTGTGTTATGTAAAGTCTAGCATGTGCAATGCATCAGTGAATGAGCCCTTAGGAGGGAATGTTTAGTAGTTCCCAGCACATTCCAGTACAAATGCTCCCCACCTCTCCACCATTACACTCAGCTTTGCTAACCCCATCCTCTTGTCGTGTTTGAGCAGCTAGGCCATAGACTAATCACTGGAGACACTCCAGGAATGTCATGGAACTCTAACAGAAAAAGTAGGATCAGCCCTGGACCACCTATCACACTCACTGCTTCCTCCACTTTCCTCATGGAACCATTGCAGTTGGTGTGACACCCCCCCCCACCCCCCCCCCCCCCCCCACATACATACATAGTGTTGCAGCCGCGTTGCTTTCATATATAGTGACTGTTTACTTGTGATCGCTGCCCGTAAACACAAAACACACCTTCTGCCCTAGATTAACAGCTCTCAGGCACTGTGCTGAGATGAAACGCTTTCCCCCAAACTAGCTCTCTTGATTGGATGATTACTGCATCATCTCCATTAACAGACCATGTACCACTCTCATACAGTGTGATATCTCTGGAAGAGTGTCTGTTGGCCTGCGCATGGGCAATCCCTGCTCTCACGTCTTATCTCTGACCCTAATAATATCTGGGTTGGGCAAGCACTAGGCTTATGGGGTGCTGTAAGAGGTTACTTTGTGCTGCTCTCCTCCTTCCTGTCCTCTGGTCTAATGACGGGTCATTTCAAATGTAGAGCCATAAGCACTGCACTGTGGTGTGGTGATTTCCCCTTCCTAGAACAGTGAGGTATTTGTCATCTATCCTGAGAGGGTGATACTAGTTCCCCCTGAGGCTGGCGTTATGAGAGGACCAGTCAGTGTACACACAGATCAGATAACACGCCGGGTACCAATCTTTCTCTCCGGACAATGTGCCCGGCCGGCCAATCTCCCCGCCAACCAATGCAAGCCGCAGAGTGAGGGCGTGGCGCACTGTCCCACCATGCTAACGAGGACGCCCCTGACGAGGGAGACACGTTGATAAAGCGGTCGCCTGTGAGCTCGGGTACGGGTTTTACCGGCCTGTGTGGGGGACTAGGCTGTGCTATGGCAGTGTGCGGGGCTGTCATCATCATGTGCAGGCAGTGCGTGAATATAACACACCTGATTTCTGTAGTTTATCAGTGGCGGGATGTGCAGAGACATTCAAGGTGTATTGTGTGGTCCCACCCGTACACCTATGGGGAGGAAACTCTGCCAGCTGCGTCTGTGCCAAGGAAGAGGTTTATACTTTGTTTTAAATTAATAAATTAAATACCCAGCACCCACACTAGCAATGGTATACCCCCTATGGGTCGGAGGTGACCCCTCTGTGTCCTGGACCCCCCCTATGACTCCCCCAACACTTCAATTACAGGACCGACAGAACACTAACATTTAACCCTACACCACCCGGCGTGTCATACCTACCAGCTCTGCTATATCCCGACACCACACTAGTCTTCCTGGGTCTTCCCGGGCCCCGCCTCCCTTCCTACTCACAGCCAATGCAGCGGGACTTTACACTGGACCAATCGGCGCGCCTGTTCACGGACTACAGTGGGGTGTGAGAGGAGAGCGGTGATTGGTCGCTGGCTGTTTGTTTATATTTCTTTCAATGTATATAGATCGGTTTATACTCATATATATATATTATATATACTCATATATATCGGGCTGCCGGCCCGATCGGGTGCCCACGAGCGCTGCAGTTCGGGGCACCCGCGCTGGGCACTGGCCATATAAAGATTGGGGGCACTCTCTGATAGGTTCGGGGCACGGGCCCCCGTTTTACATGCTAACGACGCCACTGGGAAGCACCCTATACTTCGGAGCGTCCAATGGCCAACAAATATTTTGGCTTTCTCCCACTTCCGAGTTAAAGGAGTGGACAAGCTATCTCTGACAGCTTCCCTGCCTCTAGCCCTGACTGGCAGAGCTGCGTGTGAGGTGGGCAGGTGTGAGGTAGGCAAAGACTGGCTGATAGCACAGTACTCAACTGTCCAGAGTCCAGATTTCATACACAGGCAGAGCTGGATGGTAGAGCTGCATGCTTGGCAGCCTTTTCATCTGTCTCTGCCACTTCATTGTTTATATCAGCAGAGTTTTAATATAAACTGATATAAACTTTAAAGTACAGATACAAAAATTTGCCTGTGTGCCATGGGTGGTCTTAAAGTGCCCATGCGCAACAGAAACTCAACAGATGTCCCGTTCAAGCGAAGCATGGTGACGCCACAATGATCCTGGCCCATCCAAAGGAATGGCATTTGATCAGTATTTACGGACATGTCCGTTACCTGTTCGACAGGGGTGGCCACATTAGATATGTCTAGGGCGCTAGACATACTCCGCTCGAAGCAGACATCGATATAGCGCATATCTATGCTTGTATGGCGACCCTTAAAGTCCGAAAAATCTGGTTCATACCTAAAGATTAAGCACTATACCAAGGAGATTGCCCAAAGGAGAATAGGACAGGAAAATAAATAATGGCAGAGTGGACCTGCTATTTCCAGAATGGCCAAACAGATGGATTGTGCTCTACCAGAAGTTTGCAAAGGAAATGGAAGTAGATTACAAGCCTTGTCTTTTTTGTATCATCTTTACCAACAAAACAATATGATGGCCAAAACAGCCAGAATTGTACTGTTCCATACATGTTTGTACTGTTATGCAAGGTAAACAATATGTATTTTAAATATAAATGATACTCTCCAAATTTATAAATAAATGTATCAGTACCATTTACATTTTTGGTAGGTCATTTTGACTTGGTCATTTTAAATATTGTTTACAAGGCAAAAAGTTGTGGGCACCCCTGGGCTATATTATGAAGTTGGTTAAGCCTAATTAAGTACACTTATATTCTAATAAGCTACTGGGGGGGACACTATATCATAAGCTAAGGCTTTCCACAGTGCCTTACCACCTCTGCAAGATATCCAACATTTAGTAGCCCACAGTATTGTATATATGTACTCAATAGCATAAACTGTACAGCATGAAATCTGGAGTTGATCCATGTACTGTTTTTCTCACAGTTGCCTTTTGGTACACACTTCTATAGTCACATTGCTGAAGAGTGGGTGACCTTCTGCCTACTACTCAAGTTGGTCTGCATTGGCCATCTGCTGCTGGCATTACAAGCACCCATTGGTCCAGATGGTCCTCTCCTGTAACATATGTAGTTTGTTTTATGAATTTTCTTTGGCTATTTCAAATAACTTCCTTTTTACAAAAATATTAACTCTTGCAGTTCATTCTATGATAGAGATGGTCGAATTTGTTTTCCAAAATTTAACGATTTTGATGATTTCGACTTAATTGCAAAGCCCCTGAACATGATATCAACACCAAACTTGCTGGAGATGTACAGAAGGGTTGGAGGTACACTGCAAATAAGAAAGCATGTCTCTAACACAAATAGTGTTTGCACAAATGAAGTTCAAAGTCAAGTCAAAATTTAAAAAATCGGAATTTCGACTTTATTTTGTAACTTAATTTATGCAAAAAGTACATGTGCTAGGGCCATACTTTCTTTTTTAAGTGTTTCCCCAACCCTTCTCTACATCTCCAGCAATTTTGGTAATAATACCATGTTCAGAGGCTTTGCAATCAGCTCACAAAATTAGCAAGTCGAAAAATTCAACCATCTCTATACTATGATAGCTGGTGAACCTGTGCCACATATTGGTTGGCTGAATATAGAGAATAAATATGATAATTACATAAATTAAACCATTCTGATCCTTACAGCGCAGGTAATAATCTCACTAAACCATGGGATTTATTTTGGTTTCCAATGCTTTTCTGGCAACTAAGAATGCATAGGAATGGCAATTCCTTCTAGAAAATCGCCTCCTGCAAGTGACTATATGGAAAAGCACATAATCATTTCCACAGGTGATCGAGCTGATCTTTCCTGAGTTGCTGGTAAGCGTCATTTGATCAAGTTCTCATTTCTGCTTCCTGTGTAGGCTAAAGCAGAATCAGGAAATCAGGTCAACAATATTTAATCAGCAGAATAACAATCAGACATCAAATATCATATTTTTTAGACTATGAGAAGCACTTCCCCTTAAAATCAATGGAAAAATATGTGCGTCTCAGAATATGTTAAAAAAAAATTCAGTCAAGACAAAGTCCAGTGCCAAGAGGGGAATCTTAGCTGCATTAGCACTAGCAGTACCCCTAATCTGAACACACCAACTAATGGAGAGACACATTTTACAGTCTGTTGCTAACAACTTACCCATGAGCAGCTATTTACATATGGGAGGAGAGATGAGTTTGTGTCATGTAATTTTTATACTGCATTGCAGAATGTAAATGTAAATACATTACTCATGCTATCATAATAGCATTGACTCACCCAGCTATTACTATTGTGTGTGCAGTCTGTTGTGAATATTAGTGATGAGCAGCATAGGCAATATTCGAATTCGTGATATTTCGCGAATAATTCTACTAATATTCGATTCTATATTCGGAAATTCGAATATTCGCGGTATGACCATGTATTGCGAAAATCATATTCGCATTGCGAAAATAATATTCGCATCGCAAAAATCTTTAAAATTAATGGTCACATGCTATGTTTATTTTCGCAATGCAAATATTATTTTCGCAATACATGGCCCTATTGCGAATATTCGGAATTGCGAATATCCGCCGACATATTCGAGATATTGGCGAATTCTCGAATTGCCGATATTCGCGAAAAATATTCGCCATTCGAATATTCGAGCTCAACACTAGTGAATATATAATGTGACTCCTCCCATATGTAAAAAAAATGTGTAATAGCTGGGTGAATTAGGGCTATTTACAAAGCATGAGTTGTGTATTTACATAACACTCAAATTCTGCATTGTCAAAGTAAAATGTGTGTGCCACAGACTCATTTCTCCTCCAAAGTGTAAATAGGTGCTCATGGGTAAGTTGTCAGTGCCAGATTGTAATATGTGTCTCTACAGAAGTTTCAGAGAATGGGTACTGATAGTTTCAGCTCTGTTCACTCGGCTGGAATGAAGACCTGTGGCCTGGCACATGTATTTGGCTTGGCCGGAGGGAGAAGAACAAAGACTTGCCTCTTAGTAATGGCCTTTTGGCTTTCCTTGTGGAATTTAAAGGGAATACTGTATATTCCCTTTTAATTGAATGGCTGTGTCTCTGACTCTTTTTTTTTCCGATTTTCTCTCAAAAACTATGGGGTGATACTTATGTCCAGTGTGTCTTGTACAAAAAAATACAGTAAATCTATTTTTGTTAAAAACATCTCTCCTGCTGCTAATTTCTTTAGTTTCAAGTGTCTGTTAGTGATGGGCAAAAAGTTCACCCGGCGGACAGTTCGTGGTGAACATAGCATGTTTAAAGTTCACCATGACTGCAAACATTATGTATGTTCAACAAGCCCACTATACCTTAACATGGAGCCAATTTTTTACACCTCACCCCACAGTCAGGTGGGACAGTAAAACCAATAACACATTTTTCCCTCCTGGAGGACACCCCCCCTCCCCCCATAAAAGAAGCAGCCCAGCTGACATTTTACATTTATCCTGTGTCTCCAATACTAGATAGATAGGGAGAGCTGCTGCTGATTGAGGGATAGCTTAGCTGCTTTGCTATTCTACTCCATCCAGTGATGTAACTATAGTTAAGGTGTTCTGCAAGAAGCAGTTCATCATTACTGCACAATAAAAGTCCTTTTCTGGAGGGTGAGGTATGATATGTTATGGAATATGTACACTGTGTTATAATCCTAAGCTAAGGTGTGCTGCTAGTTGTAGTTTACCATTGGCAACTAATGCTTACTAATTCGTTTTTATTTGAGTTGTGTGTTGTATAACATAAGTGTTCTATTTATGAATGCACTACACTAGGCAGAACACCTGGGCTGCTCACAGTGAGCAGAACCCTGGAAAATAAATGGAAGCTCCACAGGACCATAATCTATGCAATCTATGACATTTTATTCTTAATTTTAACACATACAGAAGTTCAGTAGTGACATCTGCAGTTATGAGCTGACAATAAGCTCAGCACTGATATTATACAGAACAATGACACACCAAGCAGCTTAACGCTGACTTTAATTTGAACACAGTATCACAATATGGGGATACCCCTGAAAAAGACTTTAAAGCAATAAAGCCCCCCATACACATTTAGATCACTCCATAACATTTACTTTAGATACTTCCAACAACTCCGTAGTGCCGGGTCCCCCCTGATAGAATAGATAGTGATTGGAAGGTTTAGAAGGGTTCCCATATTACATGATTTTAGTAGAAGAAAAGTTGATTGTACAGAAATTGTATGGTAAGATTGTAATGTCTATGGGGGCCTATAGCTCTATCGTGTAGGGCCAACCAAGAAGAGCAGGACATTGCAGAGAGATCTGACTAAATGTGATGCGCTGCAGAAGGTACTGTCAGGTTGGAAGCCCACTTCGGCAACTCTTGGCAAAGTCTGTAATCTAGATGAGATTTCTGGCCATTAGACAAGACAAAAACAGCATTTTAATAAATCTGTATTTTTAGGAGGAAGTTTAGCCTTTGATTCCCATCTGGCATGACACTATCCCGGTGATTGCACCATTTAAAAATGGATGGTATTTGCAGAAGTTCGATTCGCCTGTTCGCAAACAGCCGCAGCCGATGTTCAGCCATCACTAGTGTCTATATATTTGAGGATGTTTAAATATACCTACTTCTTTTACTTATATATATTTAGATCTGTTTGTGGTAATACTAAAAAGTAATTTAAATTGCCTACATCTAACTCATGATAGAGACAACATATTTATAGAAACAATTTTAAATGAAAACCAATTAAATTAAAACAATTTGATAGAACTATCCAGCTGTGCAGTCTTTTTCATTGTTATTTATGGAGAAGTACCAGTGAAGGTTATGGTGAGAAGGGATGAAAGGAATCAAAAAGCCCTCAACTCAAGCAGTGCATAGCACAATCAAGCCTTCTTAAAACAGAAGGTATTTACACAGCCCAATCCAGCACAAATCCCAAAACTTTAGGTGGAAGCCTGCATTTTGAGACAGTGGGCGGAGCCATGCAAATTATTCCTTTCCGCCCCATAAGCCAATTGCACATCCAGAAAACATAAAAATAGCCGGTAAATCCAATAATTCTGGTTTCCAAGTTTCCAAGCTTCCAAGCTTTCTCTTTCTGTCTATTTAATCAAGTCCTTTTTGTTCTATAATTATTCTGCCATTAATTTATTGTTTCATTTTTGTCCTCATCTTGTTGGTCTTGCACTTTGATTGACCTTGGAGGGGGTCTGGGAAGGTAGCCACAGAACGGATGTTGTCTACTTTCTCACTAGCTGCTACCCAGCGTTCAGCATCTGCGCGGGTTATTTTCCATTTGTTCCATGCTTTGTTATTCATGTTGCTAATGAAATGTTTATAAACATGTTCGCTCCTGGCAAGGATAATACCACAATAAATCTGCGCTGCTTATTTATCGTCATATGGTCAGTATATCAAACTTAGGTTTGGTCAGCCCACTTCCTACAGTGATGATACTAAATCCAAGCAGATAGTGAATGTTAGCCAGGAGTCTTTTTTGAGAGACAAAAATCCAACAAATTTTTTTTTTTACATTTTTGTTTTCAAAGCCTTTAAATAGATTATTGCAGGAAAAAAGTAGAATGGTGAAAGTTGTGCATATTTGGAAGGTTTTAATTGTTGTCTTTGTACCGCTAGAAAGAGGTTATTACTCCCTGTTTAGTCACCAGGACTGTAATTGAGGTGAAAGATCTCTAATAGAGACATATACAGCTTTAAAATGCTGACAGAGGTTAGAACTCATCCTCATATGAATGAAAGCCAAAAATGAACCAATGCTTTCAAGCTGAACCCTTGGCAGATATAAATTACTGAAATTAATATAGCTCTGTAATATTTAATACATCATTAAATGTGCAAGGAGCAAGCTGATAGGAAGAGAAAACAGAGAGATGAGTTCATCATTCAGTAGGACCTTGGCTCAGAGAAAATTAGTTTTGCTGGGCATCAGACTGCGGACATCTGGTAGCAGAAAAAAAATATACTACTGTGGGAAATCTTTGGACTGGAGGTAAGAAATCTGTAAATATATATACACCAGATTTTTTGGTCTATAAGACCCAAAATATGCGTGTCTTATAAATTGATGGCACAAAAACCCAAGACTGAATAGCACCTAAGCAAACCAAGCCAAGCACTCAGCTTAGCTGGTTAAGGCTAGAGATGGTCGAATTTCAACGATTTCGAGTTAATTGCACAAATGAAGTTCAAAGTCAAGTAAAAATTTTGAAAGTCTGAATTTTGACTTAGATTTTGAACTTAATGTATGCAAAAACTACATGTGCTAGAGCAAAAAAAAATTTTAAAATGTTCCCACAACCCTTCTCTACATCTCCAGCAATTTTGTTGATGATACCATTTTCAGAGGCTTTGCAATCAGCTCACAAAATTAGCAAGTCGAAAAATTTGACCGTCTCTAGGTAAGGCCAGGTTCATGAGATTCAGGGAGGTGGGGAAGCTGTCAGAGGGCAGCAAGATCCACCCGTTAAAGATGATTCGATTTGATTACATTGCAAATTTACATAATCATTTTGCCTCACTGCTTTAATTAAAATATAGGCAGATCCCGTCTTGTGGGATGACTCTACAGGTTGCTGTCCATAGCTTCATAAAAACAAGTGCAATCCTATCATAGAGCCAGGGACAAGTGATGGCCGAACTGCCCGCAAGGTGGACAGTTCGGCCGCGAACAAGCATGTTTGCCCTCCTTCTCGCCAGTGAGCAGTATGGGTGTTCGACCCACCCTGTTCGCCGGCAAGAAGGAGCCCTCTATTCTTCCTCCAGTGGGATGAGGGGCAGCGAGATCCCGCTGCAGGAAGAATCATTTTACTGAATACCGGGTAGAGAACCCGGTCTTTCAGTGAAAAGCCGGCTCGTAAAACCCGGATGTGACGGTTAGCACAACCAGGTGCCGGATGTGACGTCACTGACATCACATCCATTTTTTCCAATTCAAATTCCCCACCTAGTGGCGAGGAATTTGAATCTGTACTCGAACGGGTGGACGGCGGACTTTTTTTAAAGTCCGATCCGCCCGTTCATGGACGGAAATGGCCAAAGTTCGGCCATCACTACCAGGGACAGTAAGGATGGAGAAAACATATTTTATTACAACATTTCTGTACAATTTCTGTCCAATGTGGAGGTCTATCTAGAGATCAGATCTTTTAAAGTCAACCAAAAAATCCCATAACTACATAGCTGATCAGTGATCTAAAGAAGAAGGTTCTTGCATTACAACTTTCTATGGTTTTTATTGGCAGTTTAAAACCATTTAAAAAATAAAACACTGTAAATTAATCCCACACATTAGGAATCATCTCCAAAAGTGTACAGCCCAGGAACATCATATTACTTAATATGTATTACCGTGTTGTCCTTCCATCTAATACATGAAACATATGCCAGCAACATACGCAATGGCCCACGACAGTTTAATCAGACTTCAATGACATATAAACAATCTGTATTTGATTAGCTCTTCAATTGCAATATAATGTCAACAAGTCTTGTCATTATGGAACAGGCAGAGTGCCAGTTCATATGTCTGTAAGGTCATAAAACGAACTGAAAAGAGTACGGATAACAAAAGGGATTTGCTAAAATTAGAATAAGTAAATTCAGATAAAGAAGTGTGTCCTCTTTCTCCATTTGACAAAGTCAGCATGCTGTTTGCAGACTACAATATAACTGCATCTGAAACTGCCAGTCTAACAGCACCCTGGGTGTCAATGATATTTTGATTTCAGTACAGAACCCTCTAAAAAGGATAACCCTACATTAAGGAACATGTTTAGATATCTAACTCCCCTTGTATTACAAAAGTAAATGGCACTCTCTATTGAGGATAAGAGATGAATTCAAGAATATTACCATTTTGATGATTTCAAGTTAATTGCAAAGCCCCTGAGCATATGGAATCATCACCAAACTTGCTGGAGATATAGAGAAGGGTTGATGGTATACTACAAATAAAAAGTATTGCTCTAACACCAATAGTTTTGCATAAAAAAAGTTAAAATTCAATTGATCAACTGATTTTGAACTCAATTTATTGAAAAACTACATGTGCTAGAGCAAAAAGCAAAAGTTTTGTTTCCAAATGTTCCTACAACCATTTTACATGTCTCCAGCTATTTTGGTGATGATATAATTTCAGAGGCTTTGCAATCAGCTCACAAAGTCAGCTAGTTGAAAAATTCGCCCATCACTATTAAGGATATACCTAGTATGGCCTGTGTGGTATTCTGCAAAGTAAACATATAAATAGGTCTACTTAATGCTCATCTTTTCTTGTTCTCCATTGGAACCAGGAACTAGTTGGTACTGGTACCAGTCTACTGGAGTCTAGCCACAGGGAGTGCCATTTAACTGCCAGAGCATATCCCTAATAGGGAGTGCCATTTTCATACACTACAATCTATACAAATACTGTAAGGGTATGGCTTCACAACGTTGTGTGCTCCGTCTAGACCACTGCCAAGCATTGCGCTTAACATAGGGGATCCTGTCGGACCAAACAATGCTGTGGAGACATAGACTAAGAGTACATAATTAATACACTAATCACTAAAAAAGTAACACTTTTATGTGACCCATCAATGCTTGTTTTGTACCCTCACATTTGCTTGGTTTCATTCTAAATCCGTGCTGTTGTAGCCTCCACCATTTTTTAATTTGCATTTCTGGCTTTAAGTCCCTTCTTCTACTTTACAAAACCCTCCAAGGATTTTGTCAAATGTTAAGAAGAAGCAAAAAAAACGAAAAAAAAACCATATGTAGATCATCTGCTTAAGCTTGGGAATGATGGGATCACCTTAGCAGAAGCTTTGCAAGTACTGTGGGTATGCATGGAGTGAATAAAGACAATGTACCTGAGAGAGTTTTCATAGGTAGGATTAAGGTTTTGGTGGGTGTCAATACAAGGTATGTACAACCTGAATTTAACTCCTGCGCATATGACAATTTCTTTGCATGTTAAGTTTAATTCAGCTTTTTGTCCCTACTTTGGCGATCATCCAAGATCAGGTGTGATTTTAATCTCATGCATTTCAATTGGCTCTTCCCCACAGCCACGATCAGGTGCGGCCAATCGCCCCTGATCGTGTCCCCTGATCGTGTCCCCTGATCATGTACCCCTGTGCCTGTCCATAGACATGAATGGATTGAGGTGCGATTTTTAAACATGCCCCCATTATTTCTCTATGGGCGTGGCAGATCGCTCCCGATCGCTTGCCATAGAAATCGCTAGCGATCACCGTCCTGCGATTAGAATCGTGGGAGATCGCTAAAGTGGGGACATAGCCTTAAGGAAGTAGCGGTAAGTGAAATATCCCTATTCACTACAGGGTAGTGAGGTGGCGGACCTCACTATCAACTTTACGCTTATAAATAATAACAGGATTTGTCACGTGGATCAGCTGACATCCGTATAATCCCAGGATACCACAGAACGTGTGAAATAAAACAAAAAAGACTAAAACAAAAAGACTTTAACTTTATTATTTTCGTGGAATTGTGACTATATGGTTATGTTGGTATCTTCATATTGACTTTGTTGTGATTGCATTCCCCAAATCCTCAACACGAGGTAAGGTTTAAGGTCTGGCGGACCACATTTAAAGTCCCCTTGTCTTTGCCTTCGGGCAAAGAAAGTCAAACTGGAGAGACATTGGGCCTGAGTGACTCCCGGTGCTCACTGCCCCTCCAAAACCCCCCTTCTTTTCACTAGTTAATTGGGATGGTGGTCCCCCTATATGTTGGCTTAAGTGGTAAGCTCTCTTCTATATACCTATTCACTACAGGGTAGACACATATGAAGCTTGTTGAACCCATTTAAAGAAACTTTAACTTTACAAACAAGGTCTGATGTAGAGGGTCAATTTACACTGGCCGTTTAACATGACTGACCGGCGAACACCACATAAAGGCATCTACTGGTCGTTTTTTTTGGGGCTGTCGTCTGATAGACCTCCATGGGGTCCTAGATTAGACAACCTGCAAACACCTGCACTATTTTGTAGCCGTTTGCAGGGAGTCGTTTCTCCTGAGGCTGTGGGAGCGCACTGTTGGTTCTTGAGCTGGAAGCAGCTCGAAAACCGACTGTATAAATCTAGCCTAAAGCACAGGGAGTGGTTAATGGTTTTAGGGGATGGTACCAAGCCTGAGAACCACAAACTAGAATGCGAGATGTAAGTAAATGAATTTAGCATGCACATTTTATGAAGATGAGCTCATGTAACGTCTGACTGACATCTGCATCACATTTAGATGCTAAAGCTAAAATATTTGCATCTCTTCAATCAACAAATGCAATGAGAAGGTAACAGACACTGGAATCACACCACAAAACTTTTGGAAGATAACTTTACTATGAACAAGGAAAGGAAAATGTTCAGACAACAGACCAAGCAACAAGGCATTCAAGAACCTGAAGTCCAACAATGAAAGAGTAAAAGAATGTCTCTCAATCTACCCACTGAGACTACTTGCCACAGTCCAGGTATAATGGAAGACACCTTCAGACATTGGTGGCTGAGTCACGGTCCACCACACTGTGTCCAGAGACACATGGGCTTGGTCAAGAGCAGAGGCCAGTTCAAGAGCAGAGAATTTAAGAGTGTGCTGTTTTGCTTAGATGTGGCCCACAGGTTTCTGGGTGTTGTTAATATTCAAGATATTATAGCCATTAGTGATGAGCGGCATAGGCAACATTCGTATTCGCGGCATGCCGCAAATTTTATGGAAAACATCCGGAAAATATTTGCATTCGGCAATATTCGTTTTTTTTTTTATTGCGAATATCGGCAGTTTTTATTGCGAATTTCGCGCGCGCAATATATGTTTAACATGGTGGGAATTTTTATGCGAATTTTTAAAGTGACGATTTTCACAATATTCGCATCAACCCAATATTCATTCAAAAAACTGTTGATGGTGTTGCTAAGCTCTTGTTGCAGCCTTCCCATTCGTCCACTTGCATTGAGAGGCATGTGTAATGGATAAAAAATACAGAATATCCGGAATTGCGAATATTCGGCAATTCGGCGAATTTCCGAATTGCCGATATTCGCGATTAATATTCGGAATCCGAATATTTGCAATCATCACTAATAGCCATGCATTGCGATAATATAATTGCAATGTGATAATAAATACCACATGTGGCCATACCTTTTGACAATAACCGCCATGCATGACCATACATGTGAATTCCCTAATTACAAATAATGAATTGAATATTAGTAGAATTCTTCTAATTAGTAAATATTGGCATCACTACTCCTTGCAGTTTGCCAGTGGAGCACAGTTAACCCTTCACACACCCCACCCTGGTATACCCAATACACAGTCCTCCTTCCGACATATCCATTGACATTTGGCTTTGCTAATGTTGATGAGCAACCGAAGAAAAGTAAAAAGATATACAGTCAGTCCATTTTACATAAAACCCAATCCAGTAATCAGATCGTACTTTGAATACATTCTATTTTCTTCTTTTTGCCATGATTTGCCCTTTAACAGAAAACAAGTTGCAGACTGTATTTATTTTTCTCTTGTACCTGTTTCTACAAGAAATGTAACACAATGAGACTGAAAGCAGACACGCATCAGCACCGGCTCTGAATCTAAAAGGAGAGCTTGGTGCTCTGCTTCTCTCCCGGGGGTTATGTAAGCATTTGTAACTTACTTTGCCTGTTTTGCTATTCTCTCTGACTTTTCCTCTCCTGTTCTCTTCTGCTGTCCTCTTCTCTTCATCTTTTTTTTTCTTGCCATTTCGTTTGGGCATTCTTTTCTTACCTGTGTGTTCCTTCTTTTATATGATGCATTCATCTGCAGCATGAGAATTAGAGCAGACTGTGTTATTTGTATGTCATGTGGAACAGAATGTCTAGTACGAATAAACGTGAGTGTTGGTTAAAAATTCAATAACAATTTCTTAAACCTTATTAGTTCTTAAGCAGCTTCTCTTTGGAGACGCCGTTAACGGTGCACGCCAAGTTCTCCCATTATTCGTACCAACTGCAGTTAGCAAATTTCATTACACGTTACCAGTGAAGCCAATGCATGTCATTGCCTATATATTCACTTTCCTGCCATTGCGTGTTAGCAGAATTTCACGCAGATGTCAAAACCCTTAACTGAATGACATTTAGTCTGCTAAAGCACAATGAATTGTAGACACAGTTCTCTTTTCACATTTTTGTAAATAGTTTTTGCACTGATCTCCTTAAACCTCTTTGCAAACCACTCCATGTCCACACACAATGACCACAAGGCATAACATCACAGTTGACCATTTCTGTGTAAAGCTAGCCACACACGGGTAGATTCCCATGCAATCGACCACCAATCAATCACAG
>CM070034.1:25592560-25604344 GCA_036250615.1 Ptychadena robeensis | reverse complement strand
CCCCCCCCCCCCCCGATTGACAGGAGATGATACTCAGAGATCCAGAGTCTCACAAGTTGCTAGGACCACCCCTTGGTATTGGAGTTACTTTTGAAGTTTATGTCCAAAGCAATTAACATAGTAAGGAACATAATGAGCAGCGTTCCCATTGAATGATGGATGTAAGGGGCCCGTCAATGGGATCATTGTTATAGTTACCAACTGTCATAGAGACCACTGTTTATCTTAATGACCAAACTTGACATGAACATCAGACTTCATCCCTAGTAACAACACAGGGGCATAGGCAGGAATAAAACAATAGAAAACCTCATGATATCCCGGGGAGTGACAGGAAATAAAAAATGTTGTAGTGCGTTAAATACAGAAACATGTATCCAATGCAATATAAAATCCATACAAAGTAAATACACAGGCTATGTCTCCATTGAGTGTCATTGAACCATTATCCTCATGCATCCATGATGCTCAATGGGCAACGCAGGTGCGATTTGACCATGTTTAGGAATCATGAATTGCCAAGGCGGAGATCAATGGGCTTGACACTTACAATAGGCCACCAAAAAACAACCAGCACTTAACCACCCAAGCGTCCTGCCTGTATCACTCTGTTTTTAACGGCACAGTAAGGACGATCACTGCACTCTGATGAACGACGCCGGCAACATGGGCTGAAAGACCGTCGTTCCTCCATTAACGTGGAGCTCTGTGGCGCGGATCTCCCCTACCCGGCGCGCACCCATTTGATGTCATCGGGGCAGGTGCGGAAACCTGGAAATGACGTTCTACACAGTTTTTCGGGGGTATATCGGGTTCGCTCGCTGTGCACCTCCAGCGTTTGGGATAACCCCAAACAATGAACGATCTGGGTTTGTCTCAAACGCTAGGGAGGTTAATGAAGGCATTATTTGACACATACATTTAGCCCACCATGCAAAACGTTATGTACATACCAGTACAGGGACCCAGTTTGGTATTTACAGGATGAAAACTGACACAGTCTATGATCTGCCAATGGAGACAGACACATCATAGCCTATTGATTTCAATGGGTAACGTGCACCACTTCGAAATCCCTTGTTATACAGTGACCATACTCTGCTGCAGGACGGGATCCAATAACTGCCCACCAGAGGCACCACAGCCTTTATTAAATTATTTTTTTCATAATTGTGTGTTTACAAATTTATTGTATGCAGGATGTCTACAAGACCATTGTTTGGACATATGTCAGTATGTTTCAGGCCCACAACATAAAAAAAACATGTATGGAAAACACTGCACTGCTTTTGGTTTAGAAATCCAGACCTCAATGAACTGCCAGGTAAGTTAAACTAGCCCTGCTAAGGTTTGCATGGGCATATGCAAATGGTTAAATAGTGAACAGAAGGATGCCTTCATCATCAACCTTTGCCCTTGACCAAGTTGAACTGCTGATGCATTCTTAGCCTGTCCAGGTACAATCATTTTCACTTGTTTTGTTCTTTTAAACTAAAACTCTAGAATTGTAGCTATACCCACTACTAAAATTCATTCAGATTTAAAATATACACTCAAATTATTTCTGCAGCCTGTCATACGATGATAAACTCATGGCAGATATCATGGAGCCTTTGATTGATCAAATCTAGTTATGTGAGATTTTCAAAAACCCAAACTAAATATTTACTTGACTTTACAATTCTACCTTCTCTTTTCCTTTGCCATAACGTATCAGGTTGTGATATTCCTGCACTCAGAAGCATCCTAATCCCCCCCCCCAACCACCCTCTCTGCTCTGTCTTTGTGATATAATCATTTTAATGATATTTGGTTGTGTGTAGTGGCACAGCGCATTGTTATCGAATAAAAGAGCTTAAGGGTATGAGACAGGAGCATTCCCTCTGCACAATGTATCTCTTCATCTGCCCTTAGGACAGGTACATTTCAAGGCTCATCTCTGGAATAATGTGCTTTGTACTGATCCTAAGCGACCATTACCGAAGAGAGGGCTCATTTGTGCGTGTGAAGTGCTGCATGAAAACACGGACGCAACCAACCAAAGTGTTTAGAGCTCCGGCTTTTTAATACATTACTAGCACATTTAATCAAAGAACAGACAAATCCTTGTACTTTACTTTACACTCAGCGAAAAGTTTAACCGTTTATTGTCAGTCATCTCATAGTACCTATGAAGCAGCGGAGAGCTCAGTAATAGAGATCAGCAGGGTGGAAACTGGGAAAATGTTCTAATATATGTTATTTTACCATTCTTTTATTGGATTTTTTGTAAAGCTGAGTTTAATAAAAAAAATTGTATCCCTACAGTGAGTCCCTCATTACAATGCATGGGGTACATGTTTGGAAGGACAATTGCTCCCTTATTTCTGACTAGAGATGGCTGCAGTGTTCGCAAGGCAGACAGTCCGCAGCAAGCACTGCATGTTCTATTTTCTTTTTGCCGGCTACCAGTATGGGTGTTCAACCTGCCTCTTTTGCCGGCAAGAAGTAGTGTGAGTATTCTTCCGCGCACAGGGATCCAAAAAAGATCCGGCCAGTGGAAGAATTCTTTAGATCCCTGCATCCCTCACCAGAGACTCCAGTCTATAATACAGTAAAAATACCAGAAGTGACGTCCGTGATGTTACTTCCAGTATTTGAAATCTGGAACTGTGCGTTCCAAAATACCTGAAGTGACATCATAGAACATGGTATCAACACCAAACTTGCTAGAGATGTACAGGAGAGTTGGGGGTATTCTACAGAAAAGAAAGTATGTCTATAAATCAAATAGTTTTTGAACAAATTAAGTTCAAAGTCAAGTAAAAATTTTAGAATCGGAATTTCGACTTTATTTTTTAACTTTATTTATGCAAAAACTCCATGTGCTAGAGCAAAGCTTTTTTTTCAAATGTTCCCACAGCCCTTCTATACATCTCCAAAAATGTTGGTGATTATACCATGTTTAGGAGCCTTGCAATCAGCTCCCAAACTTAGCAAGTAGAAAAATTTGACAATCTCTAGTCGTGAACAGGCGGACTTTGGACTTTTTCAGAAGTCCTATCCATCTGTTCACAAACGGACACGGCTGATGTTCAGCCATCACTATTTCTGACTCTTTCCTCTGTACTAGTGTTGATCGTAAATATTCTAATCACATAAGTTTATTGCAAATATCACTATAGGAATTCGTGAAGATCTTGAATATAGAGCTACATGCTCATAATCACAAATATTCGAAGATTTATACAAAGATTAAGACGATTTTTTAGTACCTAACTTCCATGCATTGCATTCGCAATATGCGCATGTACAAGTGCCGATTTGCGCAATGAAGGTAACAATGACTGGAGATCACAAATTCTCGAATATACACAATTTTTGTGAATATTAGATTAGAAAATCTTGTGGTGTGTATCAAAAGCAATCAAAATCATATGTTTACAGCTCTCAGAAATAATTTAAGAGGCTATTTAGCAATTGGGTTGTCGGAGAAAGTTGAACAATGGTATGTTTCCTGGCATTGGTTCAATATTTCTTCTTCTAACATCTGTGTAAGATTTAATTCCTGATACATTTCCTAAATAAAAATCAGTAGATTCTATTTAGAAGTGTGCAGTGTACTTAAAAAAAGTGTAACCATAGACAGGCTAATGGACATTAGAGATGGTCGAATTTTTCGACTTGCTAACTTTGTGAGCTGATTGCAAAGCCCCTGAACATGGTATCATCACCAAAATTACTGGAGATGTAGAGAAGGGTTGGGGGAACATTTGAAAAAAAGAAGTGTTGCTTTAGCACATGTACTTTTTGCATAAATTAAGTTCAAAGTTAAAGTCGAAATTCCGATTTTCGAAATTTTTTCTTGACTTTGAACTTAATTTGTGCAAAAACTATTTATGTTAGAGACTTACTTTCCTATACCCCTAACCCTTATCTACATCTCCAGCAAGTTTGGTGATGATACCATGTTCAGGGGCTTTGCAATTAACTCGAAATCGGCGAAATGGTCGAATTTTTGAAAAAAAATTCGACCATCTCTAATGGACATCATCTCAACTTTGCTGTTGGCACCCAAAATGAACTACCTCTCGGATTAAGGCACGTATAATGAAATTGTAATTATAGCTTGCCAATGGGTTTCTCCCCTGAGGCTTTTCATGTGAACACAATTTTAAGGGCAGAAAACTCCAGCTCCTACAGCCTTTTTGAGGCTAATGGAAAACACAACTAAATTCCGGTGTGTACCAGGGTGGGATGGGAAGGCCAATCTCATTCCAGGGGCCTATACCACTTTAATAAGTACTACATTAACTTTACTAGCGTTTGAGACGAGTCCAGCTTGTCAAGAGTTTGTCAACAAAACAAACTCTGGATGAGCTGGGATCATCAAAATTTACCTCAGTTGCTGAAAGCAGTAGCAATTCCATGTCACTCTGCACCCTGTTCAACTTCTGCATCAGTTCTGCTGAGGGGTTGGGGGGAATGTCATAGGCGTTGGTTTCCCAGCCCACATTGCTGGCTTCATTGATGATGGGGAAAATCTAACAGAATACTCTGTTGCGATCGTAAGGGCTAAGTGAGTCAACAACAGTTGCACATGCTATGCTATCATCATCTCTCGCCTTGACTACTGCAAAGTCATTCTCTCTGGTCTTCCTCTACCTAGACTGTCAGCTTTTCATTCCATCATGAATGGTGTTGGTAGACTCATTTACTCCTCTAACCGCTCCTCATCTGCTGCTCCTCTCTGCAAATCTCTAACTTAACTTCTAATTGTCCAGAAAATCAAATTTAAAGTTCTGTGCCTTGCTTCTTAATTACTCTACAACTCCTGTCCCACTTATATTTCTAACCTGGTACCTAAATGTATCTCTTACTGCCCCATACGCTATCATCACAGGTGCGGTTTCAAGACTTCTCTAGTGCTTCTCCTTCTTCTTGAACTATCTATCTATCTTTGTCCAATTAGACTAGCTCCAACATTTAGCACCTTCAGTCTGGCCTCCTGATCTTCTCATTCCTAACATCACCACCATGCCAGTCCCATCCCCCCACCTATTGTATACTCCGTTTCCCATTTGGGTAGTGTCCTAACTTGTACCTGTGTGTTATCTTGTGATGTATCTCAACAGTAATTTAATATACAGCACTGTGTAATATGTTGGCACTATATGAGTAGAAGCTAATAATAGTAATAATAACTACAAACCCCCAAAAATTTTGATGTGTAACCAGCAGGTGTCGGTAGTGAACTAGGAACCACGCGAAGAACTTTTACTTGCAACTCGTACTTGCAACTCGTACTTTATTGATCGTACAGCACAACAGCTTGTTGTTAATGGACGTCATAGCAGAAAGGGGCACAGTCTGTAAAAGTTCACACCACACTGAAAGGCAGTGGCGGCAAGCCAAGATGCTGAAATAGGCCAGAGCCAAAACCACAGGCACAAGACTAAACAGTCTTTTCAAGTAACCTTGAAAACTCTCCTGTAATGCATACGGCCCTGGCTGTCTCATGCTCCTGGGCACTGACTAGATTCTCCCCGGGATAGAGACCACACACTTTGTCCTGGCACAGCTGCAACCTTAAGGCAATCAGCACAGTACTAGGCACTGTATACTGGTTGTTCCGTTTAGGAGCCACCTGTACAGTCCTACTCCCGGAATCAAGACCGCAGGGAGACCGGATACAGACTAAAGGTGGGTTTACACATGTAGATTTCTTTCTTCAATCAACTGGCAATTTTTTGTTAAATAAATTTGTTGAGCATTTATTGAAAGTAGCATTAGATTTTGTGTTCATTCATCGCCAATATCGAAAATACATTCGGAATTAGAACGACAGATAGAAATTTACCAACATGTTTGATGACCTTTCAAAAGATTTTTTGTTCGAGGTCAAACAAAATGTATCCATCGAACAAATTGGCCATTCTAGATTTTTGTTCAATAAACCAAAAAATTGTTAGTTCTTCATTGAGCGAACAAAAAAATCTTCATGTGAAAAACCACCTTAACACACTGCCTTCCTCCTCTCTACTCAGATCATAGAGCACTCCATTTCTGACAGGAAGGGTTCTTATGGCCTCTATGCTGGGGCCCCCAATGGTGTCAGGAGGACAAACTGCAGCTTTCGAACCCAACTCAAAGCTGGGCACCTCCTCTCCTGTAGTGACCTCAGAGAGGTCCCCACTACAGATTTATCCCCAAACCAAGTCTAACCTTCAACAATATAAACGTGTATGAATATGTATGATATTTTATTGTTGATGTATTAGTACCATTCATCTGTCATCATAGTAATGTCATATTGAATAACTCTTACATAAAATGACAATAACATTTTATTTGTGAGACCTATTCCCTAAGATATAAACACACTTCCCTTGTTTTATGCAGTTCATGTAATTTTGATTTGGTTTTTATCAATGTTCTGAGATCCTGTTTTGCAATTGAGATCACTTTTATGAAAGTTCTTCATTGTGTCAACCAATTGTAATTTATTCTCTGGCAATATAACTGCAAAAAAAGTCCTGCTGCAGAAATGTTTATACTACAACATTGTGATACATCAAAGGTTCGTAAATGTTGCTAAGATTCTTTTCACATTATGTCCTTCAAAACATGTCACTGAAAAGAAATATGTCACAGTCACTGAGAAGACAGCCATCTCTGACATGCTTTATTCTGTTGTCTGAGTCGCTGGGACTTGCGCTCGCGTCTGTCGCTGCTGTGTAAGATGGGACAGCCTGTCACTCAACCATACCAGAATTCCTGGTAATAGTGCAATGTAATGACTGATTGGCTCTGTTCACACTGTTAACACTCATTCTCTGCTTTCATCTTTAAAGCTGATCTATTTAAAAAAATGAAATATGATGGAGGAGAAACGTGAGCAGAAATTCCAAGATCCTAAAATAAATATACTTACCTGTTGTTGCCACTTACCTCAGCAGTGGTCAGTTGTAGTACAGGAAAACAAATGTTCTTGCTGCAAGTAAAGATGGTTACATTTAGTCAACTAGCTGATTTTGCGAGTTGATTGAAAGGCCCCTGAACATGGTATCATCACCAAAATTACTGGAGATATAGAAAAGGGTTTTTGGTAATAATTAAAAATAAATAAGTATTGCTCTAGTATATGTAGTTTTTGGATTAATTTAGTTCAAAATCAAAGTCAAATTTTTTAATTTAAACTTAATTTATAGAAATATAATTTGTGTTTCCTATTTACCGTACTATTTGTAAGCAATACTTACTTTTTTTAAATTAGAGCATCTCGAGCTGCCACTGTTAACCTGACTGCAGTACAGCCAGTGGTTACTAGATGGCGAAAGATAATGTTTTCAATGCTGAAAACATATATCCAGAGGCTTGCCAAAAGAGCAGCATTATGGAATCCCTCCAAAGTCTCTTTGTGCCCTGCAGAAGAGGACCTGGTACCATAGTGATGCAGCAAAGGGAAGTAGCAACACATGACAATCAGAATTTAATGATCAGAGGTAAGGTTTTTCGTTTTACAGATTGTCCTTATAGAGGCGGGGGGACATGGAGTACAATAACCTCCTGCGCTTTTGTCCTGAGTGTAGCATAGGGTAAGGCTCCAAACAGGCAGTTTAGGAGCGAATGTATTTCAGCTGCGGCCGAACCATTTCTGTTACCCCCAGTGAGCCGGACTCCACTGCCGTGGACTGCCTGTGGTGCAGTGTGGACACCGCCTTTTTTTATGTGTCCACACTGCACTGCAGCGGATCGTCAGCTCAAATGCGTGCCCGTGCTGGCTAAAATCAATCAATTGAAATCAATGGACGCGGATTGGCCGCGTTTTTGCTATAGGTTTTAGACCATTGACAGTCAATATATAGTCAACGGACTAAAAAAAACAAACCTTTATGAAAACACAGGGTAACCGCGTGTGCACTGCGGCGAAAACGGACAGAAAACCACATGCTTTCCGCATGTGTTTTTCTGCCCTCCGGTAGTGGAGCCTTATCCTAAGTGTACTTACCCCGCAAACTCACCCAAGCACCACTCGGGGATACTCACCTATCCTGCGGCAATTATGAATATCAGCCTGACTCATCGTTTCCGGGTCTGCCTTTTTTGGCGTCATCAATGAGACGAGATGGGGGTCAATGCCATTGACCTCCAAATTAAGAAGGCAATGTCGGTTTTTCTCTTCACAGCCCCAGCGTCATCAATGACACTATTTTTGGTGTCATTGATAATTGAATATAGGTCTGCTTTAAAGTTCAACTTGAATGAAACAGCTTAAAGTCAGGCAGAAATAACTAAGTGTAGGTTAATCTGTCAAAAGGTTAGTATTTTAATTAATGCAACCAACAAGGCCAGGCAAGTCATAGTTCTTGTTTTTGCTTGAAACCTCTAACTTGATGTATCTTCGCTATGGACCAACACGAAAACTCATAAAGCTGCAAAGATAAAACGGTACAGTGATGTCACCTCCCTATTATGCAGTGTAGAGAAAGTGGTGCGAACTACACTTTACTTGGCAGGTAAAACAGTTCTCATGTATGTGAGTTCAGTGGTCTACTGATTTGCAGTTACTACAGCAGAACAGCTAAAAATAACAAGAATAAAATGAATAGATTACTAAAAGATAAAACGAAAAAAACAGCTTTTGCTTTAATGTTCACCTTCAGTGCAGAATCACTTCATGTACTGCCACGTAAAGGAGATGTAAAGGAGATGTGATTGATGATGTGACAGTAAGGCTAAATTCACATGAACGTTCAACACAAGTCGTTGACGACCATGTAATGCAGCCGCCTTGCGGATGTAACATTGGGTGTCTGCCGGTCGGTTTTCGGGCTTAGATGACCCCTGAGTGCCTGCACAATTTTGCAGGCACTCCCAGGCAGTCATTTTCCAGGCTGCAGCCACAGCACCCGGTCATGTCAAAAAATCGCATCGCGATTATATAATAGCGATCCATTACAATGAATGGAATCGCAAAAA
Source organism: Ptychadena robeensis (assembly GCA_036250615.1). Lineage (NCBI taxonomy): Eukaryota > Metazoa > Chordata > Amphibia > Anura > Ptychadenidae > Ptychadena > Ptychadena robeensis. The sequence goes on along the minus strand of CM070034.1, from coordinate 25,595,383 downwards.
TTTCAGATGGCGGTGGATATCCGATATATTCACGAAGATTCACTCAACAATACTCAAAATAAGTAGGCACACAACCAATAATGTCTAAACATCTGACAAGAATGGCGAGTTCACCCCTATTGCCCAATTTGCCATTTTCCTTACACTTACTTTATAGGGGTGTACTCACTTTTGGGAGATACTGTATATGCTATTTTATGGTAAGGGCACTATTTCTAAAACCTGTCCTAAAATTACACTAATACTACTTGTTTTACAATTAAACTATATCGATTAAAGTGGGGGTCACCAATGTCCTAATATTATGGATCACCTAACTGTCCATTGGTGGGACTTGAGGTCAAGAGAAAATTCTGATTATCCTGTAATATATACTGTAATAACATTGTTGTATCTTGGTCTGATGAAAAGCTGAAAAGAAGCCTTGGTGGACTGGTTACTCCAAAAGAAGTGCATTTAAAAACTCTGTAAACACACCAAAATGTCTGGCACCGGATCTATAAGTAATAATTCTTAAATTGAACCAAAATCGGTCGGACCACAACAAAATAATATTTGATGTATACTCAATCAATAAAAATTTTCTGACATGTCCCATCACTTTTGGATTGTTTTTTGGGTTAATTTAAATAGATCAAGGTGAATCGAACCATGTGGACAGGCATCAATTTCTGATTGATTGACTTGATTGAACGGTTTAGGTTGATCAAACTGCAGAATTGAAATGGGGGCCTTTAAGCTTTAAGGTGTTGGGGTGAGGGCATGTATATGCAAGTATAGGAACCCTGGATGCTCACATCCCCGGCATCATTGATGACGCGGAGCATATGATGGGGGGCAGGGGTGTGGGTCAGTGAGATATATTTAGATTTCTGATACCACTTTTATATTAATTAAAAAAAGGGGTAAGAACAAGAACTCTTGAGGTTAAAATGACGCATATTTACAAGACCAAACAAGTCTCCTCTTGATTTTCTATGCGACATGTAAGCTGGCTATAAGGATGCTAATTGCTGTGATACAAGAAGACACTCATAGACAATACAGAAAGATGTAATACCCATGAAACAGTGATAGAAGTGTGAAATGTCTGCAATAAGTTAATTGGTGTTACAAAAGGAAAATGAAAAATCTAACATGAGAAAAATATAAATTTGTCAAACATTAGAATACGGACAATGAATGGAAATAAGAATACTGTACTGTAATTAATTGTCATAGTCTGCCTACAGTCTTGGCTGGATTCCCTTTTTACGACCCCACTTTCTCTGTGCCACCTCCACGATCATAGATCCTTGCAGGAAAAATTTACATATGCAATCTGTCTGCCACCCTCAGAGAATATTGAGTGCCACGCATCTATTTTCACAATTTTCTCAGATCATGTCAGAATGGAAGACCAGCCAAAACTCTTTTTTTGTTTTATTTTAGTTAGCAAGAGCTCAAAGTGTGTGTTGTCACTTCACCCTGTGGATGCAGAGAAACTCCCTGATTAATTCTGTGAACTTGTAGTCATAATTAGTGTTGAGCAGGATATAGTATATTCGAGTTAGCATAATTCCACAAATATATAAAGGAATATTCGAAAATCATAAAATTTGATTCAACTGTATTCTATTGCCTTACGTCGCGTAGGGCTGTTCGCAATTATTCGCAAAGATTCGCGATCCAGCTTCTCTTCTTCATTCTGTGATCTAAGCCAGTATGAGTGCTGTACATATTGCGCAAATTTATTTGCAATGTGCACAAATATGCAGGATGTATGCTGGTAAACAATGTTAAAGCATACTATGATGAATATCTGCCATTGTGAATATCCGAGTGCACATTCGCGAAATATTCGTTGAATATATTCGAATTTCAAATATTCTCACTCAACACTTGTCATAGGTAGATCCAGGGAGATTTCCAATGTGATCCATGTCCCCTCAAACCTCTAACATATCCTTTCCTGATTTAAGCCTGGATACTTGTCTGGATGCCCTGCTCATGATAGCATACTTTGTACTGCTAGGGTGTGGTCTTTCTGCCTCTTGCTGACCTCTGCTTTGAACTTTGACAATCCACTATCTTCTACAACCGTCATCAGCGATTACACTGTTACAGTGATATCAGTGGGCAGAAGGGCCCCCAATAGGTGTATGGAGCCTGGGCAAAGGTCACAGAGTAAAATTGGGTCCGTATGAGAGGTGGGTGTTTAAGTTGCATGTAGGTGTGCAGCTCTCAAAATGTAGGGGGATTGTGGCCTCCTGTAACAGACAAGTAGGAACCAAGACACAAGGAGCACAACCTAGTGCAACAAAGTAACACTTTTGTACTAGGTGGGCCTTGTGTCCTGGTTTCTATTTATCCACTATCTTCTACACTCCTGCCTCCTTTCATCCAGTACCCTTATTCCGCAGTGGCGGTTGCCCATGTTAACCATCCAGCCTTGTTTGTTTGTGGGTTCCTTGTCCTCTGCCAATCCTTGTTACCAGACATCATATCACTTATGTGTGCAACTACCTTCCTGATGCTAAACTGGGCTTCACTAAAACATCCGGCGGGCTGGGGGTTGTGGATGCACCACTAGCCCCACCCCGCTCAATAATTTGGCCATCAGGGGAGCCCTGTGCTATAACTATGCATAGGGCCCCCAAAAGGCTAGAAACTGGCCTGAATACAGATATAATCAATATAACAAAATAAAAATTGTATACAAAACAATACTGCAAAGGCAAGCTACCATAAAAAGCAAACATTAGAAAGAAAGCAGGAAAGTGAAAATAGTAAAAAAAAAAGCTAATCAAGTAGAAATCTCATACATTGGAAAGTAACACAGCA
>CM070034.1:25554100-25582504 GCA_036250615.1 Ptychadena robeensis | reverse complement strand
AGGACTTGACCCATAGCCTTCTCCTCCTCCTGATCTCCTTCTCCTCCACTACCCACAGCAATGAATGTGAATTTGAATATTGCATATGCCGTTCATCACTATTAGGAAAAACACACCTATTTTAATTATTTAAGGTACTTGCCCGGCCAGCGATCCCACATGAGTGACCTCAGGGATCGCAGACAATCTCAGAGAATACATCATGTGAGAAGCAGGTCTCTCTGTGCTGATGTAGGGATCCAATCTGTCCAGACTGCTTTTCAGCCAATTGGTACCCCAGGCTGTCGTGATCTACACAAGGCAGGCATGTCTCGCTGTCCCCTGGTAGTGAGATGTAGTTCTGGCTGACAGTGTTTGGCAAGGGCTGCATCCCCAACAGCCCCGTGTACATGTTTGATGCAGCACTGCCCAGATGGTTGTGTTAAAAGTTAAATTCTCACAGCACTTCATCAGCTTCAGCTTCAGGATATTCATCAGCCAATCATCCACCAATCCTGATTAGGGGCCGATTTTTCCGCTGACCGACGGGCGTGCACGCTCGCGCCGTCGTTTGGCGGCAAAATCGGCCGCCAATCGGCGTGTGCCCACATGGAGCGACAGTTTCTTGTCGCCCCACAGCTCGGTCGGCCAGAGAACAGACATGTCGGATGTTCTCTGGCCGATGCCATTAACTTCAATGAAGACCGGCGTCTTCATTGAAGGTAATGGCCGGCACACAAAGGGTGCCCGGCCGATTAAAGCAGCCCCAGAATGCACCGTGATGACTCATCACGGTGCATTCCAGAGCTCATCGGAGCTCGTCTGTCTGCACCCGTCTGTGGGTATCACCAACAGTGACACAGCCTGATTGTCTGGCCTCTCCTCGCCCTGACCCTGGATTGTTTGACCACGTCTCTTGCCTTGCCCTTTTGTACCACGCTTCGTCAGACTGATTCTCGTGTATGACCTTTGCCTTGTTTTGGACTACCTCAATAAAGAACTCCAGCAAGAATTTGTGTGTCCCCACCACTACAAGTAACAATGAGATTAAGTGTTGGCTGTTGGACTTTCTAAAAATAAAAATTTTTGTAAGCAAACTTATTGATATAAGCTACCTGCTTTAAGTCATATAGATAAGCTTTATATTTTCAACAGTTAAGCTAGGCACACACGGGTGCCTTCGATCCCACTCGAAGAAACTCGATTGAACGGGGTTCCAACTTGTTGGAAAACCCCATTCAATCTCCATTAGTTTGCATGGAGATATGAGTATTGGGCGTGCTGCTGCAGCCTGTACAACGCTGCCAGTGTGAATGGGGTGGGGCCAGCATGTCTCAGCAGTGTGAGGCTGTGTTCTGGCTGGCTTCCTCTCTCCCCAGTTCGCCGCCCGTGTTGGGTTGTGAGAGTTTCACTCACTAACAACACAAGGCTGCAGCTGGAAATTGATTGCACATTGATTTCCATTCAACTGATCCCCGATCAATCAGAGTGTGGTAACGTCACCACGCTGTGATTGATCGGGGTTTGAATGAATGGGAACCTACCTGTGTGTGCCCAGGTTACGGAGGACGCTAGAAGAAGATATTTAGAAACAAATGACAAGAATTGCACATCTTCCAGAATATCTACATTGTAAATTGGTGGCCAATATTCCTCTTATATATTTTCATTACACACTATTTGCACATTCCCAGCAAGAACTTACACAGTTTAGATTGTCAAGTTCAGTGTTAATACTGTTTAAACTTTTCACCCATAAATTACCTTGACAGATGTCGCAGGGTGTGTTCTTGCATAAATTTGAATCATCATTTACTAATATGCATAAAAGCGAGTACGTGCATTAGGTCATATCAATTTGGTGTCTCCAAGTTTTGCATTTTTATATGTTTTTAGAACAGGAGGAAAACTTTAAGATTGCATTAAAATTTAAAGGGGTTTACCAACCTTATTTCTATTCCTATACCGTGTGAACCCAATTTAATTTGAATATATTCGGCGAATATCCAACATTCTAGAATTTGCAATATTTCACGAATGTGCGCTCGGATATTCACAATGACGGATATTCGTCATATTATGCTTCAACGTTGTTTATCCCGCATATTTGTGCGCATTGCGAATGAATTTGTGCAATACGCACAGTACTTGTACTGGCTAAGATCACAGAATGAAGAAGAGAAGTTGTAGGACTTAGGCTTCACTGTCCGCTGGGATCCGCTGCTGTCCGCTGAAGCCTCAGTTGCATTCCTATAAACGTAGCTTGCTGCGTCGGTTTGAAGGCAATGGAGGCTCAGACCTGCGGATCCGCTGCTCTGACGTCCGTTCAACGCAAAGGTTTTAACAGACAGTGAACAAAGGGAAAAGTTGTCCCTGGAACCACTGCTTCTGCTTTTTGCGGTATCAGATGATTCGGCGCAACCCCATCTCAAGTCCTCTTTGTCGCAGTGGGGTCAAATCTGCCTACTCACGGCTCGCCGGTGCATTATGTCAAGGTGGTTGTCCCCGACTCCCCCCGATCTTCCACTGTTGCAGAGGTCGCTGGTGGACCTGTTTCGCCTAGAGCAGTTGGCGGCTGATTCGGCTACTGGCAAGTCGGTTACTCATTTTTTCCGGAGATGGAGGAAGTATATTGTTAAGACGCTACCGACATTGAGAAGCTGATACTTCGACACCGCCACTCGATATGATATGAGCTCGATGATTTGCCTAACACTCTGGGGGTCTTGAGGGTGGCCCAAGGTTACGCTACTCCCCGGAGTTTGCTTTCGGCCCCTTTCTCTGCAGACTGGTGTTCTTTGCCCCTCTCGTCGACTTCTCGTTGTGCATAAGTCTCCCCCTTTCTTTTCTGGACCCAAGGTTTACTCTGTGTTTTTTTTTTAATAGTGTGAAGAATGTATTGTCTATTTTAAATGCGGTGGTCTATATTTTTTCAGTGGTGGCCCACGGAGCTTTGATATCTCTGTTGTACTTTATTCGACACCGTGTTGTCCCTTTGGATATGTTTAAAAATCTAAAATTTAATAAAAATTACAGTTTAAATAGATACAGGAGATTGTGGAGACCATGGAATGTGTTGTATATGTATGCTGCCATAGATATTGCAGCCTGATATCTAAGCCTTAAAGTGATTCAATTATACTGTGATAGAAGACAATAGAATGTCTTCTTTGATCCAATACATGACTAGTAAACCTATATTTAAAAGTACAAATGATAAGCGCTATCTATGATATTACTACATCCAGTGAAATGTTATGCTGGCCATACGTGGGTCGATACCTGTGCAATAGTTACATCATCACGCTCAATTGTACAAGAATCAATGTATACCACATTGTAGCATAAATTCCTGCTACATGGGGACCCTGGTCCGCACAACACTGGCTGGGAGCTGCTGACAGGCAGCTGGGAGAGCAGACATCGGATGCCCAGAACCAGTGTAGTGTACACAGGTGTGCTTGGCTCCACCCCATTTCCCCTGCCAGGAGCCGATCACAGGCTGTGCTGTGCGGTGGGGGGCTCCCACTGGACATCAAACAACCCATTTTTTTATTCATCTTTATGTTCTAGAGACATATACAGTGCATCTGGATAGTACTCACAGTGCTTCACTTTTTCCACATTGTATGTTACGGCCATATTCCAAAATGTATTTGATAAATTTTATTTCTCAGAATTCTACACATAGTTTCCAGATCTAGATCATCTATATACCATATTTTTCGTACTATAAGATGCATTTTTTCACCCCCAAAATCAGGGGGGGGGGGTTGGTGCCTGCGTCTTATGGTCCGAATGCACGACCAGCTCTCCCAGCAAGGAAATTAGCTAGGGAGCTGTCAAATAAGAGATGCCGGCCACTGCCATCTATACCTCTCTCCGTGTCCGTGGTGACTGCAATCACTCTGCAGCTTCCATGGAAACAGGCACAGCAAGATCGGGAGAGCAGAGGAGAGAAGACTGGGAAGCCTTCTCCCCCTCCTCCCAATCAGTGAATAGGTGACGTGATGTGCTATGTGTGTACTGCTGCTAGTGACTACTGGTTGAATTTGATATTGCATTTATTTAATCTATTGCATTAACCCAATTAATGTGAAAACATATTGAATATTTTTTTCCTGTTTTTTTGCTCTAAAAACTGGGTGCATCTTACGTTCGGTGCGTCTTATAGTGCGAAAAATAGAGTAGATCCTAAGTTCTCATTTAAAATAATGGCTACAACAATTATGAAAGGTGTATAGGATAAAGCATATGAGTAGACTCCAGGAGCTTAGCTTCAATAAGAAGTAGTTGTGACCTCTAACAAATAAGAGGACAGACCTAAACATACAGTTTTAAAGTATTAAATCCCTTCCAACAGAGAGTTGAGCTTTAAGACAAACAGGAACATTTCCTCTAAACATCCAAACCGCACATTATTCTGAGCCTGCATACCCAGCGTAACAGTAAAGTGTCCATCACAAATGCCAGTTATTTTCTTTCGTTGTGGCAGAACTCAGTAGCAGTCATGAAAGAAAATGAAGACATGACAGAAAAGAAATCTGAAAATGTAAAATATTCTTGTAACAAATACAAACGTTCTTCAATTTACAAAAGGAAAACATTGAGCTTGTTTGATTGTCACATGACACATCTTTAACTGCAATGATGCAGTTACTAAAACATGGATAGGCGGCATCAATATAAACATAATATTGTTGCTCATTGTGCTGTCCTTAGTTTACTTTAGTGATGGCCGAACCGTCCGCAAGGCGGACAGTTCGGCCGCGAACAAGCATGTTCGCCCATCCTCTCGTCGGCGGACAGTACGGGTGTTCGACCCGTCCCGTTCGCCGGCGAGGGGATGATCTCTATTCTTCCTCCGGCAGGATCACAACCTGTGTGATCGTGCCGGAGGAAGAATCTTTTCACTACAAGACCGGGTATGAAGCCGGTCTTGTAGTGAAACTACTATCTCTGAACCGGAAGTGACGTCAGTGACGTCACACCCGGCTCCCGCAACCAGGAACTATGCGTGCCAGGCTGCGCTCCATGGACCGGATGTGACGTCACTGACGTCACAACTGGTTTTCCGATTCCGATTTTGAATCTGTCCGCAAACAGGGCGGACGGCGGACTTATTTAAAAGTCCGCCCCGTCCTGTTCGCGGACAGTCCAGGCCGGTGTTCGGCCATCACTAGTTTACTTGCCTTTTGGTGCACATATAGAAATTAATTATTGTTTAAATACATAATTGGGGTATCTTTCACTTTATCCAGCCTTTTTTAACGTTTATGTGATGTCACCAGGTCTCTCACACCAGGGGAGAGAGGGGGCCAAAGGGAAGTGGATACAGTGATAACTGTTTCCAATACAATTCAAAGTAAAAAAACAAACAAAAAACAAAAAATTCCAAATGAATTTAAATGATATTATAGCAAAATATAAATACATACTGTTTGAAATATCATACCAAATAAGTATTTTATAGAATTTAGCATTTAAATGTAACCTTTTATTCATTTTTTGAAATGTAAAACATCACAAATATTCGCGATTATGAATATATAGCACTATTTAGCCTCAGTGTCAAGGTATTTGTGTCCTGCTAAGGCTTGTGATTGCTATCTGGGTTCTTGGGTTACTGATTCTTGCCTGTGTTCTGAGACTCTGCTACCAGTTTAACCCTTGTCTGCCAGCCTTGACTTTCCTGGTGCCAACCCAGACTGCTTGACCTATACCTGTGCCGCCTGCCCTGATCCTTTGCCTGCCCTGATCCATTGCCTCATCCCTTGGCCCCACACAGTTGCTCCTGGTTACAACCTGGTCTGTTTACATTTATAGTTATTGGGATATTGGCAGAGAATAATGTAATTTTTAGAGTGCCTGAAAATATTGGGTTAAATATTTAAAAGCATTGACCAACGTGCCTCATTTAAAACAATATCTGTGCTTTTTAAATCAGATTAGTGTTATTCTTTAACTTTCCCGGCTCCTGCACTCCTTGAGCTCCGGGTTCTCTGAGAACATTATGAAAAGCACTATTGTACAGCTCATATGCATGTGATATGGAAAAAGAGAATACAACAAAGCGAAACAGGATAAAGTTTGATTGAATACGCAGGTGAGAGACAGACTGCGGCTGCAGCTCAGAGATACCGGCCGCTGTGCTTGTATAACTCCTGTTATGTAAGGCAAGAGCAGACAATGACGGAAGTCATGATTTATTATAGGCCTTGCCATTACACAACCATACTATGCCACACCATTTCTTAGCTATTTTTTGTTACAGTATTTAAATCTGGATCTTAATACAAAAAAAAAACACGCATAAGGGAAAAAAAGGTATTTGGAGTGAAAATAGAAAGGCAATCTGAAGATGTACTGATCTGCCTCACTAAACCTCATTTAAGAGATGAAAAGGTTTTTTTGCAGTATTATCTGTTTTTGTACATAAAATACAAAGGCATATAATAACCCACTCTGCTGTTATGTCAGTAAGTGGCAGTGATTGTGATATTGCCATCTACAGTAGAATACTTAAGTTTCTATATAAATGCAAGGCACACCGATTAGGCAGTTAAGACTATATTGGTAGCGTCTATATACCTACAGATCACTTTAAGATCAGTCATGTTGGCTGGTTACCATTTAAGAATGAAGGACATATATTCTATGAGTGATGAGCGGCATAGGCAATATTCAAATTCGCGATATTTCGCAAATAATTCTACTAATATTTGATTTAATTGGAATAAATATAATCGCTTTGCAATAACCTTTGTGCTATTTATTTTTATTTGCAATCCATGGCCATAAGCCTCCCAAATAGGGGGAAGAGAAGCCATTTGTGTGTGAGCCAGTGAATAAAAGTGCAGACACTACATATATATATATATATAAGACACACCCAGTTTTAAGAGCAGGAAATCTGTAAAATTTTTAATGTGTTTAAATGAATTAGGGAAAAAATCCCATGCAGTACCCAATTTCAGCCACAACAATTGTGTCACTAGAGAGCACACTTCGGCATCTCTTCTAGGGATGGTCAAAAAATTCGCAGTGCAAATTTTTAAGTAGAAATTTCAACTTTTTCGCCGAAAATTCGCATAGTCGAATTTTGATGGGGTCATTTCGACTTTTCGCCGAAAAAGTTGAAAATCAGCCTGATATTTCGACTGAAATCGAAATTTCAACTTAAAAAATTACTTTGTTTTTGATTTGCCGTGCTGCTATTTCACGTGCGAGTATCGCCATTTTATTTAAAAAATTTTCGTTACCGGAAATTCGCATGGTGCTAGCTAACTTTGTCAGCTTATTGCAAAGCCTCGGAAAATGGTATTCTCACAAAAATTGCTGGAGTTGTAGAGAAGGGTTGGGGACATTGCTGGAGTTGTAGAGAAGGGTTGGGGGACATTGCTGGAGATGTAGAGAAGGGTTGGGGGGACATTGTTGGAGATGTAGAGAAGGGTTGGGGGGACATTGCTGGAGTTGTAGAGAAGGGTTGGGGAAACATTTGAAAACAAATAGTTTTGCTCTAACATGTCAAGTTTGTGTATAAATGGGGTTTAAATCTCAGCTCTGATTGTAAAGCTCTGCTACTATGTACACTGAATCTGTTATTACATCTGAAGCTCACACAGCAAATCCACATTTTCCACCTTATGTGAATTTTTGACCTTATGCGAATTTTTGGCGTTATGCAAATTTTCGACTTCGACTAGAAATTTCGCAGTCGAATCGAAATTCGATTGGGAAACTCGAAATTTAAGTAGAATCGAATTTTATTCATTTCGACCATCTCTAATCTTTTCTTCTTCCTCATACACGGGAAGGGAAGGGGGGGGGCGCGGAGGAATCTGCACTCATGTCTCCCAGTCCCTTGTACGCTGTGTGTGTGAGGAAGCAGCCAGCGAGTGCAGCTTTCCCCACACATACTCTGCATTGGGTATATCCGTGGGGCTCTGCAAATATAGCCAATACAGTAACTCATAAAGTTTGCTACTCTTAATTAAAACAAACAATAATACAACAATAATACAACATACAAATATCTTCAATTCTGACTCAATAATTGGTCACCTCAACAAGTGGATATTTGGAAATATAATCTTCATCATAAATAATTAAATGCTAATTTAACTGAACTTCAAAGCAGGCAAAAACAGAATATCAGTGTGCTCCTCCATGTGGCTTGATGCACATAAAAAACCTAGAAGTAGGCATAGAGTTGCCAGGCTTGGTCATGAGATAGCACCTACGATCAAAGCTACGACATGAAGTGTGTCCTGTGTTTCTCAAACTCAAGAGAACCCGATTTCCTTGTATGGTGGTTGAGTGGAGCAGGAAGGGTAACAAGGGAATATTTTTGAATATAATAGTAAAGTAATACAAACATGTTACCTTTAAGATTATAACATTTGTGTCTACCACTCAGTTCAGAAATTTGACTTAACAAAGGCAAAAAGTCTAAAAGGTGAAATTCAGTCTATATCTGTGAGTTCTTTTTTACAGTAAATACCAGACAGCCAATGCTGACGCCATTGGCTGATCTCCATTGGCTGATCTCCATTGGCTGGTGGTCAAAATAAGCAAACCTGCTACCCACTACATACAACTCATGGCTCGCTATATAACTAATAACCTCCCAAACGCACTGCTGAGATCCAGATTTTTGTACCAAAAGAGCACCATAGGCTATAATGGAATTTTTGTCTTCATGTTGTAGGCCTGAAACTTGCCAAACTATGTTCATACAAGGGTCTAGTAGACATCCTGAATATAATAATGTTTGAAACACACTATTATGTAAAAAAAAAAAAATACAATAAATAAATAAATAAAAGGTATCATTTGAATGATAAAATATCAAAAATACTTTTTTGTATGAAAGATTGCAAAACAGTATGTATTCCTATTCAATATATATTTTGTTATAGTTATCACTGTATCCAGAACAATTTCCTTTGGCATCCTCTCTCCTGAACCTGGTGACATCACACCAATGAAGGGAGGGTTAACTGCAAAGGGGCACATCTGGATAATCACACTGAAAACAGTTTTCTCCATTAAAAAAAACTGTTTTGTGACATTTACTTTTGAATCTCCCGCCACCCTGATGTGACATCATCACAGGACACTGGGGGGGGGTCCCCTCTCCTGCAGCAGCCTCCTCTTTAGATGGGAGCCACCGTAGCAGCGCGTAATAGTAAATCTGCGCTGCCGGGGCTCCGATTTTCTCTGGACAGCCCCATCTCGTCCAGTGCAGTACTGAAAGGACAGCGCTGGACGAGATGGTGCCACCAGGAAGGGCAGGGGTGTTAATTTGCTAAAAAGGTTGTCAAGGTAAATTTTTGCCTCACCTTTTCGAATCCTTTAACCTTTAAATATATACATGAAAAATGGCTCTAGTTGGAAAGTTTGGAGTCACCCCTCCTTGGGAAGTGAAATGGTATCACCCCAGTATGGACAACACTCACCACACTGGGTCAGTAATGACTCTGGGCCACCTCTGCTGTTTAACAGCTTCAACTCTTCTGTAGAGATGGTCGAATTTTTCAACTTGCTTAATTTGTGAGCGGATTGCAAAGGCCCAGAACAAGGTATCATCACCAGAATTTCTGGAGATGTAGAGAAGTGTTGTGGGAACATTTGGGGAAAAAAAGTTTGGCTCTAGCACATGTCGTTTTTGTATAAATAAGCTAAAAAATAAAGTCGAAATTCCAATATTCAAAATTTTTACTTGACTTTGAACTTGATTTGTGCCAAAATATTTGTGTTAGAGCAATACTTTCTTTTTTGTAGTATACCCCAACCCTTCTCTACATCTCCAGCGAGTTTGGTGATGATACCATGCTCAGGGGCTTTGTAATCAACTCGAAATTGGAATTTTCAACCATTCTTCTATAAGAGCCATAAGAGCATATGTGAGGTCAGACATGTTCAGTTATATAAGCTATATTGTTATTGTTTAAATCTGTCATTACACCACCATGCAGTATGTGTTTATTTAAATGGATAATGAAAAGCGTGTGTTCTACTTCATCTTTGCAATGTGTGTTCTGCAGCATGTTCTCATCATTAATTGAGAATTAGCATTATATACTGGTCATCAGAAGGGCTCAGCCGGGCAGCTGCCATCTGCTGTGTCTCTGCATTGTTTTGTGAAACGGGACATCATTCTGTTTTATTGTAGCTCTTTCAACAACTTGGAATATTACATTTTTTTGATATGCAAAGTAATTCCAAAATGTGTTGCCTATAGGCTCATACATTTGCATAAAATGCCTGTAATTAACATAAACTTCAATATCGCTTTGAATAAAGTTGTATTGGTGGAGGAAGTATTAGAAATTGCAAAGTTTTGAACTGATGTATTAATAGAGCTTTGGCAAAATAAAGGTAGCTAGATACGCTCATAACTATAATGAATGCTGCTGTTCATGCTTATCCGTAAAATATACAATTTGAATTGATAGTAAAACGAAAATAGAAAGAAAGAAACATTTGCTTCCACTGGGTAGAGATGGTCGAATTAAAAAAATAAATAAAATAAATTTGACGATTTCGAGTTATTTGCAAAGCCCCTGAACATGGTATCATCACCAATCTTGCTGGAGATGAAGAAAAGGGTTGGGGGTATACTACAAAAAAAGTATGTCTCTAACACAAATAGTTTTTTGCATAAATTAAGTTCAAAGTCAAGTACAAATTTAGAAAATCTGAATAAATTTTTTCATTTATGCAAAAACGACATGTGCTAGAGCTATACTTTTTCCCCCAAATGTTCTTACAACCCTTCTCTACATCGCCAGCAATTTTGGTGATGGTACCTTATTCAGAGGCTTTGCAATCAGCTCACAAATTTAGCAAGTCGAAAAATTCGACCATCTCTAACACTTGAATCATAAATACTAAAGAGCACCTCCAACCAAATCATATTTCTTAAGCCAGCCATAGGCGCTTTGATAAGGCTTCCAAGCATCTATGGCCATCCAGCGTCCCAATCCAAAGTATATGCCGGCACACAAAGGGTGCGCGACGATTCTCGGACCGAGCTGCTGTGCTTGATGACATTATCGATTGATCGGCTACACATTGCGGCATCTGTGGCTGGCTTTAGCTATCCATAAAGTAGCCATGATTTAAAGATGACCTAAACTGAGAAATATTTAACTATTATAATTAACCATGAAGTCATACAAGAAGTTTTCTTCTATATTTGGGTCTCTCAGGTTAATAATCATTTTGGTTGGGTCTGGTTTAACCCCTGCCCAAGACTTCAATGGTGGCGCATCAAACTCCCATCAAAAATGAGGCAGACTAAGCTTGTTCTTTAAAGGGAAATTGTAAGGTACTTGCCCGGCTAGTGATCCCGCATTGTAACCCCAGGTGTCCTTGTTTCCATTCTGTCTAGAGTGCTTTTCGTCCAAACGGCACCCCAGGAATCCTGGGGTCCTACTCTACACATTGCAGGCATATCTCGCTGCCCCCTGGTGGTGGATGCAGTTCTGGCTGACTCAGTGTTTGACCAGGGCTACATCCCCAGCAGCCCTGTGGACTTGTTTGGGCACTGCAAAGCCAAGGTGGCAGTGTTCAAGACTGAATTGCTACAGCCTTATCCAGTTGTGGGATATTCACCAGCCAATCGTCTACCAATCTCAAAGGACTGGGTGCCATGATGTGATTGGGCAAGCTCTGTGTTTAATTTGACTCTGCCCTGCACACAATTGCCTCTGTATAGCAGTGTGCTTCTGTGCTTACTGCTGCATTACAAACCTGCCTGCCTGCAGGTGTCCTTATCACCAACAGTGACACAGCTTGATTGCCTGGACTCTCCTTGCCATGACCCTGGATTGACCATGTCTCTTATCGTATCCTTTTGTACCAAGCTTCCTCAGACTGATTCTGAGCCCCCCCCCCCCCCAGTTGATAACAGCAGAGTCTAAACTTACGCCCCCCCCCCCCATGGGAGTGAGGTGAAACTTGAAACTTTTACAATTCTGGAACTAGTCTCCCCTCACTCGTGCAAGGGGGGGGTAGGTTGGTTGGGGAGGAAGGGATGTGGAGTTACTTGTGAGTGAGGTGAGACTCTGGATCTCTGAGTCACATCTCCCCTCACTCGTGGGGAGGGGGGGGGAAGGGATGGAGTTGCTCGTGAGGTCTATATTACCTCCTATCTACAACCCTGCCTCCCCCCGGCAAACATCTCCACTGCTGGGGAGAGAAAGAGGGGGATGAGCCTCCCCTTCTCTCTCCCCAGGTGAGTGTGCGGATAGGGGAGAAGACCACATGCTGCCCCCGACATGATGCTGCTCTTGGCAACCGCCCAGGTTTCCCATGTCTAAAACCGCCACTGCCCAGGCGCATTACAGAAACCATTTTGAATCCCATAAGCCCCAATTCCTGATATTTGTCATAATAAGACATAGGAAATACTGATAGGCTGGTAGAAACTGTTGGCAACTAAAAAGATGAGCTTTCCTTTTTCAAGATGATGTATCTCTGCCAAGTCCACAGAGTCACAGCAGAACTTAAAATAATCAAAAGAAAAAAAAAAAATTTACAATTTAAATGGAAAATCATTACCATAAGAGGTACCTATACATGGATTTCCTAAGGTTAAACCATGACTTTTTGACTCTGGCAAAAATTCATAATTTCTGATATCACTTATGCTCATGTGTTATTTCCTTCCTCCACTTTAACATCAATGGTGGTAATTTGTGTGACTTGGGATCCCAATGTGACTTGGGATTGATTTTTATAACCACTACCAATAAGCATTATTCCCCAGGCACACTAGGAATGGCTTACCTGATCCACATGATCTGTGACTGAGGTGCCCTGACATTCCCAGCATCATCAATTTACCATTGATAATGTCATGGGTAGTGTATAGTGCTGGAGAGACGTGGCCGGGCAGAATTTTTTATCTTATTTTATTGAACCCCTTTATAAAAAAAAAAAAACCCACACATATAAATATATATATATATATATATATATATATATATATATATATGCCACCACGGAGGTTATGGGCCTATAAGAATGTGTGAGGATACTACCCAGAAATGCCTGAATGTTGCCAGTAGGACCATGCTGGGCATTTTGTAGTTGGTGCTAGTGATCGCACTGACATTTGTACCTCTTGAACCTCTCCCTCCCCCTTACTGGGTCTCTTTAAGTAATTTTCACAGCATCTATACTGCAGTCATTGTAAGTCCTTCAGAATTTATACATTTATGTAGATCATTGTCAAACAGTGTCACAAATGCCACATTTCAGGGAAGGAATGTTGAATTGGTTATATTTACCCAGATATATTTTCGTGTCTGTCTGCACAATGCAGAATTTATAAAAGGCAGAAGTGGAGACAATGACAAGCTGGAGAATGCTTGGTGAGTCAAATTCATATTTAAATCATAAGACTGTTTTCCAACTGAATATTGTTATATCGCTTTAACTTACTGTTAGCCCACAAAGTTAGATGATGTCACAAAGCCGCAGTGTAAATACAAGTTATGCATAGATTTCTGATGGTGTGTAAAGAATGCAGATGGCCGTATCCTATAGAAGACAATCAGATTTTAAACTAATTTACAGGCAATACAATTATATCTAATCGGTTTGCTACTGTGCTGTTGTACTTTGTGTTTCAAACTAAGCTTGATAGTGAGAAATGTTTGATGTTGCAATCTTTTTTTGGAATAGTTACACTGGGCTGGGACTGGGGGAAGTGGTTCAAACTAGTGAACCTACTGGGGATCAAAGGTCCCCATCCAAACTAAGTGGATCGCACAGGATTTGCTGCAGATTACAACTAGACTCAGGGCCTATCAACAGATATACATATTTTTTTTTTACTTTTTTCCTGAACTAACTTAAAGTGGACCTGTGTTCAGAAAGCTAAACAAAAAAAACACATTTCATTGCATTTATGTTCACCATTCACATAGTCATTTGCACACATTATGCAGGTGGTAGGCGGGTGGTTGTCAATCACTGACAACCACTCCCATGTCATGCCTATAGGTAATTGCCCTTAGACCACCCAATGGTTTAAGGGGGTCTGATTAAAGCATTTTTCACAGCCCATGTGAATGGGACTTGATATTTACTGATAACCAGTCGGTTTTTCACTAGACACTGGGTAAGGGTGCCTAGAGCCATCTGCAGGGAGGCGGGAGGGCACCATGACGAAGGGGCATGGCCATGGGAGTGGCCTCAGCCCTCACCGCAAGGGGCGCGGCTTCCAGGAACTTTTGTCCTGGAGCCGGAAGAGGGAGAGGACTTTTTTGTCTGGAGCAGCACCCACCCTCCCTACTGTTTTCATGTTGTTTCTGTAATTTCTTTGTTCTTTGTAATGGCATGGGATGGTGTGTTTCCTTGATCGGTGTCATATTTTTGTAATTTCTTTTGTCACAGCATGGCGCAAACTCGGCAGTGCCGCTGGTTAAACTGGAGTTCAAATCAGGTAACGTGTCAGTATTTCAAGGACAGTCACTATTTACTACTGAATATTTGTAAAGAAGGTACCCACTGTGCTGGTATGCGAGGGCAGGTGGCAGGTACGGTGATTGAAAGAGAGCTGAGAATTGCCGGCACTGTCGGGGGACCCTCACAAAGTTAATATGTTAAAAGTAAAGTTAGGAGTTTATGGTCATTATATGACTAATGTTTACAGGCTGTGGCCAAGTTGTAGCTTTGCAATTATCATTCCATAAAATACAATATTCCAAAGAACATATTTGTCATAGTCTTCTTTTAGTAAGTAAGCTTGGGTATGGGAAAGGATCAGGAGTCCTGGGGTCATGTTATTCTTCTCTACCGGAACAATAACAAACTTCTTCTTGCCGGCTAACAGGGCGGGGCGAACACCCGTACTGTTCGCCACCTAGAAGGAAAGCGAACATCCATGCATGCCACCACTAGTGGAAACCCGATCCCACAGTTAAATAATTTGAAGGAGACAGTTCTGGCAATTCCTGGACTTTTTTTCTAGAGCTCAACAGGTCTTTTTGTGCCAGGGCTGAAATATTTTTTTGGAAATCAAGTTCATTTTCATGTCAAAGGACTTTCTTCTGACCACTCTTCATATCATTAATTAAAATTGAAGGAGAAAGCCTTGTGAAGATCAATATTTGTGTCATTCTCCAAAATCTTTCCCACAACTGTAGATACAAGGTTTGTCTGGCTGATGACATGAGTATATGTACCCATATAGGGATCGATTTGGCGCTTGATCCCCGTGTTTACGGCGATCAGTCATTCGGCAATTGAACGCTGCCCACCTTGAGCGTTCCATCCTGATCAAACAGGGATCCAACCTGTCGGCAAATCCGTATTGGATCGCCTATACTTTGGTGACCCTCGATCCTCATCCAAAGTATCAGACAGTGAGCAATCACCCAAAGTGGTGCGCATTGATTCGTCGATTTTTGCGCCGCAATCGATTATACAGCAATCATTCGGGAATGGATGTGTGTATGGTCATCTTTACTCTTATATTTACAGCATTGATATTGCATAAGGTGAACATATTTTGACTAAAATCCTGGTGCTTAATGTGGAAGATTCCTTGACAGACTTAATTGACTTTTCTTTTTCCAGCTTTTGCTTGTATACAATAAAGATTATTGCTGTCAGCAAAATAAATAAATAAAGGCCCATCATTTATCTTGTACCAGGGCATTGTTAGTGTGATACATTTACCTAATAGGACACATAGATTACATTTGTCATCTTAGTATCATATGAGAAATGGGAAACTATATTGGCAGCTACGGATGTGATATATTTACTTCTTTCGTTTTTCAAATACCTATTATGGGATGATCATTTGTTGTATAGAGGAAGTATGGTTTGCATTCCAAGCATGCGTTAAGAGAATTAATGATTATGTGAGGTTATTACTAATGCACAACATTTGCCCTATATCCAGCACAGACAGTCATGTATATTCCTTAATTTTCTTATGTAAACAAATCAAACAGACAAAGGACGTTCCAATAGTAACCAACTTCACCAATCAGCTAATGATTCAATAAATGAGATATGACTGACGGTATTAGAAGCCATTATACCTCTGGAGCACACCTTGCAGCTGTATACTTGGCAATTTCAAATGGGTGTAAAAGTTTATTCATATTAAATATATTAAAAACCTGCCTGGCGTTATGGCCGAACTCAGTATGGTCAGAGTTTGTTCTAAGAACAAACTGTGCCCATGCCGGGATCAAGCATAATTACCAGTACTCCATGAAAAGGCTCATGGATTCCTTTCGGGCCCGTATCTTCGGGGTCATCGGTGAAGGGTAAAGGGGCGACACCATAGACCTCCATGTTAATGGAGGCAGCAACGCTTTTCCTAGGTATTGTGTAGAGAGGCAGGGGAGGGTATAATGGCTTAGTGTATTCCGCTGTGTTCGCCCATACAGCTGCTTTTCACATTTTCATAGAGATTGCACGAAAAGCCTGTAACGCCAGGAAGGGTCATAAATATAACCTTAAGCAGATAGGAAAGACAGTCCCAGAGTTAAAAGGACAGAGACATGTAGGTGGGGCTAGATGGTTGAGTTATGGAGAAGCTGGTACTAAGGGTCACTAATAAAATTGATAATAAATATGTTATTATGTACCTGAATGGTCAGGTCATTTGTTGTCATTAGAGATGGTCGAATTTTTCGACTTCCTAACTTTGTGAGCTTATTGCAAAGCCCCTGAAAATGGTATCATCACCAAATGTGCTGGGGATGTAGAGAAGGGTTAGAGGAGCATTTGAAAAAAGAAAGTTTTGCTCTAGCACATGTAGTTTTTGCATAAATTAAGTTCAAAGTTAAAGTCGAAATTCTGATTTTCGAAATTTTGACTTGACTTTGAACTCAATTTGTGAAAAAACTATTTGTGTTAGAGACATACTTTCTTTTTTGTATACCCCCAACCCTTCTCTACATCCCCAGCAAGTTTGGTGATGATACCATGCTCAGGGGCTTTGCAATTAAGTCGAAACCGTCGAAATGTTCGACCATCTCTAGTTGTCATGTACATTTGTGTAGAATGAGAGTTCACCACCATTCAGTCTGAAGGATAGTACACGTTGGGTGAATTCCCCGCCCTCGTGTCCTCCCTCAATTTTCTTCTGTTTTTTAAATTGTCATTTATTCCTTGTAATGGGAGCTGTGGTGTTATAAGACCCTTATTTGTGGACATTAGAAGGGACTCCCACCCTTTGTTAAGGATGCTGGAGTGCCTGGTAACTGGTTTAGTGGAATCTTCATTATATTGTAATTGTATGCATGTTAATGTGGTGCTGCTAAAGTTCTATGTATTTGTCAGGATTCAGACAAGGGGGCGACCAGACAGGCAGCACACACTGAGAACCAGACAGAAATATGGTGAACGAAAAAGTGTTTATTTTGCACTTACTATAAACAGGAGCAAACAGGTGCAAAAATAGTCCATAGTTCAGATTCAGATGTTCAGATGTGCAGGGTCACAGTGGAGTAAATATGCTCCAATATCCAGGTCAGAACCAGTCCAGTTGCAGGGAAAGTGATAATGCTCAACAGCTCAATGTGGTTAAAGCACACCTATATAGCCCTCTAATGAGGCAAGTGTGCCTAACCCACACCACACTTGCAGGAAGCCACCTGTTGGTGACTAGGGAACCTAGCCATGGGAAGAGCTAGCACAGCGCCACCAGCAGGTGGTACATGGTACAGCTGAGGCCCTTACAGTATTGGGCAATGCAAATTCAGGGATAACGGCCTTCAATGAACCTTCCTTTTCATTTATAATGTTCTATTTGCATGATTGTTATTGTTTCAGTTTTATTATTTATGTTGGTTACAAAAGGCTATTAAGCCATTAAAACCAGAGTGTGTAAGTCCCAATATTCCAATTGAGTATTTGGGAGTGAAGGCTGTTGAACAATTTACACATATCGGGGCAGCTGTCTTTGAATACCCTAGTCAATACAAATATTAATGATGCCTAGGGATTGTCAAAAAGTTCACAATGATAAATTCAAACTTTTTGATAAAGTCGAAATTTTGACCTAAACAAATCTTGAATATAGTGCTTTATCTTATTGCAAATATTTGAGTTTATGGGGAAAGTATCATGCATTGCATTTGCAATATGCACATCTACAAATGCAGATTTTTGCAATTACTGTAATTTATTTGTGAGCCCCAATTTGTCTGTCCACAGGCTACAATGTCCAACTCTGAACCCTACTAACCCTTCTAGGTGCTATATTTCTCTGTGAAAAAAAGTTGCACAGGAAAAAGGAAATATTAGAAAATTTGAATATTTGAAATATTTGAAAAAATAAATAAAGAAAATAGAGGTTCTGCCAGAGGTGTAGCTTGGGTGCCACACTTTGTATGTCCACAGGCTACAGTGTCCAACTCCTTCCCCTACCAACCCTTCAGGTTGCTCTCTAAGGAGAACTGACTGCATGGAAATTAAGGTATGTGGAGTTAACGCTTCATCGTAATCAATACAGCAATGAACTGAAGTACATCTGTAGATAATTAATTGGTATAATTTGCTGTCTGACTTTGCTCTTCAATAGGATCCTTTGTATCACTTGTTTTCTTTCAGCTTGTATAAGTACTTGATATTTGTCTTGATGTATACAGGATATTTATTAATAATTACATTTCCAGACATCCACCATTGAATGACAAAAAAAAAAAAAAAATATATGCATGCCGATATATTTCATATCTGCCAGCTATGCATCTGCTAAGCTAAGCTGGTGGTCATATGACCTCAACAGGTGATACAATGAAAGGAGATGACACTGGTCTCAGTAAAGGAAATTGCATTGCATAAAATCTTGCAACAATTTTACTAACAAGGTCATGGGTGTTTACAGTAACATCTTGTGTGTGATTCCACAGATCTAGCCATAAGGTACTGACCGGCATCTGTACCCCCAGTGTTCTGTCACTGCCCAAGTTGAGTGTTTCCTTATATGTAATTTGGGGATCATGGAGGGCGACGGATACATGCACCGAACACTAAAGCCCCCCATACACCACATACAATTACCATGCAAATTTTCTTCTACCAAAACCATGTAATATGAGGACCTTTCTACACCTTCCAATCACTATGTTCTCTATCAGGGAGGTCACTATACTACCAAGGTGCCCAACCTGCGGCCCGGGGGCCACATGCGGCCCTTTGGAAGTTCTTTGGCGGCCCCCCTCATTCCTTCACTCCCCAAAACCTAAATGTTAATGCATAAAGCATGGGAACCGAATTGAAGGTTATGTGCCCCAACAATATATGGCTTTAATTATATCTATGAGGCACATAACCTTTTACGATATACGTGACACAAAATTACCATACTACAGTGTTCCCTAATGCTTGAAGTATCATTTTAAACAAATTTGTTATTAAAAAATGAAAAATAATGTCTTCTAGCTTGGCCTGCTGTCATTAAAAATGCTCATACAAGTCAGTATGGATTGAGAATGTTAGGTGCGGCCCTATAGTGATGCCGAGGGCCGCACTTGTGGCCCTCCATATCTATTCAGTTGCCCACCACTGCTATACTACATAGTTGTTGGTAGATCTTATGGAAATTGTATGGAGGAATCTGAAGGTGTATGGGGGTCTTAAAGTCCTTTAATCTCTGGGAGATAACAGGAGATCGGCTGTGTGAAGATCTCCCTCCTGCCGGGATTGCTGTCATGGAGTCAAGTTGCGATCACTGGCGGCCAATTGGCTGGTCGCACATTCGGACCATAAGACGCAGGCACTTTTCCCCCCAATTTTGGGGGTTAAAAAGTTTGTCTTATAGTCAGAGAAATCTGATAATGAATACAATTTATTGAAAAATGTAATCAACATGATATGCTTTTCATGTTGGAAACCAGGCCTAAAACTTGATTTGTAGTCTTGCTTTTGAAGAGTTAAATGCTGCAGTCATAAAGACTTGGGAAGAAGAAGAGGAGGAAGGCAATGGAGAGATGGACAAGTGCGGCACAAAAGGAAATGCAATTTATTTACGAACAATAACCGAGTAGCAGAACAGCTCCAAACAAGATAAGGAGCTAAAGCTAAAAAAGCCATTGTGTATTCGGAGATAACAAACTATTTACTCCATCCAGCAGGGGAATGTTTAGAAGAACACTCATTTGGCAATATTCTCCAGCTGATAAAGCCCTGAGAGTCTCCAAACTTTTCTTTTTTATTATGATTATTATTACAACTACTATTTTGTATTATTGTTGATATTCATAACATTGCAAGTCACAGTTGGGCGCCAAACACTGCGGAGGCAATGTACAGATAGTACAACGGTAATCAGTGGCTTTTCAGAACAAGCACAGCATAGCGCTGACCTGCTGATTCATTTCTGAGGGATCCTGCAGTATTCGTTCTTATGTCTAGCACCTCCCTTTAAGTACACCGAGTATTCTTAAGCCCCCTCCAATGCAAAATGGTCAGAAGCAATTACCAGCAGTGTTTTGTAGGTACAAATGTTTCTGCTTTTGTTGAAACTCTGATATAATAGGAGCAGTACAAACATCCACAGTGAAGTTTGTGCATCAAGCAGACTGTAATAATGGGATGCCGCAAGTGAACCCAAACAAACTTGTAAGATATAGTTTACTGGGTGTATACAAATGTGAAAAAACTTTGAATTGCGTAATAGAAATATCAAATTAATTCACTTCTTTTTGATGGACCTGTTAATGCCAAGTGTTTAGTTTTGCATGGTGCATGGACTATAGACCTCTCCTATACTATGGCTAGATAGAGCTTTCATGTTTTCCAGAAAAACATCCAGTATGCTGGCACTAGAGATGGTCCAATTTTTTTTCAAAAATTTAACCATTTTCACGGTTTCAAGTTAATTGCAAAGCCCCTGAACATGGGATCATCACCAAACTTATTGAAGATCTACAGAAGGGTTGGGGGCTACACTTCAAAAAACAAAGTATGTCTCTAACACAAATAGTTTTTGCACAAATTAAGTTCGAAGTCAAGTAAAAATTTTGAAAATTGGAATTTTGACTTTAAATTTGAACTTAATTTATGCAAAAACTCCATATGCTAGAGCAAAACTTTTTTTTCAAATGTTCCCACAACCCTTCTCTACATCTCCAACAATTTTGGCTATGATACCATTTTCAGAGGCTTTGCAATCAGCTCACAAAGTTAGCAAGTCGAAAAATTTGACCATCTCTAGCTGGACTCGGTGCTTGGCATTGCTTGGTGAGCACATATAGGACTTGGTGCTGCACATATAGGACTTGGTGCTTGGCATTGCTTGGTGAGCACATATAGGACTTGGTGCGGCACATATAGGACTTGTTGCTTTGCATCGCTTGTTGAGAAGAAGCTTGAATAATCATGCGCCGGCCAGATCAGGTGCGCAGGGATCTAAAAAAGATCTGGCTGGTGGAAGAACTTTTTAGATTCCTGCGGGACTTCCCCGCTCACCCCGCATCACAGCACATCCAGTAAGTCACTTCCGGTATTTGAAATGAGGAACTGTGCTTTTGAAATATTGCAAGTGACATTGCGGTCTTCACTTACGGTATTTTTACTGTATAAGCAGGGGTGGCTCCAGCCATTTTTTTTTTAAGGTGCTACCTGGGTGCTAGGAATTTTCAAAGGGGAGCTTGCCCTCCCAAAAAATTTGATTTCCATGTACAACATGGGTGCTGGACGAGGATTTTGGGGGTGCTAAGCACACCCAAGCACCCCTCTGGCGCCGCCACTGTGTATAAGAGAGCATTTTGCCACACTGTGCAGCTTCCCAGCTCACCCCGCTTCACAGAAGGGTAAATGCGATACCAGAAGTGACGTCCATTATGTCACTTTCGGTATTTGGAATGAGGAACAGTGACATCACGGTCATCCAATCCGCCTGTTCGCAAATGGATGCGGACAATGTTCAGCCATCACTAATTACTACCCTGCTGCAAGCACAATAAAGCCTTCTTAAACCAGAAGGTATTTACATTCCCCAATCCATCACAAATCCCAAAAGGTTAGGTAAAAACCCTTGTTTCAGGAAAGTGGGTTGTGCCATGCAAATTATCCCTTTACGCCCCATCAGCCAAATGCATATCCAGAACCGCTGGTATACAGTGCAAATATAGCCTTATGGTACAGAGCCATTTATTCAGGCTCATTGGCCATCATCAGTGCAGTGCATGGAAACCATGGCTCTATTAAACTCCTGGGTGTTTGGCCCGAGTTAACTCGGGCTGAGTTTCATTCATCATGAGAAACTTGTCCACCTGTCCACTGGATTTCACCGGCGATTCTGTGTACGCCGATGCTTCCAGGTCTGCCCCCGATCGCGTCAATGGTGACACAAATGGGATGGGGATAGGCATCACCATAGACCTCCATGTAATGGAGGGGGAGTCGCCTTTTCCCAGGATAAGTTGTGCATGGGAACTCCAGGCCGGCAGGCGGCAGATAATATTGTTCTCCGCCACGGTTGCCCAGGAGGTTGAGTAGGATCCTGCTGCAACAAAGAGACTATGGAAGCAAAGAACCGGTTTAAATGATTCTTTGGAGCATGTTGGTGCAGAAGAGAAGGTACCCTAAGTTTTGAGCTTAGTATTACAAATTCCATTATTTCACATATAGAGCAGTTTATAAGAAGTGCAATTTGTGGCAAAAAAAGACCCGTAATTAGTTGAAATCTCAAATCTTTTGATTGCATTTTATATCATCACCTGTCCTTTTCTAAAGAATTAAACGCTGCACATATTTAAAGCTTCGTACGTCTAAAGACTTAAGCGAGAATGATACTTGATTTCCTACTTGTATCGAGCTCAATATATGTTGCCAAGAGGCACATTTCACCGCTTTTCAAAATTGCAAAAATTCCCAGAAACCAACTCTTGTTTGCTACGTTTGATGTGTTGACGGAGTCTTCTGTTGTACAAAAGGAGGCATTTGGCCTCGTGGCAGGGGAATCTGAGCTGTAATCACAAGGTCCTCCTTGATTCTTGCCTAAAGCGATATAGAGAAATAGAACAAATACTTAAAGCCTATATGTGGAAGGAAAGGAGCCAGCCCTTAATTACTTCTGCTGAGAGCAAGAATCAAACACGGTGACCTTGTGTTCTCCATAGCTATGAAATAATGGATTATACATTGTAAAAGTTACAAACAATTTTAAGTTAACCTGTACCAAGTGCAGTTGAAATATTTACAACCTGCAAACAGAAAAGCATCAAGGCTTCTATGTTGATGTCTATTAGTTTGTGCGTACCCTTAATACACCTTTTATAAACCTTTGGTGAGCAGTAGAACCTTCAGGGACCAGGCAAAATCTAAAGCTGGCCATAGACGTGCCAATACCCGGCTGATATTGGAGGAGCTGGAGGTGCGGTCTCCATGCAAAGCAATGACATCGACCGTGGTTTACGGTCATGTCCAATATCCCTACTTTTCAATGTTGCTATGCCATTTTCTTATCCTTCTTTTCACTTCTTTTCCTAAACACCAGCAGCCAGAAGCAAAGTACGATGCTTGACCAGGTGGGTGACGTAGGATCAGGAAGATGTTTTGGCTGGTTGATGCTGGAATGGGTATGTCAACGAGAGAGTTACAGTGCCTTGCAAAACTCGAATTTTGGTACATTACAGCCTTAACATGTTTTGTTAATCTAAATTGCATGTGATGGATCAGAACACAATAGTCAAAGTTGATGAAGTGAAATTAGATAAATATATAAATAAAACTATTGATTAAGTCCATGTATAGATAACCTGTTGATCCCTGGGCAGATCGACCACAAGTGATGACGTCATCACTCACGGCCAATCGTGCCGATGGCTACAATGGATGGGTACCCCACCCAAAGTAAGGAGAATGTCCGTAATGTCTTTGATCGATTTGTGGGCTGATTTATGGAGGACGCTTTCGATCCATGGCTCGAAGCGTGTATGGGGGACTTTATAAATACAAAACAGAAAATTGCCATGTGCAGGTGTATTCACCCCCTTTGTTATGAAGGCCAAAAAAAACTCTGGTGCAACCAATTACCTTCATTCACATAATTTGTGAAATAATGTACACATGTGTGCACTCTGGGATACACAGCTCGATTTTTGAACCAACAGAGAGAGCTCGGCAGTAGTGTGATGACGTCAGCCCGTCTATACTTTGAATGGGGATCCGAGGTTCCCTATTCAAAGTACAGTATATCGAACAAGGTTTACGAACATGTTGGTAACCTGTTCAGCTGAGCAAGATCTATTGATCTCACTCGGAAAACGGCCTACACGGCTCAATTTATTCCCAGATTTCTGCACAGCTCAGTGCCATGAGCGTGCACGGTGCTTGGCTGTGCAGAAATCTGGTAAAAATCGACCCTTGTATTCCTTCCTTTAGTGTCATATGATCTGTCATTAAATATAATCATCTTTTTTGAATGGCTCCAGAGGCTGCAACACCAGAGGCATCCCTCACCAAACACTGCCATGAAGACCAAGGAACTCTCCAAACAAGTAGGGGACAATATTGTTGAGAAGTACAAGTCAGGGTTAGGTTAATAAAAAAATTCAAATCATTGATGATAAATCCAAGTTGTGAGGCAGTAAAATATGAAAAAAGTTAAAAAAGTACTTCTGCAAGGCACTGTAGGTGCATTTTTTGCAGTTCCACGGTGCTGGAGTCAAGTTTGCTCTATGCTCCTGTTTTTGCTGTGTATTGTTTCTTTGCAACAGCAATGGTCTTTGAGGGAGAAAAAATGTATAAGTTACAGGAGAAATAAATGTAATCTTGGTGTAGGTAAAGTTAAGTTTTGGGAAAAATGTGTTTATTTGTGAATCCATTAAGCTGGTGTTTGGCGGCTAATGGCTGGTACCATTGGAAATGGATGGAGTTTTGGAGAACCTTAAATTCTGCTCTGTATTCATATAATGTATGTTTTCAGAATTTTAAATCAGTTATATGTTAAAGGTTTAGACATATTAGTTACAGCTGTGCTTCTACATTCCAACATTTTGAATGTGTTGGTTATATTCTTACTTATTATCACATTTGGTAAAGGTTATGATGTAGAGCCTAGGTGCCCAACCTGCGGCCCGGGGGCCACATGCAGCCCTTTTGGGCGTTGTTCGGCAGCCCACCTTGGTCCTCCATATGCGGCCCCCAAAACCGAAATGTTAATGCATAGGGCAGAGCAACTCACCTGAAGTGCTCACATGCTGACCCAGCTTTCCTGATCAACTTTGGTGGTCCTATATCAGTAATATTGGCAATGTTGATCAGGTAAATCCGGTCTACATGTGAGCCTGCTGAGATATGTGGACAGGGGTGAGGGTCTGGATCAATGTTATGTGCGGCCCTCTAGTGATGCTGAGGGCCGCACCTGTGGCCCTCTATATCAACTCAGTTGCCCACCACTGATGTAGGGTCAGGGCTGTTTCTCCAGCTATGTGGAGTATGTAGGGGCATACACCCCCCTTGCTCAACGGCTGCCAAACAATAGCAAAGTCCCACGCAACCATCCCCCAACAACTTGGCCGGTAGAACAAAAGCACACCCGCTCAACAATTCAGCATTAGGGGGCCCCATGCAATAATTATATTACTATGCTAGAAATGGGCCTGTGTAGAGATAAATGTTGATACTTAGGGGGTCAACGCTGCTTGGGTCAAGACTATATTTTAAGAGCAAGACAAAGCTGTAAAATGAAAGGTTCTTTTTAAGGGTAAAAGGCGTTTTTGTGAAATAATAATGTAACTGCAGATTATAAATTCACTCAGGCGGTTTATGTAAAGTTGAAAAGGTCCATTTAGGGCAAGTGAAATACAATGAGCATATTTCTGAAAGTACCATTGAGATAACAAGCTTTAACTATCATACATATGCCATGCTAGATTCCAATAAAACTAACATCTGTTCTTTCCTTCTGGACACCCCCAGCTTCTCATGCCTGGGAGTAATGGTCATGCAATAGACAATTTAGTGACCATAGAACTTTCTAGGACAGCAAAGGAAAAAGAAGAGAAACTAGTTTATTTTTATAGGCACCAATAATCTATAATGGAAAATTGCCGTCTATAGCACAGCCCCCCCCCCCCCCCCCCCCCCCCCCCCCCCCCCCCCCAGAGTTGCCTAATTAAATGGCTAAGGCTCTAAGTGTCAATCCCAACTCTGATCTGAAATTCTTGTTCTCTGGGATAGGGATTAATACTTACTTTTCTCAGGTGGGACATTTCAAAACCAAAAAGCGATTTACGACAGCGCCTCTTGCCTGCCAAGACTGTTTTCTGCCCTTTTTCCTTTTGTATTTTACCGCAGACCAGATGTCCCTGTTGCCACATCTTTGCTGTAAGCGAGAGATAGAGCACAAGAGCTACACAGGAACCTACTGTGAACACTCTGTATTCTATGCATTCTTTTTTTTTTATATAAAAGCTTTTTTGTTTCTCTTGTTTCTTCCAACAGCTCTTAATGTCCGAAATTAAATGAAAGCACTCAACCATGTAACACTTTCATAAATGGTTGTACAGGAGTCTTGTTTCCCAATTTGTTTTCAAGCTGCTGATTTGGATTCCCAGTGACAGCTTTTTGTCACCTTTGGTTAAACATGTTCTTCCTGGTGTTTTAGACACAGAAAAATAGATTGTATTCTCCACAGGGTGTGAATGTATGTCTGAGAAAAAGCAGAGTACCTGCTCCGTTTTGCTATATTGGGAAAATACATCCTATGGCAGGCTCGAGATAATGTCAAAATAACTTTAGTGGTCTTACGAAGGCGGAGAGGTAATCTGTTCTATCTGGGGCAGCGCATGAATATATATGTAGGGTAGTCACTACCTTCTAATGCAAGCAAAGAAACATGCCTGCTTTGCTTAGAAAAGCCCTGAACTCAAACTTAACATTTGCTGTTTTATAGAAGACAACACAATATGTTATTGTACATTAACAATGAACTACAAAAATGTATCTTTTCATTGAAATTCTGATAAAAAGCGAAAATGTCTTTCCCATGCCTAGACACTTCTGTTCTGTACTGCTAGACCTTGGCCTAACCTTTTTATAAAAACAATGTGTAGTAAGGACAAATAAAAACCTTCTGTGTGTATTGGGCCTTTTATGTGAATACATTTTTCGCTCAGTGATGGAAAAATGCCAGTTGTTCAAATGAATATCCAGGTATGTATATCATATATGTATATCTATGTTATATCTGTGTATCTGAAGTTTGAAAAAATATCACTTATACTAATCTCACATAAGAGATTTCACCATTGTGCTGCTCAGTATGTTCCCTGCTGGAGGGGAAGCTGTACCTGAATAATTTCAGTGTAAGGAATTCCCTGCATCTGCTACATTTATTATCTGTGGCTGTGTTTCCTCCATCTCTCCTCTTGCATCTTGAATAAAATTTCATAAAAAAATCATAAAAGTGGCCATTTTTAAAAAATCATGCAGAACACTGCATGGTAAAGTATTAGGAAAATGATCAGTTGTAGGGAAACTGTTGAAAAAACCAACAACTGGAGTTTTCATAGAGATGGTCAACTATTTTTTTTTAATTCAACCATTTTGATGATTTCGAGATAATTGCAAATCACAAAACTTGCTCAAGATGTAGAGAAGGGTTGGGAGTATACTACAAAAAGTATGTCTCTTACACAAATATTTTTTGCATAAATTAGGTTAAAAGTCAAGTCAAAATTTCAAGAGTCAAAATTTTAACTTTGAATTTGAACTTTATTAATGCAAAAACTGCATGTGCTAGAGCTTTTTTTTCAATGTTCTCACAGCCATTCTATACATCTCCAGCAATTTTGGTGGTGATACCATGTTCAGGGGCTTTGCAATCAGCTCACAAAATGAGCTAGTCTTAAAATTTGACCATCTCTATTTACCCATTGCTTGTCTGTTTTGGGCACATCTTTCCTGAGTCATTGAGACCATACAAATCAGGTCTTTTCAAAATCATTAGGACCATACAAATGTAATCATAAGAGTCACCAAAGAATTATTGCCATTAGGTACCACCAGAATACCACAAGTGTTAACACGACACTGATACATAAAGCTGTGGTTAAGTGTATACTAATATCGCTAGGATTAAATGTGGAATGCAGAGTTTACAAGCATATTTTTCGGATTAGAAGATGCACTTTTTATCTTTTCAATCAGGGGGAAAAAGTGCCTGCATCTTATAGTCCGAGTGCATGACCACACGCTGCTACTCAGCCATGGATGGTCCTGCCTTGGCTCCCCACCAGTTCTGCCAGGCAAGAAGATTAGCCGAGGAGGTGGAGGAGCTGTCAGATGGGAGATCTGCTCGCGGCCGGATCTCACATCTGTACTGTAGTGTTTATATCAACAGAGCCTTGAGTCCTGCTGATATAAGCAATAATGTTGTGCCAACAGCTCCTGGATTAGCACAGGGGCACCAGGGACAGGGAATCTAAG
>CM070034.1:25503399-25554000 GCA_036250615.1 Ptychadena robeensis | reverse complement strand
TAAAATTCCGGTGAAGGCTCGCGCGCGCGCATACGCGCATGCGCGGGCACGCGCACGGGGACACGCACGCGCGCGGCGGCCGACGGCGGCTCCAACATGGCGCGGGGGGGAGAAACCCCAGCAACACCCTGTGAGACCCCAGGAAGCCCAGCCACAGGTAACGGACCGGGGGGAGCCACAGCAGGTGGCGTGGGGTGCCCGAGCCCGGACTGCCCGGGGTCCTGACAAATAAAGAGCAGAGAGATACTGTAGATGAAAGAGCATGCGATTTCTTCCATCCATCTCTGCCTTTGTGAAAAAGCTGCACTAACGCTCACTCACAAGTGCTCTCTAGTAGATGAAATTTGGAACTGCAGGGGATTTTTTTTCTTCAATTGATTTGAACACTTCAAATATTTTTTTTCTGGCTTTCCTGCTCTAAAAACTGGGTGCGTCTTATGGTCCGGTGAGTGGTATAGTGCGAAAAATATGGCATGTTTTCTTAATACATTTATGGGTTGGTTCCTTTAAATGGACAGCCTTTGGTGCAACATGGATGCAACATGGATGCTAGTCTGAGAGTGTTCAGCAAATTGGATGTTTTTTTATAGATGTGAACCACTTTTACGTTCTATGTCCCAGGTGTTGCTCTATACACAAATAGGCAATTTTATACAGTTTGGTGTAAATTACTGGTTACATGTTAACTCAGTAAGAAAATTGTACAGGTTCCATTACTAAGAAATCTGCAGTGAGCGTTAGAACTGACAAATATATAATATTGCCTGCAGGGTGAGCGAAGGCCACACCGCACCTGTTGGCTACTAAAATGGTTTTCATACTGAAGTAGAGAGAAAATCCTTTAATAGAAATAGACATCATACTGTAAGCTAATTTATTTGTACACATAAACACCAGAAATGTTATTCTGTTTTCAGAAGAGGTTTTTCCAGCTTTGTTACAGTTACAGAAAAAGTACTAAATAAACGATAAAGCTTTTGTACCGTATTTTTAGGACTATAAGACGCACCTGACCATTAAGCACAACCAGTTTTTAGAGCAGAAAAGAAAAAAAATGTCATGTGTTTAAATGAATTTGGGGAAAAAATCCCATGCAGTACCCAATTTAAGCCACAAAAATGGTGTCACTAAAGAGCACACTTCGGTATCTCTTCTTTTTCATACACGAAGATGGGAGGGGGACCACCTGGGGAATCTGCATTGAGGAGCTTTCTAAACCTTCCAATTACTATGTTTTTTTTATCAGGAAGGACCCGGCACTACATAGCATATATATATATACCTTCCAATCACTATGTATTCTATCAGGGAGGACCCGGCACTACATAGCAGGGATATATACTTTCCAATAACTATGTATTCTATCAGGGAGGACCCGGCACTACATAGCAGTGATTTTTACCTTCCAATCACTATGTATTCTATCAGGGAGGACCCGGCACTACATAGCAGTAATATATACCTTCCTATCACTATGTATTCTATCAGGGAGGACCCGGCACTACATAGCAGTAATATATACCTTCCTATCACTATGTATTCTATCAGGGAGGACCCGGTACTACATAGTTGTTGGAAGATCTAATGGAAATTGTATGGAGTGATCTAAAGGTGTATGGGGGGCTTAATAAAGAGTAGCGGGACGGCACCGCCCCTTCCATTTGCAGCACATCTTCAGAAGGGCACTTTTGCATGGGTCACGAAATCGGTAGCGCATGGAAGTGTGTATTGGGGGCTTAAGTGTTTAATGGGTGAAGTTAAACAGACATTGTTATAGGTTATGTCTCCACAGGGTTTTGTGATCCTTCTGGACCCCCTACATTTGGCGGGGGTCCCGTCGGAGTACATACACTTTACCTGCCCGGCGAATGGTCTGTTCTCACAACGCTAAGCTGTTCCGCCAATGCATGGGTTAAGGTAGTGCTGCCAGGTAAAGTGTATGTGATCCATCGGGACCCCCGCCAAGCACTGCGCATAACGTAGGGGTCCAGACAGATCACAAAATGCTGTGGAGACATAGTCATGTTCTAATTAGATATATAAAATGTCGAAAGAATCAAGAAGAATGAAAGTAAAACACATTGCGCCTTTCAATTTTCAACCTCCACATTCCCTTTTACTATTTGGTATTTCTTATTTGGCATTCCAGAACTAACATATAAAAAATCATCCCTAATGCCCCTAGTTTGATTTACAAATAAGTAATACTTGTCAAATCCCCTCAATGGCCATGTCTTTACTGCAATTTCCTATGTCCAAGCCGAAAGCTCTGAGCTCTGTCTGTCATCACCTACCTCTCCATTTGGTCTTTCATACGGTAACTGGTGTTAGATGCTGTCACTGACACATTTATTTCCACCCAACAATACACTAATAATATTACATTTTAAAGGATTTGACAGCACTTCATTTGCTGATATAGCCGGTAAGCTGTCCTATCCTACCTTAGAGCTTTTTTTTTGACTGTCTCATGTTGATAGGAGTGAGTGTATTTGGAAGTAGATAAGTATTTTAAGCTGAATAAACAGACAGGAGCATAACATCCAAGTATGAAAGAGAGAGAGGCAGGTGAAAAACCCAATTTTGCGAGATGCGAGTTTGCTGAAATATTTATGTGCAGTAGGCTGCAGAAAGAAATTTACAATCTTTCCAGCGAAAATAAGTAAAAATGTAACGGAATCATCTCTTCCTATATCAGCCTGGCGCATTCGGATGGAAGGAGGAGAGCACCTGCCGAGCTCTAGCAAACCTTGACTGTATAATGCGGAACACTCAGGTCAAGATTTCTCAAGGGTTTAGAAAGTATACCACTCCTTATCTCTCCTCGCTGGTAATGGAACTTAGGGATACCAAAATGTTACTCTTTGATAATTCTGCTCCATGCTGTGTTCTCACTTGTAGACCATGATGGTGTGTACAGCACAAGAATTGCTCTGTAAGTAACTTGATCCATTCTTATAATGAAAGCTAATGCGGACAGATTGTTCGGATTAGAGTCAAGATTGTATATGGTGACTTGTGTGAATAGATTGTAACTTACTAGTTCATGGCTTCGCGATAACGTGAATGGTGCAGAAACAAATCAAAATGTCTTCTTTAAATGTGTTATTTAAAAAATAAAACACATACATTAAGTAGACGCAATACTCACCTGTCAGCAGTTCAGATGCTGGAAAACTGCTACACAAAAAAAAACATACTTACCCTTTTCACGTCCATTTCTGATGCCAGCATCTTAGATCCTCACCCCCCCCCCCCCCTCAACTCCACCTCCTCTCCTACAGAGACTAGGCTGTCTCCTCTTTGTCTGAGCTGGAAAGTTCCAGGGGGGGGGGTGGAGGGGTGAATCAGCTGCTTGAATCAGCTGCTTGAATCAGCTGCTTGATGAGATGTGTCTCTGGATGGAAGAGACACTCTCATCACTTATAACAGCTCTAATCTCGTGAGACACAAGACCGGGAAGACAAGTTCCTGCATGGGACAGATGTCCCAAACCCCATTGTGGCTGCCTCATTATTATGAATTACAATTGTGGATCTCAGAAGTATCGGCTGAGCTGCAGCCAATACTGCTGAGTGACCTATTAGGTGGTAGGTACGCTTTAACTAATGCAAGTTGGAATCTGTTATAGACCAGCACCCTTTGCATATGATAATTAGTGCTTCTAAATACAGATGAAGATGGTGACTGCCACAGCAGATGAGTATACTTTCCTTTTAGGATTGGGGAGTAAAAAAAATTTCAAGTTAATTGCAAAGCCCCCCAGCATGGAATCATCAACAGTTTTTGCATAAATTATGTTTAAAGTCAAGTCAAAATTTCAACATTTTAATTTCAACTTTGATTTTGAACTGAATTTATGCAAAAATGAAATTTCCTATCAAACTTCTTGTTTTTCAAACGTTGCCACAAACCGTCTATACATCTTCAGCAATTTTGGTGATGATATAATTTTCAGAGGCTTACAAAAAGCTCACAAAAAAATAAAACAAACATTTGTCTCAGTATTGTATTAACGCCCCTTTTACTGCAGGTTGTCATCAGTTTACAGTATGCTTAGCCCCGGGTTGACTTTAAAGTGACGTATTGAATTGAACACTAGTGATGGACGTTTAAAGAAGTCCGCCGTTCGCCTGTTCCCGGGCAGATTCAAATTCCCCGCCTCTCGGTACCTGGCAATACCCAGGGATGTAGCAATAAAAAGTGGGGCCCTGGATTGTAATTGCAGATTTGTGAGCTACACAGATGTGTCATAGCCCATAGGGAAGGTCTTCTCTAAGCTTTATGTACAGTCAGGTCCATAAATATTGGGACATTGACAAAATTCTAAAATTTTTGGTTCAATACACCACCACAATGGATTTTGAAACAAACACAATGTGTTTAAACTGCAGAATTTGAGGGAATTTACATCCAAATCAGATGAACAGTGCAGGAATTAACAAATGTGCCTCCCACTTGTTAAGGGGCCAAAAGTAATGGGACAGAATAATCATCATAAATCAAACATTACCTTTTTTAATATGTTAGCATCAATGAAAACCTATAGTTGTCTAGTCTATTACTCACCTCTAAAGTATACCTGTCATATTAAGATCTTGGATTCTAGTCTAAGCCTATTGTCTATTCAAGAATTTGCAATTATCCCGAATATAATATAAGCAATATTTCGCAATAGGACAATAAACATGTGACCATTCATTTTGAAGGTAATCACAAATTGCCAATATTTGAATGGAATATTAGTAGAATTATTCACTAAATATTGCATATTCAAATATTGCCTATGTCGCTCGGCACTATTTGTGAACTGTAGAGAATATTTTCTTGTGAAAGGAGCAGAACTTCTTTATTGCTCAGGTTATATCTTTTTCCAAACTGGTGCCCTGGATACACAGTTGGAGATCATAGATGACTACCTAGTTGATCTACATCTAAAAAAACAACTTGAATAAGTGAATCTGAACCTGGCATACCAGATCAAAGGGAATGGAAAGGGGCATAGTGCAACTCACCTGAGCAGTAGACTTTAAGACATTCAATATATTAAACTGTGTGTGATACATTTACTGAAACATGACAACCAACACCAGGAGTGCATGTGACTAGTATTTTAGTCGGTGACAGATAGTGATGACAACTGTCCACAAACATGACATGTTCAATTTTCTTCCCCCAGCAAACAGTACAGGTGTTCGACCCGCCCTGTTCACCGGTGGGAAGAAGGTGACTATTCTTCCACCGGCCAGGAGCAGAACGATCTGGCCAGTGGAAGATATTTTTCACCAGAGAACGGGTAGAGAAGCCGGTCCCTAGTGAAAGAAAACCGGCTTAAACCGAAAGTGACGTCAGTGACTTTACCTCTGGATATTAAAACCGGGAACTGTACATTGTAGGTTGCGTTTTTTTCTATTCAAATTCCCTCCGAACAGGTGGAGAATTTGTATCTCCCTGCGAACAGGTGGACGTCAGACTTTTTTTAAAGTCCGATCCGCCTGTTCGCGGGCGGACCTGGCCAAAGTTCGGCCATCACAACTATTTAATATTGCCAAACCTAGTGAAGTAAATTGGACTGTCACAACTGGAGATTCAGGGACAGTACATACAAGGAAATTGCCTGATAAAACTCTTTGCACTTTAAGTTTTATAAAAACACTTTCACAAGATACATCACAGTGTAAAAAGTAATGTGTTAAAAAAGGGAACAGGTTTGAAGATTTAATAGACAATTTATTTACCTACATGTACAATGTAACCAATGTACAAAATAAAACCACCAATGATTTAGAGGATAAGCATAAAAACACAAAAATATATGTCTATTGCTGTTCTTATCGCTCTGCTTTCTCTGTACGCTATTAGTTTTATTGATGTTTTTCTAATGTTAAAGGAACGAGTGTATATCCAACAATGTGTTTGCAGGCTGTGCTAATCCTGTGTGGGTACAATATAACCATAAATTGGAAATTGAAGGTGAAGTAAGGACAGCAACACTATCCTTTGTTCCTTGTTTTGTAAAGCGCTTTGGTAGACTCTCCTGCTAGTCTTTGAACACATCACATTGTCAGATTTACATAATGACAGTGAGGACGCGCTGCTGATTGGCACTGCCGAAATCCCAAAGATTTACAGTCTGGAGTTATTAGCATTCTAGTTGTGAAGCCATTCCACCTAAGGGCTTCTGTAGACAGCATGCTTTCGGGGGCATTTATATTTTATTTGAGACGACAAGACTGTAAGTTTTATCTGACCTGCTTATGACCTCTTTTTTAGCTGCTTTGACATGCTTAGAATTTCAACTGACTACATTGGGATCTACAAGAGCCTAATACCCCTAGGTACATATTCAAAGAAGGCTGAAAACACGTTCAGGGAGACTTCCTTTCATGCATGTGACCTGTGTAGGGTTGATCTTCAGAGGGTGTGCTTGAAATACATTTACACTTCAAACTCTAACATTGAATAAATAAAAACAAGACAACTGTATCAGATGAAATGAAATGTATATAGGCCACAGAATTATGTTTACATAATACTTTTAAACAAAGAAATTATTATATTCTATAAATAGTGTTGAGCGAGAATATTGGAAATTCAAATATATTTGACGAATATCCAACATTCGAGAATTCACAATATTCCGCGAATCTGTGATATTCACAATGGCGGATATTCATCCTTGCTTCATGCTTCAACATTGTTTACCGGCATACATCGCATATATTTGTGCGCATTGCGAATGGATACGCACAATATGCACAGTGCTCGTACTGGCTAAGATCACAGAATGAAGAACAGAAGCTTTAAAGCTGGATCGTGAATCCTTCCGCGAATAATTGCAAACAGCTACGCGAAATGTCAGTCAATAGAATACAGTTGAATCGAATTTTATGAATTTCAAATGTTCCTCAATATATTCACGAAATTATGCAAACTCGAATATACCATATGTCGCTCAACACTATTTATATAGCGCCAAAAAATGGCCCAGCACTGTACATCAAATTAGAGTTGAGGTACAACACAATATAACACACAGGTATAGGTTATGATACAGGAGGAGTAGAGGACCCTGCCCGTTTGGGCTTAAAATCGAATGGATTGGGGAACAGAGTATACAATCGGCGGGGGGGATGGAAGGAATGGTGAAGATGGTATTAGCAATGAGAAGATGGGTAGGCCAGACTGAAGATGTGGGTTTTCGGGGCTTTTTTGAAAGTGGCAAAGGAGCAAGTCTATTGGGGTGATGGAGAAAGTTCCAGAGAACGAGCATGTGATGATGTTATGAGTTGGGATGTCATGAGTAGGTCAGTGGAGGAGTGGAGGTGGCAGTTTGGGGTATATATATGTACGAGATTGGATTTTATATTTTGGAAAATTGAAAGCCAGTGTCAAGATCTGCAGAGATCAGCAGCAGATGAGGAGCGGTTAGAGGAGTAAATGAGTCTAGCAACACCATTTATGATGGGTGGGAGAGGTGACAGTCTTGATAGAGGAAGACCATAGAGGATGATATTGCAGTAGTCAAGATTAGAAATAATGAGTGTGTGTACCAGGACTTTGGTGGTCTTTGGGTATAGGAAGGGAAGTATCTTGCAAATGGTGTGCAGATGAAGGTGGCAGAATCTAGCAATGTTCTGTATAAGGAGAGCAAGGCATTGTGGTTAACGAAAAAGGGAGATGAAATAAAGAAACAAACTATGGAATGCTCAATGTTATAACAAATATAATTTTAGAAATAAGGTCCAGGACAGTGCCCCCATTTTGTACAACATGTACCAGCCACAAGCTTTGCGACTCAGTGTGTACTCAACAACAGTGACTACTTTATTCCTTATACCAGACACCGAATGGGTCATTGACCTTCTTATAGAGATCCAGTGTCTGCCACCACCAACACATCAAGTTACCGATTTCACCATCCCACATTTTATTATGGGAACTGTCAAGGGCCCACCTGCTGTGACAATATCAAAACAAATACAACATGATAAACATAGGCAATAAACAAAAAAGCAATAATTATGAAAAATATGATGCAAACAAAAGATACACAAAAAAACACTCCAAGCAAGGGAGGGTGGAGGTGATTTTCAGGCAAAATGGATGTTACAACTTCCTCTGATGCTACTCGTCCAACTTTCTTCTGCCCCTTGCTCTTCTTCACCACAGGCACCCTTTAGCCAACAGGCATACCTGGGCTCTGGGTGGTCTTGAAGGTTGCACAGTAAGTGAGAAGATATATTTAATACATAGCTGTGATATCCTCTCTAGTGATGGCCGAACATCAAGCACGGGTGTTCGTGGACCATGCACTTTCAACAGATACTGTGGTAACCAAAAATGAATCTTCCTGGCTTCTTTGAAGCTTTATTTAGTTGTCAGTGTTTGATCTGCGAGGGACAAAGATCATCACTGGAGCTTCAGGGAAGAGCCCCCTTTGTGGAACAATTGACCCTTCATGGGAAGAGATGGATTTACAATGCTGGAGTATACACTGTTCAGATAGGTATGTGGAATGGTAGCACTTTTTATAAATATTTTTATTTCTGTGTGGTCTCTTATTTCTAGGAACAATCTTTAATCCATGCCTTGTGAATGGGTAAGAGGTCCTTTCCTGTCCTTCTAGGCTTGCCAAAATGGGTTTGGTTGGCTCGGGAGGGGGGAGGCACTTGTTGTTCGTGGTCCCTCATCCTCCAGACATAGCAGACCCTATGCCAACAGAGAGTCTGGTATGCTCTCGAGGCGGGGACCCCACACAGTCTGTGGCCCCCCATTTCAGAGCATAACAGCAGGAGATGTGATATGCTTTGGGGGGACCCCATGCTGTTCATGGTCACCCTTTCAGAGCATTGCAGACCCTAGGCTAAAAGAGGGTCTGGTATTCTCGTGTGGATGGGGGTACACCACGTTTTTTTTTCATAAGTGTATTTCAGTTTAATGTAAATATCACTTTTTTTATCAGATGGGGATGTGGACTGGGTGGGAAAAATCTTTACTGAATCGATCTGACTGTGGGGTGAGGGTTAAAATTTTGCCTCCATGTTAAGTATGGAAGGCTGATCTTACATCCAATTATTTTTTTTTAATTAAAGTTACCAATTATCAATAAGTACCGATAACTTTACTAAAAGTACAATTACCCTGTTAGTATTGTAACAAGATAGGCATTACAGATCAGTTTTATTTTTTATATAGCTTGGCGATAACAAGATTCATTGGAGGTATTAGGTTAATCGTTAGGGATAGGTCAGAGTATAAGTATAAATTTTATAATTCTTTATTTCTTTTTTATAGCTTAGACCGTCTTTGCATCACAAAAGGAATATGAAGATATTTGGGCAGATACTGGATGTCTCATAAAAAGGAGAGCACAGCCAAAATTATATTGTGGGCTCAGTGTGATGATCCCTTTCTACTAGAGATGGTCGAAGATTTCTACGATTTTGAGTTCATTGCAAAGCCCCTGAACATGGTATCATCACCAAACTTGCTGGAGATGTACATAAGAGTTGGGGGTACACTGCAAAAAAAGTATTGCTCTAACACAAATAGTTTTTGCACAAATTAAGTTCAAAGCCAAGTCAAAAACGTAATTTCGACTTTGATTTTGAACTAAATTTATGCAAAAACTACATGTACTAGAGCACAACTTCTTGTTTTTCAAATGTTCCCACAACCCTTCTCTACATCTGCAACAATTTTGGTGATGATAAAATTTTCAGAGGCTTTGCAATCAGATCACAAAGTTAGCAAGTCGAAACATTCGACCATCTCTACTTTCTACAACTGTGGCACATGTGTTGGTCAAATATCAGATACCCTCACCTTCAGTACTAACAGCTTACTGCAATAAAAAGATATATATCTAAAGTATTGAAACTGTCAAGAAACTAGTCTATTCCTGTAGTGCAGGCAATTTAAACACAAACAAATAGGCAAATTAGGTAAGGTTTATTACAGAGTCATGTGGCAACCTATAGCATACATGTATGCAATCTAATTTGGATTCCAACTAAATAAAGAAAAGTGTACTGATTGTACTTTAATGTTTCAATACACAAACAAGCACCAAGCATCTGCTTCTGATATAACCCATCCATTACAAGTTTGAATACTCGTAGACATTTGATGTCGACAGTAGAGTGCTGGAAGTGTATAGTGTACCAGTGCTCAGAGGAAGAAGGATTACGAGGATCAAGTGATGAAATGAGAAATCTTGTTCTTATAAATTCCAGAAGTTGCTGCTTGATTTAGGTTTTTAATTTACCTACTGGCAGAAACCCCTCGATACTGCAGTACAGATAAGGGGAAGTGAGTTCTTCATATGAGAAGACATTAGGAATGTGCATGATATCTTTCAATATTATAGGTATAACCAGGCCAATCATTTTAGAAAAGAGCAAAATAGTACAGACATCAATGAGTTGTGATGACTATTAGTTATTTATAGTGATGGCCGAACATCGGCTGTGTCTGCCCGCGAACAGGCAGATCGGACTTTAACAAAAGTCCGATGTTCGTCTGTTCGGGCATACTGGCAGGGAATTTGAAAAAGAGCTATACCAGAAGTTTAGACAATCATAGCATAGATTATAGCATGAAAATAAGGCACAACTCAAATGTACACAGGGGTATCATGTCCACCCATCATCTTACCAATAAAATGATTAGCGTTAACCACAATTATTAAACTTGTTATATTATATCCTTTCATAGCATAGTAGTTACAGTAAATGAAATGAAAATGAACCTTAGCTAACAAATTATCTCCTCCATCTTCTATGTCATTTGATGCCAAAAGATGTTATGGCCCCATTCCAGCGTACTATTCTGCCCTACATCCCCCACAGGTAGTCACTCCAGTCAAAGCATCGGAAGTAATACAAATATTGTAATATTTATACAAATATAATAAAATAGCTCATCCCTCGTTATAGTTTTGGTGTGGTATGTAATGTTTTTCCCCTAGAGGTTGTAGCCAACTAGAATACCTCAACCTCCCCAATAGCTTTTCCATATGACACCATTCAGAATGTTGGAACATAATCGCTTTGATCTGTTCAGGGTTCTAGGCAGCCAGAATGAATTTCTTATACTGTACGTTTTGAAAAACACTTGTGTTTCTTTGAGTTTCTCTGCCAGTCGGTGTGCATGAAGCTGCTCCATGCGCAATACAGCATGATGATGGTTGCAAACCTCCACAAGTGTTGGTGGAGATCCTGACCTATCAGGTCCAGATACACTATTCATGTACTGAATATCTTGTTCCCACAAAGAGGATATTTTAGGATACTCCCAGGTTAGGTGTAGAAAGTTGAGGTCATTCTAACCACATTGAGGACATTTAGCTATCCATGAGAGGGGGAAGCTCTGGGGGGGAGGTTTAAAGACCCAAGTATGCTCTGTGCGAAATTTTTAATTGCATCTCCCTCCAATTCTCGCTCACCTTCTGAACAGCTTTCCATCCCTCCAAGAAAATTATTTCAGTATCCTCAGAAGGTATCCCCATTACCTCTGCCTAACATGGGAGTCATGCTGTTTCTGGACGGGATCAGGGGAAGTCCCTATCCCCAGCCTTAAATATAAACCTGACAGAGAAAGTTAGTATCTGGAAGTGCTGGTAATGGCCCTCTCTCGCCATAGTTGAACACACCATATTCTACCTCCTGAGGGAATGCCAGCCACAGGGACCCAGAAATTCTCAATAATTTTCTATGTGCGATAATTGAATCTCATAGTCAAACAAAATGTGATCTTTTCTGCGGTAGTCTGTTAAGCTGGGCATAGACGGGTCGCTTGACGACATCATTACGCACGGCACGGTCAGGATTCAAACACAGGGATGCTCTGACACCTGGTTGTAGCTCTACCTGTTGAGCCACCTCACAATATGACTTTATGCCTTGCTGGATCCCTTGGACCTTGATACCAAGTCCCCTAGTTCTC
Organism: Ptychadena robeensis; assembly: GCA_036250615.1. Lineage (NCBI taxonomy): Eukaryota > Metazoa > Chordata > Amphibia > Anura > Ptychadenidae > Ptychadena > Ptychadena robeensis. Next base: position 25,542,051 of record CM070034.1, on the reverse strand, counting down.
ATGACCCTGAACCCTTGGCCACTCCCCTGGACTTCCTATAAAAGCCAGGCCCCAACCTGCAGTCAATGCCAGATTATTGTGCTTCCTGCCAGTGTCTAGCTTCCTGTTTATTCCTGCTCCTGCTTATGATCATCTCCGTGTACCGACCCTTGCTTGAACAACCCGACAACTCTTTATCTTGCTCCTTTGTGACTCGACACCACCGGCTTAGACCCACGCTTGTTTTTGACCACGCTCCTGCTTGCTCCCTCTCGATACCTGTTGATCCTGCCATTACTGTATCAGCAACTGGACTCCGAGCCCGCCCGCAGATTGTTACAGGCACCCTTTGTGCCGGCCATTACTTCGGATGCCGTCCCCATCCAAACTAATGGGTCTGGCTGTGAATTTACCGGCATGTCGGATCACCGTGTGATCCGACATGCAGCAAATTCTTGGTCAATATGACCAGGGGGCGCACCCGATGGGCTTTTGGGCTTTTGTCATGGTTAAGCATGACAATGGGCTTTTGTCATGGTTGAGCATTGCTGAGCAATGACATTGGAAAATGGACTGCTAGCTGGACAACCTTAATTTGTACCACTGGTAAACTGGTAAATAGTGATGAGCGTCATAGGCAATATTCAAATTTGCTATATATTGCGAATAATTCTACTAATATTCTATCCGATAATACCAAATTCATGCTCAGCTATGCATTGTGATCGCATTGCGATTATCTTCTAAACGTCACATGCTATAGAAATTATTGCAATGCGATCGCAATTCATAGCCGTAAAGCTTGCTGGTGCATGATATCAGAATTCTTAAAGAGTCAAAATTCAACAAATATATTCACAATTTGAATATTCAAGCTCAACAGTACTGGTAAACAATAGAATTTCTGGAAAGAAACATTAGATATTGAGTGCCCAGAGCTGTAGGTCAGGGAGGAGGGAGGACACCCTGACAAAGGTGTTCAGTTTTTGGGAAGTGATGTCAGGCCATGGGGATTTTTTAAGGCCTAGAGGCGAGGAATTTGAATATGTCCGCGAACAGGCAGACGGCGGACTTCTTTAAAAGTCTGATCTGCCCATTCGCAGACAGACCTGGGCAATGTTCGGCCATCACTAATAGTCACAAAAGTACTGGTGGGGGGCTTAAGCCCCGGTTATGTTTATAAAAGTTTTAAGGTACCCACCGTGCTTGTACTTAAGGGCTGGTGGCTGGTATGGTGTTTTTTTCAGGCAAGATGGAGATGTGGCGGCACTGTCGAGGGACCCCAATTTAACTTCTAATGTTTTCTAATGTTATAATGTTTACAGGGTGTGGCCAATTTGTTAATTGCACTTTAACCTTTATATAAACACTTTTCGAAAGAATTAAATGGTCTCTGTCATTTTATTGAGAACGGCTCGGTAGTCCTGGGGTCAGGTGGAATACCAAATAGATGCGCTTTTTAGGCCACCTCTGAAGCATATTTCAGTCAATACATATGACAGGTCCACTTGAAAGAAAAGTTATCTACAAATGTTTGTCATCTTTCCTGGCACATAAAATATTCTCACAGATATTTGAGAAATCGGATTTTCGTCTAGGTAATGCTAGCTTTACTGTACCAGCAACATTATCTCTCCATATTAAAACTGTTACAGGAGTTGTCACATGGCCGATTGCCTTTATCTGACAGTCTGTTTGGGGTTTAGGGCTCACAGTATCTGCCCTCTTTAAACACCTGGCTGCAGCTGTTAATAAACACCTTCTTTATCGGCTTAGACCTCTTAAAAAGATCCATTTATGCACAGCTATCATAGTAAGCGGATGAATGTTAGCACAGCACTCTTGGAGATCGGTTACATTTCATTAGAGACTAACTTTTTTTGCAAGAAAAGTTTTATTGTAAACTATAAATTTCATCTCTTTAACCACTCCAGTTCTAATACCTTTGTACCTTTTATAAGTGTTCGTTATGAAAGATAATGAATACATTTAATGTTTTTGGAAGGTGAGGGAAATTAGGCTTTCTTTTGGCAATTTTTTTTTTGCAATTATCATCTATGGAATCTATGGACACATGCCAGTATGGGGTAAAGCTGGTCTCCCAGTGGTGGTTCTATGTTGTCACCCAATCACATGGGTTTCTCATGGATAGAAAGAGTACACAGGAAGTAGGTGGGCAATAAAGTCTATTTACCCAAAGTAAAAGAACTGACCTCAATGCCAATGCAGCCCAATCTCTGCCTCATTCTTTGCCTTTAGTCATGCTCCCACTCAGCCTTGGAATGCTAGTTTAGAAGTCACAGCAATCGATTGCCACCATATCTTATGTGTAAAAGTGATTATGTCTGGGAACAGGGTTTGGAAGAGGACAAAGTGCCCACAGACAAAGTCGGAGAGAAAGAATTAAGTGTAATCAGGATCAAACTGGGTCAGGGCAGGCAACAGACAAAGAATGGTCAGGTACAAAGCAGAGGTCAGGTACACAAAACAGTCAAAAAGATCATCCCAGCAGTAAGTATACACCAGGGCCATTTCTAGCCTGTGGGGGGACCTAGGCAAGTTTTTGGATCCAAGAACACCTTTAAATTCAGAGGCTAATGTGTCAAAACACATTATGTTGACGTCCCCTGGTCATGTAGACTGCACACAGAGCGGGTGTGTGCCATGCGACCGAAAGCCATGCCAGGAACCCATGGCCCTAAAACCAACCTATTGATGTTCCTAAAATAGGCAAAGTGCAAGTTCAATTAAAGCAATGCAATTTGGATATTTCTCTGAACTCTCTGATTGGATGACAAAGCAGAAATGCCAGACTAATGAGGGCAACAATGCCATTACACCAAAGTCGTTCTATGGACATAAATAATACAACTATATTACTAGTAGACAATGACATCTCATTTTGCAGGACAATCCGTTTCAGTGTAGTCACCATCTTGTTTTTTGTTAATTATGAAAATGGCTTTTCCCATATTGCTCAAAACCCTGATACTAATTTTCTGATTCTAGAGGCTTGCTTTTTCCCTCTAGGCTCCTCTGAAAAAATAATTGACCACTGGTGTCCCCTGTACTAGTCAATAATAATTCTCTGAGAGCAAAAAGTAAAAAAATATAATCTATGTGTGGCACTGTCCTTGTATGGGAGCTCAGCTTTGGACGTGTAACTTTACATTATAATTTGTGAATTTCTTTAGCTTTTTATGCAAATGGTATTAAATTGTGGTACCCTGTTTCCCCCGAAAATAAGGCATCCTCGGAAAATAAGGCACCCTTACAATTTTGCCTCATGCTGAAATATAAAGCATCCCTCCGAAGATACGGTACTGTAACTCTGGAGAGGGGGGATCAGAGGGTGCAATCAAAATGACACAGGAGGATCAGAAGGGGTTACTAAAATGGTAATCCCCACTCAGAGTCTCCTGTGCCATTTTCCCCCCTCTGATCCCCTTGCTTATTTTAAGTGATCCCCCACCCTTAAACCCCAGTGCCATATTCTTTTTCATGGAAAAATCAGACATGCCCCGAAAATAAAGCCGGCTTAATAAGTGTTGATATGGGCCAGATCGATGGCTGCTTCCACGCACGCTCATCTATCTGGCCCATATCATATGCGACCATGCCTGTTTTCGGGCTGAATTAATTGGTCCTGCTTGAAAACAGGGATGGTCGCATATGATATGGAAAACAGGGATATTGGACATGACGGTTAACCACGGTGGACATCCGTTGCTTTGCATGGAGGCAAAGCATTGGCTGAGCTAGAGACACAGGAGTGCTATGTCTACAGCTCCTCCGATATCTGACAGCAGCATGATGACATCATCACACTGCTGCAGGGAACCTCGAACGGCTCCAATATCTGTGTTACCAGCTTAAGACGTAGGGCATCTTTGGGAGAAAAATATTATTTAAGACACTGACTTATTTTTAGGAAAACACGTTTTGTGTTTACTCCTTTTAATTTTGTTTTTCCTACATCAAAAGCTCTTGGGAAGTAATTGGATAACCCACCCTGTCTGCATCCTCCCAAAATTAAATCAATTGCACAGTATACTTAAGTAAATAACTTAACATTTTTAAGTTAATTTTATTTATAATTCTTTCTCGAGTTGAAGATAAATTGTGACTATTCCTTACCTGCACACAACCATGAAAAATTACATTTTCGAATTTCCTTTTTTTTTTCATTTGTACAAAAGGTTAATTGCACTTAATTACAATCAGCCTGTACCCTTCAAAGTACTTAGAAGGCAGCCATATTTATCGTCGATGTCATTTGGAATACATCGAGGATTAGAAGGCATGAAGAGCACTGAAATTCATTACAAATCTTCCGGATATGCTATTTCTGGAGCACCGTAAATCTCTCCTATTCCCATTCATGTTTTTTAATCATGTAATTTACACTTCAACCCAGAGAAAGCCGTGTTTCAAAAGGAGCAAAAACTAAAGTGACTGGTGATAAATTTCAATACACTTCGGTTTGTTTGCGGCTGCGGAGGTGTCATTTTAAAAAAAAAAGGTGAAAAAGAGATTTTTTTTGTTGTATATTTTGACCTGGAAGTAGAATTTCCTGTGTGGCTCTATTGATTTATTTTCAAAGCAACATTGTATTACTATTATAGTATACCCTTGTATATTGCGATCATTAAATCTAGAAGGTAATAAGTTACAAGGTAAAAGAAATAGTACTTGTGATTAGTTGACTAATTTAAAGCCGATCTCTAGGCAGATATAAAGAACATTAATGATACAGTGTTGTGTTCTAGAATTTCAATGTGTTTTTGCAGTACAATACAAGTGTCAGGATCCAGACAGGGGGAGACCAGGACTGGCAGCACACACTGACACCAAAGGAATGTGGTGAAAGCAAGTTTACTTAAACAGAGAAACCTAACAGGTGCAGAAATAGTCCAGGGTACAGGTTCAGCGTTCAGAGAGGACCAGAGTTCAGATCAGGTTACAAGGTAAATGCTCAGCAAATGTGGGCGGGCGAGGCACACCTATATAGCCCTCAGGCTAATGAGGCAGGTGTCCTCAACCCAGCCCACACTTGCAGGGAGCCACCTGCTAGGAAAATAACTCAGGGAAGGGCAAGCACAGTGCCACCAGCAGGCAGCACCCGGTATAGCTGAGTTTCCTTACAACAAGTTGATGAATTTGCCAGAAGCAAGGTAAAGACACACCACAGAAGAAGCCAATTAGATATTTTTTATTTTAAGTCACATGGTAGTTATGATGCCTTAAGGGACTCATTGACTCCTGTAATATTTATAATATAATATAATAATTATTAGAGAAACCCCTTTTTAGGCTGAACCAAGAAGGTTCCACTAAGTAGGTTCTAGAGTTTGCATTGCAGTGGTGGTCAGTAATAGTGATGATCGCGAATATTCGCATTCCGAATATTAATCACGAATATCGGCAATTCGGAAATTCGCAAAGATGGTGAATATATTGCCGAATATTCGCTATTCTGGATATTCAGTATTTTTTATCCATTACACATGCCTCTCAATGCAAGTGGACTAATAGGAAGGCTGCAACAAGAGCTTAGCAACACTCCCTGCGACCATCAACAGTTTTTTAATTGAATATTGGGGTGATGCGAATATTGCGAAAATCGTCACTTTTAAAATTCGCATAAAAATTCGCACCATGTTAAACATATATTGCGCGCGCGAAATTCGCAATAAAAACTGCCGATATTCGCAATAACAAAAAAACGAATATTGCCGAATGCGAATATTTTCCGAATGTTTTCTATAAAATTCATGGCATGCCGCAAATACGAATGTTGCCTATGCCGCTCATCACTAGTCAGTAAGATAATTCACTTGTATTAGTCACAATAAATAGGTAAAGGAATATGTAAAGGAGGTCACAAGGGTAATCACAACAAGTAGGTAAAGAGCCCATACACATTTAGATCTTCTGCCCATCCCCCTGCAGATCAACCCCGCATGATGACATTACCACGGATGGCTACTCCTGCCGAGAATCGGCCAGGTATCCTTTGTTTGAAGGCAATTTCTTTGGATGGGGACACTGGTCCTCATACAAAGTAATTACACCGGTCTAAGAATTAGGGTGAGCATACAGGTTTAGACTTCCGGACAATTCTGCCAATTCGGCCGCAAATCTAATACTTAAGAGCTCAATTCTGCCGTATATCGGCCAGAAAATAGATCTTAGAAAGACATGTCCATAATTTCTTAGAGTGATCCCATTACCGGCGTCCCGTCTAAAGTAAGGGCTGGCACACAAAGGATGCCCGGTTGATTCTCGGCAGGAGCGGCCATATGTGATAATGTGGTCACGTGTGGTTGATCTGCCCAGGATATCAGCAGAAATTCTGAACATGTGTGCCCGGTTTTACAGATAATGGCTTTGATTGATTTGGCGGCCGATTTTAGCAAGACATAAAACTTTCCATCCGCAGGGCCAGTGGATAACGCTGTAGGCAAAGAAAGGTCACATGGGTAGTCACAAAGAATAGTTAAGAGTTGCCTTTCATTGGGGCCCAAGAGAATGAATTCCTTTGTGCTAAAATTCAAGGGCAGGAAAGAAAAGTTTTTTTTGGGGACTGTTGAAAGCATTTATGCTCCTTAAGGTGGTGGCCAATTAAATTCTACCTACCACTGGTTAACAGTTAAAGCAGGAATTGTTTTCAACAGTGGCAGTGTCAGTGGAAAGAACACAGATCTTATAGATAACTAAAAAGGTACATTTTGTGTCATGCAGTTGGCATATTATAATATTGTCCCTGGAGCTATGTAGGCATGACTCCCAACTCTAATTCCCACAGGTTAAGAAACATCTAGCAACCTCTGGTCGAATCCAAAGGTTCCATGGAGCACAATATGAAAATGGCTGGTCTGTAGGACATGGACTCTACATGGAGATGGCACAGTGGAGGAAACCGATATCTTTTAACAAACACAATTTAAAAAAATATATTTGGTATAAAACTGCAGACCATTCATGAAAAGGGTTGTGTATCCTTCTCCTTGAATAACAAAAAAAAAACAACCAAGTGATTAAAATGTCATAAGTCACATGAATATTGCTGTCATATGTCATGATATACTATGATTTTTTAGCTTGTTAAATGTAAAATAATGTAGGTGGACTATATGATTAATTAACAAAACTTTAAAGGACAGCTTTTATTTCGAAAAGACAAATCCCAGATCAAAATTTGCCCTTAAATTCTCCGCAGAAGATAATGATATAATTTCTTCCCTTCACAGAAAGATAACCAGCCGAATATTAACTTGGACATTTTCAGAGCAAAATGATGAAAGGTAAAGTTAGAATATTATTACTGGCTCATTTTACAATTTTAGAGGTCGTTCTTGTCTTTACCTCGACTGGGAACTATGACACAGAAACAGATCAGATAATGCAGGTACGGGCCTGACATTTTTAAATCCTCAAACATAGCATATGACCCTAAAAGTTGTTCATCACAGACACAATGGTATCTCATTATTTTCTGTTTTTTAGGCAGTATCCTACATCTTGTAGAAAGCAAGAACAGCATAAAATAAAATCTATGCAAGAGGAAGATGATAATCTGTTTTTTATTATTGTGCCGAAGTGAAGTCACTTACCCAAGGTCATCGCTAAGTATCAGAAACATGTCACTTTAATACTTTTAAAACTTTTTATTACAGTAGGATTGAAAAATCACAAATAGCTTCCTATTAGGCCGACTTGTTAGGATTGTAGGTACTACTGGTGTTGGCGCAGGTGTCTCCAGGAGCAGAGGGTCTAGTGTACAAAGGGTCTTCCCCCAGAGCCCCCCTAGCGGGAGATAGGCAGGGTCCCTTGAGGGGACCCTGTTGACTTTTGCCACGCCTTGTACACAGGTCCTGCCTCCCTGGATTCACCCACCAGTGGATACCACAAAGTCTATGTATGATGTCCCCCGATCAGGAGAGAAGCGTGGAGAGGCAAATATGAGACTTCACCAGGATTCAGCTAAAGCAGGTGCAGGTAAGGGTTAACAAGGAAGAAGATGGTGCTGACTGGAACAAGGCTTCAGGTGCAAACAGAAGTGGTCAGAGTCCAAGCTAAAGTTCAGGGCTGGCGGCTAACAGGCATAAACGGGAACAAGCAAAGAGTCAGGGCAGGCTTCAATTCAAGGGATGGCCTTCAAAACATGCAGGGTCAACGTTGGAGAAAGGAGAGTAGTCAAAGCCAGGCAGGGCATGGACAAATTTCTGAGATCGCCGAAAGCCAGGGCGCGTTTGGCTCAGCGCAGTGCCTCCACGCCGCGCAAGCACAGGGACAAGATGGCGCCGCCTCCAGCAGCATCGGATCAGTCACAGTCGGAGGACGAGGTGGGTGACTCTAATTACCGCAAAATAGCTGATGCGGTGGCCAGACTCCTCACACCCAAGATCCAGCAGGCGGTGGATGCGGCGGTAGCCAAGGGCATCTGCACCATACGCCAGGACTTACAGGCACAGGCTAAACATCTGACAATGGCTGAGACTAGAATATCCTCCCTAGAATATGGCGCCCAAGCCCAATCCACTACAGTGGACGCCCTCCAGCGCACAGTTAGTATCTGGGCTAGCAGCAAGCTTATGATTAGAAAACCGGTCCAGGAGAACCAACTTACGCATACTGGCATCCCAGAATCGGTGAAACCTGCAAAGTTTGGCTGAAATTCTGTTCTAACCCACCCTGCCGGGAACTGGGGATCACGCATGTTTTGTAAGAAGTAGAGAGGGCACACCGCTGGGTCAACCACAACCCTCAGCACTGCTCCCGACCCATCATTGTTAAGTATCTTGATTAATACCCACAAGGCGAGATCCTCAGGGCTTACCGACAGCGAAGGGAGTCACGTTGAGGCCGCAAACTGCTAATTGCAATCAAGCTCAATAAGCCTGCGCATGGTGGTTGGCAAAGAAAATCCTTCATGCTGCTACCCTGCCGTCCTACATTTTTCAAGCCCCGGATGGGAGCTCCACACGTTCCTGGATCCGGAGAAAGCTATGGCGTTCCTAACACTCTGGATGGATCCCCTGCTAGGATGAGCCTGCCGCAGGACCGCAGCGTCCACCACACGAGGTAAATTACAGCGGGACTGGCCTACCACTCGTTTATCGGCTCGCTAGCATTATATCCCGGAATTTTCCCCCCCCCCCCCCTATGGATGCGCAAGGCTGACCTCCCCATACACTACTGCCTCGTTTAGAAATGTTACAGGGCCCCCGAGGGCTTGTGCTGCCTCCTAGAGCGCTCCCCCTACCCTAAGTATGATGCTTTGAACAGCTAGGCCATGAGGAAAAAAGAGAAGTCGCATATATGATGATGGTGTTTTTGTTGCTCTGATTTCTTCTCAAGCTTTAAGTTTAAAGCCTTTACTGGTTTAATGGTTATTTTTTTTAACACGTCCACGTCGTTTTGGTCGTAAAAAAGGGCTCTGACCCCCCTACAGCCCCTCTCCATACACACTAACTAACAGATTCCTAAAACTTGAGTCTACGCTTGATCATTGTGTTCCCACTATGACACTAACGTTGTTGAAATCGTTTCTGGAATGTTAAGGCTGCCACCCCACAGAGCGCACACAACCTCCGACCTCTCAATAGAGTGAATACTGCCTTGCTGCTTCTCAAGAGACTCACCTGCGTGATGCAGATTTTCACTATATGCGAAAACAATGGTGGGGGAGGTTATGATCCCAGCGGCGGGCAGAAAGCAGGAGTGTTGACCTTATACCCCTCTCTCAAGCGCAGGGTCTCCCGTGTATAGGGCGCCGCTCCACCCCCGTTTGCTGGCAAAGAACATAACCTACCTGGGGATTCGTATAGGCAAACACCTCCTCCCTGTACGCCCTAAACTCTCCCCCTCTCCAAAAACTCGCAAGGAACTAAAGACGTGGACTACCTTACCCTCTCGTGTTTGGTAGAATACATTGATCAAATGTCCTGCTCCCCAAATGCTTTACCCCCCTGCGACCATCCACTGTGTTAAAACACACGGATGTCGGTCGCTCCAAAGCATTTCACTAAATTCATTGGCATAACGGGAAGCTCGAATACCTACCCATTGGGCTCCCAATCCAAGGGAGGGCTGGCATTACCGATATACTTTATAAACTTGCCTCCTCTTACGCACACTTCAGTGATACGTAATACCTCTGTATACTCCAACTTGGGACTGGAGGGGGAAATGGTGAGCCTGGTCCTTGTTCCCTCTCCATTGTCGGCCAGCGAAACTTCCAGTATCACTACAAACACAATACTTTGATAGGGACACGGCTGGCCTGAGGAGACGGATGTCTCGATCCCCTTCACCATGTCTGGTTGCCCAGGCTGAGGGGAACCCGCCACTGTGACGGTGCACCCGCGTTACCGACTTTGGGCACAACGGGCCTCACTACATGACCAATTTTAATACAACCGACAACCCATGCTCCCCTCAGTGTCCTAGCCAGCCGGGATATCCCCGACACCCACTAACCTTACTATTGAGCTAGTAAGCTACTGGCGCTCACTGACACCTGACCCCAATCCAGGGCGTTCTCACGCACCCACTCATGTGGCTTACGGCAAAGGAGGTTACTATCTCAAACATGTACAACTTCCTGTGCAGAATCTACGTGTTCGAGCCCGACCTGGACAAAACTTCATGGTGGAGACTTTTCCTGACATTACCCTCAAGGACACTCTACTACCGGGATATCTCTCTGTTACAACCTGTAACGTGCGAGTCTTGGAGAGAGACCCATCAAAATTATGCACAGGGCATACATGGGCTTTACCCCATCGCTCAGCTCATAAAGACACATAGTCTCCTCGGATGCTGCCCTAAATGTGGTCTTTTCAAAGCCATGTGCCCACTGCCTGTGGCATTGCCCGCCCATTCAAAGATTCTGGAAGGGGTCCTGAAATATATTGCCAAATTACAGAAGGAAGGTGGCAAACCGGACTGCTACTCTTTGCTCATACCGACACCCGGCTCACCAGACATAAATCGGCCCTGTCCCAATGGCGCAATTTGTCTCCTGGCAGCCAGGGAGCATCAATGCGCCTGGCTAGCTCCGGAAGCCCCTCGATTACATTTCTTACAAATACACTGAAAGACGTTCCTATTGAACGATTGGCCACAGATAACAAGGGGATAAATCTGTCACTAAATTCCTTTGCAGGTGGCGAAAATTTCTCCTACACTACTTTACCCCCAAATGAAATAAGGCCATTGATGTACCGCTTCCGCCACACCAGTGGTATGCAAAAATGATCTACTCAATTCACTGGGGCCTCTGAAAGTGTCGGACGACCCTAGGTAATCTCTTGAAATTAGTTACTGGAGGTACACACGGTAGAAGATAAGCTGTTTAGGAGTGTTATTTTTTTTTTTAATGATGGAGCTGTTTTGTGTTTCAATTGCTTATTTGTTTGTTTGTTTTTGAGGATAGTTACGATATAATATTACAGCGTTGCGATAAATGTTCTCAGGTATACACGCCCTTGTGCCAGAGGCCTGCGGCTACCAACGAAATTAATAATGCTGTACTGTGTGTCCAGTTTTTTATACTGAGTAATCGATATCTGTACCGTATTGTTTGATGTAAAATGTGAAAATCTGAATAAATAAAAAAAAAAAAAGCCAGGCAGTGGTCGGTACACAGGTGATCCAAGTAAGATTTTCAAAAGCAGGAACATGAACCACAATCAAGCAGCATTGAAGACTTTTTATAGTGATTTCCCTGATTCCCATCCCTGATAGGGATTTCCCTGATTCCCATTTCCTGTCTTCTTCTATGACGAGATCGTCCATAGACCTTGCAATCCTGATCTGTGTAAGTACAGCATCGTTTTTTCCCAATTATTGCCCTAGAAGGAAGGTGATCTTGAGCGTTGGCCACGCTGATGATCAAGCCTTCCTGGTCTGGGTGACACAGCAGGACGGGGAGGGTAACACGACTTAGCACACCGGATTCAAAAATAGTAATAGTATGTGTTAGGTAGGTTTGAGATTCTAGAACAATATTTTTGTAGTTTTTTTTGGAATGTCTTTATTCCAGCCATAAACCTGTTCTTCTGCATCTAGCATGATCCATTGTTACAAGTAAAGCCAAAGCAGGTCACCAGTAGTGTTGAGCTTGAACGTTCACCAGTAGTGAATTTCGCATGTATGGGGTCCAGATATTCACAATTTCAAATATTGGAAATATGCACTGGCAAGCTTATGGACAATCATTGCGATAATAAACACCACATGTGACCATTTATTTTGAAGATAATCACAATGCCAGTACTGTGACTGTTACAAGGAACCAAAATGAGAAACAAGTGAGCAGTAAAATTACTATAACTAAGTGTCAAAATCAGAAACTATTCACAGTACTATAAACCATAACCAAGTATCAAAATCAGAACCAGGTGACCAGTTATTTGACCATAACCAAGTACCAAAATGATAAACAAGCAACCAGTACTTGACCCTTACAAAGTCCAAAATTAGGAAACAAGTGATAGTATGATGACCACAACCAAGCTCTTATATAAAACAAAAAAGTGACCAGTGCTATGACTAGAGATAGTCAAATTTTTTTTCAATAACGATTTCAAGTTAATTGCAAAGCCCCTGAGCATGGTATCATCACCAAACTTACTGGAGATGCAGAGAAGGCTTGGGGGTATACTACAAAAAAGTATTGCACAAAAGTTCGACTTTGATTTTGAACTTAATTTATGCAAAAACAACATGTGCTAGAGCAATTTTTTTTTCAAATGCACCCCAACCCTTTTCTACATCTTCATCAATTTTGGAGATGATATCATTTTCAGAGCCTTTGCAAACAGCTTACAAAATCAGCTAGTTCAACCATCTCTAACTATCCACAACCAAGTACCAAAATCAGAAACAGGAGACCAGTACTACAAACATACACAAGTACCATATAAGAAACAATGACCAGTACTATAAACATAGCCAAGTACCAAAATCAGAAACAAGAGTAGTTTGACCAGAGCCAAAACCAGAATCATGAGAACCAAGTGACCAGTTTAACTGACAAATTGGGATGAGCAGCATAGGCAATTTCCGTATTTCCAAAATATTACAAAATTTTGTGTATTTTGGAATGCGGAAGTATCTGTGCAGAGAGACTTTCGCATTGCAAATACCTAATGTGACACTCCAAGACATAATTTTCAGCACTATCAGATAAGTGTATTGTCCCCACCCTTATATTTTTCCACCCTGTCCATCATTTGCACAAGCGTTAGGAGGGGGCATTATTAGTTATTAGTTTTTTCCGCATTAATGATGCATTAAAGCATAAGTGTCTGTACAGAAGGTCCAAACGCCTAAGTTATAAAAAAAACGATTGTAAGAAGATCTGCAAAGTGCTGGAGGCGCTTGCAGAGCTTCTCAAATCAAGTCAATGGGGTATTTAATGACAAACGACCCTATGAATGCAACAAAAAGATTAATGACAGTACATTTTCTGTTCTTTAGCTTACTGGGCGTTTATGCCCAAACTCAGTACGGTGATGCCGAAGAGGCGATGAGGGGAGCCATAGACCTCCAGCCACAATGTTTAGAGGGGAGGGCGGAGAAGCATGGCAGAGTACAGTGTGAATTTAATTTAAAATTTACTGCAAGGTCAGTTTCTTAACCAGGGCTAGTTTACACGGGCATTTGTTAACCACCAGTAACCATCAATCAGAGCAACCAACCGGCGAACATGACATGAGGCGTCAGTTTTTGGACTTTCGCCCAATATACCTGTCACAGGATTATCATCTGAATGTCCTGCGAGTGCCTACACAAGTTTGCAGGTGCTCACAGACAGCGCCCGGCCTGCTTCCAGTGTGTGGGGATGGGGCCCTGAAAAATGACCTAGCATTGGGCCTGGAAATTTCTGATGGTGAGCCTGACACAGACAGAAATTTAGCCCAAATTGAAAAAAAGTTGGTTAGCAATAATTTTAATAAAATAGTAAATGTTAAATTTTTTTAAGAACTTTGGACAATGTGGATGTGTTGTTGTAATCCAGTGGCGTAGGAACCACTATAGCAGCCATAGCAGTGCTATGGGGCCCATATTCACCAGGGGGCCCACCACTCCTGGAAGAGCAGGGATTCGAGTGACAGGTTGGGATGGGCATAAAAATTTTGCTATGGGGCCCAGTCATTTCTAGCTATGCTCCTGTTGGAATCTACTTATTTTTGGGGGGTAGGTTACTTTATTTTTGTCCTTATGCTAAAAAACATACAGGTTGATTTCTGGCAATGACTACATACAACAAAACAGCAAACTGGCAAACTGACAAGGATCAATGTATTATTACATAAGGCAGCCAAGGGCATTTCATATGATCTATAGGAGGGAATATTAAACTAATTACAACCATTTATGTCATACTGTCACAGAGACATTATGTACAGGCCCGGAGAGCAGAAAAAATGGATGCACAATGACAGGTTTGTCACACCGTATGTGACAACCCCCGAGATACAGGTGTAACAACCCCACGACCTCTTGCAGGCTTGTGGGATCACGCAGCTTTCGTTTTGCATTTTTAACTGCTCTGGGTAATTTATTTCAAATGAGTCTGAAATCAGAGGGAGGTAGGAGAAGCGCTGTTTAAAAACCAAATCGTACAACAAAGGTTAATTGTACAATTAAACCGTAGTTCACATAATATATCCCCACAGCTGAGGCTTTCACACTGTATAATCGTAGAATGGAGTGAGATAAGGAGCTTCGGAAAGAGCAGCTAATATGACTCATACTGCAGGCCCTTTGCTGGGCTTATAAAGATATGGCGACTTGTCTGCAACAGAAACATTCAAATGAAACTTTTGTGTTTTATTTATCTTTTTCTCCCTTTAGCCCATTGGCTGTTTGCTAGCTGAAACTTTCATTTTCTGATGCGTTTGAGCTACAAAAAATGACATCAGAATTTCTTTGAAATGTGAACCTAAAGGTGTACCATTATAATGCTACACGAGATGCAGCTTACCAGTCCTGGTCTTCTGCTTTAGTGAAACCCAAATTCCTTCCCATGCTTGTAGTAAACCCATTTCATGGTGAAAACTTGTAGCCACCCCTGGACAGCAGTATTGTCAATAGTGACGGCCGAACTATCTGCAGGGCGGACAGTTCGGCTGCGAACATAACATGTTCTCTTTTGTTCCCACAGCGAACAGTACGGGTTCGTCCCGCCCCGTTCAAGGGGCGCGGGAAGAAGGTTATTATTTGCAGGTGGCCGGATCTTTCTGCTCCTGATCCGGCCAGTATAGCCGAACTGTCCGTTGAACTGTCAGTGGAAATTTTTTTTCACCAGAGACCAGTTAGAGAACCTGGTCTCTAGTGAAAGAAAACCAGCTTAAACCAGAAGTGACGTTAGTGAGGTTACGTCCGGATATCGAAACTGGGAACTGTGCGTTCCAGGTAACGTTTTTTTCTATCCAAATCCCAGACGAACAGACTAAAGGTGCCCATACACGGGTCGATACACATGCAATCGACCTGCAATTGCCCGCAGCATGGTGACATCACCACACTGCACTCGATTGCGTGTCAATGGAATGGGAATCACACATCGATTCCCATTGAATGAGGTCCCTGATGTGGTGTTGTGAGCTATTTTCCTTCTGAAAACACTGGCTGGGTGCTGCGGGAGAGCCGGACAGAGCAGGGGGGATGGGGGGGGGGGGGCTTGCCTGTGTAGTGTACGAAGCCATGTTAGGCTCCGACCCTTTCCCCTGCCGGGAGCTGATCACAGGCTGTGTGCCGGGGGGGGGGGGGGGGGGAGGCATTCAAGCACAATCAAGCACCGTGAATGCTGTGTATGGGTACCTTTTGGCCTAGTATCTGCTTGACATCTATGAATTTTTATGTGCACAACCTCATTAAATATAATAATAATGTTTACTTTTTGAACATGTTTAACTTCTCTAGCAGTCTGCCCAGTACAGGCGATCAAAGCAGAATACACTGTACTCTGCTTGTTTCCCCCGCTTTGCTTTTTCCCCACTACACATTGGTGGCTTCATTCATGATATGGATTAAGAAACCCACTACTAGAGATGGGCCGAACTGTTCGCCGGAGAACAGTTCGGCCGCGAACACGGCATGTTCGCCGATCCTCCAGCCGGCGGACAGTACGGGTGTTCGACCCGTACTGTTCGCCGGCCAGAAGAAGATCCAAATTCTTCCTCCGGCAGGATCAGAACCTGTGTGATCGTGCCGGAGGATGAATCTTTTCATTACAAGACCGGGCGTGCAGCCGGTCTTGTAGTGAAAAAAACGGTTTGCAGCAGGAAGTGACGTCAGTGACGTCACATCCTGCGCCCGTAACCAGGAACTATGCGTTCCAGGTTGCGGTCCAAGGACCGGATGTGACGTCACTGACGTCACATCCGGTTTTTCCGATTCAAATTCCCCGCCTAGAGGCGGGGAATTTGAATGTGTCCGCGAACAGGGCGGACGGCGGACTTGTTTAAAGTTCGACCCGCCCTGTTCGCGGACTCTCCGGGCCGGTGTTCGCCCATCTCTACCCACTACCCTCCATTAACATTGAGGTCTGTGGCACCACCCCTTGCTTCTTTGGCATCACCGAAAGCGATCTGTGGGATTGACGAGCATAGGTAAAAATGCCCGATCTGGGTTCGCCTCAAGGTTAATATGCGTTGTCCAGGGCATGTAAAAATGTGATGTGTAAAACAGGTGTTAGATAAACTAACAGAGATCATTAATTCATTTTGAATACAGTGTAGGAAGGCAGGGGTCCTTGTATTGAAATTTACCCCAACTTCTGACCCTTTAGCAATCCTTATCCAGATGTGGATTAAAAGCAGTAAAAAGACTTCAAGCCCCTCTCAACTTTATTAGAATCTATAAAAATAAATCTTTGAGTTTTACATACAATTTATTAGTCACCTTTAACATTAATGTATGTCTGAATTCAACATAATTGCATGTCTGAACTAAAGAAAATGAGTTACAATCACACAACACAGTGGTGACAGCCATAAGATGCAGAGATATGCAGACTTTAAAAATAATTTAAAACACAATTTATTCTTAGCAAAATAAAAAAGCATATCCAAATGACCAACAGGATAAAAATGAGACAAGAGAAAATAAACAAACATTAAAATGTCTTCAACAGTCCATGGATCCAAAGATGGAGGTGAGGTGTACCATGGATCCTGGCCCCTGCACTCATTTTACACATTTTGCCCCTCCCAGACGTCTTCAGGAACTGTTGAGCGCTACTAGTTATTAGATATGGTTAGCTATTTTCATCTATGGTTGCCAAAAGATGTATGTCTCTCAGCCGACCAGGACTCCATCTCTACGTACCGACTGTGGGAGAATCTAACCGACCGCATTTCTACTGACCTACGCACCAACTACAAAAATTTACCTTCAATTCGAATACTAGATATATGCTACAATAGGCTGCGCTTGTGGTCGAAGTTTGTCCCCTGAGGGTGGGAGCCTCCCGTTCCACCATCCCATGTTGTGAATTTGCCTTACGCCATCCACCTCGGCTCCGTTTTCTATTTGCTGTGACGACACGCAGACTTAATCCTGCCCCTGACTATTACCCCCTGATGAAGTTTACCAACAATGAAACGCACGTTGGGGCATGTCGATCCCTCTAGGTCGCAGGGTATCCACACTGCTCGGGAAACTGATAAAGGCACTTTGTGCGTGGACCTCGAGCGTCTGAACGTGCAGCATTTATCGTCGTTTTTTATATACTATTCATTGTTATCATGGATGTATAACCTGTATCACCATTAGTGCTATATGTATTGATTACTTTACTTGATATCAGTTTATTTGCTTAATAAATGTTTATTATTTTCTACGCTGTTTACATGTAACTCCAAACAAACTGACCTTTAAAGTCCCCTTGCCTCTGTACCTACAGAGGAAATTTGAACCATGGTTGATGGGCTTTGCATCTCACCCATGGTTTTACCTTTGTGCATCTATGGTTGTCCCCAGGGGTTAACGTACCATGCATCAGCGAATCGGCTCAATGCCATGTGAACAGAGGATCCGCAGGGCAGGTAATGTGTATGTGTTCTGTTGAGACCCCCTACGTTAAGATCACACAATGCATTGGAGACCAAATGGGGGTCAAGGGTGAAGAAAGTCAAACCAGGCCAACAACAGGGACCATCCAATACCACTTGTCTAAGAATCAGCCCAAATCCAGCTACTGACTGGGCCCTGAATCAGAGGTATCCCTTCCAGTGTAATGTTCACTAGATTTACAAGATCCTAAGGGAGACCACAGATTTAGTGTCACCTATATATTCCATGAGTGAATTGCGAATATTCTAATCAGAAATTTTTATTGCGAATATCGGCATTTGGAGAATTTGAAAATATCTCAAATATAGTGTTATATATTTGTAATCACAAATATTCGAGATTGTTTACATCAGTACCCGAAACTACCATTCACTACACCAGCAATATGGGCGTTTACATGTGACGATTAGCGCAATGAAGGTAATCACTGGAGATCACAAATTTTCAAATTTACGAACGTAAATGATAGAACATTGCTTTATTTTCTGTAATGTTCCTGATGATATCATGTTCCGGGAATTACCCAAAAATGTCACCTAGTCCAAAAAATTGGACCACCTCTTGTAAGGATGAAACCAAAGTACTATTACCGTATATACTCGAGTATAAGCCGATCCGAGTACCTTATTTTATCTAAAAAACTGGAAAAACGTATTGACTCGGGTATAAGCCGAGGGTGGCAAATGCAGTCAGATAGTGGAGTTTTCTAAATGAGAAAATATAGAAAAAGCACCATTGACCTAGAAATTAATCAAACAGGATTAATCTTAGTGCCACATCCACAATACATTTAAGAGAACACAGGATTATTATAATTACAGGATGGGTTGTGCAAGGCAATTCTTATTTTTTAATCATAGGCTATGGAGTGCTGTATCTGTACTAGTAACTGGCCACCAGGTGACAGTGTGGAGTTTGTTGATCTCGATCAGCTGGCTGTCGGGCCGAAGCTCACAAGAGCTCAGAGAGAAGATCTACGGAAGAGGGAAGCTGCCTGTCTGAAGCATTCAGCATGGCGATTCAGGTGTGGTGAGTGGACCCCCCTCAGCTGACTCGAGTATAAGCCGAGGGGAGCACTTTCTGCCCATTTTTTTGGGCTTAAAAACTCTGCTTATACTCGAGTATATATGGTAGTTACCTGTTTGTGCCCCTATCCAGTGTGATGAGTGTATGGCTGTTCTTTGCCATAATCGTCTATAACCTTCATTGTTTACATATCCTAGAGGTGACAAGGACTTTATTAGTAGAAGAAAGTAAAATCAATTAAATGTAACGTAACTCTTTAACATTAATCTGCTATTAGACCGACTTTGGTGATGGAATAATTACATTGTAATCAATATGCTCTTCTGTTCCTGTGTACATGATTCTATATTCAATGGTTGAATTTAAAAGGTACACATTACAGTGGGACTAAAGACATTGTCTGAGTCTTTTATGCAATACATGTAGGTGTCCATGATAAAATGGTAGAACAAAGAGACATTTTCTTTGCCTATTTTACTAATTTTTTCACTCTCTTTTAATACCCCTCCTCAGTATTGATCAGCGTTGCATCATCTCTTTTTCCTTTCAATAGTAGACATGTTTAACATAAGCTTTATATAGACCTGAACCCTTCACTATCTTGTTTCACCCCCTATTCAATTTATCCACAACCTGCTTGTCAGCATCCCCTGCTTGCATTTTCTAATCAATGTTCTTTAATCATTTGTATCTTTCTCCAATATCCATCCTCTTTATTGCCACTTTGCCCAGTGTGATGCTTTAAATTCTGCCAACGTCCCTTCCACATTGAGGAAAACACACACAAAGGCTTCATCTGTTAAGAGAGTGGGGAAGAAAAAATAAAACTTTAGATTTTACACACTTCATTAGGAGATGAGAAATCCCCCTCCCAACACCATCTTCACCGCGACCAGAGATACACATTCACGGCTCTTCCATTTATGTGGAAGAACATGTAAAAGATCAGAGCACTCCATAAAGTGTGTGATCGATCTGGGGATAATTAAGAATAGTGCTTATGGATCAGCGTAAGCAAGTCTCTAGAAAATTGTCACTTGAAATGACAGTTCTAAGAAAGAGTGCTGTGTGTGCCGCAGAGACGTGTGTGCTGAACGCGTATATATATATACAGTATATATATATATAAATAAAAAACACATATAAAGAGACAAAAGCTGGGCATACACGTACCAATTATCCAGCAATCGTTTTTTAATCCGATCGCCCATCCGATTCCGGAATCGATTTGATTTGCGAAAACGATCGCAAACTGCAACATACCATGCATTCAATTTCTGGGCGATTCTATCCTGAAAGTCTCAATATGTCGGACACACATTTATGGGCTTGGAGTGGTGTTAGCTGAAGAACTGGTCAGTGACCAACAGCACACAAAGGTCATTTCCACAAGAATGGATCGCTTAAAACGATCGCATAAGACAACTAACAGCACTCAATTCCTTTGCTTTTTATTACAATTATCAATCAGAACGGATCCGTGAACGATCGTTTATCTGTCCGATTTTTGACAAAATCGAGCATTTTTGGCATGCTTCAATTTTTATTCAATCCGATCGCGCGGTCGATTTTGATAAAGGATTGCACTAAAATGTAACTAAAAATCGAGACGTGTATTCCCAGCTAAAGGCATACAGTGGCCGCATTTTTTGTCACAGCAGGCGGGTCCGGCCAGTGTCCAGAAGATTCTTCGGGGTGAAATAGCATTTCGGGGGCAGCGTGCTGGTTGTAAGGCAGTCGCCAAGAAGAAAGAATTGAGCTCTTGCAGGGGTCAATGACCCATTCAGTTTGGGGGACTCGGAAGGGAAGCAGATGGAGTCAATTGTTGGCAGGTACCCACCGGGCTGGACTGTCTAAAGCTGGTGGGCAGTACCTTATCTTGTTTCACGGAGTTGGGGGGACACTGCCTGGGGGATCTTTTCGTTAATTGCACTATTGTTGTTTATTTAATAAAGCTGTGGCCAGGTATACCCACAATTTAAAATGGTGTCAGTGTTTAATTTAAAGGGGAAGTGGACCTGGCAGCTTTGGGAAAATGGTTGGTACGGTTTACGGTATTGGTTAACATTTTACCTTCAGTCATCCCTGCCCAGGTCATGTTACTGACAGGGTCACAAAGGGAAAAATTAGTAATGAGAATAAATGCCAATGCTTTAATTTAAGGACTCTGAACTATAATATATTACATTTCTGGTATACCCTTTTAAATGAACAATTCCAGTCCCTCTGCCACCTGCCAGAAGCACTAGAAAAACAAGCTTGGTGTGCGTGTAATAGAGGTAAGCAATAAGCATACATATTCAAAGAACCCTTCACCTTCGATCACTGAATCCTGTACGTATTAATGATCTCTTTTATTTCTTTGCCATGCATCTTTACACCATAAGCTCAACGCTGCAAAGCTACTGAAGCGCAATATGAATAACAATGTCCTAAAATCTGCATAATTTGTAGGTTAAACCAGTAAATAATGACTTCTTCTGCAGGAACATAAATGAAGTGACTAAACTGAACTAAAAGTACATTTAGCACCTCCATCTGCATAATTAGCAGGATACTTTCAAAATAACGCTTATGACTATCAGCTGGGAAATGCTATAGTGCTGCAGTAACGTACTCATTTAGGGTGAAGAAGAATGATTTACTGCCATTAAAAGGGATAATAGCCCTTCAGCACACCATGCCGCTTCATCCTGAACTTGAGGTACGTGTATAATAATGAGTTTGACAAAAGAGCATTGGAGTCAATTCACTTAGCTGCATTCACCTTAGGTGTGGGTTATACAGCTTGTCCTGGTAAATGTTTAATATACATCTGTTTTAAGCCCCCCATACACCTTTAGATTCCTCCATACAATTTCCATGAGACCTACCAACAACTATGTAGTATAGTGACCTCCCTGATAGAATACATAGTGATTGGAAGGTGTAGAAAGGTCTTCATATTACATGGTTTTGGTAGAAGAAAAGTTGGTTTTACAGATATTGCATGGTAATTGTATGTGGTGTATGGGGGGCTTTAGGGTAAATGTCTAAGCTGAACTGCAAGCCAATAGTGTTGAGCTTGAATATCAGAATAACGAATATATTCAATGAATATCCGCTATTCATGAATTCGCTAAATTTTGTAAATATATGTCGGTGGATATTCGCAATGTCGAGTAATTGCCATATTATCCATTGGGAAGCTTATGGCCATGCATTGCGATTTTATATTCATGTGACACCACATGTGACCATTCATTTTATTTTTTCCAATATGTGACCATTCATTTTAAAGGTAATGCGATTTAAATTGCAAATATACTTTTGCAATTCATGGCCATACACTTGAATTGCGAATGTTTGCGAATATTGAATTGAATATTAGTAAGATATTCACAAAATATCTTAAATTTGAATATTGACTATGCTGCTCAACACTACAAGCCAAAAACAAATGTATCGAAAGGATTTCAATTCTGTTCATTCAGTCCTGAGGAGGCCTGTTAAAGCTTTAAAATGCGAACCAGATTAATATTTTTTTCTATTAATTTGGAATGGAATGTCCAGCACGCTTGATCAGGTGTTAACAAACTTTTATCTGAATAGCCAAGGGAATCTGACCGCACAGTCTAACTTTAGGCTGCCTGAAGCATGCCCAGAGTCCAAAGGATCAAAATTTTTCAGGATGCATTTAATAGTAGAGAAAAGCACCATGAGAATCAACCTTTATAACTGCAAACAGAAAAGTGGGGGTTAACTCAATATAATTAATCATCTTCAAGCAGCACACATTGCAGAAGAATTAGTCACCTAAAGAAAATGTAAAAAATCCCTTAATCCCTTACATGCCGGATAAACTTGACACCCCCAATTAACTAGAAGTCCCCATATCTTTCTGGGGTCTCCAGTGTATCAGTCAATGAGTAAGAAACCTACAAATGTCATGCATGTGCACTGTCAATACCAGTTACTAGACACCAAAGATTACCAAAAGTAATAAAGCTTTAATTAATTTGAAGCTGTATCCGGTCCAGTATTCAGAATACAAAGAAGTCAGGTAAGATGACTCATGAAGATTGTGGGATACTATCAGAAATTTATGCTACTATAAAGCTGGCCATAGACACCTTTGATCCTTGGCCAGCTTGTAGCAGACTCCTCACAGTCGGCTACAAAACTGATGGAAATCCTGTATATTTTACTAGCACGTCAGATTGTAGCCAATTAACTTGGAGGGGGAGGAGACTCCCCCTCCAAGTTAACTGGCTGCAACAGGATCGGCCACAAAAGAACCAGCAGTTCTCCAAAGTACATTGCCGGCACACAAAGGGGGCCTGGCTGATTATCACGCGTGATCAATCTGCCAAGAAATCAACCGAAAAGCGAGATGTCTATGGCCAGCTTCTGGTATGGAAAGGAGTTTAAAGGGTGGGCCTTCCCATTCCACCTAAGTACGCTCCAGGTTAACACCTGCTGGCAGGTGAATGTGACATTAAGTGTGTTTCCATCAAAAGGAGACCAGAGTGTCAGGTGTCCTGACCAGGGAGGAGTCGGTGGGCTACTTGAGTGGATATAAGGGGGCTCACATTGAGTGAGGGGCCCAGGTCTGTTGCTGCAGGGAGATCAGTAAAAAAAATTCCTAAAGCCAAGGAACATCATGTATGTTAAGCTTGTTTTATCTGCTATTAACCCGTTCAAGGGTAACCCTTCCAATGACAATAAATATGGGCAGGAAGGTCTAAGGAGATCCCTGCTTTGTAGATGTACCTCTTTAAGTACACCCCTTTGATGCTGAAACAATACATATATATTCTTTTATTTTTGTTCAAGGGAAAGATTAAAAATAGCAAGCTATGGCTCAGCAAAGTCAGCAAAGTCATTAGGCCCATTTCTCTTTAGAAAGCAAGCTATAAAGACATGGAATCTATGAAATGTTCCCATCCCACCTGCCGCATAGACCTTTCTTTGCAGCTGCACCTTGTTTAGCCCTCTTTCATGCTGCAACACTTAAACAATTTACTCCCTTGTGAACATTACAGCTTAACAATTCCTACCTCCCATTCTCGCCTCCTCTAAAAGGCTTCATTCTTCTACACCGAAGGCTGATCTATGAGCCCTATCCAGAATAGGCACTCTATAAATTAGACATTATATGACGATGTAGCAATGCAGCCTCCCCCACCCTTCTGGATACCACTAGTAAAAATGTGAAGGCTTGTTTTCCCCTTTTCTTTATATATAATTTACTGCTCTTTTTTCAACATCCTAGGTAAGAAGACTGTAAGTAAAACTTTGCAGCGCACAATAGATGCCATGAATCAGTTATTTAAACATGACATCTAGAGAAAAATGAGTACAGGGTGGGGTGTGGGGGGGTTGTTGGCTTGAGAGATGGAGGAGATGCAAGCTAAAATAAAAATATAAACTATTGTCACTTAAACAAGAGAAATAAATAACTGTGTTGAACAGAAAAAGATTTAGGTTGGAGGAAGATGTGTATTTGAAGAAGGTAAGATATAAAATATAGATGTATATTTCTAAGCGGTGTGGATGTTTTATGGTGCTAGAATGTAAGGAAAATCTAAATAAGCATTGCAATGATACATGGCTTGTATCAACCAATGCAAGATTCATGATATCTTTTATATCAGACAGTTGCAGAAAAAAACTGAAGCCAAATCTTTTTACAATCTAACCACAACGTCTTTCAACAACTTTTTAGAAGATCCAGTTGGAGTTTATGGGTAGTGAATGGAGAGCATCAACTATATTTTGCATTGCCAAAATGGCTGGGGCAGTGTTGACTAGAAGTGCCTATCCCTTTAAAACCCCCAAACCCCCCTTAAACAAAATAAATAATGTCATGACACAAATATCGTAAAAAGTGGAAATATATATTTAAGGCCACAGCTTTTGACAATAGTGCAACAAAACTTTCGGTCCCTGACAGTGCCCCCCAAAGATTTAAATGAACCTCAACAAAACATACCAACACATCACCAAAACCTCCCGTACTCGCCACCAGCCACATCTCCATCAACACGATGGGTACTCCCGCCATGTTGCCTTGTCTCACTATGGTTTATCTTGCCACCTTGGGTCATTGACCCTGTCCCAGAGCGCAACAAAGAGCTTCAGGTGACTGCCTCCTCCACCAGCACGTGGAAATTAGCCAGTCCAGTTCATCTCTTAAAGGTGGTACAGCATAGATATGTTTATTGAAATACATGCATGGGGACACTGTTGACAGAGAATGCCCCTGTCTCATAGCTGGTATTGAGCATTTTCATACAGTTTAAAGCATACAGTTGGTCAGCAGAACTAATTTAAGCACAGACGCAACCATATACAGAGATCCTTACTGGACAATCAAGGTTGGCCATAGATGGTCAAGGCAATAAAACCATTTTGCTTTATTTAGCAGTTGTCCTAAAAATAGATGTCCTAACATCTCACCATGACACAGGGTGGATGGCATAGATATGTACAGGGTACTGAATAAGTGTCTGCTATTATTTATAAAGTAAATTTCTTTATCACGCGTCACCCTATTTCACCCAACAATGCTGTGACAAACAAAAACAAGTAACAAGGCAACAACAAGACTTTTCACTATGATAGATTTATGTGAGTTCACCTCTTCACCTGTTCTTTGTCTATTTAACTTGCATTTATTTTATGTAATCTTTTGTTTTTAAGTTTCACAACTTCTCATGGCTATTGTGGGGTTGTGAGGCACTGAAAGGGGGTCTCATCATATAAAAAAGATTATAAGAGACCTTCAAATTCCAACTAAAGATGGTCAAATTGTTCAACTAGCTGATTTGTGAGCTAATTGCCAAGCCTTTGAAAATGGTATCATCATCAAATTTTTTGATGTAGAGAAGGGCTGTGAGAACATTGGAATTTTTTTTTTACTCTAGCACATGTAGTTTTTGGATAAATAAAGTTCAAAGTCAAAGTCGAAATTTCGACTTTCAAAATTTTGCAAAAAAATATTTGTGCTAGAGCCATACTTTTTTCAAGTATACACCAACCCTACTATACATTACCAATTTCACCACAAATCTAATGTGCTATCATTAAATTGTGCCATAATTCAGCCCAGAAATTTATCTGACATATTACAGACATGTCCAGTATCCCCATCCAAATAAATGCCGGCATACAAATGCCATCATCATGCGTGGTCGATCTGTCAAGAAATCGGTCAGGTATCGAAACGTCTATGGCTGGCTTTACAGGCAAGCTTTACATTTAAGAAGCAGTAATCTTTAATACCCTAGTCTACATAAAGTAGGTTTGAGAAGCCAGTGTGCCATAGGAATAGACTTATTCTTATACTGGGGCACTGATAATGCTCTTGCTCTTTACTCTTATAATTTGTAAATCTTGGAAATTAAAAAGCTATGGATTATTTGGCCCTTACCATATTCGTAAGTCAGGAAGTAATAGTATACATACAATGCAGCCTAATAACCGGCTTCAATGCACCTATTGTGCTTGAATTTACATACAGCTTGAATATAAAAATTCTTTATAGAGTCTTGTTTTATAGTATAAACCAAGAGGGAACATGAGGGGGAGAGCTTAGTACAAAAAATAGACCACATAGCAATTAAACAGCTATCGTATAAAAGACAAAAGGAAGATGGTACTTTGTTTTACACCTTGTAGCCATGAAAGTTCCCAAAGGCTCTTTCTTGTACTAAGGCCTTCCCTCACAGGACTTTGTAGGAGTGAGCCTGTAGCACTTCTAGATCAAACTCTGAAGGGATTCCAGGGGGACAAAGGTCTCTTTAATCTAAAAAGGAAGACAGTGAAAGGGAAAAGAAAGCCTGAGTATGTTCAAATTTCAAGGTACCACATGAAAATAAAAAGGGAAAAAAAAAGATTGCGAAAATAAAAGGCAGCGGAAAGTCTCAGTGTCTCGGGCCTTTAATGTGTTGAGGTGTCACAATGATGACAAATGTTCATGTATTACACACTCTAATTCACACTCTAATCTCAATAAGATGTATATAAGTAGAATAGGAATTGCCCCTGGGGTTGAGGTCTGTCAATCTCATACATAATAAGTAGACAATGCAAAAAAAATCCCGGAATTCTACCCTGCTAGCCATCAAAAACGACCTATTTAAAGCCTGATTCTAATATTATAATTGAAGAGCTAGTCAGGTTATAGGAAGATGGGTGAAATGGATAAAGTACTACCAAATAAATGGTGCAATATATATAGATATAAATAAATATATATATTTATATAGACACATACTGTATATCAATACAAACGGTCTTTACATGGTATCAATACCATCAAATAGGGATGGTTGTCAGGGGGTCCTCGATGGGGGGGGGGGGGGTCCTTAATGTTTGAAATTGTTTGGGAACCCAGCCATGGAAGTTTCTATGTCATCAGAAAATCATATTGTTGCTTGTGCTGGTAATTCATGAGAACCCTCTAAAGAAGAACCTGAATGTCCAACCCTCTTTATAGGTCAGGTCTAAACACTTTTATTGTTTCTCTCTGGGACATTGGTTAATGAAGTAAGATGTGGTTTACAAAACATCTGAAAATTACTGGCCTGTATGTCTGTATGTCTAAGTGAATCCACTCATTCTTCAAAATTACCCTGAAGGTAGGGATAGACTTTCCCAAGGGGAACACCAGGTCGCTACCTCTTGAGGGAGGGTAGGCACACGAGGAAGCTGGTCCAGGCAGACCAGGGGACACAGGCATCAGCAGGCCAAATAACCAGGTAGTAACCAGGAGCATCAGGCAGTAGATCTTGGCAGGTGGCACAGACAGTCTCAAAACACAGGCATAAGTCAGAAACACAAAAACAGTAATGGAAACCATGAACCTTAGCAGGATACAGGAACCTTAATACTAAGGCATTAGTAGGAAGGGCTGGATCCTTTATATACATACAGACCACACTTGGCCAACCAGGACACATGACCAATCCTTTAAATCCCAGGAAGTGACACACGCTGGTCCTTAGAATGTTTAGAAAGTAATTATTGTTATACATAGTGCCCAGGACTGCAGCGGGAAGTAGTGGAATAGTGGCGCAAAGAAGCCGCCATTACAGTCATGTTACAATCGTGTTGCTTTTTTCCTCTCCCTTTGTCACCATTGACTGCTCTGACCCTCTAACGGTGACTACAATCAACACCTTCGTTATATACCTCTAATTGGACTTCCCACTCCAGGCACTCTGCTCAGCTGTTCTCACCCTATTTTGTCTGGTTGGGGTGTGTTTAAACAGACTATTGCCTGAACTTCTACTGTATTCTCTTTGTCTTTGTAATAATTTTGTTTGAATATGTTTAATAAAAGGTTAATTTTTTTTAAAAATGTTGCTAATTGGCACAAAATACAAAGATATGTTTTTCACCTTTATTTATTTTACTTTTTAAATCCTTCTCCCTTTATACGTTTGTCAGTCTGAATGTCATGAGTGTCCTTTCTCTGCAGGAAGAGGCTACAATTGTCTTTCTAAATCAATAGAATGCCTTAGCAGATAGTTTTATAAGACAATTTGTGTCGCGGAAGTAATAAGATGGGTTTTCTGAGAGAAATCATAATTGTATGTGGGCAGCAGAAAAAAGAGGAAACGTGCTTTAATAGAACAAAATATGATTACAGATAAAGGTTTGGATATTCGGATGCTAAATGCTAACTTTTATTTGTTCATTTATTTTCAGGTTTTCACTGAATCTGTTTGGATGTTTGGAATCTTTTCTAGGTTTTCATGTCATCTATGTCCTCATTAGGGAGCATCAAACTGTCCAAATCACCAATGGCAATGGGGAAAAGTACTTAATACATCCAAAGCTTGAATAGTAAATCCATTTTATATTAGATGTTAGTGATGGCCGGAAATTTCACCCGGCGGACCGTTTGCGGCGAACATAGCATGTTCGCAGTTCACAATGCCAGCAAACACTATACTTTCACATGTGAAAACACAGCGGATACCACCAGTCTGGGGAGAGGTTTTTTTTGGGCTCTACACTTCTAGTGAACCCTGTATATTTCCCATACTTGCATAGGGGCATGGGGACTTTCATGGCCAATAGACCAATGCGGTTTATACAAGTCAAAAGAAAAAATGTATATATATATATATATATATATATATATTATATAAACATATATTTAATAGTCCAGAAAGTCCAAAAACATAATAGCAGTCCTTTAAAGGTACAAAATCAACAAGTGCAACCTTTCACCTCACAGTCAGGTGAGACAGTGCAGCCAATAACACATTTTCCCTCCTGGAGGACACCCGACCTAAAAAAGATGCAGCCCAGCGGTCATTTTACATTTATCCTGTGTCTCCAGTACTAGATAGATAGGGAGAGCTGCTGCTGATTCAGGGATTGCTTAGCTACTTTGCTATTATACTCCATCCGTTGATCTGTAACTATAGCTAAGGTGTTCTGTTACATGTGGTTCATCATTACTGAGCCACAAAAGTCCTTCTCTGGGGGTGGGGTATGCTGTATTATGCATTGCAGAGAGATCTGACTAAATGTGATGTGCTGCAGGAGGTGCTGTCCGGTAACTTTTGGCAAAATCTTTAATCTAGATGTGATTTCCGGCCATTAGACCTGAATTAAACAGAATTTTAAAAAAATCCATATTTTGGGGGAGAAGTTTAGCCATTGATCCCCCTCTGGCATGACATTGTCCAGGTGGTTGCACCCTTTTGAATTTTTGAAGGTTTAAGAGGTTCGCATCCATTAAAGTCAATGGAGGTTTGTGGCGAACATGCGAACGGTGCATATTTGTAGAAGTTGGATTCGCCTGTTCGCTAACAGTATTGGATAATTAGCTTTGTGTAATTCACAGGGCCACTTTTAGTTACATTTGCAACTAAAGCTATCCATACACATATGGAGTTCCATGTGTTTGCCCAACGAGCCATCACAGCACCATGCTGTTTTCGCCCATCCGCTGAAAGTATGGGAAACGCAATGTGTGCCACAATGTGTGCCACACATACGTTTATGTAAGATATTTTGGATGGGGACCCTGGCCCAAAGTATAGCGATCGACCAGAAAAAAATCATCAAGAGGAATTGCCATGCAACCAACTTGCGGTGCTATTCTGGTTGATTGCTCTAGGTGGGCACCTCCATTTTGCACACAGCAGATCGCCCGTGGATGGATATGTGTATGGGGGCCCTAAGTTAATTAAGTATCCTGATTACATCATCATCTTGTATATGAGCTTCAGGATATCCCATGCTAGACACAGTAAGGCTGGGATGTAATGTATAGAGATGGTCGAATTTTCAGACTAGCTGAGTTTGTGAGCGGTTTGAAGCCTCTGAAAATGGTGTCATCACCAACATTCCTGGAGATGTAGAGTCTGAAAAAAAAACTTTTTCTCTAGCATATGTCATTTTTGCATAAATTAAGTTCAAAATCAAAGCCGAAACTCTGATTTTCAAAATTTTGACTTGACTTTGAACTTCGTTCAAAAAAACTTTTTTTGTTAGAGCCATACTGTTTGTGAATGGTTTATGAACTAGACTAGAGCTGAATAGGTAATAAAGGCATCTAAATTAGCTGAATTAGTAAATATGAGTCATCTGTCTGGCTGTGCAGTGTGAAAAAAGTGTATAAATGATGAGGCCGACTGTACAGAACGACAAAATCATTGACAGGTAACCAAAGTAAGCTTTGGTTTGGCTTGTTTTCACTAGAGCGTTCGGCCGCAAACGCTCACATCGAAAATAATTGCACAGCTTATGCGATCACATGCGGAAGTGCGTGTTTGGGCACGGACATAATTTGGGGGGGTTTTGACTGCATGCCATGCCCGATCACATGCCTTAGTAGAAAAATGCGCACGATTGCCTCCATGAATGGACACGGTCCAAAATCGCGTCCCCAGTGAATAGGGATGCAATTTTTTACCACGTCAATACCTTTTCTATGGGCGAGATCGCATCTGATATGATCAGAAAAAAAGGTCGTATCGCATGCAAAATCACGTCTGATCACGTGGACACGCGCTCGGGGGGGGGGGGGGGGGGGGGGGGGGGGGGAGCGATTGGCCGAGGACAGTGAATTGGTTAAAAACGCATCCATCCACGGCCGATCGCTCTAGCCCTAAATGTGCGTGTTTTCAGGGTTTTGAAAACTTGTTGAGCAATATGAAGGGTCCTTTTACACTATATGCATTGCCGCAGGTATCACATACACTGTACCTGCCCGGCAGATGCTCTGTTCAGACACTGATGCAGGGGTTAACGTAATGCACTACATCTGCATCGGCGGATTGGCTCAGCGCCGTGAGAAGAGAGGTTCCGCTAGACAGGTAAAGTGTATGTAATCCTTCGGGACCCCTGCCAAGCACTGTGCTTAACGTAGGGGGTCTAGACGGATTACAAAACGCTGTGGAGATATATCCTAAGGCCAGAACTGGCCAGTACTTGCGTAGTCACAGAAAGACCTCCACAGCCTGGCAGGGACACACTGACTTGGAACTCTCCAGTGGCCATCTGCTGACCTCCACATGGCGGAGGCTTCCAGTCACCCCATCGGACCCTTGGCAAGGGTAGGGACAGGAGAACACGTAACTCGGGCTTTCAGGAACAATGCATGCTATTTTGCTCCCTGGCTGCACACACGCCAGACCAGACTGAGGCAGGTATAGAGTCTCTGGTTAAATGGCATGCCCAGTCACCTTCACTCCATCATACTCATTCCTGCTTAGCTGCTGCAGGTGGGCAGGCCCTCCCCTTAAGTACCTAGGGGAACCCAGGAGGATCATGGCCCGGAAAAAGTGATCATTAACCGGCATTGTCAATGGCACTACACTACACATTTTCGTGCGGATTGCTGCGGTTGTCTGTGTGGCTGCCGCCCCTCCGACCGCATCCATAGGCAAAGCATCAGCCAGGCTCCACTGGTGTGGCCGAGTGCGGATGTGCGCGGATGCGGTGCGGATGTGGATGTGGTGCGCTTCTGAACGCTCGCTACTGCGTTTTCGTGCGGATGCCGCAACCGACCGCATCCCTTAACATTGGGAATGCCTGAAGTCCACATCCTACCGCACGTCCGCGTGCATCTGCATGCTAAAAAGCTTGGGGTGCGGGCGGGAGCGGCTGCAGCTGCGCGGATAACCGCAGCCATCCGCATCAGTGGAAACAAGCCCTGAAGCACATACCAATTGAAGATGCCATTGGCCCTTAAAAAATGTATGTTATTGGAATGGAAAGGATTAACTTAAAAGTATCATTAGCATGTTGTTAATGAGGGAAAAGAAATGAGAAAATATTTACCTTCATCTTTAGTTTCATGTGTCTTAAGCCCCCCATAGACAGGCAGACTCCTCCATGCAACTTCTGTACAACCAACTTTTCTACTACCAAAACCATGTAATAGGAGGACCTTTCTACACCTTCCAATCACTATGTATTCTATCAGGGAGGTCACTATACTACATAGTTGTTGGTAAGTCTCATGAAAGTTGTATGGAGGAGTCTGCCTGTCTATGGGGGGCTTTAGGCAAAATTTAGACTGCAAGTTTGTTGGTGCCAATGACTGATGATATGGACTACTCTGCCAAACTCGCTGGTGCTACAATGATAATTAACAATGCAGCGATAATCCATTTTCCTAAAACCGCATCTGCCCGCAATATTTACACTTAAAGCTCGGTTTTACGAGCAACAGCTTTTTCTTTAAAACCTCCCAGTTTGTGCTGTATCTCCCCATCTGGGCCACCACAATTTGTTTTATTCTTGGCAACTTCCAATATGTCTTTATCTTCACGTACTTTGCCAGAGATTATCTCCTCTTCCTCTTCATTGTATGAAAAGATTTCAATCCGCTGTCATTTTAACATTTGTATTGCTCACTGATAACTGTTACATATTACGGAGGATGCTCTAGTGTGTTATGTTTATAACTGATAATACAGTGCTTAATATTTGCTGCTACAAGGAAATGTGTCTGTGTTTCCCCTGAAGGGAATTGTGCTATATATTATTTTATTTTATTAACAAAAAAAAAGAAAAAGATAAAATACAAACAATTATGTTGAAGGATGATAGAACATATTCGTGTACTTTTAGAACATGACAGTCAAATAACTCCATTCCGCTATAATAAATGCAGTTACTTGAAAGAAGGTGAGAGGGAATAAAAAGTTTTTGACTGGAAAAGGAAAGAAATAAAAACAGGTTGTTAATGAGTAGTATGCAAACTATTGAAGTCTTGGAAACTTCCTGTCTCAAGGACAGGAAGTGATGGAAAATCTTCCAGAAGGCAAAAGTATTGTAAGTATATATTAAAAATGATGTACCGTATATACTCGAATATAAGCCAAATTTTTCATCACCTGAAATGTGCTCAAAAAAAGGCTTATATTCGGGTCAAAAAAAGAAAATCGCACATTTTGTAGGTTGACTTTATGAGTGAATTACAATCCCCCGAACATGCTATCATCACCAAATTTGCTGGAGATGTAGAAAAGGGTTGTGGGAACATTTGAAAAAAAAAAATCATTGCTCTAGCACATGTAGTTTTTACAAAAATACTTACAAATCTGCTGAATTAAATAATTACACCTCAAAACAAAAGTACATTTGCTGAGCCTTAGTTGCTGCATTTCCCTCCCTAGGCTTATACTCGAGTCATTCAGTTTCTCCAGATTATTTTTCGAAAATTGGGTACCTCGGCTTAAATTCGAGTCGGCTTATACTCGAGTATATACGGTACATACACGGTACGGTACATACACTTCTATTGCTTGCATGTAGAGATGGTAGGATTTTATTTAAAAAAAAAATTCAAGTTAATTGCAAAGCCCCTAAGCATGGTATCATCACCAAACTTGCTGGAGATGTACAGAAAAGTTGAGGGTACACTACAAAAAAAGCATGGCTCTAACACAAATAGTTTTTTGCATGAATTAAGTTCAAAGCCAAGTAAAAAATTCAAAAATCGGAATTTTTTTACTTAATTTATGCAAAGACTACATGTGCTGGAGCAAACCCTTTTCTACATCTCCAGCAATTTTGGTGATGATACCTTTTTTAGAGGCTTTGCAATCAGCTCACAAATTTAGCAAGTCGAAAAATTTTACCATCTCTACTTGCATGTGTTTCTTTGCATCTACTGCATTTGTTCTTGCCTATAGGCAGCCTTATAGGCTTATTATTTCCTGGGTTGTTGCAGGAACCACCGCCCACATCACTGTTTTGAACATGCATGTGCAGCAAGTAAACAAATGCTTCTGGGACATGTAGGTAAGGAGTCCTTGTATAGATATCAGAGGGCACTCCTCAATTTAAAACTTTGGGGCACCACAGGAAAAGAGAAGAAGGAACATGTAATAAAAGTAGTAAAAAACTTTTTAATTTCAAAGAAATGCCTTTTTTTACATATGAATTATAAAGCAATTGAAGTGCCCATATCATCTGATTTTATACTTGCTGTGAACTGCATTGGAAGTTCCAATAATAGGGTAAAACACAGCAAATAAAAAATGACCAAGGCCGGTAGGAAGTTACTTTCCCAGTGACAGCCGGGAAAGAAACTAATCTTGCTTTTTATTAAAAACAACACAAAGATGCTTCTCTTATTGAAAACCATTATATGGTGACCCTAATGGTCACTAATGATATTGCACCCAGAGTTAATCCTTGAAAGCCTGGCAGATAAATATGGAATCTCTCATATGATTCCAAGAAACACCAGATAAGTACTGTATTTTTCGCACTATAAGACGCACCTGATCATAAGACACATTCAGTTTTTAGAGCAGGAAAACCAGAAAAAAAAATCTCATGCATTTCCAAATTCAGCCACAACTGAACTGGTGTCACTAGAGAGCACACTTTTTACCGGCACATTGTCATCTTCCTCACATAAAGGGATGAGGGGAAGGGGCAGGGGGACTGCTGCATATTTCTCCCATCTAGGCTGTGTGTGAGTGAGGAAGCTGCCAGCGAGTGCATTCCCACACTCAGCTCTGCATTGCTTATATCAGCAGGGCTCTGCTGATATAAACAATACAGTTCAGATGGGAGATGCAGCGGTGGGGAATCTCCAATCTGACAGCTCCTTTACCTCCCTGGTCTTCTTGCCGGAAGAGCGAGGATGCTGACTGGGAGCCAAGGCCCGGCCAAGGCGTGACCACAGGTATGTTCCCATTCAGGCCATAAGACGCAGACACTTTTCCCACCAATTGAGGTTGTTAAAAAGTGCATTTTATAGTTAAAAAAATACAGTAATTTTTGTAGGATTGTAAAACACTATACAGCAATCATGCCATCTCAAAAGTAAGTCAATATATATAAATTAATTATATATTTTTTTTTATTTTTTGTAGACATCCACTTTAAAGGTACCCATACACGTTGCGATTTTTCGTGCCATTTTAGCCCTTCCGACCGATTCGGTCGATCGGGTAGGTCGATCTTTCGGGATTCGTAACATGCAAATGTAGTCCGACCGATGCTGTTTTTAGAAAATCGTCCGAAAAGTCGGTCGGGTCCCAAATGATGATGCACGTAATTTTCAGTCGGTCGGCCACATTTAAAAGAGACGTTTAAATGATTCCTGATACAACTGCCCGATCGGTTGGTCGGCCGGTGACTAATCAGGTGAAAAAATCGGGTGAAAAAATCGGGTGAAAAAATCGGGTAAAAAAATCGGGTGAAAAATCGGGCATCCGACCGACTTTTAAAAATAGCAGTAAAGCAAAAATCGGGAGTCGAAATCGAATATCGAATCGGCCCATGAAAAATCGCAACGTGTATGGGTACCTTAAGAAGAGGAATGATAGAATTTTTTTAGGCTTCTTAAGCTAGCCATACACGTGTTGGATTCCATGTCCAATCGATTCATCATCCGATCGATTCCGGCGATTCTGCCAACGTGGGCTGCATGCGACAACGTGGGCTGCATGCGATTCCGGCACGATCGTTTCGCGTGCACGCGCCCGGAATCGATCGTGCCGGAATCCGGCCGGAATCCGACCCGTGTATGGGGGCCTTTATAGGGCACCTTAAGCCCCAGAGGTCGAATCCTAATGCATTACACCCAAAAATCTACCAGTACCCCAAAAACTGTGGATTAACTTTTTTATTTTTCACATAATGAAACAGGCAACATGAGCCAAAAAAAGCATCTACGTTTCTAAAAATGTTCAATGTTTGTTCCATAGCAAATCTCCAAAATATGAACACCCCTCCAATCACTATAAAGGTGAGTAATCTGATGATAAGTAAGGCAGCAGTGAATGAAGTGACTAATATTGATATTTAGACAAAATGTCAGCGTTTGGAAAAATAAAAGTCAAATGGATTAGACCAGAAGA
The DNA here is from genome assembly GCA_036250615.1 of Ptychadena robeensis. NCBI lineage: Eukaryota > Metazoa > Chordata > Amphibia > Anura > Ptychadenidae > Ptychadena > Ptychadena robeensis. The sequence goes on along the minus strand of CM070034.1, from coordinate 25,505,614 downwards.
TTGAATTAAATGTATTAATACATTTTTACTGTCCGCCTCCAGTGGTTCACCCAAAAAAAGGCAATTGATTCATTTCACTAAGCAATATGAAATAGTGTTATATTTTTATGAAAGAAGACCTTTTACATTGTTGTTTGAAATACCTGAGGAACAGAGGAGTCCTGCTACACCCACTTCACAAGGGTGGAGGAGATAAACGGCTATATGAGTACAAGGAGAAGTCATTTTTTATATACAGCAAATAAAACATTTCAAACATTCAATGGCATGGAGGTTTCAATTGTATACCCAAACCTCTCCGCCCTCAGGTTTAAATGACCATTTCTGAAGCTGAAAAGTCCAGTATGAGAAGTCCTTTTAGATTTCAGTCTTTGAGGGCCACATTCAGGATTGTACAGATGGTTGCAAAATTTTAACTAGTCTATTTAAGAGTAAGGCTTAGTTTAGCTTTCAGCTCGGGAATCGATAGTGCGCTCCTGCAGTCGTGGGAGAAACGACTCCCTGTAATCGGCTGCAAAACAGTGCAGGGCGTCTAATTAAGGACCCCATAGAGGTCCTATGGCACGGCAGCCCGAAAACCGACCTGGCGGTAAAAAAATGCCAGTGTAAACTAAGCCTTTATTGCAAAGCCTCTGAATGATCACCACAAATCACTGGAGATATAAAGAGTTGTGGGAACTGGTGCCAGGTTTTAGACTCTCATTAATTAGGCTGGGAGGTTATATACAGTTCCTAATAAGCTCATAGATCACAGCTGTGATCACTCTGAACCAGGCCCAGCAATTCCAGCTTCCCCTGCTGGTCAAACAGAAAAATACTTTGCATACTACCGGTATCTGGGACACACATACCTCCCAAACATATGTATTGTTCTAGCTATTGTAGTTTTTGCATGAATACATTTCAAAGTTGAATTTTCAACTTGTTTTTAAACATAATGTATGCAAAAACTATTTGTGTTAAAGCAATACAGCATCATGCAGTCATCACCAAATTTGCTCAAGTTTTATAATCAAGAGGATTAGCCGGGGAGGTGGAGGAGCTGTCAGATGGGAGATCTCCTCATCTCCCATCTGAACTGTATTGTTTATATCAGTAGAGTCTTGCTGATATAAGCAATGTAGATCAGTGTGTGGGAAAGGTGCACTCACGCTGCCAGCTTCCTCACACACACAGCCGTAGAGGAGAGACATATGCAGCAGTTTCCCCGTCTGTGTAAGGAAGACAAATGCAGCAGTTTCCCCTGTGTGAGGATGATGATGATGTGCCGTAAAGTGTGTGCTCTCTAGTGACATCAGTTCTGTTCTGGCTGAAATTTTGTAGGGGATTTTGTTCTCAATTCATTTGAAAACTTCAAATACTGTATTTTCTGGCGTATAAGACTACTTTTGAACCCAGAAAATCTTCTCAAAAGTCAGGGGTCTTCTTATACGCCGAGTGCAGAAACGTCTGAGCCAGAGGAGTCTGCCTGTCAGACATCGGAAGCGCCCCCCTTATCCCCCCCTCCCTCTCTTCCTCCTCGAATGTGTAAGACGAAGCTGACATGCTCACTAAAGGGTGTGGCTCCAGTGGCTGAAACTGATATTGCAGCTCAAACACATTAAATCACCTTCACTGTATCATGTGACATGATATCGGTTACATTTTTGAATTGCCAAAATTCTTTGAATGAAATGTATACAATTTATGTTACTTGGATAACCACAGGTAAACGTTAATATGAAAGGTTGCAGTTAGGGGTGTGAAATTAGAATGTAAATTACAAAAAAAATAGGACTTTTAAGGAGTATACATATGTAAGGCCCTGGGTCGACTGCTGTTTCCCTGAGCTGGCCAAAAAAATGACACACACCGGCACATTTGCCAGTGGATTTCCAGTGACTTGCAAGCAGTTTTCCTATGTCATAAGAATTAAAATAACCATATTGAAAGCAAATGTGATGTTTTTTTAATTGTTATTTTGTGTGCATTAGAAGGGGTAGTCTTATACGGCGACCCCAAACTCTTAATTTTTACTGGAAAAGTTGGGGGTTGTCTTATACACCGGAAAATACTGTATTTTTTTTTACTGGTTTTCCTTCTCTAAAAACTGTGTGCATCTTATGATTAGTGATGGCGCGAACCCGGATTTTGCCGTTCGCGAACGGCGAACGCTAACTTCCTCAAAAGTTCGCAAACCCGGCGAACCGGCGAACCCGCCATTGACTTCAATGGG
>CM070034.1:25458126-25503299 GCA_036250615.1 Ptychadena robeensis | reverse complement strand
GGTCCGTGAGGTGGGGGGTGCTGATTGGCTGGATTAAATCTGCTGACTGTGACTCACAGGCTCAAAGTTTGACCAATGCAAAAAGATAGGGGGCGGGTCGAACACGTGGCGAACGCGAACATGCGATGTTCGCCGTGAATAATTTGGGCCATCACTACTTATGATCAGGTGTGTCTTATAGTTCGAAAAATACAGTGCATAGTACTGCATACCTGTTACATGTGAAGGTTAACATTTACTCTTTTAAGCATGAAAGTTCAAGGCATTTACAAAATGCAAATGGTTAAATCACAGAGGTGAAGCTTGAGATACAGACTGTTGAGTGGGTTTTAGAAAGTTCACTTATCTATGTAAAGAGACGTCAGAGATCTACAATTTGAAGGAAGCGATGTTTGTTCATTCCATTCTAAGAAACACGCCTAAAAACAGGTACTTACAATTTCAAAGATCTTAGACGTTTCTGCTGGTAAAATCTTGAGCTAATGCTAATTAAATGAAAACAAAGATGACAGGCAATTCATCAGATGATGAATACATATTTGCTCTTGACATTTTTCATGCCGGAAAATTTCAACTCAGAATTGGAGATTCAGTGTTACAAATGCTTATTGAGTCAGGGGCCACATGTAATATAATTGCTGTACATCCTTGACAGTGTTTGAAAGGCTAAACTGAAACATATTCAACAGTCATACATACCAAGCATAGCATTACAGAAAAAAGCATTCTGAAATATGGAATTCCATTTGCAATAATTTTTTCTAACTGAAAACAGCTTTTTCATACTCACAAGCAAAATCCTGGTGGAGGCATTCAACCATAATTAGAAAATGGATACATAGTGCAAATGAACTCTTACTATAAGAATGTATTTCTGCCTGATTTGGTAATTTTAGTAAAGAGTGTATGAGAAACTCAAAGTATTGAAAAGTGCAGGAGCCATGTGATTATGTATTTGTATAGTTGAAACAAAGTATTGGCCATTGTGATAATGTATAGCCTGAACAGAGTAATGGTCAGTGCAGGAGCCATGAGATGAGTAGTGATGGACGAACATTGGACGTTAGCGAACAGGCAGTGCGGACTTCCGCAAATACCCACTGTTCATGCCAAACCACCATTGACCATAGGGGTCTGGTATGCTCTGGAGGAGCCCCAAACAGCATGGGCTGCCACCCAGAACAAACCAGACCCGTTTTGGCAAGCATGGAAGGAAAGGTCCCACTTGGGGCACTCCGTTAAGATACAGGTGCCTCTTCCCTACAACATGGGCCAGTTGTTATGGGTAGAGCTGGTCAATTTTTTTTCATAAATTCAACCATTATAAAGATTTTGAGTTAATTTTAAAGCCACTGAACATGGTACCACCACCAATGCTGGAGATGTAGAGAAGGGTTGGGGGTATACTACTAAAAAAAGTATGTCTCTACCACAAATAGTTTTTGCACAAATTTAATTCAAAGTTAAGTCAAAATTAAAAAAAAAACAGAAAAATTCGACCATCTCTAGTTATGGGGGCATAGGTGGGGGCTTATTGAGTATACAGGGTTCCCCTTTTACAAAAGGATCCCGCTCTCCACCCTATTGAATGAGTACAGTCATCCCAAGGACATCTTATCCTTTCACAGGAAATGGTTTAAAGTAAAGTCATTGAATTAAGAACCCATACCTTAAACCTTACCCATCCGCATACTTACCTGAAAAGTGCCTATCCAACATTGTAATCCACCTCCTCCCTCGAAGGGTAAATTGGCTCTTTTCCCTGGAGCTGCAGCAATGCATATTTGTCCCACGAAGTCTGCCGACTGAACTAAAAAGACGCCCGCTGATTGATCTGTGCCCAGCTGTTCCCACGGTCTCCAGTGTTCGTAAACAGATTAAGATCATGTGCATGTGCATAGGCAGATAGCATAGGAACCACTGGGACCAGATCATTCAGCTGTGACAGATCAGTAGACTGTCATGGTGTAAGTGGTCCATGTGCGGCAATGAAGGGGTCTGCTGGTGTGTCCTGGAGGCAGTACAGAGTAGTGTTGGGGAGCGACAGTAGGTTGCTGTCCAGTTTTGTTTTTGGTTACAGGGATCTGGACTCTGGAGTGGGAATGGATGGAACTGGGTGGGCCTTCCCACTGCACCAAGATACACCTGCTGGACCCTAATAAGGTAGCTGGGTGTGTCTCCACAAAAGGAGCTGATTCCAGTTAGTCAAGTCAAGTCAGTCAAGTCAGTCCTGTTGAGGTGGGGAGACACTGTACTGCCTGAGCAGTGGATACTGGAGGGCACACAGGGCGTGTGGGGTCCAGGCCTCTGAGTCAGGTCAGGTGATGCCTGCAAGCTAGGAGGTTTGGCATTTTTCCTATAGACATTATTTGCATCCCTGCTATTAACCCCTGCGAGGGTAATTGCTATGGACCTGTTGTGTCGCTAATAAATGCAGGCAGGAGCCCTTGTGAGAAGCAGATTGTGTAATTGCAAGTGCACCTGGAGCTAAATGGAAAAAGGAGGGCCTGCGTGACATGGATGTGAAATGGACAGAAATTGGGGGGTTAAAAAGGTCAGCAGCTTGAAATAATAACAATATTATGGAAAAATTGGTCTTACCTGATTGGGCAGAAAGGCTAAAGATAGGTTAGTCCCAGGGTGGTCTGTTTGGATGTGGCCGGGTCATTGGTTAAAGAGGGGAGGTTTTCAGTCATGACACAACAGCGGGGTGGAAAGTTCGACCCATTTGTACACATTATGTTGATGTGATTGTATTTGTCATTGTAACTCCGGCGGTTGGGGTCAGTGTCATTAGTGTTAAAGTGATTGCAGGACCCATCTTTGGGTGGTGTCCTATGGCCAGTTTGGTTAACAAAGAGTGACCAATGTATATGTGAAGTGTTTATGGGCATGCAGTGAATTGATTCAGTCAATGAGTCTGTGATGTTCCGGCTGGGAGCCTAATATGTTTCATGGCAGACCTATCAGTGGTGGTATGACTGGCAACCTTATATAGCAGTGGTTCCCAAACTTTCCTTGCAGGGCCCCCCTTTTCTATTTAGGAACATTATTAAGCCCCCCTTCCCTATTCAAACACAGTTAAGAATGAGGGCCAGCGCCCCCCTGGAATACCTTTGCCCACCCACCAGTTTGGGAACCACTGTTATATAGGACGACATTTCATTGTTTTGAACTCTGTTACGTACTGATGTTATTTAAAGTTTTAATAAAATATAGTTATATTAAAATGACCACTTTGTCCATTTGATTCCAAATTGATTCTTCGGTCCATAAGGTTGGGGGGGTTATGGTGGTTTTGGGTGGTTTTTGTAGGCCATGGAACTACCATGTTCAAGAAGGCAATAGCTGCAAGTCTGCTGCTATGGCTCAGAATAAAGGAATCAAGAATGTTATGTTAGGAATTAATTATAAAACAAGATGATGTACAATGTACAATGTAATTTTTGTTCAGTTTTGACATTGCTTTTGACTGAAAACTATACACTTCAAATACACACTTGTGACACACTTCCATTAGACATAAGCGGTCTATTCACCTTATGTGTATTGTTATTTATAGAACACATTACATTAACATAGCATATTAATTCAGAGGACATAAAGTAGAAGTCTGTTTTAAGTAACTGAATGATGTTTTTTTGGGCCGTTAAAACTGTTTTGCAGAAATAAATTACTAATGCAACTGATGAGCCCCGCAGCTGTTTAACACAAAATCAAGTGAAGACGATTTGCTTTACTGCTGAGTTGCATTATTTTAATTAGCTAAACAGCCATTTATTTATGCCAAAGTGTGTTCACAGTACTTTGCCAAAAATTCCCTGGTTAGGTGATTGTGGATCCCAGCCCAGAAAAGCTGCATGGCCAATGCTCACTTAGGAACAGGGAGAATATAGTCATGAAAGTGTATGCTGCAAATGCACATTGGAAGGAAGGAAAAACTATATTGGAAAATGTTCAAACTAACTTTGTTTCCTCTAGACACCTACAACTGTCACACTGGAGAGCTAACAGTTAATCATATCCAAAGGACTTGTGTAGTAATGTTGAAGATTTTTTGTAGCCATTTCAAACTACCTTCCAGTTCCTGGCTTGCATTGACTATGAAATGTCTTCATGTCTAGCTCAAAATAAAAAATACTATTAGCTATACCATGAACTGGACGAATAGGAACTTCCACAGATAGATTGTTTTTCATATTTGCTCTATTTCTATCAGAGAAATGGCCTTTAAACTCTTTAAAACCTGAATTGGACAATGGTCAGCTTTTGTATATCATGTCCCTTGCAGCCAAACCCCCATTATCTGTATATCTATACCTATATATGTATATATCTGTATTACCTGTAATGCGCAATTTCTGATCCTTCATCCCTTCTCCCCTCTGACGATCTAATGCCATGGAGTGGAAAAACCTGATAGCTACAAGCCCAATGATATTCAGGTAAATACGTAATCACTAGTTGTATAGACAACTACAGAGATTAGTTCTCCCTTACCAACTAACTGGTGACTCCTCTGGCCACATGTGATTGCAATTAATTAACCCCCAGAAGACTGGCATATAAATATGGCGACGGCGGGGGGTTAAAAGGCTTGCCGTAATGTAATTCTTTAGTGCTTTACAGATCACTTACTCTTTAACTACTCTGTACCATGGACTAACAACACTCAATGATTAACCTCCCTAGCGCACTGCCCATACCGTGCTGTTTTTAACAGCATGGTACGGGCAATCGCGGCAGTGTACACAGTACAGTGTACACAGTACACAGGCAGTGTACACAGTACACTGCCTGCAATTCCCCCCTCCCCCCGCCTCTCTCCACACAGCCGGCATCATTAATGATGTCAGCTGTGTGGGCTGGAAAGCCGGAGCTCCTCCATTAACATGGAGGGCTATGGCACCGCCCACCCCCCGCCCCCTTCCGCGTCACCATGACGCGATCGGCATGCACGGGAGCCCAGCTCATCCAGAGTTTGTTCTTCACACAAACTCTGGATGAGCTGGGCTCGTCACAACCGCTAGGAAGGTTAATTAATCTCAACATATCACTCATTTTTTACTTCATTTGAAATAATGCAATAGAGACTCAGGTTTTAACCTGGCATACTAGTTGTTACATTTATCTATACCTAATGTTTTCTGGCTACTCCCATTAACTCACTGGAGATCAGGGATTGAGTAGATGTTGCACTGCTCATTTATATACCAACACCAAGATTAGGTATCACCTAATCCTAAAGCCCCCCATACACCACATACAATTACCATGCAATTTCTGTACAATCAACTTTTCTTCTACCAAAACCATGTAATATGAGGACCTTTCTACACCTTCCAATCACTATATATTCTATCAGGGAGGACCCGGCACTACATAGCAGTGATATATACCTTCCAATTACTATGTATTCTATCAGGGAGGACCTGGCACTACATAGCAGTGATATATACCTTCCAATTACTATGTATTCTATCAGGGAGGCCCCTATACTACATAGTTGTTGGTAGATCTGATGGAAATTGTATGGAGGAATCTGAAGGTGTATAGGGGGCTTTACATTACTTTATAAATGCAACAGAAACCAGGTTTTGGCCGTAGATACTAGTTGCTATACTTACACATACACTAGAATTGGTGGCAACTATCCCATTTACTTTGCTGAACATCATGAATACAAAAATATTTTTTTCTTTTTGACTTTTTGTGATCTTTGTTTTGATTTATTGAGTTGTTATTGAGTTGTTATTGCACTTTTGTGTTCCTTATTAACAACATGATTAGGTCCTAAATTCTATTTATTTAGATTTACATTACTATAGATATACTTGTAATTTCATATACAAAAAGTTGCACTAATCAAGCGTATTGGGCCAACATCCCAAATTATATATTTAAGGGCTAATCAACTAAGGAGGCCCAATTAAGGATCATCCCAGTGATTGGGTTTCCCCCTGAGAGAATTTCACAGGGGCAAGTGGACTTCAACGGCCTGAGTATCAGATTATGAACAGATCATAGACAGAGTTTGACAAATAAAACAACAGTTTAATGAAAACATAGAAGACAAGTAAAAACCACACAATTAGACCTTACCACTTAACATGGTTTATTAAGTACAATTTGGTGCATATAGGATTTAAAACATTAAATAAAAATACATCAAAACGTCAGGATAGTTGTCCTGCCAAAAGCAGGAGCGTGCCCCAACACGCGTTTCGTATGACTTCCTCAGGGGGTAAGCTCTATCCAGGTAATCAGATCGCAAGATCTACAACGACAGCAATATACAAGACCAGCACAAACCAACACAGAACATCAAGGAGGCACCAGTTAGCATCTCAGTTATCGTAATAGGGTTTAAAAAGATCAAACCAAACCAAATAAAAAAATAAAAAATCAGGTACACCTGTACTCACAATGTGAACACCATGAAACCAGGCATCGACGGAGGCAATAATGAGCAGAGAACGGGAGGCCACAGATCAAGCCGCCTAACAGACAGCCCAAACCATATCGACCAAGGCACAAGGATATTTAATGTATAATAAAAGTAGGTGTGATGACATGAGTTTCATCATAATAGCGAGCAAGCCACCGTGATGGGTGCATGCGTCCGTGTATGTATGTCATAATTGGACCTCGATTGCCCTGTGAAAATTAACTATACGATGGCAAGTGGTTGATGGTGAATGAATCAAGTGTAAAGTCATGCAGTGTAGTAAACAAATAAATCCTCAAAACAAATGTGTAGTGGTGTACATGGGAGTGGGGAGGGGGGGGGGAAGGAAAGGGGTGATTGGTGAGTGTCTAATTAGTGAATGTCTGCGTGTGGGGGTGGGATGGGATAAGTGTGGTGTGTGGTGTGATGGTGTGTTTAATATGTGATGTGAAAAGGTGATATCTATGTGTGTGGAACTATGGGTGTATGTGTATGAGTGTAATTGGTGATGTGTTGTGCGGGTGGGGATGGAAATGTGAACAAGTGAGTGTGAATAGTGATGGCTATAAGTGTAAGCGTGGAAATGCATGTGAAAGTGATAAAACCTAATAGAGAAAGACCGAGTCCAATCTAATAGATTTAAAGTTAACACCAGATAGAATTAGCCCCAAATGTTAGTAGGGTGAAGTGATGTAGGAATAAAAGGTAATTAATAAATAATCAATAAGTAGCACCTGATACAGTTAGCCCCAAGTACTGGTAGGGTAGGGTTATACAGGCATAAACAGTAAATAGTACCTGAGGTAGATCACGTATAAGTCACGGATAATTGGAGTATAAAGCAGTTTGAAAACCTGGTAAGTATGTAGGGATCAGTATATGAATAGATAAGGATATACCTAAGTACCCAATATCAATTATTGTCGGTCTACTTGTCAGACCATAATATGAATATAGCTAGGTATAATATGTATCATGAATCTACTTAACAAACAAGCTGGTATAAATATGTCTCATTATAAACAAGTAGGTATGGGTATAAGTATCGTTACCTGAGTAATAGGACTTCTAACTAAGTTTCATTATAAACAAGTAGATAAGGGTATAGGTATCGGTGTAAGTAATGGGAGGAGCAAGGAAATATCAATATAGAGCACACACTGATGGGTATCAATCAATATCGGATAGAAATCAAGGTAAAATCGTAGTAGGTGTCTTACTTGTGAAGTATCAACGAGTATCAATGGTAAGTGATAGGTGGTCGATGGTTCTGGACTCGTTGGTCAGTGGTCCTGGGCTCCTAGTGCCTGGTGCATGGTCTGGCCATCAGCCGGCGCTTAAATGGCCCTCCGCCGTCGCCGCGCCGGCCGCGCGCCCGGGTCACGCCCGGCGCGGCGGCGTGCGGACACCAGAAGCGTCCCCATCGCCATGTACACCACTACACATTTGTTTTGAGGATTTATTTATTCACTGCACTACTTTACACTTGATTCACTCACCGTCAACCACTTCCCACCGTATAGTTAATTTTCACAGGGCAATCGAGGTCCAATTATGACATACATACACGGACGCATGCACCCATCACGGTGGTTTGCTCGCTATTATGATGAAACTCATATCATCACACCTACGTTTATTATACATTAAATATCCTTGTGCCTAGGTCGATATGGTTTGGGCTGTCTGTTAGGCGGCTTGATCTGTGGCCTCCCGTTCTCTGCTCATTATCGCCTCCGTCGATGCCTGGTTTCATGGTGTTCACATTGTGAGTACAGGTGTACCTGATTTTTGACTTTTTTATTTGGTTTGGTTTGATCTTTTTAAACCCTATTACGATAACTGAGATGCTAACTGGTGCCTCCTTGATGTTCTGTGTTGGTTTGTGCTGGTCTTGTATATTGCTGTCGTTGTAGATCTTGCGATCTGATTACCTGGATAGAGCTTACCCCCTGAGGAAGTCATTGTACGAAACGCGTGTTGGGGCACGCTCCTGCTTTTGGCAGGACAACTATCCTGACGTTTTGATGTATTTTTATTTAATGTTTTAAATCCTATATGCACCAAAATGTACTTAAAAAACCATGTTAATAATATGTGAACAACATTGACACAATACTGACCAGCGTGGTAAGGTCTAATTGTGTGGTTTTTACTTGTCTTCTATGTTTTCATTAAACTGTTGTTTTACTTGTCAAACTCTGTCTATGATCTGTTTATAATCTGAGACTCAGGCCGTTAAAGTCCCCTTGCCCCTGTGATATTCTCTCGGGGGGAAACCCAATCACTGGGATGATCCTTAATTGGGCCTCCTTAGTTGATTAGCCCTTAAATATACTTGTAATTTCACCTGTTCCATTGTTCCTCCCTGTTCTGCTGATGTTATCAGGTCCATTCGCTGCCGCAGTTCATTGACTGTAACATGATCTACTAACAAATACCTATATAATCACATATACTGCTCACCTCGATATGGTGAGTGGATATATGTCTTTATCAATCTGGATTATATGAATATGTTGATTATGATTTACTGTGCCCTTTTTTTAACCACCATCTATCTACACTTTATACAAAGAAATACATTTTGCACAAGAACCCCCCCCCAAAGAAGCGGTTATCCGCGAAATGCGTTGGGATAATGCAAGTTATTCAATATATTGTTGTGTGATCTAAAAAATTATGTATAAACTGATATTTGTATATATGAATGTTTTTTTTTATCTTTTCATCTGTAATTTATATCTGTATGTGAATAAATCTGATTGTTTTTGCGACCTTTTGCCGTTAAAGTCCCCTATTGCCCTTGCTATGGAAAACCTTGTTTTTCCTTTTTCTTGTATATTTAATTGGGATGTTGGCAAATCCAAATATAATGAATAGGTGGATTATATCAATATATAAATATGGAATCTTTTATATTATTCTATGGAGCAGCAGGTAAGTATATTTTTTTTAGGATGGACACATGCTACGCTACCATGATGCCAGTTTATAGGTAAGTGAAACCTTTTAACTTATTTTTTTTAACTTACTTAATTATATATTTCTTCTTTTTGTAGTATACATCTACTCTAATAGTCTTGTATAGTAAGCCCTAGGCTCCACTATCCATTCAATGGAATGCCCGAGCCGCCATTGACAGCAATGGGGCTTTGACAGGGCTGCCTCCACAGCCTGTCAGTGCGATGGATCCGCTGGTCCCCGCTTTTGTCAGGTTAATGTCAACGTAGCCTGTTTGCCTCCACAGTAATGTAACGAAGGCTTGTGAAAGCAATGCTAAAATCATCCACTTTCCTTTCCAACGTACAATGTGGATCTACATTTGGAAAAGCAATCAGGTAGAGGGGGTAGGCTTCAACCCTAAGTTCTATATAGGTTTTAAAAAAAGCCTAGTATTTTTCTAAAACGTATCCCAGATCCATTCCTACTTGTCTTTCAGTATGATGTTGATGTGAAAGTGTACCTGAACTCTGTATTTGTATATTCTCCCCTAAATCATGGTTGTATCTTGACTGTGACACTTTGATTTCTCATTCCTGAGACATTACCACCTCTTGACTGTCCACCTTCTGCCAAAACAGCTCACTTAGACTGCCGGGGAACTAGTCCTGTGAGGTGGTATCTGCATTGTATTGAAACTGTCTCCGAGTCGGTGTAGTGCGGCTGGAGGCCGATGTATTGGGTGATGCAGATACAGGGTGCTGGATAACTGCCTTCAAGGGACCTTCATTTTAATGTATAATGGTATGTCTAATTTTAATATTTATGGTTGTAATAAAACCCAACCTGTCTCAATTATTCCAGTTAGGTTTTTGGGGAATGAATGCTGTTGAACAATTCTTGGTTTTGACAGTATATCCAGGTGTTGAGGCCTTCTCCCAGACAACCACCACTAGGCGCTTCCAGTGCATTGCCCTGACCCTTTCCCTTCACTCCCAGTTAGTTGTTGAATTTTGATAGCTGGGAGGATGTGTGTGTAAACTCCACCCACAGCGCTCAAGTGATAGCTGGAAGTCAACAAATTCTATCTATAAGACGCACAAATGCTTTACCCCTGATTTTACAAGTATGTCCAAGTATGGTGATTTATGAATGTAAGGGGACGTGTTTATCGGTTAGCCTGCCTAAACATGTGGTGAGTTTGTTTACTAACAATATGGACCTTGAGCTAACCTCGGTCATACTCATCTGTCCAGTGCGAGCCTGTAGCTTTTTTCTGTATCGGCGGACCCACCAATCTTTATGGGTCCGCCTTGATGACATCATTGATGACACTGGAGAGGTGGCTGGCAGGCATTGACCTCCACCGTCTGCAGCACTTCCTAAAGGTCCAGCACGTGTCACTTCCTGGGATTTAAGGGAGTGGTCATGTGTCCTGGCTGACCAATCGTGGTCCTGCTCTGCCCTGCAATGTGTCCTGACTGACCAATCGTGGCTCTGCCCTTCTCACATGCACCTCAGTTTCAAGGTCCTGATTAATGCTTGTGTTCTGAGACTCTGCTAGCTGTTTAACCCTTGCCTGCCTGCCTTGACTCTCCTGTTGCCAACCTGTGTACCTGTGCCCTCTGCGCTGATCCATTGCTTGCCTGACTATGTCTCTGCCTCATCCTTCAGCCCTGCGCTGTTGCCCTTGGTTATGACCTGGTCTGCTGATGATGCCTGTGCCTCAGATACCTTCTCAGGTGTCCCTTGGTCCTTCTGGATTACTTCCCCATGCGCTTTCCCTCCCTCAAGAGGTAGCGACCTGGTGTTCTCTTCTGGAAAGTCTATCCCCACCTTTAGGAGTTTACTTAGACAATGCCCTTAGAGGAGGTAGGACTGGTGGCTTAGTGGGTCCACACCTGCTGGTTGGTGACACAGTACTGGTTCGTGACACAGTGCTTTGGCAACACTCATTATTTATGGAATGCTTAAACCATTCCTAACTAACTTTGGAATACCAGTAATAGCCCCAGTGTGCTCATATCCAAAAAGTTTATTTTCTTTTCTTTGGCCACTTTACAAAAAAAAATTGGAAATATGCATAGTGGGAAAAAATTTGAATCATAGCGCATTTTCTTGCCAAGAACCAGAGCACATTTTTCATGCTCTTCAGTCAATTAAGCAAAGAAATATTTTGAGATTTGAGTGCTTTTAAAGCCAGGTTCTGCTAAACTGATTTCTAACACGATGCATTACGTACTTATGATAAGTTGGGCTTTTGAAGCATTTTCAGAGATAATCCTGTAAAAAGTCAGATTTGACATTACAGTAATTTTGCGCACATTTGCATGTTGACTCATATTTATAGTATCATGTGGCAGAAAGTAAAGATTTGCCCAGAATATTCACAAGTGGGACAGGCGCAGACAAAGACGCTGTAGATACGATAACAGAGTAATTAGAGCTTTTTAAAAACTCTCATTAGTTGTTCCACTGACAATGAAGTTCTGCTGGTTCTGGCTTCCTTATGTTTGATAGTTAATTCCTGCTACATTACCAGATTGCTAATACTTTCCCAGACTTACCATTTTTTTATTTTTTTCTAGCTTGCATACACATAAAATACTGTAGAATTGAATTAAATGGCCCAAAGTATATATAATAATTTTGTTTATTGTATATAAATATTATTCCCGTAATGATTAGTATCTATTTGTTCATCTATGGATCATCCATCTGCCTCTTCCTATGCATTCCATACATTTTGCTATCATAATGTTGTATTAAATATGTGGACTCCTAACAAAGTTATTGAGTTGATGTACAATATGTCCTCTTACTGTTATAGCTATAGCATACAGATATCTTTGACAATTGTGAGCTACTAGCCTTACAATAAATTGAAGAAGGTGCTTTTCTGCTCCAAGATAAGTGTTACCCTGAGTACCAAGCCAGTTCCATGAAGAGATTCCCTTTATGAGCCTGATGTGAAAAAAACTTTTGTGGTTGTTCCCTTTGGGATTAGAGCCACCGACCTGGTTGTGAGTCTGACCACTGGAGAGTTCCCCTGAGTTGTGGCATCAGGACATTTGGTAGGAAGGAATTCCCATGTTTGTATAGTCTAGGGATACTGTATGGGTGAATATTGCTGAGGTTATTTTGGCGAACACACCTACTTATCCGCCTCTCCAGCATCATCGTTGCTATTGACCCGGTAAAGTACATACTTTAGAATGCTCACAGGATCTACAAGAAGTTCACAATGCAGGGAAAAAAGCACAGACAAAAGTATTGCTGTATTTTTATGAACCATATGCTGGTTCCAAGAATGGCTCCAACCCAGCACACCAGTGAGTGATGTGAATTGAATTATATCTGAAATTACAAAAATATTTACACCAGAGTAGTCTTTACAGGGGAGCCAATCATACTTAATCTTACAGGAAGGGATTAGGCACCCCAAACCACGAGGGAGTCCTCATTATTTTATCTGACTCATATACTTGCTGTTTATGTTTTTAATCCTTAAGGCATGATCATTGTTTTATTTATCATTCAATATATTGAATCAATTTGTTGACTACAGTAAGCTGTTGTGACCTGTTGTGATGTTATTGTTTTCTTTCTACGTGTGCTGTTTTATATATACTTTATAGATTTGACTATTGGGCTTCTTTCCTGTGTTTTGTTTGTTTTCTTTGGACGAATTGCTTTTCTTTGTTTTACCCTGTTTTAACACAATACATTTTTATTAGGTTTTACATTTTACAAGTAAATAACAAAAACAGGATAAGAACATAGAAACAGAAAAATAAATGGCAAAAAATTAAGAAAAAGCTATCAGTATTATACATGATGAAGTCCATAGCATAGCAATAAATGCCCACTCCAGGACCTTGGTTAGTTGGGATGGGACACAGGAGGTCTTGGGTAAAACAAAGGTGTTAAGGCCAATAGCAGTGTGTAATGTATAGAGCATATGGGGGTGTAAGGCATATAATGCATATATACATAAGTAATAATGAATGAAAAAAATGTGTGCCATTGTCTGAAGAGTAGTTGTCCATTAGCAGCTTAACAGAAATGCAATTGGGCCACCAGAGGGTCTATCTCATGAAAATAAAAAAAGAATCAAGAGGTTAAGAGGAACAGAGAGGTAGGAAAAGGGGGTGGAGAGTCAGAAACCTCTGTGAGTGGCATGGCTAATCTTACTGGCATATAGCCAAGGGTCATGAACTAGGTTCAGAATAGGGGAAAATCTAGAAAAGTAAGCTAAGGTGACCATAGCTGAGCAAAGCAAATTCTTTTAGCTGATCTGTAAGATTCTTTATATACCGTATATACTCAAATTTAAGCCGAGTTTTTTCAGCCCAAAAAATTGCTTATATTCCAGTCAGGTTCAAAAAAGAGGTCTCGCTCTACAAGTGGTGTAGCCAACATCCCATAATAAATTAATATAGAAAATTGGACTTAGGGCATGAAAGACACTTCAAACCACCAAGTCTGTATACCCTCTGTAAAGACAGAGGCAAGGGGACTTTAACGGCTACAATTAAGTCTAGGAAGTACAGAGGTAGTCATGTTAGTCTTGTCTTATTATCCCAATGTAAAAACATCTTTATTAAAAAGTCACGTGTGTCCGTTTTGTTACACCATAATGCAGGTTAACATGGCACCCTAGAGTCATTTTTGAGGTGTTAGTACCACCTCTCCATAGGATTGTAAAGAAGCATCGATGGATTTGGTCATCCCCTTGTAAAGAAGCATCGATGGATTTGGTCATCCCCATAGTTACATACACATGACTATGGTAGGGACATTAGATTGTGAGCTCCTCTGGGAGACAGCTAGTGAAATGACTATATATGCTCTGTAAAGCGCTGCGTAATATGTCGGCGCTATATAAATACAAGATAATAATATCTAAAATCTATCAATAAACTTAGTTTTGTAGAAATAAAATTGTAGAAGTGTATTGTTCCTGTAGGTCCCAGGGCATATATCCCTTTTATCTTTGGTCTCTTTTGCCAGATCAGGAGCAGAAAGATCTGGCCAGAGGAAGAATATTCTAACTAGAGACCAGGTAGAGAACCGACTGTTCGGGAACGGACCTGGCCATCACTACTGATAAGTAAGATCCTTCCGGAGGAAGAATATTTTCACTGAAGACCAGGTAGAGAAGCCAGTCTTCTAGTGAAAATCCAGCTCTGAAAACCAGAAGTGACGTAATCGAAGTCCAGGTACCGGATGTATTTGGTGAATTTGAATCTACACACAAACTTCTTAAAAAATCCGATCTGCCAGTCCGAAGTTCAGCCATCACTACTGATTAGGTCACTGCCACCCACATTGTATCCATCATATCTAAATATTATATGGTGGTTCCGTAGTTTATCCTTCCATTCTTACAACACCTTATGTGTGCCATCACCTGCCTATTAAGTGGGAGAGGATGATTGCTAGAAACTATTTATTCAAACTAAATATATTCAACTTTTGGAGTCGAGAAAAAAAAATATATATAAAAATATAAAATACATTTTATCCTGACTATACACAGTGTGTATATATATATATTCAATTTAGAACCTTTTAATGAAGAAAGTTCTCTTACCAGCTGAGAAGGTCTGTATACAACACAGTTAAAGCAATTAGTTGTTTCTATTCATCTTACCTTTCCTGGAGAATTACAAGGTCTATTTTTGCTTTATCATAACATGCTTTTAAAATATGTATTTTCTTGTAAATAAAAAGTAACATTTAGTCATTAAATTATGGACTCTATTAATGACTGCTAATGGTCAATAGCTTAAATTGCTATTAACGTTTGCTAATGGCTTCTCTACTTTAAAAAATGACTTCCTGTGGGAGGCTTATGAACATGCCTTCCATAATAAAGCAATAAGCCATTCAGGAGGTTAGAACAGGTTAGACTATAATTTTAATAGCAAATAAATTCTGATTCCATTAATAGCACAAAATGCTCTTTTTTTCTGACAGCTTTTACTGTTTGTATGCAAATGTTAATCTCAGATAAGATTTTTTTTTACATTAATTGAGCGTCTTAGTAAAATGCTACCTTTAGGTAGAGAGTAATGTGGCATTGTGGTATGGGATTATTGATTAATAATTGTAGCAGTCAAGTTTATGATGTTTTTTAAACTCATTCTAAGATCAACTCAACACCAAGGAGGAGACCCAACCCACTGGACATTGTACATCAATAGAAGATACCTTTTTTGAGAGTATATTTTTAAAATATTATTAAAAAAGGTTAGTGAATCCATCAAATGTCTTTCTTTGCTACAAACATTGCTATACAGCTGAAATCTAGTAAGGAAAGTCTGTTTCTACTTAACAGTGGAGACAAGGAGAGGAGCTGTAAGGTTATATTAACATACAACAGAGAAACATTAAATCTTCTGCTTTGCAACCTAGGTTTCACAATTCGACAGGCGGCAGCAGTGGACCCATTGTGTCAACAGGCAAATACAGACCAAGTTGCAGAGTCTAAAGCCCCCCATACACCTTACAATCTTACCATACAATTTCTGTACAATAATCTTTTGTTCTATCAAAACCATGTAATATGAGGACCTTTATAAACCTTCCAATCACTATGTATTCTATCAGAGAGGAGCTGGCACTACATAATTGTTGGTATATCTAATGGAAATTGCATGGAGTGATATAAAAGTGTATGGGGGGGGGGGCTTAAGACTATGTCTCCATTGGGTTGTGTGATCCATCGGGACTCCCTGCATTGAGCTTGGCAGGGGTCCCGACAGAGCACAAACACATTACCTGCCTGGCAGATCCTTTGTTCTCAGGTTGCCATACTGCACGTTAACCCCTGCAACGGCGGATCGGCTCCATACCATGTGAACAAAGGATCCGCCAGGCAGGTAATGTTATGTACTCCAGGGGCCAGGAGAAGGGGTGGGGCATAATATGGTTATAGAAAACGAAATAGGGAAATCTTTCATTGAGAACTATAGAGAAGTTTTCTGTTAAACATATACCTGCAAGTACTTGATGGACACTAACAAAAAATACTATGTGAATTTGTCCATATTTTATAAGAAAAACTAATTATACTTAAGAAACAATTTAATGACCCCCTATTTGAGGCATATAGTCACCATTCCTTTCATCACTGTTCTCTTCCAGGTATATATATTTATATATATATATGTTCTGCACTTCTGAGATTGATGATCAGGTGCCTCAATACACGTACATTTTATTACACATATACATTTTTCGGAGGCCGAAGATGGCCATATACCATATGTTCGATCGGCTTAAACAATCGATCATTTATAAATTGATTACACACTTATTAAACTTCTTTTAGAAAAACAAAACATTATTACTTTCTAACTGTCGATTTTCTAAACACACAATACTCCGTCTCCCCAATTTTGCAAATATTTTCCGAGATTTTTTTATTAAACTACAGTTGTGTTCAAAATTATTCAACCCCCACTGAAATTGAGTGTTTTGGCCATTTTGACACTAAATTTCAGTGGGGGTTGAATAATTTTGAACACAACTGTAATATAACATATACATATATATAGTATATATATATTTATTTCTTGTTATTTATTCATATGTTTATATATGCCTTATATTTTATCATATTATATGATATTTGTATTATATTATTTAATTCTTAACTTATAATATTATAAGTAAATAGTATATATATGATATATACAAATAATGTATTAATATGTATGTAGTTAACTATATTTATGCTACTAAGAATCATACATATTATTTTTAAGACTTTTTATTTTACTAAAATTATATGCAAGTGATTTATATATATGTTGTATATTTTCACCTATTAATTTATGTATTTATTTATATGTTATACTACTGAGAATTTGATAAAAAACTCAATAAAATCTTATTACATTAAAAAATTATTCCTTTTTACCTTAATCAATCAACTTAAAGTGATGAAAAATGAACATAAAATTGATTGAGCAATGATCAGACATGTTGGTAAATTTCAATGGATATTTCAAGTATTTGATGCGTTTTCAAGGTATTTCAATCTATTTAGTATCATTCGACACTATGGAGCATGTACACACAGGTTTTGGAAAGGAATTGATCGGTTCTGAATCTATCACATTGTGTGCTGGTACCATACGTCAATGTTAAACTGGCAGTTTGACATTTGAATCGAACAAGCCTTACAGCTTATGAAAGCCCCAAAATCTCAGAAAATTTAAATATAGTGAAAAGGTTTAATATTATATGCTCAAAGTGTCACACTCTAATTAGCTAATTAATCTGAAATCCCATGGAGGAAAGGGTTACTAAGGGTCCCCATACACCTTTAGATTTCTTTGTTATCTTTCCTTTTTTTGTTACCCAAACCATGTAATATGAGGTTACATGGCATGCTTTGTTAGATTTCCTTTTGTTTTACCAAAACCATGTAATATGAGGGACTTTCGAAACCATCAAGTCTACCTGTGTTTAATTTAAGAGGACCCGGCACTACATAGTTGTTGATAGATCTAAAGGATATCTGACAGAGAGATCTAAAGATGTATGGTCAACTTTAGCCTTTAAATAGTCTCTCAGTCTGGTTTTAGGAAGATTCACAATCATGAGAAAAGCTGCTGATTTGACAGTTGTGCATAAACCCATAATCGGCACCCTCCACAAGCAGGGAAAGTGATTGCAAAAGAAGTTGGATGCTCTCAAATCACATTATTAGAAAGTTATGTGGAAGGGAAAAGTGTGGATGAAAAACGTGACAAGCAGCAGGGATGACTGCAGCCTGGAGAGGATTGTCAGGAAAAGGCCATTCAAAAGTGTTGTGGACTTTCACAAGGAGTGGACTAAGACTGGAGTTAGTGCATCAGGAGCCACCACACAGACGAATCCTGGACATGGGCTCCAAATGTCATATTCTTCTTGTCAAGCCGCTCCTAAATGACAAAAACCATCAGAAATGTCTTACCCAGGCTTAAAAAAAAGAACTGGTCAGTTGCTCAGTGGTCCAAAGTCCTCATTTCTGATGAGAATCAATTTTACCTTTCATTTGGAAACCCACGGACCCAGAGGCTGGTGGAAGAAGGGAGAGGCACACAATACAAGATGCTTGAAGTCCAGTGTTAAGTTTCCACAGTGTGTTGATTTGGGGAGCCATGTCATTTGCTGGTGTTGGTCCAATGTTCCTCATTAAGTCCAGAATCACCGCAGCCATCTACCAGATTTTCATGCTTCCTTCTGCAAACACAGAGCTTTATGTGGATGCTGAATTTTCCAGCAGGACTTGGCACCTGCTTACAGCCAAAAGTACCAAAACCTGGTTTAATGACCATGGGATTACTGTGCTTAATTGGCCAGCAAACTCGCCTGACCTGAACCCCATAGAGAACCTATGGAGCAATGCCAATAGAAAGATGATAGTCAGGAGAGTGAACACTGCAGAAGAGCTGAAGGCTGCTATTGAAGCATCCCAGCCTTCCATAACACCTCAGCAGTACCACCGGCTGATAGCATCCATGCCACACTGCATTGAGGCAGGAATTGATGCAAAAGGAGCCCAAACCAAGTACAGAATACATATGCATGATTATATTTTTCAAAGGTCTGACTTTTTTTAAATTTAAATCCTTGTTTTATTGATTTCATGTCCATTTTCTGAGATGTTGGGGCTTTCATAAGCTGTAAGCCAAAATCATAAAAATTATAACAAGTAATGGCTTGAAATATCTCATATATTCACCTTTTAAGTTGAATTGCAGAAATTTAGGAACTTTTGGACGATATTCTAATTTTGAACGTATAGCAGGGAGAGTGGGAAGGCAACTGAAATAGTATAATTTTGTGCTGTTTTGAGAAAAGCATAGGTTAACTATAATAGCCTATCATAATTCTAATAATAATTGTACATCAAATACCACAGTGAAAAAATAATACTGTTGCCTCACGGAAGCATATATCCATCACACATGTGCCTAACATAATAATTCAATCAAATTTTCCTCTCACAACGAAAAGATAAATTATTTAAGATTACCATTTGGAGAGCAAGCCCAATCATGGTTTAAGATAAATGCATTTTTCCAATGAAAGCATTCATATTTTAAAGTTCTTTTGCTCTGTGCGGGACAAATGATTAGTATTCCCAAGCTGGAGCTGGAGTAATGGGAATTTATTCAATATGCTGTGCGAGGTTTAAATATATTTTAATTAAAAGCCAAGAGAAGGAAAATAATCAATGTGACAGATTTTTGAAGGCGACATTTGGTTTACTTTTCTGAGGTTCTATGTTGACAAGAATTCCCTTGTACTGTAATATATGCTTGTTTCACACATACAAAAATCTGTTATTTGGACTTAGTGTTAAAACGAGGGATGTGAGAACTGTTCCAAAAATAGAAGGGTTTTTTTAAGACGCATCAATAATGGATTAGTGAGGTCTGTGTACTTTGTACAGCAAAATAAATTCAGCACTATATCATTTAGTAAAATAACTGGAACAGATATTCCCTTTCCTGTGTTTGGGTTGCTTCACGACTCATCTTCAAGTCAATGGGAGGTTTTATCATGGTGGTTATATCCCAGTCAAATTAGGAAGAGAAAAAAAGAAAAAATACAAAGATCTATTCAGGAGCAGGTGTGGCACATTTAGACTGTATGATGGATTGAGAAGGTATAGGTGAATTATTTACTGACTCTTGGGGTTGTCCTTAATCTTGATCATATATGATCTGTGTATTGCCAACAACCACCTGTTGTAGTGGAGGATTTCAATAGGCCTCTACTGCCCTTGCTATTAGTAGATGTCTTGTGGTCGAACTCAGGTGGAATTTGTGGGTGCCCAAGAGTGCCCTTTATTCTTCACTGTTCTTCGATTCAGGTGAGCTTTTAAAGAGACAGGACAACTGTCCATTAACCTATATTCTTGAGAAAGAATATTGGTTAGAATAAATACGAAACGCATTGATGTTATAACTCTCTTTCAAATAAAAGTTTAAAAAGTTATCAAAAAGCCCGACGCCTCAACCAGAGCCTTTTTTCTTTTCTTTGGGCACACAACCAAAACCAATAATTTGAGAAAGTAACAGCCTATTAAAGATTTGTTTACTCCAAACATGTATTTACATTTTGGTTTATGGTAATGAAATGTAAGATCCCCAAGTTTGAGCTTAGTTTCATTACCGTATTTTTCGGACTATAAATCGAGGGGGAAAAAGTACCTGCATCTCATGGTCTGCATGTGCTCCCCGACGGCTCTCCCGGAAGATGGGAGATCTGCACACAGCTGGATCTCGCATCTGAACTGTATAGGCTATATTTGCAAAGCCCCCCAGGTATAACCAATGCAGAGCGTGTGTGGGGAAAGTTGCACTCATGCTGGCAGTCTCCTCACACACACAGCTGCAGAGGAGACATAAGTGTAGATTCCCCGCCAGCCCCCCCCCCCTTCCCTGTGTATGAGGAAGAGGAGATGACTGAAGTGTGCTCTCTAGTGACACAATTTTTGTGGCCGAACTTGGATACTGCATGGGATTTTTTGCTCTAAAAAATGGGTTATGGTCAGGTGTGTTTTATAGTCTGAAAAATATTGTATACATTCATATTTCAAGAGGGATAATTATTTTTAATGCTGCCCAGGGTTCCTTAAGCCAAATACAGCTGTTCGAACCTACCATACTTTTTAAGTCTACCATATGATTGAGGTCTACCATATGTTTGAGGTCTACCGTACCTTTGAGGTCTACCATACTATTTAGGTCTATCATTACATTCAAGTCTACCATAACTTTGAAATTTACCATACTATTGAGCTTTACCATAATATTTAAGTCTGCCATACTATTGAGGTCTACCATAATAATAAGGGCTACCAGACCATTGAAATCTACCATACTTTTGAGGTCCACAATAATATTTTAGTCTGCCATACTTTTGAGGTCTACCATAAAATTGAGGTCTACCATACTATTGAATGCCATACCATTGAGGTCTAGCATACTATTGAAATCAGACATACTATTGAGGTCTAACCTTCCACTGAAGTCTTCCATTCCATTTAAGTCTACAATTCCATTAAAGCCTGCAATACTATTGAGATCCACCATACCATTAAGGTCTACCATACCATTAAGGTTTATCAAACTATTGAATATTGGTGAGATGGTCAATTTTTTTCCAATATGGTATGTATTTAAAAATTTCTAAATAAGGATGGTTACAAAATTACAACAAAGGTATAACTAGAGATGGTCAAATTTGTTTTTGAAAATTTGGCTAGTTTGAATTTGTAAGTTAATTAAAGTAGAGTGTTGTACCGTGTTAGCCATCGAAGTTTGGAGTTCAAGTGATACCGTTTATTGGCTTACTGAAGTCATTAGAGAAGAAAGCTTTTGGGATATCGCAGATCCCTTCTTCGGGCTAATACAATCCTGGTTTTTAAAACTTACATTTATACACAAAATAGCATGGTCATAAATATTTGAAAGTAACAGTTTTCTCTTGACACACATTGACTGATGGAGGTGAGAGTGAAGGTTATTTAATGGAGATAGTGATCAGAGTTAGGAAGAGTAATTTGGGGGTATAGAGATAAGAGGGTTCAGTCAGCGGATATCACCTCCCTACAACCAATTAAATGTCCATGGACCTGAAAGCAGAGAAATATGGCAACATAGGTATTTCTTGGAAAGAACCTAAATAGCAATGGTCTTTAAATTATCAGAGATTAGCATGAATAGCTAATTGACATAAAGTTAGGGAGTCAGACACATTTTTGTTCAATGATGGAAGGTTCCATCAGTTTTGAGAAGAGGGGGGGGGGTTTATTGTGAGTGTTCCTGAATTCAGTTAAGTTGTAGTGGCCCATGCTACTATCAATACTATCAAGAACAGAAAACCGATGCCCTGTACAGCCCATTTCTGCAACGCTGCCACAGCATAGACATCTCAGGGTTTGGTACTGATGGGGAATTTGAAAACACAGAAAGAGAGCTGGAATTGGAATGTAAATTCATAAACTATTCAAAACTCTGGAATATGGTTTAAACGGGATAACAACTTCTGTGCCACTACAACTATTAACACTCACAATAACCAACCCCTCCCCCCCCCCTTCTTTCGTCAAAACTGATGGAACTCTTCATCATTGAACAATAATGTGTCTGGACTTCAGTTAGCCAAAATACGGTATCACTTGAACTCCAAACTTGCTGTAAGTTAATTAAAAAAACTCTGAACATAGTATCAACACCAAACTTGCTGGAGATGTAGAGAAAAGTTTAGGGTATACCATAAAAAGTTTTGTTTTAACACAAAAACGTTTTTGCTTACATTAAGTTCAAATCATGTTGAAATTTCTCAAGTTAATATTTCAACTTTGATTTTGAACTTAATTTTTGCAAAAACTACATTTGCTTGACCAATACTTTATTGTAAATGTTCCCACAACCCTTCTCTACAAAATTTTTGTCCCTCAATACCTTGAACATCTTTACCACACCCTTACTCCTCTAGACATAAACATTTATCCATATTGGGTTCGCCTTGACTGTGCCCCCCATTCCCCGAAAAGTGGGCACTGAACTGGGACCTCCTGGAGTCGGAAAACAGCGCAATAGCAGGTATTTCCGGCTGATGTCTCTTCCGGAGAAATCTTGTTACTATAATACTTTAAAATATATATATTTTATCGTCATGCACTTTTTTTTTCATTTCTCTGCATCCCCAGTTACTTGTGATTCAAGGGTGCTTATTTCTTCTGAAGAAGCATGGTAATCTCGCGAAACGCGCAGAGAGAAGCATATACCCTATAATATCTTTCAAACAAAGCACACTGTCCAAGCAAGTTGTTTTTGAACATAATTTAATTTGCATATTTATATACTATTTTTTCTTGAATTGTTGTTTGTCACATTCCGGACGATTAGCTTTATTCCTTCCGACTTACCAAACATTAAATACTTGTTTTATGTAAATCTTCTACTTTGCCTTAAAAGTTCCATTCTAAGGTGACCAGGGAATCTTAGGGTGCAACTTGTTTTCAAGTTTCTATTAAAAAAGTATTGTTCTAGCATGTGTAGTTTGCATTAATAAAGTGAACTCAGAATTTTGAGCAGAAGAATGTTATACCATGTTCAGGGGATTTGCAATTGACACATAGTCAACTAGTAGAAACTTTCTGAAATTTTACGACCATTTATTTTGCTAAGGTCACATCCTGACTAGACTTCAATGGATCTATTTCCATACTAAATAAGGGAAACCTTGAACTCAACTCTGCAGTATGGAGATAATCAAAGGAACAATTATATTTACAATTGTAACACAACAGTAGTGCCCCCACTGTTTCCATTTTTAACATTTCACCGAATTTATGAGGCTAGGATTAATATTGATTAACTTTTCTCTTTAGGCTAAATTTATACTGTCATTTCTCCGGCTACTGCAGCCAGGGAAACGAGCAGTCGCTCCAGCAGCAGCTGTATAAATGACCTGTCATGGGCACCTGCAAATTTGTGCAGGCGCTAAGGGGTCGTTTAGATAATGACCCCATGACAGATCTATGCCCGAAAACCGACCAACAGATGCCCTATGTAGCATCCTCTGTTAATGTATTGTAGCTGTAGTGTATACTCCGTTAATGTTAATGTAGCTGTGTTAATGTGTCATTCTTTGAATGACAGTGTAAATTAGCCCATATTTTTAAAAAACTCAGTTGAACCTTACTGGAGTGAATGGGACATTTTGATTTAATACATTTTTGTTATTTTGTTGTAGATAATGTAGAATATAAAAAGGTAGTGACCTATTGGCTGTTTTGGGCAGCATTACTATTTTTTCATGCAAAAGATGTGAATCCCAATGCTTTTCAGGAAAAATTCTATAACAAGAAACTGAACAATTCAGCCTGGCTTGAAATGGAACGGGCTTAAGCTAGTGTGAAGCTGGAAACCCTCTAATTGTAGCTGATTTAGTGGATTATTTTGAAACAGAACTGAACAAAAAATGTATTGTTTGTCATGTTATTTAGAACAGCAAGCTTTAGAAAATGAAGAAAAAAGAGCAGATAAAGAAGTTACTATTTTCTTCTGTCTATGTGACTTTTCAAAAAATCTTTTTTTTCATTGTTAGATGAAATATAAAGATCTTCTTTTTAGTTATTGTTATACTATTGTCACAATGCAAACAATGGTTTAGTGAAATAAACAATACATTTTCCACCTTGCTTTTTTTTCTTAATAAGGTACACAGAAGTTTTTTTTACATTAGACTGGCCATGTTCTTTCCAAAGGGGTCCTCTCCTGTTTGCCATGATTCTGGTATATAAGGCGGTGTAGGTATTGCCAAACATTCAAGTTAAACCACTGCATGCATTCACTGTGGTATTGTTTCTATGGCATTAGTTAAAGTTACAAAATATATTTTCAATGATGGAAGAGCCATAACATTGATAAAGTCTTCAAAAGCCAACCTCAAAGACCCTGCGGTTAAAGTAATTTATTTTGATTATGATTATTTTTAATATTCTTTATTATGGCCAACTGACCTAATTTTTTGGGTACATAGTTCCACAGAAGTTCCACATATTTCCTGACCAGCTGAAGCAAATCCAGATCATAACACTGCTCCACAGGCTTGTACCTTTGAATACATTACATTGCCAAACATATTGGGACACCAGCCATTGCACAGACCTGAAATTTATTGCCATCCCATTGTTAATCCATAAGTTCAAATATGGAGGTGACCCACTTTAGGCTGAACAATATACTTCAACAGGGTGGGTCGAACACCCGTACTGTGCGCCGGCTAAAAGAAAAGCAAACATCTATGTTCGTGGCTGAACTGTCCACCTTGCGGACAGTTTCACCATCATTTATGATAAATGATTTACTAAATGGCATTGAGTAGTTATGCAGTAGATATACTAATTGTTCCCATCCCAGTAAGGTTTATAACTAAAGCTCTGACTTTTTCCCAGAAATCCTTGGATTTTAGGGCAGGTTCATAAGATATGAAAAAGAAAGCCTGGGTGTTCCTCAAACCTCCAGCAAAGTCCTCATATAACGTTTGTGGAACCGGACTGGTGTTCTGTACCATCTCGACCTTATATTATAATAATAAAAAAGTATTTATCCTGCAGCTTATTTGAAACTGATGCTACTGATGTAACAAAGCACAATCCACCTGTGAAGGGGAAAAGCTTTGCTCGAAGTCCATCTCCTATTTTGTGATAAAAGGTAATAAGCTAGGGTTCCTCAATAGGAGTGTATTGACAAACAACAGAGAATGTTGAGGCAGTGCCGCTTGCATGTAGAGTTTCAAATTCCATCAAGGCTCTGAAGTATGAGGGATAGGTTTCATGACTGCTAAGGAGAAACTAAAAATCTGCAATAAATCTAACACAGGGGCTAATTCTTTTTTTAGTTCCTGCATCGTCATTATTGAAAGCTCTATTAAGCAGGGAACAGACGGCTCGATATTGGAGCTGTCGGAT
Source organism: Ptychadena robeensis (assembly GCA_036250615.1). Taxonomy (NCBI): domain Eukaryota; kingdom Metazoa; phylum Chordata; class Amphibia; order Anura; family Ptychadenidae; genus Ptychadena; species Ptychadena robeensis. The sequence goes on along the minus strand of CM070034.1, from coordinate 25,477,413 downwards.
GTTCCCTGCAGCAGCGTGATGATGTCATCACACTGCTGTCAGATATCGGATGTCTCTCCAGCTCAGCCGATGCTTTGCATGGAGACCCGCAGTTTCCATGCAAAGCAATGTACATCGACCGTATATAACGGTCATGTCCAATATCCCTGCTTTTGAGCGGGATTGATTGGTCCTGCTCGAAAACAGGGATGGACGCATATGATATTGGTCAGATAGATATCCGTGAGCGTGCTCAAAGCCGCCATCGATCTTGTCTATATCTACATGTGTGTACCCTGCTTTAGTGTAACTCCTTTCAAGGGACGTGCTCAGATCTCCCTGGGAAGCGGGTCTAACAAACAATTGATTTAGCGGGTAGCATTATTATTGAAGGATCCTTAAAAAAAAAAAAGAATACTAAGAAACTTAAATTTGTTTTACTTTTCCCATGGGGACCTATCAAAAGCTTTACCTAATTTTCCACATAACAAAAGATGAAAGGGTGATCGCCATGGGAAATGTTATTTATATGTTAATTGTTAAATCTTGATACATTGCTAATTCTTACAATGATTATAAAAGATTACAGCTGTATAAGAAAAAAAAAGTAAGTACTGAGTACCTGTGGGCTATCCAGCAAACAATACATAAAGGATGAAAATAAAAGTAAGGGCATGGCGAGTTGCTATGACAACAAAGGAAACTTTTCAGTGGAACACTTTCATCTCTCATCAGAGAGATCAGTATGGATGTACCTACAATATAATACAAACTCCAACAATACATCATTCGATTTGTTCGCTATAATGGAAGACTTATTACTTAAATATGACAGGTGAGTTGTGCCTACATCATGTCTTGTCAATTCATTTTTCTTTAAATGATTGCTTTCATATAGGAGGACTTTGTGTATGGTTTGTAGAAACGTACCAAGGATAGTTTCATAGAAAAAAGTAAAACATCTTTGTAGTACGGTAAATCATTCATAGACCTTTAAAATTGGTATTACTTATGAAGTGTTAAATGTGTTTCTTAATTTCATGTTTGAATACTGGCAATGGGTTTGCATTTTTTTACTTTTCCTATTGTTTCGCCCTCATGTTAATTTAAGAAGTTTTTACACTCTATGATCTTTCTTACTTACAAATTCTTTCAAACAATTATTTTTTTCTCTGTTGTTTCAAAAGGGAAAGGAAATGGAAGTTGTTTCCATTAAAACACAAACACATTTATCTTCTGACTGCGTTTTGCAGTCAGACAGCTCATGTTGGCTAACGCATTCGAGAAAGGCTGTAAGAGAAGGTGGCAGACTATACCAACAAGGGACATATTTTAAGCATAGGCCTTGGGCTAATTATGTTGCTAAAGCTATCACTGATTCACTGAAGGAATTGCTTTTCATAGCACCACAATCAAAGAAAGTATTAGCTGAGTTTTGTTGCAGTAACTACTGAAGACATGGAATATTACTAAAGATAAGTTTTGTTTAGTAGTCTTAGCAATTCTAAGTGGACAATAAGGTATAACTTATGTGAGGGATTAGCTGTAGAGCGGCAAGGTACAGGACCCCCTGGATGGGTCCACAGCAGGCAAGGAGGCACAGCAACAAGATTTTCAGGTGAAACACACGGGTGATTTATTGTGCAAAGTCCTATATACAATATGTACAAGTAAGGCAATAACATCCAAAGGAAACAGAAGTCCACAGCAACATAGGTTTTGTAGCTCAACACAGAGAGTCCACACAGGTACACGCTGCTCCTCAGTCATACACAGTACTGGTTCCAGGGTGGAGCATCTGAGGAGGTGAGGAGATTATATAGAGCTGTAACAAGCTCTAATGAGAAAACAGCACACTTTTACTAAAGCTAGCCATAGACGTCATCACACACGGGCAGATGTGCCGAGAATATGCCATGCACCTTTTGTGTGCCGGCATTTAATTTGGATTGTCCCCATCCGAAGTAATGAGATCAATCTAAAAATTACGGATATGTCTTCAGGGAGAGCTGTAGCTCAAGCTGTAACTAAGCTGCTATTCCAGCTGTCACCTATGTCACATTCCACATGTTATTGAGGCTGATTTGCCTTGGGATATGAGTTAACTGTCAGTGACTGTGTGTCCTTTTTTTGCCTCCACCAAATAAAGAACCCCAGTTGTTTGCAAAGAGCTCTTGTTGTGGATATTTAAATCTTTGATTGGGAGAAAAGTGAAGAAACCTGCCAGAAGGATTTTGTGTTTGGGGACAGGACCTGAGAGAGGCACCTGTGAAGGGTCCCAGTAAGGGGAAGAGTCTACTAAAGAAACAAGGTCTGTGGCCTCGATTCCTCTCAGGACGGTGGCCCCTGTCTGGTGTAACTCGTTAAAGATGCATCTGTCCCCTTCGATATTTGTTCAGTTGCATAATGGATCTCCTGATAAAGTGTCATCAGGAGATGGTTGTGAAACACCTTGAGACAAAACAACTTAACCATCCTATAGAGATCAGATATTCCAGTGTTTCAACAAATCCTGGATTTTTCCTGGATTCTTGAAATCACTGTAATTTAGCAGGGTTACTCTCCTTGCTAATGTCTCACCCCGCACATTATCAGAACAAGTGGGGTGAGACATTAGCAGGGAGAGTAAATGCCTTCTCCCTTCTAAATCAGCCAAGAACTAAGCCGGGTACCAGAATTGACATCAGTGATGTCACCTCCGGCAATTGGAACATACCGCATACCGGATTTGTTGGTTACATCACTTCCTATATTTCCCCCAGGTTTTTTTTTTAAAGTTGACAAGTATGATTTACATTTAACGACTGTGAATCTGTGATACAACAGGTATAATATTATTTCTGATTAGTATAAATATTTTTTTTAACACATCTGTATGCCTTCAAAGTTCCTTTGCCGTTCCTATACCGTTTTGGTGGAGGAGACAGGGTTTTGGGGGTATTTTAAATATTGTTGATTGGGAGAATGGCATCAAAATGGCATTGATGTGAGGTTATCAATATTTAAAATATTCAGGATGTTGCTTGAAATAGAGTAACTGGTGGTATATCTTGCTGCAGCAACCAAAGCCTTCAGAAACCTTTTTTCATTTCTTATTTTGAAGTATTTGCTGCAGGAAGTGATGGGGAATAGTGTTGAGCAGCATATGGTATATTCAAGCTCGCGTAATTTCGCAATTATATAAAGGCAGTAGAGATGGTTGAATTAAAAAAAAAAAATTCAACCATTTCAAGTTAATCGCACAGCCCCTGAACATGGAATCATCACCAACCTTTCTGGAGATATACAAAAGAGTTGGGAGTACACTACCAAAAAAAAAGTATGTCTCTAACACAAAAAGTTTTTGCAAGGATGAAGTTCAACTTCAAGTAAAATTTTTGAAAATCAGAATTTTGACTTTATTTATTAACTTAATTTATGCAAAAACTACATGTGCTAGAGCAAAACTTTTTTTTAAATGTTCCCACAACATTTCTCTACATCTCAATCAATTTTGGTGATGATACCATGTTCAGGGGCTATCAGCTCACAAAGTTACCGTATTGTTCGGACTATAAGACGCACTGGACCATAAGACGCAACCAGTTTTTAGGGCAGGAAATCAGGGGCAGGAAAAAAAAGATTTAATAAGTTTTCACATCAATTGGGTTATTGCAATGAATGCAATATTCAATTCAGCCAGTAGGTGTCACTAGCAGCAGTACACTCTCAGCACATGTCATTCTCCATTGGGAGGAGGAGGAGGAGGGGGCAGACATCTGCAGAGTCTTCTACCTCTCCTCTGCTGATCAGCTGTTACTGAGTGATTGCAGTTCCCACGGACAGTGAGAGAGGGAAAGATGGCCGTTCACCTCTCTCTCTCCATTGCCTATGCCAGCAGAGCTTTGAGCTCTGCTGGCATAGGCAATAATGCAGTACAGATGGGAGAGCCGGACACCAGCCGGCATCTCACATCTGACAGCTCCTCCAGCTCCCCGGCTAATCTCCATGCTGGGAGAGCTGGCAGGAAGCTAAGGTGAGACCATCCACGGCCAAGGAGGAGTTGCGCATTTGGACCATAAGACGCAGGCACTTTTTGCCCCCAATTTTGGGTGTGAAAAAGTGTGTCTTATGGTCCGAAAGATACGGTAGTAAGTCGAAAAATTCGACCATCTCTGAAAGGCACATTTGAAATTCGTAAAATTTGATAGGACTGTATTCTATGGCCTTACATCACGCATAAGTATTTGCAATGTTTTGCAAAGATCGCTGACCAGCTTTACAGCATTTTGAAACTTTTTTTGCATTTTATATTGCGCATCTCCATTTGCATTGCACACAAATATGCATAATGTAGGCCGATAAATCAATTTAAAGCAAAATATAATGAATATTCGGCATTGCAAATATCAGTCACAACATTCGCAAAATATTGCGAAATGTCAAATAGCTAATATCCGCTGAATATTTTTGAATTTCAAATATTGGTGCTCAACACTAATGGGGAATAAATATACAGTATGTGGGCTCAGAATTAACAATAAACCAAAATTGTAATCATTTTTAATAATAATTTGGCTGGAGAATAGCTTTAATTAAAGCTAAATCCAATTTATCTGATTCCAAACATTTAGCATTTTCCAGGTATGAAATCACTCGTTTTTGCCTTATGTTCCATGACCTATAAGAACTAAATCCAATGCAGAAGAATATATAGTATAATATTTATGGTTAGACAACTTCTTAGTAGATTCCAGTTCAAAAATCAAAGTTGACATTCTTTAGAATGCAATAATGCTTGCCCATAATGGATCATGGAAATCAAACGCTGTAAGAAAAGGTTCTTTGAAAAAAAAAAACATTGTACCATTGTATATTGTTTCAAGATATTGAAAATGTTTAATAAAAGTAGAGCTAAGCAAAGAAATACAAAAAGTAAAACAATGACGGATTTCATATCAATGATTTTGCCGTCAGCAAATAGAGTTCTATAATAAAACTTTCTCCCGAAGCGGAGTTTTCCACTTTTCTTGACAGCTGAAAGTGAAAATATTACCTGAGACAATGCTATATATTCCCTGTTTAAATATTACACTGTAACTAAATACATCTTCTAAAGTTGAGGACCACGTCGGCTATGATAGGTAGAGAGAGGTGGCCCACGTCCAGTCGGTGAAGCTTCGCACCTCCCGCAAAATACTGTTTAAGAAAGATAAAAAGGAAATAAGTTCAAACCTGGCATTCCGGAGCTCATTTTACTTTCATGGGATTCTACTTCATAAAAGCTGCAAAGCGGCAAATCTTCTGAGATTTATTACAGTGACCTCTGTGAACAAAAAAAAAAATTATATATAAAATAAAATAGAGTGCAGCCGGTGATTCTAGGGCCAGACACATGTAAGCATAGGAAAGGTAAGAAAATAAAAGGACTGGAATGGAACCGACCTGGATCAGCAATTTATTTTATTTATTTATTTGCAGCTGAAGTTTTCAGGATATCCAACTTAATGAAAACGGGCAAAAACCATTCTGGGTCGTAGCTCTGGGCATGGTCATAGACTGAGAGAACGGCTGGTTCACTGCATATTTTCTGAACGCTAGATAGTAGCTAACACATATAGAAGATTACACTGCCTCAGTATTATTTAGTGTTCTATTGCAACATGTTCTTATAGGTATTTCTATATTTGATATGGTTAGTGTTGAAAAATTCTATGTTCTTACTCAGCTGTGTATGAAACATTGTGCATGTGTCTTTTCTATTCTACAATTTTGCAGCCACTATAAGACCAGAAGGCATAACCTATTGTAAAATAGAAGGACGGAGATCAGATTACACATCCTACACCTTTCCTGTAAGCATGGTAATGTTTGGAATACACTTTACATTCTCCTCTTGTGGGCCCACAGACCGGAGGTAGTGTCCCTGTTAAGACAACAACTCTTGATGCCCCGGGGCTGGGAGTCTATTGAAGCGAAGGGACAGAGCCTAGTCTAGTCAGTCCTGCCAGTGCCCTGTCCTTCACCAGGGTTTGATTTGGCTTGCATGCAGCCGGAGAGCATAACAGCACACGCATCTCTCATACGCGATTGTCCGGGTGTCCCGCTGCCATTCCTGCCGGGTACACGTACTGCCATTCCAGTGGGGTGATGCCTGGCCTCTCCTCCTGGGCCTCACTTAGACTCCTGTCGAGCCATTGCTGGTGTGCCCACAGTACCTGCATCCAGTATTCTCTCACAACTGCTGTGCCCATCCATGCAGCCCCTGGCCATATGCGAGGTGAGGAGCCTGATGCCCATTGCCCCCTCCTTTGGATTGAGATCAAGCGTCTTGTTGGACTATATATTTGGGACTTGCTGCTGAGGACTATATTTGATTTAGACTATCTGTTTGGCAGTTCAGCTAAAGCGGCACCCTTTATGGGCCTCGTGGTTAAATAAAGTTTCATTTTGAGCTGCCCCCTTATGAAATTAGACAACACTCTTGATTTCTCCATGAAAATTACCATTACAAGTGTTTGCTATTTTGGAAAAAAATACACTATAAAATAATGTGCACTAAGTTTAATTAAAATGTTATACTGGGATGTGCTGTAAAAAAGCGACGCCACCTCCAGTACATGCATGGAGGTCAATGGTGCTTTAACCCCCCCCCCTCCCCAGCGTTATAAATGATGTCATCAAGGCGGACTCAGAAAGATTAAGACCACCGTGGACTTTCTCTGGACAGGTGAGTATGGCCGATATAAGTCTATTAGTTAACAAACTCGCTCCGAGCCAACTAGAGGTTAATGATGCTCCCTTTCCTAAATCATACAGTAAAAATAATCCAGCATCCTCTAGTCAGCATATGCCACAAGAAGAGAGGAAAACTGACAGAAGAGTTTATTTGGCTGTGGCAGATGTGCGATGGAACAGAAAGTAAGTATTTTGTTTTTAGGATTGTGAAGGTAAGTGGAATTTAAATGTAATTTTCTTTTTCACTAATACAGGTCCACGTACATTCACCTCCACCTCCATTAACCTTCCTGGCATTACAACCGTTTTGCACCATTTTCTGGTGCGAAACTGGACTCCTCGTGATTTCCCACCCACCACACATTAAGACTCCAGCGATGAGGGCCAGGAAAACCGATGCCCCTCCATAAACATGGAGGTCTATGCTGCCCATCCCTTTGGAAATCAGCGATGGCGCTGAAGACGTGGGCCTGGAAGGGATCAGCACTTGCATGTTTTCCCGACCCCCGACCCCATTACGGCCATTTTGCTTAAAGAACAAACTGGGATCATTCTGGGACCCATGAGGTTCATTTAGGTAGCCCTAAATGCAAAAGTGAATTAAATGGCTGGCATGTAATCCATTCAATATTTTCATTCTATTGGTTGTCTACCGACTTGCCAACTCCAGCCCTCAAAGGCCAGAATCCGCATTTGATTGGGTGCTGCTGACTGTTCCCATTTTTTTACAATGAATATAGAAACAGAGATATGGAATGTGATATACACATAACAGTTTGTTTATATATCGCATGTATCTGAAGGGGAAAAAATAACAGGGAAGGAAATGAAATATAACCCCCTCAAATTGTAAATAGAAATATCTAAAAAAAAGCCAGAGATTGAAGAATTCTTTGCTTCCCACATTAAAATAATGAAAAAAATGAGGATGTGGATTCCCAGGAGATGTATAGCCATCTAAATAATTGCCATTGATATTATACAAAATGCCAATTCCATCTTGCTGTTTAGTTAGTGCAGCATGGGTTATGGCTGCTCTGAACAGTCACTTTGTGACATTTTGGATATTATCAAAGCCCATTTTATAGACAATATGTGTCTCATGGGAGTGACTATTGTTGATTTCATGTGGGCAGAGGGAGTGAGGCAGTCTCTGACTTCTTAGACATAAAATGAATAATAGTTTTATATATTTGTATTTAAAGTCCGAATGTGGTTGACATAGTATGGCGTCCTTTTTATGTGTTAATGTTCATCATCACACATCATCACGCTGGTGGTTGTTAACCATTAGGTACTACTTTTATCAAGGGAGTAAATAAGAATTTTTTTTATATCTAGTACTAAAACAAATTCATTATATCATATATATACCTCTAAGACATAGCCACCCATACACGTATAACGTCATCACACGGGGCTGCTCCTGCTGAGAATCAGCCGGGCACCCTTTGTGTACCTGCAATTACTTTGGATGGGGAGGCTGGTCCCTATCCAAAGTAATAACACCGGTCTAAGAATTATGAACATAGTGGCTTAGATCGATTTGGCTAAATTCAGCCCCAATTACCACTTTAAGCTTTAAACTTCCACCTGATTTTTGGCCGATCGACTGCCGTGCACGACGGTTGATCATCCGAAAAAACTTGTGAAAATCTAAACGTGTAAGGGGGCATAGTTCATACTGACAGATATATTCTGTTTCTTCTAACTGTTGTATGAATTGGGCTGAGATCCATATTCAACATACACTCATTTGACTTATATCAATTGGTATATGATGAAAGTACCAGTCCTTAATATTTGCTACATGAACTGAACCTGTTACATGAAGTTTTTGACTGAAACTACTGAAGCCACAAGGCTAGCTTTGCATCCACACAGTTAGCAATCCATTAATGGAAGTTTGCATACTCTTTAAGTTTAAGTCCATTGAAGGCATCCTTTGTGCTGCAGAATAGCACCATAACACAGACCCTTAAAGCACTGCGGTGCAGCCTCTGAGACAGCAATAGATTCTAAAAAGGGCCCCTTTTTAGGGATTACTTAATGAATTCAATACGAAGAGGTTCGGAAAACTGGGTTCATCCCTTAGTAATAATCAGGCAGTGTGGTGTATCCTGCTTAGGATTAGCCATTACCGTATTTTCCCACGTATAAGACAACTTTTGAACACAGGAACATGTGCGCAAAAGTCAGGGATCCTCTTATACGCTGGGTATTGCCATCAGGGGGGGGGCACTCCTGCTCTAGGGGAGTCCGTAGGTCTGCTCCCCAGACCTGTGCTCCCCGCACTGCACGCTGGCCGACAGAAGCAGAGGGAGAAATCTTCTTCATCCCCCTCGCCCCCTCCTTCTCCTTCCCGATGTCTGTGAAAGTAACTGGCTGCTACTGACAGCAGGTGTGCTCACTAGCATTATTGTGGCTGACATTGGTATTGCAGGGAGACAGAGGTTAAAGCAATTTTATTGTCAAATCTTATACGCCCAGTCGCCTTATATGCAGTATAAATGTATTATTCACATATTTTTGCCTTGAACGGTATCCTTCAGTCAAAAATTTCAATCAAAGGGATCATTTTAAGGTCAGGTCTTCAGGATCACAATTGACAGCAACAGTACTGAGCTGGCATTGAGCTTACTCCATTATTGAGCTCTGGCATTGAGATCCAGTACTCAATTCCAGCATTGAGTGTCGGCATTGAGCTCAAAGATTGAACTTCTGCCATGAGTTTCAGTATTGTGCTCCAGCATTGAACTCTAGTATTGAGTTTCTGCATTGAGCTCCAGTATTGAGCTTCTGCATTGATCTCCAGTATTGAGCTCCTGCATTAAGCTCTGGCATTGAGATCCAGTATCAAGTTCATTTATTGAGCTCTAGGATTGAGCTCCTGTGTTAAGCTCTGCCATCGAGATCCCTTATTAAGCTCCATTATTCAGATCAAGTATTAAGCTATGCCATCGAGATCCACTATTAAGCTCCATTTTTCAGCTCCAGTATTGAGCTCTGGCAGTAAGATCTAGTATTAAGCTTCTGCATTGATCTCGATTATTGAGCTTCTGCATTGAGCTCCAGTATTGAGCTACTGCATTGAGCACCAGTATTGAGCTTCTGCATTAAGATCTAGTATTAAGCTTCTGCATTGGTCTCAATTATTGAGCTTCTGCATTGAGCTCCAGTATTGAGCTGCATCATTGAGTACCCAGCTCCTGCATTAAATCCAACAATTGAGCTTCAGCATTGAGCTCCAGCATTAAGCTCTGGAATAAAGCTTTAGTATTGAACTCTGGTATTGAGCAGTACCCAGCTCCTATTTAATCCAGTCATTATTTAGTTCCAGCCATCTGAACGTTGATGATTTTGATGATGTCATCGGTCTGTTGTAGGCAGATAAAATCATTGCCCCCAAAAGTTTCTATTGCAATGCTACAAAGACATTGGGGGTTATAAAAGAGTGTAGTTCATTCGTATCCAGGAAGAAAACTGAACACATTTTTAAGGAGAGCACTATTTGTGTGAGAATTAATTAACACTTGAAAGGTTAAATGCATATATTAGTTGATAATAATTCACCTATGGTACATATTATGTATTCCACCTTCAGGGACTGGTTCTCGCCACTGTATAGGACTCAACCCATTCCATGCATAACATTAGATCAATAGTGACTGCCAATCAGACAATCACCAAATATTCCATCATAAAATATATATTTTTCATTCATTTTAACATTCATTTTAACTGCTAAATACTCTAATAACAATTAAATTGACATATCTATCTGAACTTGTTGAAGAGACTTTAGGTTGCTTTGTATTGCTGTATCCAGGATCCTTTCTACAGCGACTAAATTTAACATCCCATAGCACATATGCTGAGAGGTTTTTTTTCTTGGGTGGCAATGCTAGTCATTTGATAGGAATATTTAGGTTTCTAATTTAGTCAGTGTCACATTTTAATCAGGATACTAGCACTCAGTGACTCGCACAGAATGCGGAAGTTGTGAATGTTTGTTAATATATTTAGCAACAAAGTCCAGGCTTATAGACGCATGACACAGAGGAAGTGGACATGGTGGCATCATACATAGCATATAAGACATGAGTGTAATAGGATAATGCTACACTGATACACACATCAACGCTCATAAGCAACCCATACACACCCAACTAGAATTACATCATGTGTAGACCACACACATACACAATCATGTACTCTCTCCGGCGCTATGCATGGGCCATTGGGGATGAGCCCTGCCCAGTCACAATGGCGTGCCCCTCGATTGGGGCCCCCACCTACACATCTATAGGGAGGGCAGATAGGTGCCACACACACAATCCCACTCTTCCCCATGGCAGTGCACACCTTGGTAAACCCACACCACAGACACACACCACTACACGCACACCACCCATTAACCACTCACATACCCTACGACATACTCTCCTCACCACATGAACAATCACCACTACACATATACAGCCCACCACACATAAAAACACAGCACACTCCACAACACAATGCACATCTTGCTACACCCACACCACAGACTCTCACCACTACACACACACCACACATAAACCACTAACATACCCTACCACATGCTCTCCTTACCATATGCACACGTCAACACTACACATATTCAGCCCACCACACATAACAACACACCACACTCCACCACGACATACACAGCCCACTACAACCACCACACATATACAAAGACAACACACACAACCAGATACACACTGCAGCACACATACACAACAATCACACACAAACACCAGAGCTCTCAAAGATAAACACTACACCAGTGGTGGGCAACTGAGTTGATATGGAGGATCACAAGTGCATTACTAAAGCGCCGCACTTAAAAATTTTAATCTATACTTGTGTAAGCATTTTTTAAGCAGGCATAGTGACATTGTTTTTAATTTTTAAATAAGAAAACTTGTTTTAATATATATTCCCTTATTTATATAATCAAAGGTTATGTGCCTCATCTCATAAATACCATCAAAGCCTTTTTTGGCCCTATTCTGAGGTGCTGCAATATATATTATACAATCAACCCTTGTTCGTTGGTGGGATAGTGGGAGCATAGGAACTTACATATCCACCCATCCCCCACCGACTGGTGCCCTCTGGATTGCTGCCAATTAGTGTTCTCAGAATCCCTCGCCCCTCTTCCCATTCTAAGAAGATCCCAGGAGAAGATGTGTCAGCCAGGGATCGGCGGACAAGTGAGTTACTATGCCCTATGCATTAACAGTTTGGTTTCGGGGCCCAAAGTAGAGGGTTGAGGGGGCGCTAAAGAACGGCCAAAGGGCCGCATGCGGCCCCTGGGCCGCAGGTTGGGCATCTGGGCACTACACCCACAGACACAACCACTAAACAAAACACCTTAAACACATGTAATACCATCACTACACAGCTAAACATTTATAGATACCCCACACAGACAATTAAACACTACAGACATAACCAGTACAGATACATACCACATACACACTTTTTTGTATTTTTTTACATTTTGGGATGCAGAGAAGGCATGTGGGAACAACAAAAAGTTATTGTTCTAGCACATTTGTAGTTTTTGCATAAATTAAGTTCACAATGAAGTCAATTTTTTTCAACTTTGTTTTGTAAGGTTCCCACAACCCTTCTCATCCTTTCATCTCCATCAATCTTGGTGATGACACCATGTCCAGTGGCTGCACAATAAATTCACAAATAAATTTGTGTGACCATCTCTACTACAAACCCACACACACACCACCATAGCAATACATATACATGCACACCATTACACAGATATCCAAATACAAAAAATAAATGCACAAATCACTGACACAAACACTACATATAAAAACTTATAAGACGCACCTGACCATAAGACGCACCCAGTTTTTAGAGCAGGGAATCAGAAAAAAAAATTTCATTTGTTTTAATGAATGTGAAAAAATCTCATGCAGTACCCCTATTCAGCCACTTAAATGGTGTCACTAGAGAGCAGACTTCAGCATCTCTTCTTGCTCACACAGAGCTCAGAGAGGGGAGGGAGGGGGAAGAAGGGGGAATCTGCACTCCAGTCTCCCTGTCACTTCTCTGCTGCATGCAGCTTGCTCCACACACTCTGCATTGGCTATATTTGCGAGGCTCTGCAAATATAGCCAATACAGTTCAGCTCTGCACAGCTCTCCCGGCAGATACAGATCTCACAGCTGACATAGCCCATCAGCACACAGTTTATCTCCTCTCCCTCTGCACACAGCTGATCTATCTGCTGGGAGAGCTGTCGGGGAGCCAAGTTGTGATCACCGGCCGCGGGTGGTCACACATTTGGACCATAAGATGCAGGCACTCCCCCCCCCCAATTTTGGGGGTTAAAAAGTGCGTCTTATGGTCCGAATAATACGGTACTTTGCATGCCACACATGCACATCCTACGTACAGCACATATACACATCACAACTCACACACATACATACATACACACACACAGTACAGACATAGAGTTTATCAGTGAAACAATTTCAGTTTGAGTATTGCCTCTTTTTTTTGCTTGTTCCATCTGTTCACATCTCATCCTCCTCTTCACCAGTTTGTCTTATTTCACACATTTCCAGTGTTGCTTTCTCATTGTTCTGTCTCATTACATCACCGAAATCACCCTATGCAGGTAATGATCGTGAAGTGACCCCTTCTCCATCTCATTAAAAAACTAACCCCATCGACTAAGACTCAAAAGGGTTTAATTAAAAAGATTTCAACTAGTTCTTACACAGAACGGGGGCAGAATATAAAAAAAAAGTACACAATGAATAAAACATACCATCTGTTCAAAGGCAGATTCATTAATTAGGTGCTTCACACTTTTGGTTTAAAAATATACATATATTTATAAGCCTCTGAGAATTAGAGAACAAGTCAAACTAAACGTACCAAAAGAATTGGAAAATAACCATCAGTGTTTTCCAGATTGAAATATGTCAGTGGAAAAACCAATGTAGACTTCCTATGGATAGGACAGATCATTATGCGTGCATTAGAAATGCCACTGCTGTCTTTATCTAACAGAAATGTGCTTTATTCTCTATTTTAGAGGATGTTATGCTGCCAACAAAAATGAAAAAATAATAAGGCTACAGTGAGAAGTGCTAGGTATGTAATAAAAAAAATTACTTGATAATGGCTAACCACGGCCACCCAAGTTGCCTTAATTTTTGATCTTTGTTATTCTATCAAGTCCACATATATATGCAGAAAACTTGGGTTGGGTTGCTCTCACTCAGGTCTCCAAGTATGTTTGAATCCAGTAGGTGGCCATGTTCCATCATCAACAGCACGTGACATCCAGGATCACAACATTGCAGATGAAAGAGATATGCAATTGTCTGGTGCCTGGGTTACATAATTACACTTTAGTAATCATTTTTCCATCCAGCAGATTTCATTTTTAGATGTGGTTGAACAGAACGTCTCAGGAACTATATTTATCTTATTCTGAATGAGTTGTGGGGGGGGGGGGCACATGCACAGCATGGCTATGTTTCCACTTAGGCTATGTTTCCATTACATCGGGAACGGGTATACGCTTATCGGGGGGCCCCGACGTAGCAGATAGACTGACCTGCTCTACGGAGACTCTGTCTTCATTGTGCCGAGCCACTCCGCCGATGTAACGCTGAACGTACTCGACTTCTCTGAACTCTGCACCAACGGATGTGTAAACAGATCATACGCTGAGCTGGCAATGTCTGTGAGATACGTCGGGACCCTGCTAAGCGCATACGCTTAGCGGAGGGGTCCCAACATATAATGGAAACAAGCCCTAAGGCGATTAATCGCCTGCGTTAGGGATTTTCAATCACCAGCGGAATCGCCAGCCAATCGCCTACGCTAGTTTCAATGGGCTTGTCCCCATTTATAGGATTGCGCGCGGTTGCGATTGGGGTCGCTCCCCGAGTTCTGATCGCCAGCGGTTGGCGGACGCGATTATTTTCCTCTGATTGCGCCCATAGACATGAATGGAGGCTATTTGCGATCGCGCGTGGAGGCGTTTAAAAATCACGTCCATTCATTCTCTATGGAGGCGATTTTATTTGTAATGGTGAGAGGAGAGTATGTTGAAAGTAGAGATGGTCAAATTTTTTTGACCAGTTTGAATTTGTGAACTGAGCATGAGCCACTGAACATGTTATCATCACCAGACTTACTGGAGATGTAGGGAAGGGTCCAGGGTAAACTACAAAAATAAGTTTTGCTTTAGCATGTGTAGGTTTGATATGAATTAAGTTCAAAGTCAAGTCAAAATTTTTACTTTGCATTTGAAGTAAATGTATGTAAAAACTACACATTCTATGGCAAAACTGTTTTTTTTTTCAAATGTTCCCACAACCCTTCTCTACATTTCCAGCAATTTTGGTGATGATACCATGTTCAGAGACTTTGTAATCAATTCACAAAGTTAGCTAGTCAAAAAGGTGACAGTGGAAAGGCAGAACAAACAAAATAATTCAAAAACAGATGTTATCTTCAATAAGTTAGAAGTCTGGAAAACATATGTTAATATTCCATAGGGTGAGGGGTGGTGATCCAAGGGTCCCCTTTTAATAAAAACCTTAGGATTCTTAATGAAGACCCACAATGCTAAACATGGCTTTTAGAAATGCCCATGAAAACCTAACCTTACTTTTAGTCTTTGAAGTCAACTTATATATGCGGACACATTCAAATTCCCCGACTCTAGGCGGGGAATTTGAATCGGAAAAACCGGATGTGATGTCAGTGACGTCACATCCGGTCCCTGGAACGCATCCTGGAACGCATAGTTCCTGGTTACGGGAGCCGGATGTGACGTCACTGACGTCACTTCCTGTTCCGAGCCGGTATTTTCACTACAAGACCGGCTTCATGCCAGTGAAAAGATTCTTCCTCCGGCACGATCTCGCAGGTTCTGATCCTGCCGGAGGAAGAATATAGATCTTCTTCTCGCGGGCGAACGGGGTGGGTCGAACACCCATACTGTCCGCCGGCGAGAGGATGGGCGAACATGCTTGTTCGCGGCCGAACTGTCCGCCTTGCGGACAGTTCAGCCATCACTATATATCACTAAGAAACAAATAGATGTGAGAATAACAAAGATAAAAAAATCCATAAGAAGCCTATGTTCTTTATTCTTATAGCCACTGAATTATCAGGTGTATACAACCTCATTGTCATCTTGGAATCTTGCCAGCCTGGTTCACACCTATCCATGTGATAATATATTTTCATGTAAATAGGCCAATTGAACATAATAAATTACTTTCTTGTGATCTTTCTGGACATGACCAGCATACGTTGATGAACACACATAAAAACAGATACGGTGTGAATCAGGTTTCATAGTGTAGTTTCAAAGGGACTACCAATGCACTATTGTTAGAAATTTGGGTATGAGTCTATCAACATGTCACATTTTGGGTATGAGTATCAGCATGGCACATTTTGGGTATGAGTATCAGCATGGCACATGTTAGGTATGAGCATGGCACATTGTGACTTGGCAAGATTTGCCCACTCTTCTATTCAGAAACAATCCAAATCTGTCAGATTGCGAGGGCATCTCCTGTGCACAGCCCTCTTCACATCACCCCACAGATTTTCAATCGGATTCAGGTCTGGGCTCTAGCTGGACCATTCCAAAACTTTAATCTTCTTCTAGTTAAGCCATTTCTGTTGATTTGGATGTATGCTTTGGGTCATTGTCATGCTGAAATATGAAGTTCCTCATAATGTATAGCTTTCTAGCAGAAGCCTGAAGGTTTTGGGCCAATATTGACTGGTATTTGGAACTGTTAATAATTCCCTCTATCTTAACTAAGGTTACAGCTTTGTTCCAGTTGAAGAAAAACATCCACAAAGCATGATGCTGCCACCACAATGCTTCAGTGTGGTTATGGTGTTCTTTTGGTGATGTGCACTATTGTATAGTATAATGGCAATACGAATGCTTTTACTGACAAACAAAACATCCAAACCAGGCTACATTTTGCAAAAACACATCTGAAGTCTCCCAAAAGCATGTGGGAAAAGGTGTTCTGGTCTGATGAAGCCAAGGTTGAACTTTTTGGCCATAATTCCAAAATATACTACAATACTGCACATGACCAAAAGAACACCATACCCACAGCGAAGCATGGTGGTGGCAGGATCATGCTTTGGGGCTGTTTTTCTTCAGCTGAAACTAGGGCATTAGTTAGAAAGCTGAAAAGAATGACAACAACCCAAAGCACACATCCAAAGCAACAAAGCAATACGTTCACCAGAAGAACATTAAAGTGTTGGAATGGCCTAGTCAGAGCCCAGACCTGAATCCAAAAGAAAACCTGTGGAGTGATATGAAAAGGGCTGTGTACAGGAGATGCCCTCGCAATCTGACTGATTTGGAGTGTTTCTGCAAAGAAGAGTTTGCAAATTCTGCCAAGTCAAAGTGTGCCATGCTGATAGACTCATACCCAAAATGTGCCATGCTGATAGACTCATAACCAAAATGTGACATGCTGATAGACTCATCCCCAAAATGTGCCATGCTGATAGTCTCATACCCAAAATGTGCCATGTTGATAGACTCATAACCAAAATGTGTCATGCTGATAGACTCATACCCAAAAAGACTGAGTGCTGTAATAGAATCAAAAGGTGTTTCAACAAAGTATTAGTATAAGGGTGTGCACACTTATGCAAACACATTATTTTATTTTTATATTTTTTCTCCACTCCACCTAAAAGATTTCAGTTTGTTTTGCATGTGAGTGGTACAGCTTATATGTCACATTAAAGGTGGGAAAAGTTCTGAAATGATTTATCTTTGTCTCATTTTTGTACAGCACAGGAACCTGACATTTTATATGCACTCTAGCTCGGTCAGTAACTAGTCAGTTGTCTTTGACCTTCACTGTCAGGTCATGAAAAACATTGAGCTGGCAAACTTCCCTTACATTCCAGGTAATCAGAAAAACACATCTGTTTGTATTGTTTTTCTAGTCTTGGTACAAAAAGAAGCAAAATTTGCATTCTCTGAGATTGTGAAGACAGGCAAACATCATTCTTCTTTTAACTCATTCTAAACTGCATAGGTCTCCTTTAGGTTCATATAAATGTGATACTGGAAAACACAGGAAAACATGCACAAAATCTTTTTGAAAGTATTAATGAAGCCGCAGAGGAGCAGAATGATAAGCAGGCCTTGAGAGCCCTCTTACTAGACTGTAGATCAACTTTGCATGTTCTGCTGCCTGAAATCTCATCATAAGTGATTTTCTTCAACATCCTATTAAAATGTCCTTTGTTGACCTTGCTGTTTATGGAGTCTGAAGATTGGAAAATTTACTTTCATCAATGCTTGCAGAGAAGGTCTACATTTTTCTCTGCCATGTATTAAGTTAAATATCTCTTAGAAAATGAAAGATGTGAAAATAACAAAGACAAAATAAATTAACATGACAAGATGTTGCCTATATTTTTATTTTTCCCATTAAGACATTTGGAGATTCCCCCAACTATCCAACTGTAGCTCATATCCTACAAAAGTTTACCTTTCTTCTTTCAGTGGTGGGTCCAGAGTCAACTTCTAAAATAGATATAATTTCAAAGGGGAAAATGCTTGTTAGGCTATCTAGTCAGATGTTTAATGTGTGTGATACTTCAAGAGCCAAATTGTTGGTGGTATGACTGAAAAAGTGTTCATAAGATGTTGGTGTATGGGTTACCTGAAACACTGTCTTTAGACTAAACCATGAGACGGGTGGTCATGAAATAGAAGCATGGAGACCAGAAGCTTGTCTGAGTTGTTCAACAACTTTCATTCCTAAGAAGCGAACTGGAATAATTGAGGAATAATTAAATGGCCCGGAAGACTTGTATTACCAACATAAATAACAAATTATAATAAATACAATAATTAAAACAGAAAATTAAAAATGAAGGTCCCTTGAAGGCCATTATCAAGCACTCTCGGAGACGACTACAATAAAATATATACCACCAGATACCACCTTACTGAACCAATTCTCTGGCACTCCGACATCCTTAACAAAGGGTGGGACTACGTACCTACGACAGTCCCAAAACGTTACAGTAACATCCGCCGGAAGAAAAGCCCACTGTACGGCTTTCTCTCTGATAATAAGGACGATGGGCGCTCTACACTTCTGGAGGACCGCTCTATGATTATTACCACCCAGTTATTGCAATGTACAGCAGAGGACACTGACACCACACAGCGCGCGCACGTGGTAGGTGACGTGACACATGACCACTGTGTGTGATCAGAAGAAACTTTTGTTTGGGTTGTCACCTAGGAAAAATAATTACATTCAGCCCCATCCACCCCGACAATGCTGCTGCACAGTGCATGATTAGCACAAAAATAATACGGTATATCGTCAGTTAAAGTCTTTTATGAAGGTCTATTATAAAGTATTGAAGAGATCTATTTATTTAATCAAGAGGCAATAAAGTAATGTTAATGTTAAAGGTGGTGTCTTAACTTAAGGTAGCCATAGACACCTCGATCTATGGCAGACCTTTAGCAGACTTATTACAGCG
>CM070034.1:25397791-25420165 GCA_036250615.1 Ptychadena robeensis | reverse complement strand
GTCACCAATTCTCCCTCCTAAATATTAACTCCTGAACTCCTGTCCCTGGCAGGGGCTACAGAAGTTTCATGCATCCACTCAAGCAAGGTGATAAAAGGACTTTCCGGGTCCAAAGGTGATCCCTTTCATGGGGGCACTGCAAAGTAGATGGCCAGCGGGGAGACCCAGAAGAAGATGGGAGCTCCTTGCTCCAAGGTAAGCGGCAGAATACTGGCTGAAAACTCTAAGAACTTAGGAAGAATCCAAAAAGGGGAATTCATAACCTCTGCCCAGTGGGAGGGAATTTACAGTCTCTGGGCAGAAACTAAAAGCAAAATAGCTGGAAGAAAGCTATCATCTGGCAGCTGCTCTACAAAAATGAACAATCTCTTAAAGCTATATATACCTAATATACACACATGTCATGGCCACTATTTATGTTAGAGCCATAATTTTTTTGTATTATACCCCAAATCCTTTTCTAGATCTCCAGAAAGTTTGGTGATGATACCATGTTTAGCAGCTTTACAATTAACTAAAAATCAAAATACTACATACACAATACAAGGGTATTACTGTACACTACAATGGTAGTTCCTTGGCCTCATAAACCACCTGCGACTCTTCAGACCTACCGCCCAAACCACCGTAACCCTAACCTAATTGTTACCCAATAATGGACCAGACAATTCATTTGGTACATCTGAATGGCACTAGATGTGCCAATAATAGGGAGGAAAGCCAAAAAAACGTACCTGTATTGAGTAATTTGAGAAGATCCCTTGCAGCCCTTCCTCCCTCCCTGGCTCTGATGTCATGCGGCCACCGGAAAGGAGCCGAGATCTCTGAGCGCTGAGATAGTCGTGTAATTCCCTGACTGCTCTGTATGAAATTCCCACAGAAAACCATTATAAAAGCCCCCAGTGGTCACCCGCAGTAATGAGTTAACCCCCGGAAGCCTGGCAAATAAAGATGGAGTCTCTCATATGATTGCAGGGAACAGCAGGTTAGTATATTTTTTTGAAGGATCATGGAGCCCTAAGCCACCATCATACCAGCTCTAACTTTAATTTAACATATATATTTTTTACAAATTAAGTATTTATGAGCTTTATTGTAGGATGTTAGTATACTTTAGAACAAACCAATACAAAAAAGAAGTTACCTGGCAACAATGCAGATATATTGTTTATAACGTTGTATTTACCAAAAAATAAGGACTAAATTACTATAAGCATCAGCCATGTTGGTTTTATTTAGATCTTTATCTTTCTCTGACAGCAGACAATGTCCTTTACATGAGTTTAAAGAAAAGATGGTCACACCATCATACATCCAATCTGATTGGCTGCTGTGTGTGCCGAGCAGCAGAATCTACCTACGTACAGCCACATTACTATCCACTCTTTGTTCACGAACCCTCGCAAACTTTAATAAATGTAAAACAGCCACATTTCTCGGCATGACAAGGCAATATGATTTTACTTTAAATGTTCCCTGTTGTTATTGAATAAGATAATAATTGCCCTCCACTGCAAATTTTTTTTTAATGCGTGGTGTAGCGCGTGATGGTTTCGTAATTCCTTTACAAAAAGAACATTCAGAGCCAAGGTCATAAATCATATAATAGATTAGGTAGAATTGATGAAAACAAAACTCAAAGCTTTGCATCACCATGGTAACATTTAAAAGTCTGCAAAATGGGTTTTAACGTTCCTAATTGATTTTTTTTTTCCTTTCTCTTAAACTTTTTGCCACTTATTTAGAATTGATTCAGCTTAGGTAAAATTTATTCTGACTTTTTACTTCTAACATTTTCTAATGCAATAAAGTAATGCAGCAGATTGATCATGATAAGGACAAACGAACAAAGGATAAAAGTTAGCAAGGGGTCAACTAAAAGGAAATTACATCACTGTGCATGTATTGATAGGAATAATGTCTAGCAATGGAAAATAAGATCTGGACCAAGTGTAGTGAGCTGACCTGTGAACTAGATTAGGTCTTGTTGGTAATATCACAGCCGGGAGCCGCAGAGCAAAGATAGGTTTTAAGCTGGGAACACACGCATAGATATGGGCCAGATTGATTGCCTGGATAGCTCAGATGGTCCAAACCTAGGACACCATGACCCACTCAGCCCCCCATTAATACTCCTAATCTTTGCTGAATAAAACTTTGGACACCCTTGGTTGGAATTAAATGGCCATAGTGCCTTTTATTAACACCATTCAAAAACATAACGTTTCGAACATATTAAACATCTATATATATATAGCTTTTCATTTGTTGGTTCCGGGTCTTTGAGGGTCCCATCACATTCACCATATATATATATATATATATATATATATATAGGTCCTTAGTGCCTGCTGACTTAGACATAGGGACACTAAGGCTGCTGGCAGGCCCACAGAGAGCGCTCACCACTTCCATCTCACCCAAAGGAAAACACCATCCTCAGATGTTTTCCACCAACCTTGTTACTCCAACTTTAACCTTCAAAGACCCAGAAACCCGGCATCCCGCTATGACACCTAAAAAGGAAAACAAACAAAACTGACCAATATGAAACATTACCAATACGAAAATGAAAACACATTTTTCTTGGGAGGGTGGTCGGGAAACTTTCTCCTCAAAGAACCCACTAGAACTGTTAACAGATCTTAGTCAAGATCCCACTTGCTAACTATGCCCCTCCTATCCTGTGCTGTCCTCCAATCAGGTAACATAAACAACTCCACCCTACACGCTGTTTACCCTAACCTGCACTTGACCCCAGGTCCTGCTGTCCCCTTTTCATCCCTGCCATGCAGGCCTTACGCTTATTGCTTTTTATTACATAACTCAGGCTTTTCTAATGCTGGAATGTTTGATGCCACCCATTCTCTGGGAGTGAAGTGGTGTCACCCAGTGCTAACCACATCCCTGAACCAGGCTTAGAATTAATGATGAGCAACATAGGCAATATTCAAATTTGCAGCATTTCACCAATTATTCAACAAATATTCTAAGTAATTTGAAAAAAGAGCTCCTGTCATTATTTTCTGCAAAAATAGGCACTCGTGCATAAGAACATTATAAACACAATGTGTGTTGTCACTGCCACATCTAGTGGCAGAATGTGAAATAGCAGCTACAGTGTAATCACCACTTGAGACAACACATACATAGAAGTAATTCATTGCGAAAATTGACACTTGTACTTGCGAATATTCTGAATACAACGTATAGTACCAGATTCTCGAATTTTCAAGATTATGAAGATATAGCACTATATTTAAAATATAGAGAAGTGCCCATATCTGCAATAACAATTCGCAATGCGAATATTCATACTCAACACAAGTAATAATGCAACTGCCTATATCTTTTATAATTTAGCAATCCATATCCCTATATTGTAAAAATATTATAAAAGGACCTAAGGATTGTGACTCCCTCTTGTTGCTAGGCTCCAAGACATTCTTTCCTCCACTAACCTTTCTTTTATGAGCATTGGTAAACATTGGAGAATGGGACTGTTCTTGTTCACACAAGCTCAGCATATTTTTTGCGAAACAACACAACTCGGGTGGTTAGCACTCTGACCATGCAGCACTAGAGTCCTCGGTTTAAATCCCGGCCTGGACACTATCTGCAAGGAGTTTGCATGTTCTCCTTGTGTCTGCGTGGGTTTCCTCCGGGTACTCTGGTTTCCTCCCACATTCCAAAGACATGCAGTAGGTTAATTGGCTTCCCCAAATAAAGATTCTCCTATGTTAGTAACATGTGACCTATGTGTTAGGGACATTAGATTGTTGCTCCTCTGAGAGACAGTTAGTGATATGACTTTATATATACTCAGTAAAGCACTGCGTAATATGTCAGCGCTATATAAGTACATGATAATAATAATAACTCTCCACCATTTCCTCATCATTCCCGACCCCACTGTTGGGAAAAATATGGCAAAAGCAATGCCATAGTAGGATTTACTCACAACTAGAGATGTTCGATCATTTTGACAATTTTGAGTTAATTGCAAAGCCCCTGAACATAGTATCATCACCAAACTTGCTGGAGATGGAGAGGAGGGTTGGGGGTATATTACAAAAAATAAGTATGGCTCAAAAAGTTTTTGCATACATTAAGTTCAAAGTCAAGACAAAATTTAAATTTTCAAAATTTTTACTTGACTTTGAACTTAATTTATGCAAAAACTACATGTGCTAGAACAAAACTTTGTCAATATTCCCACAAACCTTCTCTACATCTCCAGCAATTTTGGTGATGATACCATTTTCAGAGGCTTTGCAATCATCGACAAAAGTCGACAAATTCGACAATCTCTACTCCCAAAATGCAACTAACTTAAAGTAGCCATACAAGCATCGATTCAAGCAAAATTGGAGAACGATCATTCGCACCACAGCAATGCAAAAATTGTAGAACAATCATTTGCAAATCCATGGGCACCACTTTGGGTGCTCGATTGTTGGTCGATACTTTGGATCCCCATCCAAATTAATAACGATTGAACAGGGATTTACCAACATGTTGGATCCCTGTTCCACTGTCAACTTCTAAGAGGGATTGATTGCACATGGTTGGCAGCCATGTGGGCAGCAACATGCGCAGGATCGATTGAGCATGATTGATTTCAGGTTGTCTTTACATTTTTTTCCTGTAAGCACAACCCCATCTGTGGACGTTGGGCCCTCATTCCACCCTCATGGAGTCTGTTTCTGAGCGTTTGATCAGACACATGCACATTTGTGGCCTGCTGGAGGTCATTTTGCAGGGCTATGGCAGTGTTCTTCCTGTTGCTCCTTGCACAAAGGCAGAGGTATTAGTCCTGATGCTGAGTTGTTGCTCTCCTACATCCTCCTCCACGTCTCCTTATGTACTGGTCTGTCTCCTGGTAGCGCCTCCATGCTCTGGACACTACGCTGACAGACACAGCAATCTTTTTTGCTTTAGTCCAGGTGTTGGAGGAGATCCCTCAGGAGACCATCCACTACCTCATCAGGAGCATGCCCAGGTGTTGGTGGGAGGTCATACAGGCACGTGGAGGCCACACACACTGCTGAGCCTCAATTTTTCTTGTTACATGACATTACATCAAAGTTGGATCAGCCTGTGCTGTTTTTTTCCATTTTCATTTTGAGTGTGACTCCAAATCCAAACTTCCATGGGTGATACATTTGATTTCCTTTGATAATTTTTGTGTGATTTTGCTGTCAGCACATTCAACTATGCGAAGAACAAAGTATTTAATAAGAATTTTTCATTCACTCAGATCTAGGATGTCTCATTGTTGTGTTCCCTTTATCAATTTTCTAATTTGTTTACTGATTAAGAGGGCACATCAGCCCAAATAATACCACAATGAATTGCCTTAGTTATACAGTAAAGGTATTTTATTTGTTTATTGTGTTGTCTGTGGCTCAATGCGCTCATTGTGGGGAAATGAAATATAATCAGAAGGTCTTTCCTCCGGACCCTCTGTAATAAATAATGCATTTAGAACTGTTTGGAAATGGGGTGCGGTTTACAGAAAGAATAGATTACTGTCAACTCAGAGAGGTTGATGGGATTGGGAATGCTATTTTGCCATTTAATAACATTATACTCACTTTGCTTTTGTGAGGAAAACGCAGGCATTGGACTGCACTGTAATTCTCTGGCTCCTAATATACATCAAACATTGGCATTAGATTGTCTTTAAGGAACAATAATGGCTTTGTAAATTTTTTCATAATAATTTTAAATGATTATACTTGTTCTAGGTCAGTAGTTAAGTGAGTAATGATGAATATATAAAGATGTTAGTTATGGAATATGCACCTTTAAAAACTAATGTATGTACTATGTAATCGAAATCTATACTAATCTGTATATTTATATGTTGGTAGAGTCTCTCCTATTTAGAGATGGCTGCAGTGTTCGTGCGGTGGACAGTTCATAGTGAACACTGCGTGTTCTCTTTTCTTCTAGCCGGCATGGTATTCGACCTGCCTCCTTTGCCAACGAGTGTGAGTATTCTTCCACTGGCTGGATCACGAGTGCAAGGGTCTAGATTTTAGATACCTGCCCGTACACGTCCCCAACGTCACTTCCAGATATTGTTATACGGAACTGTGTGTTCCTAATATGTTATTTTTACTGTATAAAGGCCCCCATACACGGGTCGGATTCCGGCCGGATTCCGGGCCGATCGATTCCGGGCGCGTGCACGCGAAACGATCGTGCCGGAATCGTGTGCAGCCCACCTTGTCCGATCCATCACGTCCGATCGTTCAGGGGCCCAGAATCGGATCCGACAGAGAACCAACATGTTGGTCTTTTTGATCCGATTCTGCACACATCAGGGGGAGTTGCCATTTGTGAGGTGGACAATCGGACACGGAATCGTCCCGGAATCCGTTGGACAAGGTGGTATGCAGCGATCGGATTCTCTTAATTGGCCGATCGATCACACCTGCGATTCCCGCCAGAATCGCCGGAATCGATTGGATAGGTGATCGAGCGGCCATGGAATCCGACTGTGTATGGCTGGCTTTAGAGACCAGATCAGGTATAATGAAGATCATTTCACCAAGAAAAGGTGGAGGATGGACTTTTCCTAAAGTCAATTCTGCCTGATCGCCAATGGACGCGGACTATGTTCGCCCATTACTAATCCTATTACATCTATTGCTCACCTAGGGACCTAGGCCAATGGATGGGTTGCAAGAAAATCCGCTGGACTGGACTGGAAGTGGAGGGGAAGATTTGGCTGCCAATAAAAGACCCATCCAGATGCAGAATCAGCCCTTTAGATCGACATCAACCTCTCCCCCTTTTTAGGATAGTTAGGGGATTAGTGTCTTGGGATAATTTGGTACTATATTGTGTTCTTTATTGTCATGTCTATAGATTATGAAAATAGTCTAATTTTGGATTTGTTGTAAGCAGCAGGTGGATCATCGGCAGTGCTCAAAGAAGAAAAATATATTGGTATGGGTTGTGCTGGTTTAAGGGCAGTCATAGGTGGTGCTATATCAGTGAGCTCTTATGGGAATCTATGGGAAGCTGTTGGCCGGTAGTGTTGATCAGGAATATTGGAACCACAAAATCCCAAAAATTGCAACTATAGGCATTTCGAGAATTTATGAAGATCTCTAATATAGAGCTATATCTTCATAATTATAAATATTCAAGTTTTTGCCAGTACCAGGAACTACCATGCATTGTGTCCCCAATTTGAGCATGTTCAATTGCCTTTTTGTGTGAGGAAGGTAATAAATTTGTTTTCATATGATAGTGTTGATCATGAAAATATGCAAATATCTGCAATTTTTATTGCAAAAATCATTTGCATAATTAAGGCAAAAGTGACTCGAAATCACAAATTAACACATGTTTTTAGAATATTTCGGTGACAATTTTGTGGTGTTTTGTGAAGAAGAATATTGCCAGTGCTAAGTCACCACTAATGGCTGGTACATTCGGAGATTGGTTAGAAACCAAAGAGGGCAATGTCAGGGATCTATGTTTTATCTACTGGTATTGTTATGGTTAATGTTATTATTATTTATACTGGTTACTTAGGTTGTGGCCTGGAAAACTTATAACCACATTTTTTTCTGACAGTCCTGTGTTTATTATAGTTGTTAAGTTTGCTGGTATTGGGGAAATGCCCAAGCAAAGGAACGCACAAAGTCAACCCTGCCCAAGTCAAGTTAAAATGGCTCTGGCTGAAAAGTAGAAAACAAAAATAATATTCCCAAGTAAAGAAGAAATGTTGTATTAAATTATTATGCTTCAGTGATATTCAATCTCTACATGACCTCTAATGAGAGGATTGTTTCTTACAACGTAATTGGCAGGACTGTTTCTCCTGCTTTGCAAAGTATGCTGGCACATATGGCCCTGGTATGCTGCAATTATGCATGCTAGCTCCCCCCCAGTTGATATGGGGCCCCAGGCACTAATTTAGCATAGGGCCCATCAAATGCTAGAAATGGCACTGATAAATGGGGACTTGTTGGATAAATGGTCTCTTTTTGTGCTCTGTGCTTTCTTCTGTCGTCCACCATTATGTCATAGGAAAAGATAGTAGTGATATAGATAATGGTGGAAGGAACCACATCATGGGGGGGTTAGAAGGGGGTTAGAGGAACACCCATATTGTTCGCCGGCAAGAAGAAAAGCACACAGTTCAGCCATAAATATCAGTAACCCCAAGCTCTTCAGGTAGCTTACCTGCTCTTGATGAACTTGCTCCATAATCCAGTCATGGCTTCCTTTGTGGATCCTCCTCCTGACTTCATGGGGTATTTAATACAGGCATAGGTGTCCTGGGTCATTACATACCCGGTGTTATTGATGAAGGGGGGCAGCAGGAGGGAAATACAAACAGATTAAATGGTAATCTTTTTCTATTTCCTGTACCTCTTTCAAAAACTATTTTTAGGAACACCCAATGTGTTAATTAATGTTTACTATGCAGGGCCCTTTTTTCTACATTTTAATTTTGCATGTATGACAGGGTTACTTTAATATTTCTATTCTACTTTATTTCCTTATGCTAAGTCTGCCAAATGAAGATGTCTATATTTTCATTTTAGTTAGCAAGAAATGCCTTGAAAATCTATAATTAGCGGTCCTTGGTCCTTTCATTAAGGTTGCATGCAAATGAGAAAAGACTTTTAAAGCAATAATTATACATTGACTATAAAGTACATCTTTTTCATGCAGACGAATTTATTACTGTGATTTAAGAACTATGTTAATTGAAATTTAAAATGTCTGCTTAGATGCCTTACACAGTGTGTGCATTAACCTGTGTATAGCATCAAAAGACATAAAACTCATATACTGCACATGTGTATCTTCACCTCCCTGGCAGTCCACGGAGGTCCTGACTTCTGTGTCAAAAGCGTTGCATCAGTTTTAATGTTTTTTTTTAATTTCTTTTTTGACATATGGGCCTGTAACTTATATGTCTAAGCAAGGGTCTAGTAGACAGCCTGGTGTGGGGGATCAGCTCAAACGGTGCACTCCCAGCAATAATCCACATGTTTTTATCCTCTTAAGGGCTCCTGCCCATGTTTATTTGAGCACACAGTCCAAATAAAGGGTTCCCCTTGCAAGGGTTAATAGACATCCAAATAAACAAAAGTTACTTGAAAATGCAAAGCCAATCAAACAACAGTTCCTTCCTTTAGGAATCCTTAATGGCCTGCCTCCTAGCAGCCATCTGCATGGGGCCATACACTCCCTGTGTGCCCTGTGTTTGCTGCACCCAGCAGCACTGTCTCCAACCTCTGTCAGGAGCCCCCACTGAGTGTTCTCATTTCTTTTTTTGGAGACACTGCCTGCCATCTCGTTAGGGTCTGTCACACTGGCTATAATAATATTTGAAATACAGATTTATGTTAAAACACAAAAAATTTTTTTTATAATGAAATTAAATAAAAACACAAAAATCACAAAAATTCAACCTTCTGTATTTAAAAAATAATGAAAATAAAACTTTCCGCATTTCACAAATAAATTAATAGATAAATCTCCCTCTCCCAGGGCAGCATCCTCCATTGGGAGTCCAACATTAAAATCAGGGCAGCAATAAGGAGTTTCCTTGTGGATTTTTTTTCCTGTCCCGCTCTCTCAAAGAGCATCACACTAGTGTTGAGTTTGAATATCCGAATGTCAAATATTTTTAGCAAATATCCGATTGGATACTCAGTAATTTGGCTTTTTTTCCCACTGTCCATGAAATCCTGTGCTAAAACAAAATGCAAATACACCTCGCTACAAAACCCATCTCAGGGATGAGCCAGGTGAATCGTCAGTAGAACAGATTTAAAAGAGGTTCACTGCTTTCTATTAGTCTTGGCCCCTTGAAAAATGGACGTTCTGGAGATTTGCTAACCCTTTCCCATAAAACAACCTAACCTTTACATTCAGTTATTCTTAAAATATTATTGCCTTCAAGGTATTGTTATGTTAGGGTCCCAGGGTGACTTTCGCTGAATAAGATTTAAAGTGAATGAAACAGGATAAAAAGTGATACACTGTGTTGTGATTCGTTTTAAAGATATGAGCCATGCGATGAAATGGCAGTAGGCCTTCAACATGATCACGTACGCATGTTGAAGGTTAAAAAGAGAATTTTTATAAAGTTCACTTTTACCATCTTATTAGCAGAAAAAAATAGCTATTGCTTCAATCATCTCGATAATGATCATAAAATGAAATATAGAGAAAAAAACACCTGTAACATAAAAGCACTTGGGGACCTTGCTCGGTCGTGACCCTTTTTTTAAGTCAGGAGTGAAAATTGAACTTTAACACAGTCATAAAATCATATTCATGATGTTAAACTCTGTCACTGCATAGAGATGGTGAAATAAAGAAGCACAATGCACTTGAGAGTAGTATAAAAAAAATGATTAATAAAATGTGAACATCTATGGAATGTATGGAACTGTTAGATTACCTCTCTGGAAAATAATTATTAGAATCTACAACTTTATGTGAATAGGTCTACAATTTAACTCACATACAAAAATATTGAATGTCTGTATGTTTAACTCAACACATTACATTTTACAAGGTGCAAGGTCATATGGAAATGTAATTGAGCATCAGAAGGGAATACACCATGTACGTGGCCCTAGATTAATTTACGCGTAAAGAGCACCTAAACTCACCGAATGTACTTCATGACCTCACTGTCAAACCCCCATGATATGAACAGTCTGTAAATAAATAGGTCAATAAATAAACTAAGAAATATAATTGCTTAGTTTAGTTGCGCACAACCGTCAGCAGCGATTACACAGTTACAGTGATATCAGTGGCTAGAAAGGCCCTCAGTGGGTGTATGGGGCCTGGGCAAAGGTCACAGAGTAAAATTGGGTCAGTGTGAAGGGTGGGTGTTTAAGTTGCATGTAGCTGTGCAGCTCTCAAAATAAATGAGTGTGGCCTCCTGTAACAGACAAATATGAACAAGGACACAAGACACACAACCTAGTGCAACAAAGTACATTAAATTATAAAATAAAACCAAAGACAAAATACTCACATTAAAGGAGGTTTACAAGGATTGATCTCTGAGGGTCGTGTGCTTACTAGGATGATATCACTTCCTGATTACCAATGAGACTGGAACCAGGAAGTGACGCCATCCTGGTAAGCACACAGCCCTGAGAGATCAATCCTTACAACCACCTTTAATGTGAATATTTTGTCTTTTGTTTTAACTTACATGGTTACAAAGTGACATGGTCCTATTAAAATCAACCCTTATCTCCAAGATTTACAAAAAGCATTGTGACTATGATCACACAGTATGGCCATGGTTATACTGGTTCTAACAATGCCATAGTGAGCTCTTCCAACATTGTCTCACGTGTCATGTTCCCCATGGATTGGTCATTTTTTTCACCAACTCAAAAATGTTTCATAGTAGTTCCACACTTTATTCATCAGTTATATTTTTACAAGTTCTGAAATCAAGCTGTTGATGAAAATATTAGCAAGCCCATTCGATACACAATGTGCTTTGTTTTGAGGAGAAGGAACTGTGAAATATGGAATATTAGACAAAGAAGCTCAATTCACAAAGGAGATAGAGAGAAACATAGAAAAGGAATTCGCAGTCAAAAGAATAAAAACAAGGGGTTGCAGAAAGATCATAAATTGAAGATGATGGGTGTGACAATGTTAGAAGTAGGAAACGGTTGATTGTCCACTGATTATGCAGATGTAGAATCGGGAAGGGGCACAGCCATTGGAGAAAATGGAATGTCCTTGACAATGTGACTTATACTTGAGGTGGTGCCTATACGCAGGAGTAACAGTGCACACATGCTGGTCTTTCTTAACGAGGAAATCCTTTACTTGAATGAATGCTATATGTACAGTCTTACACTGTCTCTGAGCCCAGAGACAGTGTACAGTTCTTGGGTAGTGATGGTCGAACTGTCCGCCAGGTGCTTTTCTTCCCCCGGCAAACAGTATAGATGTTCAACCCGCCCTGTTTACCGGTGGGAAGAAGGTTACTACTCTTCTGCTGGCCGGATCAGGAGCAGAAAGATACAGCCAGTTAATTATTTTATGAGAGACCGGCTTCTCTCTGCTTAAACCAGCTGAAACTGGAAGTGACTTCCGTTTTTTCAATTCAAATTCCCTGCAAACAAGCCCATGGGGGAGGTTTAACATATCTTGTGATCCTTGTGATCCCTCAGGTGTCCGGCAGGTCCTGTCTCCCACAGGAGCCAACTGATAGACAGATGAGAGCAGAGACTGGCTCTCAGAAGAAGTGCATTAAGCAGCAAATGGCAAAAGACCTTTAGACCCTACTATCATTCCTATTTATACACTTCTTAGCTCAGCACCACCTACGCCCAGACACAATTACACCACCATGCTTACATATGGATATTAAAGTCTACTTTTAAGTAAAATTAAGTGGTGTTTTATATAACAACTGTCTTTTTATTATAATTTACAATTCTGTGATGAATTGTGTTTTCCTACAATATGTAAGACCACATTATACAAATTATCAAAGATCAGCAAAGGCAGTGACAAACTGCTGATATTATAGTCTATTGACTACGCCGGTGACTGTATATGATATAATGAATTTTATTTACTACCATCACTTGTGTGTTTCAATTAGTAATCAATCAGGTGAATTTCTCTGTTTAATTAGATTTTTAGTAGCTCGTGTTCACTGATGCTGAGCTGATCTCTTTCACACAAAGGCCCCTATTGCAGGACAATTTTCCTCCTTCCCTGTAATTACATTTTGCAACCAGTGTCAAACATTTCTGATTTTTTTTTTGTAGCTAATAATTAACTTTGTTTACTGTACTAATAGGTCATGGGAAGTTCATAGTCATTAAGATGTGGCTTAATAGAAAATCCTGCTATGTGCTTTCAAGTCCTCCAGTTCTAATCATATATTGCATGTTTCA
The DNA here is from genome assembly GCA_036250615.1 of Ptychadena robeensis. Classification (NCBI taxonomy): domain Eukaryota; kingdom Metazoa; phylum Chordata; class Amphibia; order Anura; family Ptychadenidae; genus Ptychadena; species Ptychadena robeensis. The sequence goes on along the minus strand of CM070034.1, from coordinate 25,407,230 downwards.
TAAAAAAGAAAAATCCTTGAAAAGAACATTGCACTTTGACTTCTGCACCTCGGAGAGCTACTGCCATATGTTGTGGCGCCAATATAGTTTATAACAACTTTTACTCAGATTAGGACTAACATAAACTACCAAGATTGTGACCCGATGTTTTGGCCAATCAACCTTGCCTGATGACGTCATCACGCTCAGTCAATCGGCCGAAACATTGGGTCACAATTGGCCGGGCACCCTTTGTGTGCCATCACTGTCTGTCAGATCCCCCTAGCTGTTTGGGCTGTTAGGGCTCGAGCAGCTGAGGGGACCCAGCAGACACCATCTAATGAGTCGGCTGTATAAAGAGGCTGCGAGGTCACTGACACTGTTTGTCAGCTGGCAGCCTAGCACGAAGGGAGAGGGAGGAGCTGCTAGCACCACAAATTAAATTGCCTTTGCTTAAATGCGGATTGGAAATCTGTGGGCTCCGCATGGAAACTCTGATGTAGTTGCTAGTTTAGCTAGGACATCTACAGCTATCCCATAAACTCTAAGCGGTACCCGTAGCATACATGAATTACATTTTGATCAACAATAAAGTCTAACAAACTCTGCAGACAATTATGTAGATATGAAGTTTGGGGGAAAAGGAATACGACAATAATGTCAGAACATATTTCACACAAACGCAAAGCCAAAAAATATGAATTTGTTATATTACAGTTTAATGTTTCTTTAGTGTCTGCAGAAAGTGTATCGTACAACACATTCCTATCATCTAAACTAAGAAAGTGATATTCATTTTATTTACAGCAAATAAAAGAAGCATCTTAAACATAAATAGCACAATAGTTCAAAATCCAATTTGTTACATTTTGAAGTGTCTAACATATTATGTAAGTAAAAGCTGAAAACACCTCATTAGTTAGAGTATATTATTTGTTTAGTTAATTATTGCTGCAGATTTTGTGTTTCTCTAAGTTAGTTGTTTTTATGGATCTCCTATTAAGGACCAATAAACAAACTTGTAAGGCTTATTTCTGTAAATGTGTGTAAGGATGGAGGAGTTTGAAAGGTATAAGGGTTGTCTCAATGTAATAGAGTATGAAAGCTGTTTAAGCTACCATATATACTCAAATACAAGCCAACCTGAATATAAGCCTCAGAACCTAATTTTATCTACAGAACCTGTAAAACTTATTGACTCGATTATAAGCCGAGGGTGAGATAGTCAGATAGTGGAGTTTTTTAAATGAGATAAATATATAGAAAGCACCACCCCCTAGAAATGAATCAAACAGGTGAATCTTAGTGCTACACCCTCCTTAAAGTTAAGAGAACACAGGTTAATTGTTATAACAGGATGGGTTTTTAAAGGCACTTCTTATGATTCAAAAATGAACATACGTTTTCAGAAAAAAAGAATCGTAAGTAGAGGAGTTTTCAGTTGAAAATCCACCTTCTCAAGTAAAAATATATAAGGTTGTCCACTAGATGGCGGTGTGGTGCCGTTTGTTTACCTTTCAATGAGCCGATTTCGGAAACACATTGGATCATTCACGGAGGCTGCCGGTGCCTGCAAGGAGACCAGCGAACACCCGGAACAGGTAAGTGTACCCTGACTCTGACCCTGACTCGAGTATAAGCCGAGGGGGGCTTTTTTGGCACTTTTTTGGGATGGAAAACTTGGCCTATATTCGAGATTATAGGGTACTTTGCTTTTTATGTATTTAGTCTACATTGGTCAGCTGACAAGAAACACCCTACAAATGTCCCTTTGGTAGAATTATTTAAACCCTTACCTGTAAACCCTGAATGTCCCTTGCATCCCCTCCTCTCTAATTCTCTACGATGATGCAACAAAAGCTCTACTATTCTGAGAGCAGTGGCAGCAGGGAAAGTACCTGATCATGCTGTGTATTTAAATGGCACCCCCCAGTGGCCATTCACAAAATGACTTTGAATTAACCCTCAGGAGAAAAACTTGGAATCTTTCATATGGTTTTAAAGAATGGCAGGTTAATTTAAAAGCGGTTTTACACTCAAAATAAAAAAAAGACATACATTACACAGACACAATACTCACCTGTCAGCAGTTCAGATGCTTGGAAACTGCTACACAAAAAAAACCCCACACTAAACTGTCTTCACTTGCTTGCAGATGGCATGCAAGCATCTTGGTTCCTGGCATCTGCACACTTCCGCCCTCACTGACCCCCCCTCTCCTCCCCTTTCCTCTCCTCTCCACTCCACCTCCTGTGTCTTTTGATCGGAGCTGCATAGACTCGTAGGGGAGGGGGGGTTTGTAAAGAGGGGGATTCTGCTGCTGATGGTTTCCTGCCTGGCAGAGATCTCCCACACACCACTTCGGCTGCCTAGGCGAGACGTAATGCAGTGGGAGAGGGAGCACCCATAGCCAGCTCCTCTCCAGCTGTCAGAAGAAGATTTGTTTACTACAATCAAGGATCTCAGCATTATCGGCTTAGCTGCAGCTGATAATGCTGAGTGACCTCCCAGGTGGTAGGTCCGCTTTAAGTATGTTTTAAGTAAGTATCTGTTTTTAGGATTGTAGAGCTTGTTTATCTTTGTGCCTGAAAAGAGGTTAGTAAAAGCTACATTTTATAAATGTAATATATATATATATATATTTTTTTTTTGTGTATACATCACGTTAAAGAAGAACCAGGGCCTATAATGGACCACCCTTCATTGTGAAAATTATTTTCAAAAAGTGTTTAAATTGCCTTATTATCTTCTCTCCTTTTAAAGATTCCCATTTTAAGCTTTTAGAGTCCATCATTGCTCTGACATCTGGGAAATCCCTATAATTATACCTCTGTAAGTAGTTCTGATAAAAGATAATGCTGGAAATATTAGATGTCTGCTAATAGCCCGTCACAAAGGAAAATACTCCTTTATTTTAGATAGAATCACTTTTCTGGAAAAATAATAAGAAAGAAAAAAGAAATGACACGTGACTGTATTTTTGTATGAATGCATTTTCTGATAAAAAACGAAAATATGTGCATTCAACCAAACAAAGGGAAATACTTCATCTTCACCTTGAACACAGATAATTCTTACAGAGAATGAACATAAATTCAATCAGTACTAAAAATGATCCTGCTACAACTTTTATCTTCTATTATATAGGGAACAATGCTGGCTGACAGCGCAGATAACATGAGGTATGATATCTCTTATGTGTCTCTGAAGTGACTTTTGACACGTTTATAATCTAAACAATATGGAATGTGTCGTGCTTTATAGATATGATACGGTATTTGTACAGTGAACTAGAGATGGTCGAATTTTTCGACTTGCTTATGCTGGCCATACACATGCCGATAAACGGCCGGATTTTAATCTGACCGACTGGCGTGCGCGCTCTCGCCGTCGGTCAGGTTAAAATCCGGCCGTTTATCGGCATGTGCCCACATGGGGCGACAGATCCCTGTCGCCCCACTTCTCGGCCGGCCAGAGATCCGACATGTCGGAAAATCTCTGGCCGATGGGAGCCGATGCCATAAGCAGCAATGAAGACGGCGTCTCCATCGCTGCTTATGGCCGGCACACAAAGGGTGCCTGGCCGATTGTGGGGCCCCAGAATGCAATGGGAGGCTAACGTGATGACGTCATCACGTTAGCCTCCCGGAGCGATATCGGAGGGCGATATCACTCCAGCTCGGCATGTGTATGGCCGGCATAACTTTGTGAGCTGATTGCAAAGCCTCTAAAAATGATACAATTGCTGAAGATGTAGAGAAGGGTTGTGGGAACATTTGAAAAAAAAAAGTTTTGCGTTAGCACTTGTAGTTTTTGCATAAATTAACTTAGAAAACAAGGTCGAAATTCTGATTTTTTTAGTTTATGCACAAACTATTTGTATTAGAGCAATACCTTTTTTTTTTGTAGCATTCCCCCCAACCCTTCTATACATCTCCAGCAATTTGGTGATGATACCATGTTCAGGGGCTTTGCAATTAACTCGAAGTCGTCAAAATGGTTGAATTTTTTAAAATAAATTCGACCATCTCTACAGTGAACCTGCTCAACAGAACCTCATATATCTGTAAATAAAAAAAGAATATTGTATACATGGTCATTTCTAGCTTTTTGGGGGCCCTATGCGAGGTCTTGTTGGGGGCCAATTATTTTACGCTATGATGCTAAGGAGTTTAAACCCTTTAATGATCTGTGCTCTTTGATGATCTTTGTTACACTTTCAAGAAAAAAAAGAACACACTAGGTTCTTAAAACTGAAATGAACTGGAAGTTTTCCCGGAAGTGATGTCACAAGTAGTGTTGAGCGGCATATGGTATATTCAAATTTGCGTAATTTTGTGACTATATAATGGAAAATTCCAAATAATATTTGACTGTATTCTAATTCCATTACATGGCGCATATCTGTTCGCAATTATTCACAGATTTCGCAAACCAGCTTTACAGCTTCTCTTCTTCATTCTGTGATCTTAGCCAGCACAAGCTCATTGCGTATTGCGCGTATCCATTCGCAATGCGCGCAAATATGCGCATGTATACGGGTAACCAATATTGAAGCATTATATGACGAATATCCGCCCTTGCGAATGTCTGAGCGCACATTCGCTAAATATTGCAAATTCTCGAATGTCGGATATTTGTCGGATTTCGAATATTCTCGCTCAATACTCATCAAAAGCTGTAAAGGATGATCCATGAATATGTAAAATTAACAGAAATGACCATTTGAAGTCTTTATCAAAATGCTTTGTGGCCGAGTGACAAAGGGGAAGAATAACCAAGAAACAGGGACAGAGTGTTGGCACCCTATGAACCATTGTTTCTTTGTGATTATACAGGCTTCCTGTAAATCCTAGGCTGCTGATGGACTACAGATTCCGGAATGCAAATAGCTTTCTGTACGTGCCCCATAGCACATATACTCAAGAATATATACTTAAGCAAAGTCCGACGTCCACCTGTTCGTGGGGAAATTCAAATCCCCCCTCTGTTCACGGGTAAAAACAGAAGTGATGCCAGTGACGTACATGGTACACGGAGCGCACCGCGCCGTGGTCCATATTCCGGAAGGCACAGAGTGATCAGAAGGGAACAATGATTGGCACAGAGTGATCAAAGGGGACAATGTTTGTGATGTCACTTCCAGTACATGGAACGCACAGCCCTGTGTTCCAAATGCCAGAAGTGATGTCAGTGACGTGACGTTGTAATGACCAGGGTTTACACCAAATTTGTATATAACCAATGTAATGTATATACTGCCCTGTTCACTGTACCTGTACATATTAGATTGTATATATGTTTGGTGTCCCTCTTAAGGTAGCCTTACACGGGCCATACATTTGTCACCGATCAATTGCCAATCAATTTCCGATCTTTCAGGGGATCGGGAATCGGCAATTGATCGGATCTGGAATCGATGCAACACCACCTTGGGAATCCGATTTGTGGTCGATTTTTACATGACCCGATCTCCAAAATGGCCGATTCGACAAAATCGATCGATCGTAAAGGCTGCTGCATAGGGAGCTATGGGTCCACCAACGTACGTTGATTGCCAACGATCGACTAAAAAAAGCAACATGTTGGTTCAATGTCCAATCCAATTTTTAGTCGACTGATTTTTTTGGGTCGATCGGGCAGGGTAAGCAGAACCCGGTTCATTGCCGATCGATCTCGTGAATCGATCGGTCAAAAATCAAGTGAAAAATGTGTGTGTATGGCTACCTTAAGGGTTACACCTGCGGCCTGACAGTTCTTGAGACCTAAGAGGTTAACGGATTTTCCGCTGTTTTGGCTTCCTCTTAATTGTACCAATTCCAATCTGTCTGAAGACCTGGCCACTGCCCTCCTCCAGCAGAGGTGTTAAATAGAAGTGTTTTGGAAATTTCTAGTGCTTTTTGTGACAGATTACAGCCATGGTTAGAAGTGTTCCAAGTACAGGATTCCAGGGTGAGTGATTCTCCGCTGGAACAGCTGATTCCCTGCAAGGACTGTCTACCCTTTAATCTGTGGAACCCCTGTCCACTCTTAGCAGCTCTAATAAATTGTAAATAGCCCCTACCAGCTGAGTGGACCTTCCATTTGTTTGGTGTGTGAGCTATACCGCTGATTGAGCATGGCATATCCGTTTGAAAGGAACTGGTCGTGTAAGTGCGAACTACACATGCCACTATATTATTTGCATGTATAGTGCTTATAAGTTGGTGTGTGTCCCCTTAAGGGTTGCACCTGTTGTTGACAAGTTGCTGGAAGCATGAGTCATGGCTGGGTGTTTTCCTCTCTTCTCTTTCCCTCCAAAAAGTAGCGAAGCTAATCTGCTCAGGTACTGGCCTTAAGCCAGCCCCTGTCTAAGGACATAAATAGAAGTCCCTTAGAATCTTCTGGGCTTCTTCTGTCAATTCTCAATTGATGACTACAGCCTCAGCACTGGATCTAGGAGAAAGTCCCAAAAAACACCCAGCCGACCGATTCCAGCAGCTTGGTAGCAACTACTGAAACGTTTATCCCTCACGACTGAACCCCTTCTGTGCCCTCAGGAGTCAGAGCTGTATGTATAAACTCCAAATAAACTGTAAATAGCCCCCTACCAGCTTGCGTAGACCTCCGCTTTATTAGGGTATGAGCTCAGCCTGGGAAACGAACATCCATTTCTAGAACCTGGTCGCGTGAGTAGCTTTGCACACTACACTCACCCGACACAACAACACTACAATGTCAGTGATGTTTTTTTGCCTGATTTTTTCACTGGAGACCGGGGTCTCTAGTGACAATTTTTTCCTCCGGCTGGATCTTTCCGCGCCTGATCCGGCCCGGGTAAAGATTAGCGTCTTCTCACCGGCGATGTTCACCACTAACTGTCCACTCTCTAATTGTAGGTTAGGGGTTTTTTTTAGGGAACTTCTAGTCCGCTTTAAGAGGCTCAAGATGATAATTTAATGTAGACCAACGTTGTACAAGGCTGCGGGACGTTGCCTAACTCACCAGTTTCTTTTCAACTAAATTATAAAATTTTGATGAGAAATTACATGCAAATTCACATATGGATCAACAGTTTTGTAAATCACAAGCGCAGATTAAAAAGCACCAAATCAGGAGATCATTCCAGAGACAGCTGCTCCATCTGGGTACGCTTATGAATTGATGGCTGATTACTAATTCTTTATTGTCACCCTGCTGGCTGCTGGAAACAGATGCAATGCAGGTCATCATGTATTACACATGTATATCACACTCATAAAATGTGATAAACAGGAAACGGTGATATATTCTCAATATCCTCAGAAAAATACAACTGGAGTGCGTATTGTTCTAGAGACAGATTTCAGGGCACCTTTGCTTCATCATACCATAAACCTTTAAGAAACATCTTCTAGTTTTTATGTTAGATCTGTATAAAATGAGATGAAAAAAATAACCCTGACATACAGCTATTGTCTAAAAGCGACCCACAACTTCATGAAAAGAAGCAATAGAATAGCAAAAGTGGAAATAATACACATTTTTGGTGAAAGAATGTCAATGCTTTCCCCTGCACATTTTTTTCAATGACATTTTCTCGCTGTTAATTAAAATTCCTCTGTTAAATCAAACACGTGCTTTCACCACACGAGGATGAAAAACAAAATAGCTTTTTGTTCCCCTTCCAATTACTTTTAAGAAGTGTTCATGATTAGTAGTGATGCCACAACATTTCAAATAGTTTATTTGAAATTAAATGCAAAGCCCCTGAACATGGTACCATCACCTAAATTGCTAAATGAAGAGAAAAGAATGTTCCCCCAATCCTTCTCTACATCCACTGAAATTTTGGTGATGATACCTTGTTCAGGAGCCTTGAAACTAAGGGCTTGTTTCCACAACATTTTTCAACCCGTCAAGGTCCCTCCATCAACGGAAAGGTGCATCCGTCAGTACATCTGTCAGGCATCCGTCAGTACATCTGTCAGGCATCCATCAGGACTAGTGATGGCCGAACTGCCCGCAAGGCGGACAGTTCGGCCGCAAACAAGCATGTTCGCCCTCCTTCCCGCTGGCGGACAGTACAGGTGTTTGACCCACCCTGTCTGCCGGCGGGAAGGAGCCCTCTATTCTTCCTCCGGTGGGATCATTAGCAGCGAGATCCCGCCGCAGGAAGAATCTTTTCACTGAAGACCGGGTAGAGAACCCGGTCTTTCAGTGAAAAACTGTCTCACAAACCCGGATGTGACGTCACTGACGTCACTATGCGTTCCAGGATGCGTTCCAGTAGCCGGATGTGACGTGCCTAGAGGCGGGGAATTTGAATCTGTCCGCGAACGGGCGGACGGCGGACTTTTTTAAGAGTCCGCTCGGCCCGTTCGCAGACGGACATGGCCGAGGTTCGGCCATCACTAGTCAGGACATGCAGGAAATGTTTTCCTTCAGTGCATGCATCAGTGACAGATTACACCCCTCTGTTGCGCCCAAATAGACGTGGAAACTAACCCTAACATATTTTGTGGACAATAAGGGCTTGTTTCCACTACGTTTTTTCAATCCGTCAAGGTCCTTCCGTCAACGGAAGGGTGCATCCGTCAATGCATCTGTCAGGCATCCGTCAGCGCATCCGTCAGTGCATCCACCAGTGCATCAGTCATGACATATAGGAAATGTTTTTTTTTGTATCACTGACGGATACACATCCCTCAAGGACAGATTACACCCCTCCATTGCCCTCCGTCGCACCAAAATGGACGTAGTACTCCACGTCAATTTTAATGCAATGGAGACCAACGGATTGCACTGACGGATGTTGGGACAGGCTCATTTGATATAATGGGCTACGTCAAAATCCCTCCGTCTGACGTACGTCAGACGAAGTGGAAACTAACTCTAAGAAGCACTTTTTCACCCCCAAATTCAGGGGGGTGCCTGTATCTTATGGTCCAAATGCGCGGCCACAGCTGCACCAGCATCTTCACTCTCCCAGCAAGAAGATTAGCCGGAGAGGAGCAGGGGCTTTCATATGGGAGATCCACCCACAACTGGATCTCCCATGTGAACTGTATTGTTTATATTAGCAGAGACCTTAGGACTAGTGATGGCCCGAACTGTTCGCCGACGAACTATTCACGGCGAACATCGCATGTTCGCGGTCGCCACATGTTCGCGAACATATGGCAAGTTCGACCCGCCCCCTATCTTTTTTGCATTGGTCAAACTTTGACCCTGTGAGTCACAGTCAGCAGATTTAATCCAGCCAATCAGCACCCCCCACCTCACGGACCACTCCCCCCTCTATAGCATAGCAAGGAGAGACGCCATTTCACATGTTGCTGGAGAGAGTGGAGAGAGTTAGAACAGAGCTGCTGCTGCTGCATAGGGAACCATTAGCTAGGACAGTGTTCAGTGTCTTCTGCAGTCTTCACTGACTATCCAGTCCATCCATCCATCCATGGGGAATATCCATCTCCCCCAGTGTCCTCCATACTGACCATCA